>JAWZYU010000004.1:73947700-74536200 GCA_038380435.1 Ryuthela nishihirai | reverse complement strand
TATTATAATAATAAGGTTAACAACATATATTTGTAATAATCTTATTAACCCAAGAGCATCTAAGTTCATGTAGGTTAATTTACAAATTATTTAAATACATAATTTTGGCAAACACTGACACTCAACTTTACATAAAGAAAAAAAATATATATACAAAAACAACACAGAATTTATAAAAACGAATTAATTTTTTTTTAACACTGAAAACAGTCTGTCAGCATTTGTAATGGTCATTAGATAATTAGCAGTGAGAGATCTGAAATGCATAAAATTAGTTTTATTTCGAATTATAATCGGTAAAGAATTAAAAATTTTAGGAGTCAAATAATCAAAGTGTTTGTGCATAATTTCTTTATTTGCAGGTGGTAACAGAAGCCTTTTCCCATTATCTCGCATAGAATAATTTGTATAATGCAGCACTGCATTATTGTTTTTAAAGAAGTAATTTAATGTTCTATAAACAAATAAATGTCTCAGTGGAAATACACCTGAAATGGTATACTTACAAAAGATGGTACAAAGATTGAACAATGATTGAAATTGGTCGGTCAGAGTTACCACAAAACTAGTGTGTTAAGGAAAACTCACTGGACCTAACAGATTAGTGTATCTTCAACTTATTTAAACGTCTCGATGGCTCAGTGGTATAGCGTCAGCTCACAGTGACACAACAACTGCTGAGGTCTGGGTTCGATCCCCTAATTGGCAGAGTTGTTTGTCTATGTGCTATTAGCTCTAACTGAGGCAGTGATCAACAGTGACTTCGGTCTTAGTGAAGCACATCCTTGTATGAGAAGGCCTATAGAAACTAAGATCAATTTCTAAGACCCTTCTCTGTTTTATATGTTGCAAACAGAAAAAGAAATCAAATCAGCTTATTTGATTCGGTTACCGCTGAGTGGCACTTTATTTTTTGCGCTGAATGACCAAGTTGCAAGGAGGCCAAGGAATCAAAGAAAGTTGGGGAAAGGGACTTAGTGGAGAACTGTTAGGAGATGGGTGGTAGCGTCCTTTCAAGGCCATCCAGCGTGTTCTTTGGCATTTACAGGATATGGTTATCGCGCACACGGGCCCACGTCTTAACATACCATCCGACAGACGGTGATCTTTCGACAAGCCCATCGGTGTCCTCTTTTGACAGAGGGTAAGGTGAAGGTACATCTCAACACTGGTGCAGTTAGGATCCGAACTTGGAAACTGCAGATCTGCAGGAAATGTCTGCAGAAATTGTCCAGGATGTTCTACAGAACATCTACAGAATGTCTACAGAACATCTTGTCCAGAATGTCTACAGAAATTGTCCAGGATGTCTGTTGGAAATTCTGCAGGATTGTCCAGGATCTGCAGGAAACTGCAGATCCTGGACGCTACTTTACTTTTACCTCTGAGAGGCACTTTTTTTTTTGCACACAATGAATTAAATAAGTAGGTAGCAAGTACCCCCTGGGCTCAGAGAAGGTTCGGAAGAGCGGACCCACTGGACAGTTGCTGGGAGACAGATGGTAGCCTCCCATCAAGGCTTCCCAGCGTGTTCATTAACGTGCACAGGGTAGGGCTCTCCCGCAGACTGGACAACGGCTTTACGTCCCATCCGACAGACTTTCCAAGCCCATCGTTGTCCCCTACTGACCGAGTGCAGAATAGAGAGTTTTGCGGAGATAAATCTCAACTCTGACCCAGCTGTTTGTCTACTGGGAACTTCGGATTACGAGCCTGGCGCGCTACCGACTGAGCCACCTCCGCCCCAGGGGAAAAAGAGTGTGGGCTCGATCAAGTAATCACACCTGGTTCATTGATTAACAGATGTCACCCAAAAGTCCTACTCAGCACTTACAATCAAACCCTGACTATAAATATTCCTTTATATTTATTAGTCAGTGGATATACCTCTTCTTGAGGACGTATTGTCGAAACAGCAACAAGAGAAAGAGTTCGTTTCTGTAAACAGTTTCTTGAGAAACTTCAGCAACATGGGAAATAGGAGACACTAAGTAATGGGGGAGGGGAGAGCAGATAGCATGCACGAGTTTCTATCTTCCTCCCCCTCCTCTCCCCCCCTTCTCTTCTCCATTCACATCCTCCCTCACATTTGGCAACTTGCCCTTTCCATCCACCTTCTAAAGTATCCGCCGTCATTGATTTATGAGCCACAGAAGCTCCGAAGGAAACAGGTCGTAAAATCGGGAGAAAATTTTAAGTAAACATGTTTTATGGAGATCACTTTATGTATATATATCTCGTTTCCAATTAATTTACTCTGAAGATCTACTGACTACTGTCGAAGTGCTTGTTTGACTTTTGAACAGGTTTCGTTGTGCAAGGGGCTAAGTGACTCCTACTGACCGTGGGATCAAAGCATTTCCAAGATTCAGTTTTTTGGGTTGTTTTACTCCTGAACGGCATTTTTTTGCACAACATGGGCTAAATGGCCAGGTCACATGGACCCCGAAGGCTCAGAGAAGGTTGGGGGAGGGGACCCACTGGAACTGCTGTTGGGAGACAGATGCAGCCTCCCGTCAAGGCCATCCAGCGTGTTCTTTAAAGTGCACAAGGTTTTCCGTACACGGAGATACGGCTTAACGTCCCATCCGACGGACGGCGGCCTTTCCAAGCCCATCGGTGTCCCCTACTGACCGTGGGCAGGGCGGGGAATTTTGCGGAGATAAATCTCAACGCTGACCCAACTGCGACTCGAACCTGGGAAGTACAGATTACGAGTCTGGCGGGACTGAGTCCCCCCGCCCCCCAAGATTCAGAACGTTTCAACACGTCCTAGCAGGGCCTTCCAGAGGGTGGGTCAAATGGGTCATTTGCCCTAGGAGTCAAGTTCAAAGGGGGTTTCAAATTTTTAGACATTTATTCATTTTTGAGATGCAAGTATGGTTTAGTAAAAGATATAATATTTTAACTGACGACTCTAGAATGCTTCTTTTCTGGTGTTGCACTAGAGACTTTCATTATGGCATATTATATTAACGAAAGCTCCTGCCAGACCTGTAGCAAGCAGATGCTTGAGGAATACGTTCTTTTATATAGATTTTGTCAAATTAGAATTTATAACGTTCGCAAACAATAATAATAATTTTTATTGTGCCTAGGGGGCCACAAAAGTTGGAAGTGGCCCTGACCTCTCTGGATTTGTGAGAAGCACTGTGTCCTAGAGATTTAGCTACACGAAAAAAGGGTTGCTTTAGGCGACTATGAGGCCGTCGTTTCAAGAATAGTTTGGAAGGGTTGGGTTGTTTTTTTTACCTCTGAGCGGCACTTTTTTGCATACCATGGGCTAAAAAGCCAGGTCACAAGGATCCCGAAGGCTCAGAGAAGGTTGGGGGAGGGGACCCACTGGAACAACTGTTGGGAGACAGAAGGTACTCCCGTCAAGGCCATCCAGCGTGTTTTTAACGTGCACAGGATATGGCTCTCCCCCACACGGAGCCACGGTTTAACGTCCCATCCGACGGATGGCGGCCTTTCCAAGCCGATCGGTGTCCCCTACTGACCGTAGGCAGGGCGAGGAATTTTGCGGAGATAAATCTCAACGCTGACCCAGCTGGGACTCGAACCTGAGAACTGCAGATTACGAGCCTGGCGCGCTACCGACTGAGCCACCCCCTGCCCTAGTTTGGAATTGGGAGATTTAAAGTGTATGAAAAAACGACCGGAATCCTGTTCTGGTAAAGAAATATCATTATGGTAAATAAAAATGGGAGCTTTCGTAGAAGCTGCATATGCAAGCTTCAGTTGCAGTGCTCCAAAGCTTTCTTCCGCTGTTATATTTTTTAATTGTAAAATTTCTCCTTTTTGGGATTTAATTAAACAATTTTTTTTCTTTTGATGTTTCTGTATCATTATTTGGTATTTTTATTTGGTATTAAGTATCATTATTTGGTTCTTTACATACTCCTGGAAATGCAAAATTGCATCAGAGTGTCGATAACTTTCAGTAGCATAATTGTACCTTATTAATCAAAATCTCAGTTTTGAGAGAACACGTATTTTCACAATAATAAAAAAAGAAATTGATTTATTAAACACTTTCGCATTGGGATTACCTTGAGAGCTCTGTAGGAAAGAGTGGCATTGCATTTAAATCCTGGGGGCGGGGGTGGCTCAGTCGGTAGCGCGCCAGGCTCGTAATCTGTAGTTCCCAGGTTCGAGTCCCAGCTGGGTCAGCGTTGAGATTTATCTCCGCAAAAATTCCCCGCCCTGCCCACGGTCAGTAGGGGACACCGATAGGCTTGGAAAGGCCGCCGTCCGTCGGATGGGACGTTAAGCGTGGCCCCGTGTGTGGGAGAGCCATACCCTGTGCACGTTAAAGAACACGCTGGATGGCTTTGACGGGAGGCTACCATCTGTCTCCCAACAGCTGTTCCAGTGGGCCCCCTCCACCAACCTTCTCTGAGCCTTCGGGGTCCATGTGACCTGGCCATTTAGCCCATGGTGTGCAAAAAAGTGCCGCTAAGAGGTAAAACAACCCAACCCAACGCATTCAAATCCAAATGATCTTTTTGCCTTCTGTTGGCACGCATGTCCCTAGATTGATTAATTAACCTCGCTCTCTACCACTTCTTACATTCACGAATAAAAAATATGATCGAGTTTATGCGTGATTGTTTTATTGCTCTATTTTATAGGTTGATTTACCTGTGGACAGTAAAGGGGCGGGGGTGGCTCAGTCGGTAGCGCGCCAGGCTCGTAATCTGTACTTCCCAGGTTCGAGTCCCAGCTGGGTCAGCGTTGAGATTTATCTCCGCAAAATTTCCCCGCCCTGCCCACGGTCAGTAGGGGACACCGATGGGCTTGAAAAGGCCGCCGTCCGTCGGATGGGACGTTAAGCCGTGGCCCCGTGTGTGGGAGAGCCATACCCTGTGCACGTTAAAGAACACGCTGGATGGCCTTGACGGGAGGCTACCATCTGTCTCCCAACAGCTGTTCCAGTGGGTCCCCTCCCCCAACCTTCTCTGAGCCTTCGGGGTCCTTGTGGCCTGGCCATTTAGCCCATGGTGTGCAAAAAAGTGCCGCTCAGAGGTAAAACAATCCAATCCTGTGGACAGCACTTTTTTGTACACAATGGACTAAATTGCCAGGTTACAAGGATCCCAAGAGTTCAGTGGTTAGGGGAAAGGACTACACGCTGTAGAGTCCCTCAAAAAAAATCCGAACACTATGGTTGATTACAGAATTCAGAAAAAATATCTGGCAACGATTTTTTTTTAGAAATTAGTGATCTGGCAACCTTCGTGTCACGTGACACGAATCACTAATTTCTAAAAAAAAAATCGTTGCCAGATATTTTTTCTGAATTCTGTAATCAACCATAGTGTTCGGATATTTTTTTGAGGGACTCTACAGCTCTTAGGAGACAGATGGAAGCCTCCCGTCAAGATCATCCGGAATGTTCTTTAACGTGCACAGGTGGAGTTCTTCTGCACACGGACCACGGCTTTAGCACATCTGACGGACGGCGGCCTTTCCAAGCTCATCGGTATCCTTTTTCTGACAGAAAAGGGGAAAGGTAGGGTGGGGGGGGAGAGTAGGGCAGATAAATCTCGACGCTGACAAAGTTGGGACTCAAATCTGGGAACTGCAGATTACGAGCCAACTCCCGTTCTATCTGGGCGGGGGTGGCTCAGTCGGTAGCGCGCCAGGCTCGTAACCTGTAGTTCCCAGGTTCGAGTCCCAGGTGGGTCAGCGTTGAGATTTATCTCCGCAAAATTCCCCGCCCTGCCCACGGTCAGTAGGGGACACCGATGGGCTTGTAAAGTCCGCCGTCCATCGGATGGGACGTTAAGCCGTGGCCCCGTCTGCGGGAGAGCCATACCCTGTGCACGTTAAAGAACACGCTGGATGGCCTTGACGGGAGATTACCATCTGTCTCCCAACAGCTGTTCCAGTGGGTCCTCTCCCCCAACCTTCTCTGAGCCTTCGGGATCCATGTGACCTGGCCATTTAGCCCATGTTGTGCAAAAAAGTGCCGCTCAGAGGTAAAACAACCTAACCCAATAACCCGTTCTATCTACTTTACGTGTAACGAAGCTTTTCGGAGAACCCTCACTGTTCTTTAATTTGCATTCATTTTTCACGATCATTGAAAATAAGCGATGTGTTGTTGTATTTGCCCTTTAATTAACAAACTCATCATAATTAGCAAAAGTAACTCGGTTAAAAATGCAGACTGCGTTGTAGTTACTTTCAGTAAGGCTCGGAGCTAGAAAAAAAATTAAGGTTTGGGAGGGGTATCCTTCGTTTTAGTAGTCTGAAATTTTTTTGCCTAAATATTTGTAAAATACATGTTAATATTTCCCCCCCTCCATTCCGGTTATTTAGGATCTCAAAAGGGGCATCCTTCTTGGCTTTATTTTTGGGCATTTGTTCTTGTATTTGCTGTATATTATCAGGGTTGGGTTGTTTTACCTCTGAGCGGCACTTTTTTGCACACCATGGGCTAAATGGCCAGGTCACATGGACCCCGAAGGCTCAGAGAAGGTTGGGGGAGGGGACCCACTGGAACAGCTGTTGGGAGACAGATGGTAGCCTCCCGTCAAGGCCATCCAGCGTGTTCTTTAATGTGCACAGGGTATGGCTCTCCCGCACACGGGGCCACGGCTTAACGTGCCATCCGACGGACGGCGGCCTTTCCAAGCCCTTCGGTGTCCGATACTGACCGTAGGCAAGGCGGGGAATTTTGCGGAGATAAATCTCAACGCTGACCCAGCTGGGACTCGAACCTGGGAACTACAGATTACGAGTCTGGCGCGCTACCGACTGAGCCACCCCCGCCCCCTGTATATTATCAGACAGTAGAGTCTGCATTATTTTGGTGAAGGGGTGGGAGGAATGAAAAGAGAGTAACAATGATACATTGTGGCCACTTGATGAACGAAAAAGAGACATATTGTCATTGGGGAATTAGATTCAGATCTCAGTAACTTCTTGAATAAGATTTTTTTATGAGGAAAAAAATAAAGCATCATCATCATCCTCAAGCAGCCATGAGGTACGGAGGTCCAACCAGACTGTAAAGTTTAGTTCTCCAAGCATATCTGTCTTGAGCTACATCTGCTGCATCTGACCACTACACCAATTCTAATAAGATCCTATTCGACAATGTCTGCCCACCACATCCCAGGTCTCCCCTTCTTTCTGAGGCCTTTAGGAACACTATTCATAACCCTACTCGCTAATCTATAATTATCCATACGGACAACATGGCCAAACCAACGGAGTCTCTCTCTGCACAATATGCTGCTTAAAGGAGGTTGTCGACTTCTTTGCCTAACCTCATCATTACTTATAAAGTTGAGCCACCTAATGTGTATCTAGAATCAAATTTAAGATCTCACTAAAATCTATCTAATCTAAATATCTTAACAGTATTCGTTCGGAATCTAAAGACTTGTGAAATCTGAAAAGTTTAACAACTTAATTTGTTTGGAAAAAATCATTCAAATTTAGAAAAAGTTGAAATAATTGTTATGCAAACTGCTAAAATTCGCGACTACATTTTAGCGCAGTTTAATACATATTAGCGTTATTGTTTTGTTATTTAACCGTTTTGTTTAACCTGTTTGAAGGATTCTTTTTAGATCAATTAACATTTAAAACTGACAGGCTCCTGTCAGACCTCTGTGGCAAGCAGCTGCTTGAGGGGGTATTTTACTGGGGCTCTATCAATATATATGTTATTGCGAAATGTATCAGAGGTTGGGTGTATCGCCCATTGGCCGAGTGGATAGCTTGGCTATTGACCAATGTACCAAAGATAAAGCATTAATGTGTTTTTTTTCTGCTGATTTCAGCTGAGGTCTCACCTTCCTCACAGGACTCCTTTATTGTGTATTATGCTGATAGGCTCTTATCAGATCTCTGTGACAAGCAACTACTTGAGAGATGATTTTTGAGCTGGGCTCCAATTTTTAGGGAAAAGCCTAATTTTCTGGGTCAAAATTCTTGAGCAGTGTAAGAATTTTGACCCAGAAAATTAGGTCCTTCCCTAAAAATTGGAGCCCACCTCAAAAATCATGTCTCAAGTAGCTGCTTGCCACAGAGGTCTGATAGGAGCATCTCATCATATTTTTAAGGGTTATAGCGCCCCTGGTAGTAGATAGTTCCAGCGCCCCTGGGGGGCGGTATCGCCCACGTTGGGAAACATTGGATTAGGTTACAAGGAGTTGAAAACTTAGTTCAACAAGTTCCTCTTTTTTTGTCTCTTTTTAAAAATATAAAATTAATTTTGTGAAGTTAATACTTTATTTCCTTACTTCGCTTTCACAATTTATAATGAAAACTTTCATTTTTCCTTGTACTACCTTAAAGTAGCGTGAATATAATAAGGTTTGAATCCTCACTGTTCTGCGGTTGAAATTTTCTCCATTAACCTCCATTCTTCCCTCAGTGAGAAAGGGAATACCGATGGGCTTGAAAAGCACCATCTGTCGGGTGGGAAGTTAAGCTTTGTCCCTGGGTGCATGAGAGAAAATCTCTCTGCATGAGAAAGAACACGCTGGACAGCTTTGACGGTAGTTCTCTCTGTTCAGTACGAACATGATCTTTGGTAAGAATATATACCTTTAATGGTTAAATCGGGGTGTTCAGTCGGTAGCGCGCTAGGCTCGTAATCTGCAGTTCTCAGGTTCGAGTCCCAGCTGGGTCAGCGTTGAGACTTATCTCCTCATAACTCCACGCCCAGCCCTCGGTTAGTAGGGGTCACCGTCCTTTGGGTGGGACGTTAAGCCGTGACACCGTGTGAGTGAGAGCCATACTTATGCATGTTAAAGAAAACGTTGCAATGGCCTTGACGGGAGGCTACCATCTGTCTCCCAACAGCTGTTCCAGTGGGTCTCACCCAAAACCTTTTCTGAGAACTCGGGGTTTTTGTGATCTGCCCATTTAGCCCATTGTGTGCAAAGAAAGTGACGCTCAGAGGTAAAACAACCAAACCCTAATAATTAAACATAAATTTTCACGATTTTTAGGAATCATGGCGAAATACCCAACCTGTCGAAGACCCAGATCTGTGCAATTTGGGTCTTTGTGACTGGGTCAGGTTCCCTGACCCAGTCACGAAGTCTGGGTCACGAAGTTTGGGTCTTTGTGACTGGGTCAGGTTCCCTAACCCTGTACGACGCCAGGCTTTTGATTTGCAATTCCCAGATTCGAGTTCCAAATGTGCCAACGTTGACATTTATTTCATCTAAATCCTTCCCCACCGTCTCTCGGTAAGAAAGTTGTCGGATGAAATATTAAGCCGTGGCCCTGTGCACACGAAAACCATACCCTGTGCACATTAAAGAACACCTGGATGGCCTTTGACGGGAGACTTCCATCTGAATCTTAACAGCTGCCCATTGGGCTGGCATTCCCCCAACCTTATCTGAGCTCTTGGTGTTTTTGTGTAGTATAAAATTTTAATAATATTATTAAAATATTTCTGAATAAATATTTAGTTCTCAAGTTCGAGTTCCAGTTGGGTCAGCGTTGAGATTTATCTCCGCAAAATTCTCCTCCCTGTCCACAGCCTGTAGGGGACATCGATGGATTTGAAAAGGCCGATCCGTCGGACGGGACGTTAATCCGCGGCCCCGTGTTCGGGAGAGCCATACCCTGTGCACATTAAAAAACACGTTGGATGGCCTTGACGGGAGGCTACCATTTGTCTCGTAACAGCTGTTCCATCCCGTTACCCAACCTTCGCTGAGCCTTCGGGTCCATGTGAAATTTTTTTGCACACCATGGCCCTTTAGGCCATGGTGTGCAAAAAAATGCAGCTCAGAGGTAAAACAACCCAATCCAAATCTGAATGAATATTTTGGTGTCCACGTGCATTCACGTCGTCCTCCAAGCAAACTCAAGGAGTAATAAACTGACTTAATAGAAAACGAAATGGAAATGTTTTGACCCACCCCAAAGATATTACGTGAGATTATGCACGCTCCCATAATTATCCCCTCTCATTTCCCCTCACCTCCCATAATCAGTAGCTCCGACCCTAGTCATAAATGCTTTCTTAATATTTAAATTATTTCACAGGGTAACTAAAAACCCTACATGGTGCTATCAAAATAGCCGAGAAAAAAAAAAAACTCCACTTAGGCCGACTTCGGATTAATAAAAATAAATAAATACCCCCTCAAGCAGCTGCTTGCCACAGAGGTCTGACAGGAGCCTGTCAGTTTATATGCCATAGTAGGAGGTCTGTGAGGATGGCAGGACCTCAGCAGAAAAACGACACAAACAGCCATGCCTTACCCGGGGCTCGAACCCAGGTCCCTTAGATCAGCAGCCAAGCGCGCTAACCACTCGGCCATGGGACGGCTCGACTTCGGATTACAGTGGTAAAATTCTCCATCTTGCTTCACAAGACCAAAAAAACAAATTTCAATTCAATACCTTTAAAATTTTCTTTCATTAAAATTTTATAAAATATTTGGCAGCTACGTGAAACGATTTCAAATAAACACGCAGATAACGCCCTTGATTGGAAACAAACCCACGACTTAACGGCATTCCCTGCCGCCGCTGTTAACATAAGTGCCGTGGCCGCCTTGAGCAACGGGCAGCCATCGCTTCGTTGCCCCGCGGCGGAGGGTTCCCTCTCCGCCAACCAAGGTGACCCAAAGCAAACCCGTGGCAGCCCGCCAACATGTTGTTGCGGAATCTATATATAGCCCCACCCGCCTGCATGCGAGGAACAGACCACTTCGGGTGGGTAAAGGGATGTTGAACGCAGTGGTTCTTTTCTAACTGGGACTTCGAAATTTCTTCTTCTCACAGGCTCTATCGGCGGTGATTAGATAGATGCAGATATGCAGACGACGCAGCGTTTGTCTGGAAATAGGGCATCTTGAAAAAAGAAGTTATTTGTGGAAGAGTTCACTTTTCATGTCTCTGCAATTTTGAATTTGATTGCTTTATGTAAGGATATTACTCTTGGATTAAATGTGTTGCCACTTATACGGTTCAAACTTATTTTTCGAATTTTAGATATGATAAATGATGGAGAGTAATAAAATAACAGCTAAATATATTTGGGGAGTTCAGCCATTGGGTGTTTTGATTTTAATCCAGATCTCCGTAAATATGCAGTCAGGGCCGGATCTGGGAGCAAGTTGGACCAAAAATGATCAAAATTGAACATATTTCGTGAATTTTTCAAGAAAGGATTTTAAAAAGCTCTGAAACGAAGGGGAAATGTTTTATTGGAATGGGAATCCAGTGCCTTGAAACGAAGGGGGAAATGTTACGTTGGAATGGGAATCCAGTGCCTTGAAACGAAGGGGAAATGTTACGTTGGAATGGGAATCCAGTGCCTTGAAACGAAGGGGAAATGTTAAATTGGAATGGAAATCAAGTGTTCTGAAATGAAAGGAAAATGTTACATTTGAATGAAAATCCAGTGCCTTGAAACGAAGGGGAAATGTTACGTTAGAATAGGAATCCAGTGCCTTGAAACGAAGGGGAAATGTTACTTTGGAATAGGAATCCAGTGCCTTGAAACGAAGGGGAAATGTTACGTTGGAATGGGAATCCAGTGCCTTGAAACGAAGGGGAAATATTACGTTGGAATGGGAATCCAGTGCCTTGAAACGAAGGGGAAATGTTACATTGGAATGGAAATCAAGTGTTCTGAAACGAAAGGAAAATGTTACATTTGAATGAAAATCCAGTGCCTAGAAATGAAGGGGAAATGTTACGTTGGAATAGGAATCCAGTGCCTTGAAACGAAGGGGAAATGTTATATTGGAATGGAAATCAAGTGTTCTGAAACGAAAGGAAAATGTTACATTTGAATGAAAATCCAGTGCCTTGAAACGAAGGGGAAATGATACGTTGGAATAGGAATCCAGTGCCTTGAAACGAAGGGGAAATGTTACGTTGGAATAGGAATCCAGTGCCTTGAAACGAAGGGGAAATGTTACGTTGGAATGGGAATCCAGTGCCTTGAAACGAAGGGGAAATATTACGTTGGAATGGGAATCCAGTGCCTTGAAACGAAGGGGAAATATTACGTTGGAATAGGAATTCAGTGCCTTGAAACGAAGGGGAAATGTTACGTTGGAATGGGAATCCAGTGCTTTCAAACGAAGGGGAAATGTTATATTGGAATGGAAATCACTTGTTCTGAAATGAAAGGAAAATGTTACATTTGAATGAAAATCCAGTGCCTTGAAACGAAGGGGAAATGTTACGTTGGAATAGAAATCCAGTGCCTTGAAACGAAGGGGAAATGTTACGTTGGAATGGGAATCCAGTGCCTTGAAACAAAGGGGAAATGTTACGTTGGAATGGGAATCCAGTGCCTTGCCCCCCACTTTTTTTCTGGCCAGAATACCTCTCTTGCTTTAATTAATTAACTTTGCCTTTATTAAGAAAGTTTGGGTCCTTTAATTTTTCGTAAATCCGGGCCTGCATATAGCAAAATTTCGGTGTAAAGGTAAACCGGAGTAACGAAATATTCAATATAGCGAAATTATATACTATCCCCTAGCACTTTATTGTGTATCCTTCGTTAAAGTTATAATGAAACATGGAGAACGAAAATTTTTAAACCTACCATTTAACGTTCATCATCATCATTCTCAAGCAGCCAAGGGCTACGGAGGTCCAACCAGACCGTGCAATTTAGTTCCTCAAGAATATCTGTCCTGAGCTACATCTGCTGCTTCTGGCCACTGCACACCAATTATAACAAGGTCCTGTTTCACATTGTCTGCCCACCGCATCCTAGGTCCCCCCCCCCTTTCTGAGGTCTTTAGGCACACTGTTCATAACCCTATTCGCCAATCTATAATTATTCATACGGGCAACATGGCCAAACCAACGGAGACTCTCTCTGCACAATATGCTGCTTAAAGGAGGTTGCAAACTCCTTTGCCTAATCTCATCATTAGTTACAAAGTTGAACCACCTAATGCCCAAGATACTGCGTAAGCATCTAGAATCAAAAGCATCTAGTTTCCTGTTATCTTGTTTACACAGCGTCCAAGTTTCACTACCATAACTAACCCAAGAAAGAACCAAATTGTTATACAATATAATTTTTTAAGTATTTAGGTGTATACGCTTATTTCTCCACACTCTCTAAAGTTTCTTAAAAGTCCCGGCAGCAATCCCTATTCGTCTGTTAATCTCATGCCGCACATCACCATTATCTGTTACATAGCTCCCAAGATAATTAAACTGTGACACCTGCTCAAGACTGCAACCATTCAGATTAACTGAATCACAGCCTGCCTGACCAATTTTCATCACTTTAGTTTTCTCTCTGTTTATAACCAAACCTACTCTACTACCAGTCTCATCAACAGCTCGAATGAAAGAGTTCATCTCATCAACATCATTTGCCAAAGGGGCTAAATCATCAGCATAATCTAAATCAGAAATTTTCGTATCTCCAGTCCATTTAAGGCCAAAATCTTTCCCTTGAAGTGAATTTCACATAACATAATCAATAACCAAACTAAAGAGAAAAGGAGACAAAATGCACCCTTGTCGAACACCAGAAGTAATGCTAAACCAATTGCTACAAGCCTTACCAATTGTCACACACGACTCAGTATTATTATAGAGAGCTTTCATTATGTTAACTAACTTGTCTGGTATACCATATGATCTCACAATCAACCACAAATTATGACGATCAACAGAGTCGAAAGCCTTTTTGAATTCAACAAAGCTAGCAACCAAAGGTTTCTGAAACTCTAAACATTTCTCAAGAATCTGCCTAAGTGAAAATATCTGATCCACACATCCCCTACCACTTCTGAATCCACATTGCTCATCACGCAATTGCCTGTCAACCAGATTCTTAATTCTATTAAGCACAATCATGGAAAGAACTTTACCTGGAACAGAGAGTAGGCTGATACCCTTATAGTTATCACAAGAACTGCGATCACCTTTTTTGAGAATAGGGATAATCCTATTTAATCCTTAGGAACAATGCCTTTAACATAAGGGGCGGGGGTGGCTCAGTCGGTACCGTGCCAGGCTCGTAATCTGCAGTTCCCAGGTTCGAGTCCCAGCTGGGTCAGCGTTGAGATTTATCTCCGAAAAAATTCTCCGCCCTGCCCACTGTCAGTAGGGGACACCGATGGGCTTGGAAAAGCCACCTTCCGTCGGATGGGACATTAAGCCTTGGGCCCGTGTGCGGGAGACCATACCCTGTGCACTTTAAAGAACACGCTGGATGGCCTTGACCGGAGCTACCATCTGTCTCCCAACAGCTGTTCCAGTGGGTCCCCTCCCCCAACATTCTCTGAGCCTTTTGGGTCTATGTGACCTGGCCATTTAGCCCATGGTGTGCAAAAAAGTGTCGCTCAGAGGAAAAACAACCTAACCCAACTTTAACATAAATGATATTCATAATTTCTGTCAGCCATGTGATAACAGAAACATTCCCATATCTAAGTTTTTCGGTAGTTATTTCATCTACCTCTGGGGATTTATGTAGTTTATGTTTAGAAATGGCCCAAAATAACTTCAGACTGTGTTATAGGGCCAACATTAAAGCCATGAATGCATCTATCATCATTACAAACAATGGGAGTAGAACTAACCACATTTTTTACAATACCACTGAAGTGCTCAGCCACCTAGTCATGACAGAATCCTCACCTTCAATAACTATATCAATTTATCCATCAATACCTATATACCCGTCTTTTTCTTCCCACACAAAACATTAACTATCTGGCACAGCTCTCATCAGGTTACGCTGTCCAGCTGATTCTTCTGCTTTGTCAGCCAAGCTATCAAGTCAAAGATTCTTCTTAATTCTTAACTGATCCTTTACATCTTTATTACGCTCTTTGTAATGCTTTCTGTTAGGACTAGTAAGTGTTGATTAGGAATACTCCTGCAGTACGTTTTTTCAAATATAAGCTTAAGTGCCTTATAATTCAAATAATTTTGCCTCTCTGCTCTTTTTTACCCAAAAGAACACTGTTTATTTCGTGAAAAAGTTCTATTTAAAAAGATCCCCTTTTTTTCTCAACTTCAGACATTGCTCATCAACTGCGTGATGAACAGTGTGGATTCAGAAGTGGTAGGGAATGTATTGTTCAAATTTTTTCACTTAGGTAGATTTTTGAGAAATATTTAGAATAACTAAGCAAATCATGACTGTCACAATGACTAAGTAACATACACCAAAGAGCCAAAACATTATGACGACCTGCCTAATATGATGATGGTCCTCCACGTGCTGCCAAAACAGCTCTGACCCGACGAGGCATGGACGCTACATGATTTCTAAAGGTGTCTCGTGGTATCTGGTACCAACACACGTTACCAGCAGATCCTTTAACTCTTGTAAGTTACGTGGTTAAGCCGCAGCAGATCGGATATGCTATTCCAACACAAACCACAGATCCTCGATTGGATTGATGTCTGGGGAATTTAGGTGCCACGGCAATACCTGGAAGTCTTCCTCATGTTTCGCGAACCATTCTCGAACAATCTGGGCAGTGTGGCATGGCGCATTATCCTGCTGAAAGAAGGCACTACTAGAGGGGAATACCGTTGCCATGATTTCTGCACATGAATGACTGGACCCTAAGTTTTCTAGCAGAACATTGTCCGCAGCGTTACATTTCCTCCACCGCCTTGATTTCATCCCAGGGTGCCTTCTGGTGCCAACACTTCCCCAGGTTGCACGATGCACACGTACCCGGTCATCCATATGGTGCAACAGGAAATGAGATTTATCGGACCAGACGACCTTCTTCCAATCATTCAAGGTGCTAAATGGCCAGTTACAGGACCCCGAAGGCTCAAAGAAGGTTTGGGGAGGGGACCCACTCGAACAGCTGTTAGGAGACAGATGGTAGCCTGTCGTCAAGGCCATCCATCTTGTTTTTTAACGTGCACAGGATATGGCTCTCCCACACACGGGGCCACGGCTTAACGTCCCATCCGACGGACGGCGGCCTTTTCAAGCCCATCGGTGTCCCCTACTGGCCGTGGGCAGGGCGGGGAGTTTGCGGAGATAAATCTCAACGCTGACCCAGCTGGGACTCGAACCTGGAAACTGCAAATTACGAGCCTGGCGGGCTACCGACTGAGCCCCCCCCCCCTCCCCCGCCCCTGAAACTGTCAAGGATTCTCTGTTATGAGAGTAATGGAGTGCATCGGATACTCCATTCAGGCTCACCTCGTTTCAAGTAGAGACGATAGTATATAGCGAGAAGTAGGATGTAAATTTAGAGTGAGAAATGGATGTAAATAAATGTTTAATGTAAATAACGTAAAACGATGCGTCCCGTTGAGTACTAAAAGAATTTGGAAGGTCTTTAAAAAATAAATCAAGGAAACATGAATGAAAGCCGAAAAATGGTCTTCTTCTCATTCCGACCCTGAAAAGCTAGACGAAAAATGTCGGCTGCCGTACCCTGGCCAGTAGTCGGGTGTTCTGAAACTAAGAAATGTTTGAGAAACATTGTTTAGAGGGTCTTTGTGACCTGGACGTTTAGTCCCAAAATGACGCTTAGAGGTGAAACAACCTAACCTCTGGTCAGCGAACAGATTCGAAATCGAAAAAATGAGAAAATCTGACCCACTTGGAGGCGCAATTGAGTGCTCTGATCTAAATCAAATGAAAATTTGCATGCTTAGAAAGATCAACTGTTATGTAAACAAGCTACTGGAATCCTTAAGTAGATAATCCGTTATTATGTACACTACATACCAGTCTAGTATTCTCAATTCATCCTTCACTGTGCCTTGAACAAAGATTCCCGCATCCTTTTCTCCACCGCCAATTTTTATAAGCACTTACTTGCCGACCTTTCCTCTTAGGAATGCCTTCCAGCTAAAATAGAATCCTTTCCTCTTAGTCATAAAAAAAATTCCTCTCACTTTATTCCCCTCTGAGTTTTTTTTTTTCAGAGCGAGGAAAGAATTTCACCCCTTCCGCCACTGTATTTACATAACCTGTCCCAGTCAGCTGTCAAATCCCATTTATCTATTGTCATTCCGTCTATCTCCAAATGGCAGAGATTGGTGAGCTGTTGCCATGACAACGCTCTCACCAATACATCATCGTTGCCGTGAGACCGTTGCTCGCTTCACTCTCGTGCCGTTCTCTTCCAATAATGGCCGTTGACCTACTGGCTTCCAACTCTTTGACGTCATTACGACCTCTTGCTGTACTTTTTTATGCTCCGGAGTTGGACCGTACGTTTTTATTTGCATTAAAATGCCTATTTGATGCCGCCATCGGTTTAAGAGGATGTTGGACATATTTCACTGGAAATATTTACTGGGTACTTGGATTGTTCGCCGGTTTGATTTTTAAGGCGCGGAATTCAAACGGTTCGTTTTTGCGTAAAACAGTTGGCGTGTTCTTTTTGCAGGTCCTTTAGGAAGAATATGGCTTGGACCTGATTAAGATAAAGGCTCAAGAAAGAGGAACTCCCTTAACTGATAAGGGGCGGGGGTGGCTCAGTCGGTAGCGCGCCAGGCTCGTAATCTGTAGTTCCCAGGTTCGAGTCCCAGCTGGGTCAGCGTTGAGATTTATCTCCGCAACATTCCCTGCCCTGCCCACGGTCAGTAGGGGACACCGATGGGCTTGGAAAGGCCGCCGTCCGTCGGATGGGGCGTTAAGCCGTGGCCCCGTGTGCAGGAGAGCCATACCCTGTGCACGTTAAAGAACACGCTGGATGGCCTTGACAGGAGGCTACCATATGTCTCCCAACAGCTGTTCCAGTGGGTCCCCCCTCCTTCGTGGTCGCCTTCGGGGTCCATGTGACCTGGCCATTTAGACCATGGTGTGCAAAAAAGTGCCGCTCAGAGGTAAAACAACCCAACCCAACTGAGTGGCACTTTCTTGCACACAGTGGGTTAAATGGCGAGTTTACAAGGACTCTAAGGTCTCAGAGAAGATTGGGGGAAGGGAACTCACTAGACTAGGGGTTCTCAACGTGGGGTACGCGATAAAAATTTTTGGGGTACGCCATGAGAGCTCAAATGTTGCTTAAGTTGACAACACTGGTACTGATTAATTTCTGAGAACTGAGTGATGAAGCGCGGCGCTGTAGTTCATGTCTGTTCACGTTTGTCAATCTTCCGTTCCCTACCAGAGAGCCGAACCAACCCGAACAGCTGATCGCCCAGTCAAAACATCCATTCTAAGTGAGTGAATGTGCCTTCTTATTGCTCTATGTATTTGTTGTGATTTATTTCACTTGTTGTGCTTAAAGTTATTTTTAGTCTTCAGTTTACTGTGAAGTTAAATGAACGTGTTTCTAAAGTGCCTTGAAACATGGATAAATGGATAATTAAGAAGAAAAGTTGGGTTGGGTTGTTTTACCTCTGAGCGGCACTTTTTTGCACACCAAGGGCTAAATGGCCAGGCCACAAGGACCCCGAAGGCTCAGAGAATGTTGGGGGAGGGGACCCACTGGAACAGCTGTTGGGAGACAGATGGTAGCCTCCCGTCAAGGCCATCCAGCGTGTTCTTTAACGTGCACAGGGTATGTCTCTCCCGCACACGGGGCCACGGCTTAACGTCCCATCCGACGGACGGCGGCCTTTCCAAGCCCATCGGTGTCCCCTACTGACCGTGGGCAGGGCGGGGAATTTTGCGGAGATAAATCTCAACGCTGACCCAGCTGGGACTTAAACCTGGATACGAACTACAGATTACGAGTCTGGCGCGCTACCGACTGAGCCACCCCCGCCCCAAGAAGAAAAGTAACATGGAGCTTGAGCCGATTGCTTCTACATATACGACTATGTCATCATCCCATGTGAGTAAAGAGGTGGATTCAGCAGTAACTAAAAGAACGTTAAATGTTAAACAATCAAGTGATAAAAAAATAAAAATATATATGTCATGAATCATATTTACAATTTGGCTTTATATGGACAGAAATGTGGTAGAACTAAATCCACAGTGCGTTGTTTGTTCTGAAGTCCTGTCAGAAAATTCTCTTTTACGGCGACGCTTTGAAACAAAGCATGAGCATTTAAATAATAAGCCCTTAAGCAATTTTGAATGTCTTTTGGAAGACTTGAGTAGTAGAAAAACCGTAATTAAGCATTTTTCTGGTGTAGAAGAAAATGAAAGTGCACTTAAAGCGTCTTACAAAGTAAGCCTTCAAATTGACAAAGTCGGAAAGGCTCACACAATAGGCGAGTCACTCATTCTTCCAGCAGCGGAAGAAATAGCTTCTTGTATGTTTGGTCAAAAAGAGGCAAACATTGTCAGAACCATTCCTTTGTCAAACGACACCGCTTCCAGGAATATTAAAGATATGACCTGTAATATTAAGGACCAACTCATTCAAGCTATTTAATGTAGACCGTGGTTTGCCATACAAGTGGATCAATCGACAGACGTAGCTGGGCTAGCTCAATTACTTGTTTTTGTGCGTGGAAAATTCCAGGATGCAATATTTAAAGATTTTTATTTTGTAAGTCTCTCAAAACTGCTACTACGGGTGAGGATATTTTTAATATGATTGATTCATTTTTTGCCGAAAACAACCTTGAATGGAAAAATTGTATTTCTGTATGTACTGACGGAGCAAAAGCAATGAGTGGTTATATCACAGGACTAGCAGGTCGTATAAAACAAGTTGCACCAGAATGTAAGTTCACTCATTAATGTTCACTTAAATAATACATCAATAAGTTCACTCAGAATTGTTGTCTTCACCGTGAAGCGCTGATAGCTAAATTTCTCCCTGATGATTTGAAAATAGTTCTGGATGAAAGTGTACAAATGGTTAATTTCATCAAAACACGACCATTGTAAGTCTCGGCTTTTTACAATTATGTGTGAAGAAATGGGTAGCCTGCATAAGAGATTGCTGCTTCACACAGAAGTACGTTGGGGCGGAGGTGGCTCAGTCGGTAGCGCGCCAGGCTCGTAATCTGCAGTTCCCAGGTTCGAGTCCCAGCTGGGTTAGCGTTGAGATTTATCTCCGCAAAATTCCCCGCCCTGCCCACGGTCAGTAGGGGACACCGATGGGCTTGGAAAGGCCGCCGTCCGTCGGATGGGACGTTAAGCCGTGGCCCCGTGTGCGGGAGAGCCATACCCTGTGCACGTTAAAGAACACGCTGGATGGCCTTGACGGGAGGCTACCATCTGTCTCCCAACAGCTGTTCCAGTGGGTCCCCTCCCCCAACCTTCTCTGAGCCTTCGGGGTCCTTGTGACCTGGCCATT
The DNA here is from genome assembly GCA_038380435.1 of Ryuthela nishihirai. Classification (NCBI taxonomy): domain Eukaryota; kingdom Metazoa; phylum Arthropoda; class Arachnida; order Araneae; family Heptathelidae; genus Ryuthela; species Ryuthela nishihirai. The sequence goes on along the minus strand of JAWZYU010000004.1, from coordinate 74,516,029 downwards.
TAGCCCATGGTATGCAAAAAAGTGCCGCTCAGATAAAACAACCCAACCCAGAAGTACGTTGGTTCTCACGAGAAAATGTTCTTTGCCGTTTTTTTGAACTTCACAATGATGTACGGCTTTTTTTCATGCATCACGAGTTTCGACTTCCTTTGAGACTACAAGACTTAGAATGGCTTCTACGGTTAGCATATTTAGATGATATTTTTGAGAAAAATGAATATTTTGAACTTATCATTACAAGGAGACAACGTTGACGCGTTCTATGTTGAGACGAAAACAGAGACCATGATAAAAAAAAAATCTTTTTGGGAAAACGGAATTAAAAAGAACAGCTCTGACCAATTTCAGCGACTAGATTCATTTCTTAAAGAAAATGAGCAAATGATTGCAGACTTTGAAGACATCAGACAACAAATAATCGTTCACTTAAGCACTCTTAAAACTCATATAAGGCAGTATTTTCCACCCTCTAATAAAACGCAAGAATGGATTCGAGACCCCTTCACATTTGATTTAGAAAAATGTAAGCTTCCATTGTCCAATAAAGAAGAGTTGATTGAGATATCTTCTGACAATAGTTTAAAAAGCATTCATTCCAAAAAGCCATTGATTAGTTTTTGGATTGGAGTGGAGAAGGAATATCCGACTTTGTCAAGAATTGCAGTCAAATATTTGTTACCTTTCACAACAACTTATTTATGTGAAACTGGTTTTTTTTTATCTTTAACTGCTTTAAAAAACAAATATAGGAACAGGCTGGATGTTGAAGATGACTTGCGACTCTACCTTAGCAAGATAACCCCAACCATTGATGAATTGTACAAGCGTAAACAAGCGCAACCATTTCACTGATTACCCAGTAAAATGTTTATAATTTTATAAGATTTGTTAAATTGTTTGTCATTTTTTGTGTTTATCGATATATGTAATTTACCAATACAAAATTTAATGTGCATATATATTATTTTATTCCCATTGTTATACTATAACTATAGTTTTATCTATCTATATAAGGGGTACGCCAGTTACATACATATTTCCAGGGAGTATAGTCGCTCAAAAAAGTATCCGAACACTATGGTTGACTACAGAATTCAGAAAAAATATCTGCCAACGATTTTTTTAGAAATTAGTGATCTTAGTGATCAACCATAGTGTTCGGATACTTTTTTGAGCGACTGTACATAGAGAGACAACTGTTAGGAGACAGATGGCAGCATCCCGTCAAGACCATCTAGTGTGCAGCCCGTGGTTATTATAATAAGTTTTTTTAACGTGCACAGAGTATGGCTCTCCCTCACAAGAGGCCACGGCTTAATGTCCCATATGACGGACGGCGGCCTTTCCTAACTCATAGGTGGTTACTGACAGTGGGCAGGGCGGGGAGTTTTGCGGAGATAAATCTCGACGCTGGGCAAGGTGGGGCTCGAACCTGGGAACTGCAGATTACGAGCCTGGCAGTAGCCGAGTGGTTAGCGTGCTTAGCTTCAAAGGGGACAGGGATTGAATACCGGATAAGACTTTCTGCTGTATTGCGTGTTCAAATAAAAAATGGACAAGTCTTAAATAAAGCGTAAATCATTCACTGATCTATTCAAATTCGCAGCACACATTGAGACATGAAATTAATATCATGATACCCTCTTTAGTAGAGTGACTTTTGTTTGGCTGTTTTTCAACTTTGGATTCCTCCATGCGAGGGGGCGGGGGTGACTCAGTCGGTAGCGCGTCAGGCTCGTAATCTGTAGTTCCCAGGTTCGAGTCCCAGCTGGGTCAGCGTTGAGATTTATCTCCGCAAAGTTCCCCGTCCTGCCCACGATCAGTAGGGGACACCGCTGAGCTTGGAAAGACTGCCGTCTGTCGGATGGGACGTTAAGCCGTGGCCCCGTGTGCGGGAGAGCCATACCCTGTGCACGTTAAAGAACACGCTGGATGGCCTTGACGGGAGGCTACCATCTGTCTCCCAACAGCTGTTCCAGTGGGTCCCCTCCCCCAACCTTCTCTGAGTCTTCGGGTTCCATGTGACCTGGCCATTTAGCCAATTGTGTGCAAAAAAGTGCCGCTCAGAGGTAAAACAACCCAACCCTCCATGCGAGATTTCACATTTATGAATCTCTAAAAAAACAATATAAAAAGAAGGAAATTGAAATCAGGCGAAGAGATACAATGTCACAGACTTCCTCGTGTAACAACACAACCTTACCGCTAAGAACTCCTGGACCACAGTTTCGCAGTATCGCTCCAAGTTGATGTCACAAGATGATGTGGAGATGTTAGAAGTGTTGGGATGATGCTCCAGGCATTCCAGTGATACCTCTTCAAGCGGATGTTGTCATGAAACAATAGTCTTACTGAAAAGTCCTGGTCGCTACGACTTTATTTTCTGCCTTCAAATGGTCATAAGTTTTGTAATGTCGTTACAGACTGATTACGAACAATTAATAGCTGAACCTAATAGTGGAATTAAAACGTCAGCACATTGTTAAACTTTGGATCTTCCATATGGGGGTTTGTCTGGAATCCATGCAATGACTATCACGTTCAAACCGATACCTACCACTCAATCTGTGTTGATGAGTTCCTTCTACCAGGGGCGGGGGTGGCTCAGTCGGTAGCGCGCCAGGCTCGTAATCTGTAGTTCCTAGGTTCGAGTCACAGCTGGGTCAGCGTTGAGATTTATCTCCGCAAAATTCCCCGCCCTGCCCACGGTCAGTAGGAAACACCGATGGGCTTGGAAAGGCCGCCGTCCGTCGGATGGGACGTTAAGCCGTGGCCCCGTGTGCGGGAAAGCCATACCCTGTGCACGTTAAAGAACACGCTGGATGGCCTTGACGGAAGATTGCCATCTGTCTCCCAACAGCTGTTCCAGTGGGTCCCCTCCACCAACCTTCTCTGAGCCTTCGGGGTCCATGTGACCTGGCCATTTAGCCCATGGTGTGCAAAAAAGTGCCGCTCAGAGGTAAAACAACCCAACCCAAAGCTATGTAACTGAACATTTGTTCATGTCTATCAGTCATGTTTATGTGTTCAATAAATAATTGTTAAACTGAAGACTAAAGTCGAACCAATTTATTACGAGTAGCTCAGTATTGAGTCCCAGCATTTTCCCTCGAATCACGGAAGACTCTTTCACCCATTCGCGTATTGCGATCGAACCAGAGGGACATCTCAGTAGTCAGACGACCGAAGAAGTAACATCACATGCACTTTCCGAATTTCACCCAAAAGTTACGTAAAATTGGGCAGTCTAACAATGGAAAAAAAGTTCCAAAATTTCAAACAAATATTGCAAACCATGAACTTATGCCAGAAATTTGAAAGTTTGGTTGTGGAATGTGAAGGTCACGAAGTTTCCATTGGTAACAATGAGTTGACTCCTTAGACCCAGAGTGGGTGGAAAATGTAACTTTTGTGTTTTTAAGAAATAATTGCTTGTTGTCAGAGACAAATTGAAAAATTCTCTTTCGATTAGATAGGTATTAATGAAATATTACGATCTGAACTTTCCGAATTCACCAAAAGCTATAATTGAGCCCTCTAACGGTGAAAAAAAAAAATCCAAAATTTTTAACAATTATTTTAAATGATGTACACTGGCGGAAATTGAAAAAAGAACACCCAGAAGGATTTCCTTTAGGAACGTCATAATGCGTTAATAGTTAAGGGCAGCAGAAACCGTGATCCAAGATTGAAAGTCATTGGAAGAAATAATGACGTCACTGAGGACGTGGATAGATGCAAATGTATGCAGCGCATATTTAAGAACTAGGTTGTGAAGAAAGAAGTTATTCGTCTTGTGTCGTGTTGTTCAGTGCTCTTTGAAGAAGCTACCATGCCTGGACGATGCAGGCGCGCAACATTTGTTCAGTTAGGTCCATTTTCGAGGGTTTGAGCGAATTCGTGTAGTGGGTCTTCAGGAAGCAGGATGGTCTTTTCTGCAAATTGCACACTGCGTTGGATGAGAGGTATCGGCAGTGATACGATGGTGTCATTGATGGTCAGGAGAAACTTGCAGACCTGGTTCCGGGCAACACAGGGTTACGGACACACGAGAGGATCGGCGTATCAGGAGGGCGGTGGTGGCAGAGAAAAATGGCTACGGCATCACAAATTCGATCCTCTGTCGTACCAAGGGTGTCTACAAGAACGATACGCAATCGTCTTTTGGAAGCAGAACTACGGGCACTCGTGCCGCTGGCACGGTTACCACTGTCACCTCTCGTCACTTCAAGCACGTTTGCAGTGGTGTCAAGAACGAGTTCATTGGAGAGAAGAATGGCAGTCTGTGGTCTTCAGTGATGAAAGCCGATTCTGCTTAGGAGCAGCTGATGGTCGTTAACGCGTCCGAAGCTGACAAGGTGAGCGGCTTCTTCCATCGTGCATCTGCCAGCGACACACAGGACCCATGCCGGACATCATGGTGTGAGGAGCGATTAGCTATCACTCTCGTACGTGTCTGGTGTTTGTACAGGGTACACTGAATACGTACGTCAGCGACATCGTACAGCTGGTCGTTCTGCCATATTTGAGTGAAATCCCAAATGCGATATTCCAGCAGGATAACGCCCACCCACACTCCGCCAACTCCCGTGGACAGCACGCTCTCCGGACTTGTCTCCAGTCGAGCATGTCTGGGACTGGATCGGACAAAGACTCTTCCGCGGACCGCGACAGGTAACGACCATCGTTGAGTTACGCGTCCAAGTTGAAAGCGCATGGAATGGTAACCCCAAGCGTGACATCCAGCATTTGTACGACCGATTGCATGTCAGATTGGAAACTTGTATTGCTGCTCGAGGATGTTCAACACTTTATTAAAATGTACCTTCTGTAAAATATAATACTCATTAAAAGGTACAATAAACATTGAATCACTTCACACGTGATCACTGTCCTTTTTAAACAAGTTGTTTCTACTAAATAAATCTCATAGATTACGCTTCAATTGTTAATGGTGTTCTTTTTTCAATTTCCGCCAATGTGTTTATGCTAGAAATTTGATGACAGTGGAATTTGAAAGTTGTGAAGTTTTCATCTGGAAAAGCAATTGCTTTGTTTCAAGATATAATTTGAAAAGTCATTAGTTGGTTGAAAATTGGGTGTTAGAGTGTCAAAAGATATTCCACTAAGAACACAATCTACCCTCTATTCTCAGAGGGTGTGTGAGAAAACCACTTTCAGATTTAAGACATACTTTTTATGTTGTGTAATTGTCCATTAGCTGAAATTAAAACTTTTAAGGAGTGAAAAATTAAGTAAACGGAAAACTTTATTCTGTTTGAAAACGAGATTCACATATGTGCTAGAGGCGACATACAGTCGCTCAAAAAAATATCCGAACACTATGGTTGATTACAGAATTCAGAAAAAGTATCTAGCAACGATTTTTTTTTAAATTAGTGATCTGGCAACCTTCGTGTCACGTGACACGTAGATTGCCAGATCACTAATTTCTAAAAAATCGTTGTCAGATATTTTTTCTGAATTCTGTAATCAACCATAGTGTTCGGATATTTTTTGAGCGACTGTATGTTCTTCTCGTTACCTCTTCTGTCAGAGTTATATAAGATGTGACTTAACAATTAAAAAATAGTAAAAACTTCATCTTTAAAAAAATTCCTGATTTATCTTTTCATTTCAGATAAGTGTGGGAAATATAATTCCACTATCCTAAAAGAAATAGAGCAGAAAATGGTTTATAAATCGCAGTCCAAAAAACAGTAACGGAACTCAAAAAAAATAAGCTGGGAAACAAATCGATTAGTTGACTTTTTTTTTTCAGTCTCGAGATTCAGATTATTCTATTCCTTGTCAGTTCTTTTTTTTTCTGGGAAACACTCCTAGGAATGTTTTAAAGATGGTGATTATGATAATCGCCTGTTAGGAAAAGAAAAATTCTCGCAGTTCCCCACACTCAACCCATTGGAGGTTCCTGCCCTACATTTGGGAGACACATGGTAAGGAACTCTCACGAACTCAGCATGTGATCGTTGAGGTTAATTTGTTGCCCTGTTCTACATTTACACGCTTGAGTAATGGAACTTCTGGAGTTACGTGTTTATAGATGCGTTTTCGTTATTTCGAAAGCTATATTTGCTTTCTCGCCGCTGCGACGCTGAAAGGCTGCAGTGACGTCAGTTAAGGTTTTCGATTTTCTTGAAAAGCGACTAATAAGATTTTGAAGTTTCAATTGCCCAAGAGCTGATGTGAAGTAGGGAAGAAGGTCGTGCTTAAGAATTGAAAATGGACTTTCAATATTTTTGGAAAAATGCACTGCAAATGTCATGTGACGTGCAATGGAAACAAAAGTGTTTAACAAATTCTGAAAGCATTTTAAAGTTTTTCTGCGTATTTTTTGTTGGTAGTTTTAGGATGGTAGATTACTAACTTAAACAAGGTGTAACTAAGGGCAATTTGTTCCAGGTTTTGTATAGAAGGAGTTATTTTATTTTTAAGCGGCACTTTGTTGCACACAATGAGCTAAATGACCAGGTCACAAGGACTCGGAGGTGCATAAGGGAAGGGCTGGATTGTTTTACTTTCGAATGCTTTTTTTTTTTGCACACAATGAGCTAAATGGCCAGGTCACAAGGATTCGGAGGTGCATAAGGGAAGGGCTGGATTGTTTTACTTTCGAAAGCTTTTTTTTGCACACAATGAGCTAAATGGCCAGGTCACAAGGATTCGGAGGTGCATAAGGGAAGGGCTGGATTGTTTTACTTTTGAAAGCTTTTTCTTTGCACACAATGAGCTAAATGGCCAGGTCACAAGGACTCAGAGGTGCATAAGGGAAGGGCTGAATTGTTTTACTTTCGAATGCTTTTTTTTGCACACAATGAGTTAAATGGCCAGGTCACAAGGACTCGGAGGTGCATAAGGGAAGGGCTGGATTGTTTTACTTTCGAATGCTTTTTTTTTTTGCACACAATGAGCTAAATGGCCAGGTCACAAGGATTCGGAGGTGCATAAGGGAAGGGCTGGATTGTTTTACTTTCGAATGCTTTTTTTTGCACACAATGAGCTAAATGGCCAGGTCACAAAGACTCAGAGGTGCATAAGGGAAGGGCTGGACTGTTTTACTTTCGAATGCTTTTTTTTGCACACAATGAGCTAAATGGCCAGGTCACAAAGACTCAGAGGTGCATAAGGGAAGGGCTGGACTGTTTTACTTTCGAATGCTTTTTTTTGCACACAATGAGCTAAATGGCCAGGTCACAAGGATTCGGAGGTGCATAAGGGAAGGGCTGGATTGTTTTACTTTCGAAAGCTTTTTTTTGCACACAATGAGCTAAATGGCCAGGTCACAAGGATTCGGAGGTGCATAAGGGAAGGGCTGGATTGTTTTACTTTTGAAAGCTTTTTCTTTGCACACAATGAGCTAAATGGCCAGGTCACAAGGACTCAGAGGTGCATAAGGGAAGGGCTGAATTGTTTTACTTTCGAATGCTTTTTTTTGCACACAATGAGTTAAATGGCCAGGTCACAAGGACTCGGAGGTGCATAAGGGAAGGGCTGGATTGTTTTACTTTCGAATGCTTTTTTTTTTTGCACACAATGAGCTAAATGGCCAGGTCACAAGGATTCGGAGGTGCATAAGGGAAGGGCTGGATTGTTTTACTTTCGAATGCTTTTTTTTGCACACAATGAGCTAAATGGCCAGGTCACAAAGACTCAGAGGTGCATAAGGGAAGGGCTGGACTGTTTTACTTTCGAATGCTTTTTTTTGCACACAATGAGCTAAATGACCAGGTCACAAGGACTCGGAGGTGCATAAGGGAAGGGCTGGATTGTTTTACTTTTGAAAGCTTTTTTTGCACACAATGAGCTAAATGACCAGGTCACAAGGACTCGGAGGTGCATAAGGGAAGGGCTGGATTGTTTTACTTTCGAATGCTTTTTTTTTTTGCACACAATGAGCTAAATGGCCAGGTCACAAGGATTCGGAGGTGCATAAGGGAAGGGCTGGATTGTTTTACTTTCGAAAGCTTTTTTTTGCACACAATGAGCTAAATGGCCAGGTCACAAGGATTCGGAGGTGCATAAGGGAAGGGCTGGATTGTTTTACTTTTGAAAGCTTTTTCTTTGCACACAATGAGCTAAATGGCCAGGTCACAAGGACTCAGAGGTGCATAAGGGAAGGGCTGAATTGTTTTACTTTCGAATGCTTTTTTTTGCACACAATGAGCTAAATGACCAGGTCACAAGGACTCGGAGGTGCATAAGGGAAGGGCTGGATTGTTTTACTTTCGAATGCTTTTTTTTTTTGCACACAATGAGCTAAATGGCCAGGTCACAAGGATTCGGAGGTGCATAAGGGAAGGGCTGGATTGTTTTACTTTCGAATGCTTTTTTTTGCACACAATGAGCTAAATGGCCAGGTCACAAAGACTCAGAGGTGCATAAGGGAAGGGCTGGACTGTTTTACTTTCGAATGCTTTTTTTTGCACACAATGAGCTAAATGGCCAGGTCACAAAGACTCAGAGGTGCATAAGGGAAGGGCTGGACTGTTTTACTTTCGAATGCTTTTTTTTGCACACAATGAGCTAAATGGCCAGGTCACAAGGATTCGGAGGTGCATAAGGGAAGGGCTGGATTGTTTTACTTTCGAAAGCTTTTTTTTGCACACAATGAGCTAAATGGCCAGGTCACAAGGATTCGGAGGTGCATAAGGGAAGGGCTGGATTGTTTTACTTTTGAAAGCTTTTTCTTTGCACACAATGAGCTAAATGGCCAGGTCACAAGGACTCAGAGGTGCATAAGGGAAGGGCTGAATTGTTTTACTTTCGAATGCTTTTTTTTGCACACAATGAGTTAAATGGCCAGGTCACAAGGACTCGGAGGTGCATAAGGGAAGGGCTGGATTGTTTTACTTTCGAATGCTTTTTTTTTTTGCACACAATGAGCTAAATGGCCAGGTCACAAGGATTCGGAGGTGCATAAGGGAAGGGCTGGATTGTTTCACTTTCGAATGCTTTTTTTTGCACACAATGAGCTAAATGGCCAGGTCACAAAGACTCAGAGGTGCATAAGGGAAGGGCTGGACTGTTTTACTTTCGAATGCTTTTTTTTGCACACAATGAGCTAAATGGCCAGGTCACAAGGATTCGGAGGTGCATAAGGGAAGGGCTGGATTGTTTTACTTTTGAAAGCTTTTTCTTTGCACACAATGAGCTAAATGGCCAGGTCACAAGGACTCAGAGGTGCATAAGGGAAGGGCTGAATTGTTTTACTTTCGAATGCTTTTTTTTGCACACAATGAGTTAAATGGCCAGGTCACAAGGACTCGGAGGTGCATAAGGGAAGGGCTGGATTGTTTTACTTTCGAATGCTTTTTTTTGCACACAATGAGCTAAATGGCCAGGTCACAAAGACTCAGAGGTGCATAAGGGAAGGGCTGGACTGTTTTACTTTCGAATGCTTTTTTTTGCACACAATGAGCTAAATGGCCAGGTCACAAGGATTCGGAGGTGCATAAGGGAAGGGCTGGATTGTTTTACTTTCGAGTGCTTTTTTTTGCACACAATGACCTAAATGGCCAGGTCACAAGGATTCGGAGGTGCATAAGCGAAGGGCTGGATTGTTTTACTTTTGAAAGCTTTTTCTTTGCACACAATGAGTTAAATGGCCAGGTCACAAGGACTCAGAGGTGCATAAGGGAAGGGCTGAATTGTTTTACTTTCGAATACTTTTTTTTGCACACAATGAGTTAAATGGCCAGGTCACAAGGACTCGGAGGTGCATAAGGGAAGGGCTGGATTGTTTTACTTTCGAATGCTTTTTTTTGCACACAATGAGCTAAATGGCCAGGTCACAAAGACTCAGAGGTGCATAAGGGAAGGGCTGGACTGTTTTACTTTCGAATGCTTTTTTTTGCACACAATGAGCTAAATGGCCAGGTCACAAGGATTCGGAGGTGCATAAGGGAAGGGCTGGATTGTTTTACTTTCGAGTGCTTTTTTTTTGCACACAATGAGCTAAATGGCCAGGTCACAAGGATTCGGAGGTGCATAAGGGAAGGGCTGGATTGTTTTACTTTTGAAAGCTTTTTCTTTGCACACAATGAGCTAAATGGCCAGGTCACAAGGACTCAGAGGTGCATAAGGGAAGGGCTGAATTGTTTTACTTTCGAATGCTTTTTTTTGCACACAATGAGTTAAATGGCCAGGTCACAAGGACTCGGAGGTGCATAAGGGAAGGGCTGGATTGTTTTACTTTCGAATGCTTTTTGTTGCACACAATGAGCTAAATGGCCAGGTTACAAGGATTCGGAGGTGCATAAGGGAAGGGCTGGATTGTTTTACTTTTGAAAGCTTTTTTTGCACACAATGAGCTAAATGACCAGGTCACAAGGACTCAGAGGTGCATAACGGAAGGGCCGGATTGTTTTACTTTCTAATGCTTTTTTTTGCACACAATGAGTTAAATGGCCAGGTCACAAGGACTCGGAGGTGCATAAGGGAAGGGCTGGATTGTTCTACTTTCGAATGCTTTTTTTTTGCACACAATGAGCTAAATGGCCAGGTCACAAGGACTCAGAGGTGCATAAGGGAAGGGCTGGATTGTTTTACTTTCGAATGCTTTTTTTTTTGCACACAATGAGTTAAATGGCCAGGTCACAAGGACTCGGAGGTGCATAAGGGAAGGGCTGGATTGTTCTACTTTCGAATGCTTTTTTTTTTGCACACAATGAGCTAAATGGCCAGGTCACAAGGACTCAGAGGTGCATAAGGGAAGGGCTGGATTGTTCTACTTTCGAATACTTTTTTTTTTGCACACAATGAGTTAAATGGCCAGGTCACAAGGACTCGGAGGTGCATAAGGGAAGGGCTGGATTGTTCTACTTTCGAATGCTTTTTTTTTTGCACACAATGAGCTAAATGGCCAGGTCACAAGGACTCAGAGGTGCATAAGGGAAGGGCTGGATTGTTCTACTTTCGAATGCTTTTTTTTTTGCACACAATGAGCTAAATGGCCAGGTCACAAGGACTCAGAGGTGCATAAGGGAACGGCTGGATTGTTTTACTTTCGAAAGCATTTTTTTTGCACACAATGAGCTAAATGGCCATGGCACAAGGACTCAGAGGTGCATAAGGGAAGGGCCGGATTGTTTTGCTTTCGAATGCTTTTTTTTTGCACACAATGAGTTAAATGGCCAGTTCACAAGGACTCAGAGGTGCATAAGGGAAGGGCTGGATTGTTTTACTTTTGAAAGCGGCACTTTTTTGTACACAATGAGCTAAATGGTCAGGTCACATGGGCCCTAATCACAGAGAAGTTGGGAAAGAGTACCCACTGGACATTTATTAAGAGGTAGACGGAAACCTTCCACCAAGGCTATCCAGCTGTGTATTCTTGAATGTATACAGATTATAACTCTTCTGTATTCAGTACTACGGCTTAACCTCCCATCTAACTAATGGCAGTGTTTCTAAGCCCTGGCGGGGGTGGCTCAGTCGGTAGCGCGCCAGGCTCGTAATGTGTAGTTCCCAGGTTCGAGTCCCAGCTGGGTCAGCATTGAGATTTATCTCCGTAATATTCCCCGCCCTGCCCACGGTCAGTAGGGGACACCGTTGGGCTTGGAAAGGCCGCCGTCCGTCAGATGGGTCGTTAAGCCGTGGCCCCGTGTGCGGGAAAGGGCTATACCCTTTGCACGTTAAAGAACACGCTGGATGGCCTTGACAGGAGGCTACCATCTGTCTCCTAATAGCTGTTCCAGTGTGTTCCCTCCCACAACCATCTCTGATCCTATGGGGTCCATGTGATCTGGCCATTTAGCCCATGGTGTGCAAAAAAGTGCCGCTCAGAGGTAAAACAACCCAACCAACCTTTCCAAGCCCACCGGTGCTTTCTGAGAAAGAGAAAAGCAGAAGTTAACGGATAAAATTCCTACGCAGTTAATCTCGAATTTCGGAACAGCTTAGAGCTACTATTGATGTAAATAATTCCAGCGCCATACCATTGGCTACACAGAGAAACTGCACGATATTTGTTGACAAGGAAGGAGCCATGTGATAACAAAAGGAAGAACGTCTCAATGATATCTTTTGCGGTGGTTCTGGAGAAACCAGCTGCTCTCTCTTACGAAGATATAGAGTTAAAAGATCCTAACTGATTTCTCTACTACCGCATTTTTCTTCAAGCTTTGAAGAAAAACATTTTTCTTTTGCGATGTTTGGCTCATGTTCTGAGGCGTATTTAGTCGTGAAAAGTGTTTTTGGCTCCAACGGGGAAGCGAAAGGTGAAGATGTCTTTTCAAACTAAGTAGGTCAATGCTTGACCTGTTCAACTGTCGCACAAGTTGGCCCGAATTGAAATTCCATTAGTGGGATTCGATGATGAGATTGGGAAACAAAAAGAGAAAGAAAGGAAAATCTTTTTTTTTTCTCTTTCAGGAATTTGATTTGGGGATAGGGGCAATGCCCCTCCAAAATCAAATGGTTGATATCGTTAAAGTTTCGATTTAAGTCATTAAAGAGAAAAAAAAACAGTAACGTCATGGTGTAATATAAATAGCATATTTTAATAAAATGTGTCACACTGTTTTAGGGGCGGGGGTGGCTCAGTCGGTAGCGCGCCAGGCTCGTAATCTGTAGTTCCCAGGTTCGAGTCCCAGCTGGGTCAGCGTTGAGATTTATCTCCGCAAAATTCCCCGCCCTGCCCACGGTCAGTAGCGGACACCGATGGGCTTGGAAAGGCTGCTGTCCGTCGGATGGGATGTTAAGCCGTGGTCCCGTGTGCGGGAGAGCCATACCCTGTGCACGTTAAAGAACACGCTGGATGGCCTTGACGGGAAACTACCATCTGTCTCCCAACAGCTGTTCCAGTGGGTCCCCTCCCCCAACCTTCTCTGAGCCTTCGGGGTCCATGTGACCTATCCATTTAGCCCATGGTGTGCAAAAAAGTGCCGCTCAGAGGCAAAACAACCCAACCCAACCTATATGCCCATTTCAAATCATTTAGTAACTTGTAATTTAAGAAATCTTATTTTTTTGCATCTTGATTCTTTTCTTCTTTATGTCGAGCAACAATATTTTTTTGACTGAGTTTGACTTTGTTTACGACTTCAGATTTTCTTGTCTAAATTTGAAATATATTTCGGAAAATTTACGTTTTAGTTCCACATCTGGGGGAAAGTTTTACAAAAGATTACTCTTTTTTTTTTAGAATGCTTAAACTTCACTATTCTTTCATTAACGTGATTTGGCCTTCAATTATACTCCATCAGTTCGCAACTTCTTCCCTCTGCTCTTCTCGGAGAAGTTCTCTCTACGTTAATTTGTTCCCTTACTGTCAGAAATTTATGATAGCAATCTGTTGATAATCTTCAGCAGTACGGTTCTAAATCAATTTGTGCGATTTATTTGAGTCGATTTATGACTCTTTATGAAGCAGAACTGAGCATCCAGCTCACGAAAGTGATGCAGCGTTTAGTGTCTGGGGCAATCTCGTGAGGGCAGAGCATGCAATAGAAATCACTGAATACGCAAAAAGATCTGGATTTAATTTCTTTTTCCTTTTCATTTGAGGGGAGGAAACACAATCTCAGAGGGGCGGGGGTGGCTCAGTCGGTAGCGCGCCAGGCTCGTAATCTGCAGTTCCCAGGTTCGAGTCCCAGTTGGGTCAACGTTGAGATTTATCTCCGGAAAATTTCCCGCCCTGCCCACGGTCAGTAGGGGACACCGATGGGCTTGAAAAGATCGCCGTCCGTCGGATGGGACGTTAAGCCGTGGCCCCCGTGTGCGAGAGAGCCATACCCTGTGCACGTTAAAGAACACACTGGATGGCCTTGACGGGAGGCTACCATTTGTCTCCCAACAGCTGTTCCAGTGGGTCCCCTCCCCCAACCTTCTCTGAACCTTCAGGATCCTTGTGGCCTGGCCATTTAGCCCATGGTGTGCAAAAAAGTGCCGCTCATAGGTAAAACAATCCAATTCACAATCTCAGACGGGGAAGATTCAGAGCTATAGTGGATGATCCCATGCTTTCAACCAGGGTTAGGATCACAATGGTGTTAAGATTCTGAGCTATAGTAGATACAGAAGAAGCTGATGATCAGACGCTTTGAAATTCAGATGATGAAAGAATCAGATAATTCGGAATTATAATCGATGCTGAAGAAGCTGATGATCAGATGCTTTCAAATGATGAAAGGATCAGAGGATTAGGACTACAGTAGATGGTAGCTGATGATCCGTTTTCAAGTGATGAAAGGATCAGAGAATTCGGAGATTTTGCATATACGGAGGAAGCTGATAATCAAATGTTTAAAATGATGAAAGGATCAGAGAATTCGGAGCTCTAGTAGATACGGAGGAGTCTGATGATCCGATGTTTTCAAATGATAAGAGGATTCGGAGCTGTAGTAGATGTGGAGGAGTTTGATGATCCAATGTGAGGATTCGGAGCTATAGTGGATACGGAGGAATATGATGGTCAGATGCTTTCAAATTCAAATGATGGAATGATCAAAGGCCGAGTAGCAAATTTAGGAAGTTCAAAATGCGCAAATCTCTGTTTTAAAATCAATTTCACCAACACCTCAAAGAACACTGTATTTTCGAATAAATACAGATTTATACACCGCATTGTTTCAATCCGTTGTATTTAAAAGTGTAGTTGAAATGAAAAGTGGACAAATGAAGCGTAAATTATTTACCGATCTGTTCAAATTCTGATTCATGTTGAGAGATTTATCCCAACAACTTTCTCGTATTGCAATAGGACATTGTCAGTAACCACAATACACGAACATCAACATCAGTGATGGGGTTCAGCCGGTTCGCACCGGTTCGTGCGAACCCGTTCCTAGAATTTCCCAAGTTTGTCGAACTGGTCCTTGTTTCTTCCGGGCAGGCTACTCTTCACGTTCCGGGATCGCAATTATTGCTCGGGCTATTCCACGGATGATTATTGCGCAAATCACAATTTGAATAAAATATTTGGGGTTTTTATTTTTCCAGTATGAAAAGACGGTAAGGTGAGAGAGAACCGTTTGCTAAAATTTATGAATCCCACCACTGATAAACACTATGAAACCCAAAGATTTAGCCCTTCTCATCGCTCCATAATATTAACATATATCCAATGTATATATTCCGTCCCGTGGCCGAGTGGTTAGTATGCTTGGCTACTAACCAAAAGGGTTGGGTTGTTTTACCTCTGAGCGGCAGTTTTTTGCACACCATGGGCTAAATGGCCTGGTCATATGAACCCCGAAGGCTCAGAGAAGGTTGGGGGAGGGGACCCACTGGAACAGCTGTTGGAAGACAGATGGTAGCCTCCCGTCAAGGCCATCCAGCGTGTTCTTTAACGTGCACAGGGTATGGCTCTCCCGCACACGGGGCCACGGCTTAACGTCCCATCCGACGGACGGCGGCATTTCCAAGCCCATCGATGTCCCCTACTGACCGTGGGCAGGGCGGAGAATTTTGCGTAGAAAAATCTCAACGCTGACCCAGCTGGGACTCGAACCTACGAACTACAGATTACGAGCCTGGCGGGCTACCGACTGAGCCACCCACGCCCTCAAACCAAAGGGACTCCAGTTCGAGCCCCACGTAAGGCATGGAGGTTTGTGTCGCTTTTCTGTTGAGGTCCCGCCATCCTCACAACCTTCTGCTACGCGTATAAATTGTCAGACTTCTGTGGCAAGCATATGCTTGAGAAGGTATTTATTTATAATGTACATAAATATAAAAAATATTTAATTCTTGTCATCTTCTTCAATACTGACACATCGACAGTATATAAAACCCAAAGTTCTAATCCTTCTGATTGCTCTATAATATTAACATGAATCCAATTTATACATATATAAAAGGTTTAATTCTTCTCATCCTCTGTGCTACTGATACGTAGCCAATAAGCGAACATAAGACAATTTGAAGTTGATGAAAAAGGGCGAACATAAGACAATTTGAAGACAATAAGGGCGAACATAAGACAATTTGAAGTTGATGAAAAAGCCCTAGATGAGGATATTGGGTAGTTTCAACTGAGCATCGTTGACAAAATTACTCCGGAAATACCAAAATTTATTACGGGAATGGAAGAAAACTAAATAAAAACAGTAATAAATACCTTTGGAAATATTTATTAAGCAAAAACATTCAATAATAAAGCCTGGAAAATGAAATAGAAAATTATTAAGTATTCAGTATTTCACATACCATAAAGGTTTCATTTACGAAATTCTTTCATCTTACTACCAAACCAAGATGGCTTTAAGAAAAGTAAAAGGTTTTTTTGCGTGATCACACCATAATTATTTTATCTGCCATATGGAGGATGATTATCGAGCTTGGTTCCGAACCAAAATCATCCCAGTTTGAATTCCGGAGAGGCTTGGATATTTACAGTCGCTCAAAAAAGTATCCGAACACTATGGTTGATTACAGAATTCAGAAAAAATATCTGGCAACGATCTTTCTTTAAAAATTAGTGATCTGGCAACCTTCGTGTCACGTGATTACAGAATTCAGGAAAAATATCTGGAGCGTGTACAGTAACTGTACACGCTCCAGTTACCGTTCACAGCAAACTGGAGCGTTACTGCACACGCTTAATATTTCCGTGACTGAGCCCACACGATCTAGTATCAAAATAATATGACCACCTACAATCGCTCAAAAAAGTATCCGGACACTATGGTTGATTACAGAATTCAGAAAAAATATCTGGCAACGATTTTTTTAGAAATTAGTGATCTGGCAACCTTCGTGTCACGTGACACGAAGGTTGCCAGATCACTAATTTCTAAAAAAAATCGTTGCCAGATACTTTTTCTGAATTTTGTAATCAACCATAGTGTTCGGATACTTTTTTGAGCGACTGTACACTTGTGCAGTCTTTCTGCTGAGGTGCCATTCCCTTTATAGTTGCTCTCTACTGTGTTTTGCACTCTACGGCCAATGACCGCAGGAGAAAAAAATTTCATTTTGTTTTCCACATTTCCAGAGTAGCTTCGATGACGATGCGAAAGAGTTCAGGCAACGTGTCTTAAGGCAAAGACCATTATCACTTTTTGCTCAATTTTCTTCTTTTAAAGAATCAACTGATTCTCCATCAAAAAATCTTCCTCCGGCAGGAAGAAGTTGGTTGAGGAATTTTTTTTGCTCTCCATCCTTAAACGGTGATGAGACGAGAGAGAACGCAGTTCAGAAGACAAGGCGACGACTGCTTTGGCCCCAAGCGTCGTCGTGATTATGGGACGTGAAACGGAAGTACTTAAATCGCAGGCATTTAATCAGCAGTGTTTCAGTTTCACGGTTCGCACGCTTCCATCCAATGCAAACTTGAAGGACCTATAGCAGAGGAGAATAATGGATCGTTGCCTGGACCACTGCCAAAGAGATTCTCTATACGCTCGTGTTTATCAGTTGAGATACAGTTTTTGAATTCGATACTTCTATTGCTTTCTCATCGATAATTTAATTCTCAAGTTTGCGTCACTACTTTGGTTATGTCTTCGGCACCTATAATTTCAACTTGTTGGATTGTTTTTACCTCTGAGAGGCACTATTTTGCACAAAATGCCATAATTAGTCATAAGGACCCCAATGACTCAGAGTTAAATAAAAGAAAAGAATAACTGAGCATCTGCTAGGAGATAGAGGGAAGACTCCCGTAAAATGCCATCCAATGTGTTTCTTTAACGTGCACAGGGTTGGATTATTTTAACCTCTGAGAGGCACTTTTTTGCCAAAATGGGGTAAGGAGCCAGATCACAAGAACCCAAGGGTTCAGAGAAGGTTGGGGGAAGAAGACTCAGCTGAGAACTGTTAGGAGATGACGATTGCTTTCCTTCGAGGCCATTCAGCGTGTTCTTTAACATACATAGCGTTGGATTATTTTAACCTCTGAGAAGCACTTTTTTGCCAAAATGGACTAAAGAGCGACATCACAAATCCCAAAGGTTCAGAGAAGGTTGGGGGAATAAGACAGTGCGGAGAAATGTTAGGAGTTCAGGATTGCTTTCCTTCGAGGCGATCCAACGGGTTCTTTAATGTACACAGAGTTGGATTATTATAACCTCTGAGAGGCACTTTTTTGCCAAAATGGGGTAAGGAGCCAGATCACAAGAACCCAAGGGTTCAGAGAAGGTTGGGGGAAGAAGACTCAGCTGAGAACTGTTAGGAGATGACGATTGCTTTCCTTCGAGGCCATTCAGCGTGTTCTTTAACATACATAGCGTTGGATTATTTTAACCTCTGAGAAGCACTTTTTTGCCAAAATGGACTAAAGAGCGACATCACAAATCCCAAAGGTTCAGAGAAGGTTGGGGGAATAAGACAGTGCGGAGAAATGTTAGGAGTTCAGGATTGCTTTCCTTCGAGGCGATCCAACGGGTTCTTTAATGTACACAGAGTTGGATTATTATAACCTCTGAGAGGCACTTTTTCGCCAAAATGGGCTAAAGGGCCCTTTCACAAGAACTCAAAGGGTCAGAGAAGTTTGGGGGAATAGGACCCAGCGGAGAACTGTTAGGAGATAGACGATTACTTTTCTTCGAGGCCATCCACCATGTTCTTTAATGTTCACAGAGTTGGATTATTTTAACCTCTGAGAAGCACTTTTTTGCCAAAATGGACTAGAGATCCAGGTCACAAAAACCCAAAGGTTCAGAGAAGGTTGGGGGAAGAGGACCCAGCGGAGAACTGTTACGAGAGAGACGATTGCATTCCTTCGAGGCCAACTAGCATGTTCTTTAACGTACACAGGGTTGGATTATTTTAACCTCTGAAAGGCACTTTTTTTTGGCAAAATGGACTAAAGAGCCAGGTCAGAAGAACCCAAAGGTTTAGAGAAGGTTGGGGGAAGAGGACCCAGCGGAGAACTGTTAAGAGATAGAACGTTGCTTTCTCTCGAGGCCATCCAGCATGTTCTTTGACGTACACAGGGTGGGATTATTTTAACCTCTGAGAAGCATTTTTTTGCCAAAATGGACTAAAAATCCAGGGCACAAGAACCCAAAGTTTCAGAGAAGGTTGGGGAAGAGGACCCAGCGGAGAACTGTTACGAGAGAGACGATTGCTTTCCTTCGAGGCCATCCAGCATGTTCTTTAATGTACACAGGGTTGGATTATTCTAACCTCTGAGAAGCACTTTTTTTTTGCCGAAATGGACTAAAGAGCGACATCACAAATAACAGAGATTCAGAGAAGGTTGGAAGAATAAGACCGTGAGGAGAAATGTTAGGAGTTGACGATTGCTTTCCTTCGAGGCCACCCAGCGTGTTCTTTACCGTACACAGGGTTGGATTATTTTAACTTCTGAGAAGCACTTTTTTTTTTTTTTTTTTTTTTTTTTTTTGCCAAAGTGGACTAAAGAGCCAGGTCACAAGAACTCGAAGGTTCAGAGAAGTTTGGGGGAATAGGACCCAGAGGAGAACTGTTAGGATATAGACGATTACTTTCCTTCGAGGCCATCCAGCATGTTCTTTAACGTACACAGGGTTGGATTATTTTAACCTCTGAGAAGCACTTTTTTTGCCAAAATGGGCTAAAGAGCCAGGTCAGAAGAACCCAAAGGTTCAGAGAAGTTTGGGGGAATAGGACCCAGCGGAGAACTGTTAGGAGATAGACGATTACTTTCCTTCGAGGCCATCCAGCATGTTCTTTAACGTTCACAGAGTTGGATTATTTTAACCTCTGAGAAGCACTTTTTTGCCAAAATGGACTAAAGATCCAGGTCAAAAGAACCCAAAAGATTCAGAGAAGGTTGGGGGAAGAAGACCCAGCGGAGAATTGTTAGGAGATAGACGATTGCTTTCCTTCGAGGCCATTCAGCATGTTCTTTAACGTATACAGGGTTGGATTATTTAACCTCTGAGAAGCACTTTTTTTTGCCAAAGTGGACTAAAGAGCCAGGTCATAAGAACCCAAAGGTTGAAAGAAGGTTGGGGGAAGAGGACCCAGCTGAGAAATGTTAGGAAATAACGATTGCTTTCCTTCGAGGCCATCCAGCGTGTTCTTTATAGTACAGAGGGTTGGATTATTTTAGCCTCTGAGAGGCACTTTTTTTGGCAAAATGGGCTAAAGAGCCAGGTCAGAAGAACCCAAAGGTTTAGAGAAGGTTGAGGGAAGAGGATCCAGTGGAGAACTGTTAGGAGATAGACAATTGCTTTCCTCCGAGGCCATCCAGCATGTTCTTTAACGTACACAGGGTTGGATTATTTTAACCTCTGAGAAGCACTTTTTTACCGAAATGGACTAAAGAACAACATCACAAATAACAAAAGTTCAGAGAAAGTTGGGGGAATAAGACCGTGCGGGAGAAATGTTAGGAGTTGATGATTACTTTCCTTCGAGGCCATCCAGCGTGTTCTTTATCGTACTCAGGGTTGGATTATTATAACCTTTGAGAGGCACTTTTTTTGCCAGAATGGGCTAAAGAGCCAGGTCACAAGAACCCAAAGGTTCAGAGAAGTTGGGGGAAGAGGACCCAGCGGAGAACTGTTAAGAGATAGATGATTGCTTTCCTTCGAGGCCAACCAGCATGTTCTTTAACGTACACAGTGTTGGATTATTTTTACCTCTGAGAGGCACTTTTTGGCAAAATGGGCTAAAGAGCCAGGTCAGAAGAACCCATAGGTTTAGAGAAGGTTGGGGGAAGAGGACCCAGCAGAGAACTGTTAAGAGATAGACGATTGCTTTCTTTCGAGGCCATCCAGCATGTTCTTTGACGTACACAGGGTGGGATTATTTTAACCTCTGAGAAGCATTTTTTTGCCAAAATGGACTAAAAATCCAGGGCACAAGAACCCAAAGTTTCAGAGAAGGTTGGGGGAAGAGGACCCAGCGGAGAACTGTTACGAGAGAGACGATTGCTTTCCTTCGAGGCCATCCAGCATGTTCTTTAACGTACACAGGATTGGATTATTTTAACCTCTGAGAAGCACTTTTTTGCCAAAATGGATTAAAGAGCCAGGTCACAAGAACCCAAAGGTTCAGAGAAGGTTGGGGGAAGAGGACCCAGCGGAGAACTGTTACGAGATTGACGATTGCTTTCCTTCGAGGCCATCCAGCATGTTCTTTAATGTACACAGGGTTGGATTATTTTAGCCTCTGAGAAGCACTTTTTTTGCCGAAATGGACTAAAGAGCGACATCACAAATAACAAAGATTCAGAGAAGGTTGGGGGAATAAGACCGTGCGGAGAAATGTTAGGAGTTGACGATTGCTTTCCTTCGAGGCCACCCAGCGTGTTCTTTATCGTACACAGGGTTGGATTTTTTTAATCTCTGAGAGGCACTTTTTTGGCAAAATGGGCTAAAGAGCCAGGTCAGAAGAACCCAAAGGTAAAGAGAAGTTTGGGGGAAGAGGACCCAGCGGAGAACTGTTAAGAGATAGATGATTGCTTTCCTTCGAGGCCATCCAGCGTGTTCTTTATCATACACAGGGTTGGATTATTTTAGCCTCTGAGAGGCATTTTTTTGGCAAAATGGGCTAAAGAGCCAGGTCAGAAGAACCCAAAGGTTCAGAGAAGTTTGGGGGAAGAGGATCCAGCGGAGAACTGTTAAGAGATAGATGATTGCTTTCCTTCGAGGCCATCTAGCGTGTTCTTTAACGCACACAGGGTTGGATTATTATAACCTCTGAGAGGCACTTTTTTGCCAAAATGGGCTAAAGAGCCAGGTCAGAAGAACCCAAAGTTTCAGAGAAGGTTGGGGGAAGAGCCGCCGTCCGTCGGATGGGGCGTAAAGCTACGTTGACGTGTGCACGTTGAAGAACATGCTGCAGCTCTTGACGGGGAGGTTACCATCTGTCTCCTAACAGCTATTCAGTGGGTCACCTTCCCCAATCTTTTCTGAGCTCTTAGAGTACTACTTGTGACCTGACCTTTTAGCTCATTATGTGAAAAAAAAGTGTCACTCTGAGGTAAAACGATCGAACTCTTTGTTTCAAAACAAGCTTTACTCTGTGCTACTATGCACACTACCACTGCATCGTGCAACTGAATAGACGATCACTTTTCTGAAATAATGAGGTATTAGAGTTTACATGCCTCGAGTTCCAAAGTATAGAATTTGCAATTGAGATATAGAAACATTGAATAATAACAATTGAGATATAGAATATCGGAATTGAATTGTCAGAGTATTAGGCAAACGCAAACACACCCACCCAGGGTTTGACCTCAGCTGCAGAACTCTATGCCCTTGCACTGACTAGGAGACACGTGACTTGAATAGTTTCTATTCTCAGGATTTGACCCCACGTCTCAGGGTTTAGGCAAGTCGTCTCCGGGCTCTCGAGACCGTCATTTATTCTCCGGGCCGGTCATGGCACTGGGTAATAATCATTTAAAATAGTTTTTTTTTCCTTCGTTCTTGCTTGTTTTTTAAAGTCAAAGTGTCGGTATTTATTGGGCTGAGATCAATCTGTTGAAATTCTCTTGATTCTAAGGGGTCTGAGCGGCACTTTTTTGCACAACCTCTGAGCGGCACTTTTTTGCACACCATGGGCTAAATGGCCAGATCACATGGACCCCGAAGGCTCAGAGAAGGTTGTGGGAGGGGACCCACTGGAACAGCTGTTGAGAGACAGATGGTAGCCTCCCGTCAAGGCCATCCAGCGTGTTCTTTAACGTGCACAGGGTATGGCTCTCCCGCACACGGGGCCACGGCTTAAAGTCCCATCCGACGGACGGCGGCCTTTCCAAGCCCATCGGGCTACTGACCGTGGGCAGGGCGGGGAATTTTTGCGGAGATAAATCTCAACGCTGACCCAGCTGGGACTCGAACTTGAGAACTACAGATTACGAGCCTGGCGCGCTACCGACTGAGCCACCCCTGCCCCCTGTTACCGACTGTTACAGCAACCTAATTTTTTTAGCGTATTAGCAATAACTGAGGCAGTGATCAGTAGTGACTTCGGTTTCAGTTGGGTTGTTTTACCTCTGAGCGGCACTTTTTTTGCACACCTTGGGCTAAATGGCCAGGTCACAAGGATCACGAAGGCTCAGAGAGGTTGGAGGAGGGGACCCACTGGAACAGCTGTTGGGAGGCAGATGGTAGCTTCCCGTCAAAGCCATCCAGCATGTTCTTTAACGGGGATGGCTCTTCCATACATGGGGCCACGGCTTAATGTCCCATCCAACGGACGGCGGCCTTTGCAAGCCCATCGGTGTTCCTTACTGACTGCGGTCAGGACGGGGAATTTTGCGGAGATAAATTTCAACGCTCACCCAGTTGAGACTTGAACCTGGGAACTACAGTTTACGAGTGTGGCGCTCTACCGCCCCTGCCACCACCGCCCCTCGGTTTCAGTAGTTGTACTAGCAGGCCTGCACAAACTAATAGTCCCCGCCCTGCCCACGGTCAGTAGGGGACACCGATGGGCTTGGAAAGGCCGCCGTCCGTCGGATGGGATGTCAAGCCGTGGCCCCGTGTGCGGGAGAGCCATACCCTGTGCACGTTAAAGAACACGCTGGATGGCCTTGACGGGAGGCTACCATCTGTCTCCCAACTGCTGTTCCAGTGGGTCCCCTCCCCCAACCTTCTCTGAGCCTTCGGGGTCCATGTGACCTGGCCATTTATCCAATGGTGTGGAAAAAAGTGCCGCTCAGAGGTAAAACAACCCAACAAATTAACAGTAGTTCTATAACACTTTTCTGTCCTATATGTTGCAAATTAAAAAATAAAATCAATGTCACTTATTGTCGAGGGTCACCACGGGTACCTGGGCAAACAGTCTTGTCGCCCTTTTTTAAACATTCCAATCAATTTTTAGAACAGAATTATGGTATCGATACGGAATAAATAAGTTAAAAAGAATAATATTTTCATTACCCTAGTGTGGTTTATTCACACACACTCAATAAAGAGAAACCCAGGTCGGTCCAGAATACTTTATTATATATATCATTGCAAATGCTCTTGTTTGCCAGGGGCAGACTGGCTCATTTTTTCAATGACGCAATTCTAGTATTCTGCATTAAAAAACTTGAATTTGAATTTTTGCAAGGTTTCAATTTGTTCTCTTCACAGTTCTTACTTATTGCTTAAGAGTTTTTTTTCTCCAAAATTCCATATTACTTGTGCAATTTTTTTTCATTTTTCAAAAAAAAGAAGATAAATAAACATCTTTTTTTGTATTCACAGCGGTTTATGTGAAGCCCTAGTTTCGCTGTAGTATCTTGGTAATAATGGGTGTAGGGGGAAAAATGTCTCGTGCCAGGTAGGATCCGATCCCACGAGAGGATCCCAATTATCTTCAGCCAGATATGATTTGAACCTACGACTGGATCGCAATTACCTCCTGCCAGGAGGGATTTCACGACTGACTTGTCTTGAGCCGGGATCCCACTTGTCTTGAGCCGGGAGGGTCCGAATCCACGAGCGGATCCCAGTTACCTTGAGCTAGGTGGGACCGAACCTACGATTGGATCCCAATTGTCTTGAGCTGGGTGGGATCTGAACCCACGACCGGATCCCAATTACCTCCTGCCAGGAGGGATTTCACGACTGAATCCCACTTGTCTTGAGCCGGGAGGGTCCGAATCCACGAGTGGATCCCAGTTACCTTGAGCTAGGTGGGACCGAAACTACGATTGGATCCCAATTATCTTGAGCTGGGTGGGATCTGAACCCACGACCGGATCCCAATTACCTCCTGCCATTAGGGATTTCACGACTGAATCCCACTTGTCTTGAGCCGGGAGGGTCCGAATCCACGAGCGGATCCCAGTTACCTTGAGCTAGGTGGGACCAAACCTACGATTGGATCCCAATTATCTTGAGCTGGGTGGGATCTGAACCCACGACCGGATCCCAATTACCTCCTGCCATTAGGGATTTCACGACTGAATCCCACTTATCTTGAGCCGGGAGGGTCCGAATCCACGAGCGGATCCCAGTTACCTTGAGCTAGGTGGGACCGAACCTACGATTGGATCCCAATTGTCTTGAGCTGGGTGGGATCTGAACCCATGACCGGATCCCAATTACCTCGTGCCGGATGGGATCCGAACCCACGACCAGATCCCAATTATCTTGAGCCGGGTGGAATCCAGATCCCACCCGGCTGAAGACAAATTTTCCCCTATACCAGTATTAGCAGGACACAACAGCGAATATAGTGGCTTCAAATAGATAAATGGGCCCCGGACGCCACCGGGTCTGGGGCCCCTTGTGAGTTCACTCCTGGATAGAAGAACTGAATTAGTGGGGGGCGGGGTGGCTCAGTAGGTAGCGCGCCAGGCTCGTAATCTGTAGTTCCCAGGTTCGAGTCCCAGCTGAGTCAGCGTTGAGATTTATCTCCGCAAAATTCCTCGCCCTGCCCACGGTCAGTAGGGGACACCGATGGGCTTGGAAAGGCCGCCGTCCGTTGGATGGAACGTTAAGCCGTGGCCCCGTGTGCGGGAGAGCCATATCCTGTGCGCGTTAAAGAACACGCTGGATGGCCTTGACGGGAGCTACCATCTGTCTCCCAACAGCTGTTCCAGTGGTTCCCCTCCCCCAACCTTCTCTGAGCCTTCGGGGTCCATGTGACCTGGCCATTTAGCCCATGGTGTGCAAAAAAGTGCCGCTCAGAGGTAAAACAACCCAACCTAACTGAATTAGTGGAAATTCTATATGCGATCTCGTGATTCATAGAAGATTGCGATTCGCAAATAAAAGATTATCATTGCCCATTTTCACAAGCGTCATATTTTTATAAAGCAATTTTTGAAAGATGTTGCTAATAGAATTTCTCGATGAACGTACCTTAATGAAAGGTTTGCATGACAAAATACTCTGATGAGAAAATATAATTTTTGTTTTGAAAAGACGAACTAAAACAACTCGCGTTAAAAACAACTTGCAAAAATCGCAGAGCGAAAGTGTGAAAACAATAAAAATGGGAACATCATGTTTGTTCGAACTCAGGTATTTTTTTATCTCAAGCATATTCACCAATAGCCGGTGAGTACCGGCTAAATCCATAATATTTTTCGTTGTCTTACCAGTGCGAGACTAAGAACTGAATTTGAGAAGAAACCACAGGGTGATTTTTAGGGAATATATTAAACTTCATATCATCATCCAATCTGTTCTTTAACATGTACAGGATATGTGGTTCTCCTGCACAAGGTAGCGGCTTTAATAGCTCATGAACGAAAGCCGGTTTTTATAATGTCAATGGATTCCTCTTACACTCGAACTGAAGGTTGAATGAGTCACTGATTGCAGAGGTGAGCTGATGAGCAGATTGAACATATGGAGTTTCAATCTGTTGTCGATTGAGCAGATGAAGCTTAGTGCAGGCATGTCAAACTCGTTAACCACCGAGGGCCATATTAAGTATTATATATTAAATCGCGGGCCGCAAAACAAAGAAAACAAATGGAAATAAAGATGAAGCATAGATTTTATTATAAACAAATCAATACATACAATGTACCGTATACATGTACCGTGTACGTACTTATAATTTTAATTAAAGAATCCAGTGTTGTCAAAAGTTAAATAAACGTATTGGTTATCAATCTTGGCGGGCCGCGTGTTTGACATGCCTGCTTTAGTGGGTTATCGATTGAGCAGGTGAAGCTTTAGTGGGTTATCGATTGAGCAGATAAAACTTTAGTGGGTTATCGATTGAGCAGATAAAACTTTAGTGGTTATCGATTGAGCAAGTAAAGCTTTAGTGGGTTATCGATTGAGCAGATGAAGCTTTGGTGGATTATCGATTGAGCAGATGAAGCTTTGGTGGGTTATCGATTGAACAGATAAAACTAGTTTTTATCGATTGAGCAAGTGAAGCTTTGGTGGATTATCGATTGAGCAGATAAAACTAGTTTTTATCGATTGAGCAAGTGAAGCTTTGGTGGATTATCGATTGAGCAGATGAAGCTTTTGTGTGTTATCAATTGAGCAGATGAAGCTTTTGTGGATTATCGATTGAGCAGATGAAGCTTTGGTGGATTTTCGATTGAGTAGATGAAGCTTTAGTAGGTTATCTTTTGAGCAGACGAAACTTTAATGGGTTATTGATCGAGCAGATGACGCATTAGTGGGTCTCCAATTAAAAATAAAATAAATAAATACCCCCTCAAGCAGCTGCTTGCCACAGAGGTCTGACAGGAGTCTGTCAGTTTATATGCCACAGTAGGAGATCTGAGAGGATGGCAGGACCTCAGCAGAAAAACGACACACACACATCCATGCCTAATCCGGGGCTCGAACCCAATTGCGTAGATGAAACTTTGCTGGTCGCCAATTGCTGCAATTAATGGAGCTTTATCAGGTTGGGAACAGCTTTTCAGGCTCAATTTCAACTGGGAAGAATTGAAACCGCGATGAGTTTGGCCGTATCCAAACGACCATTAATCTCTTAGGAGCAACTTCCAAAGTCGAATCCCGAATTTATAACCTGGAGAGAGAGAGTCTCACCAATTTCATTTTATAAATGTGAGAAAATACTCCTGATATTTTAATTAGTTTCTATCATCATTTTATCTTGTTCATTGAATTAGCAAAGATACCTAGATTCGGATCAAATGATTATAGTATAACCTCTTACGAAAAGGTAAATTTAACGCCAAGGATTATCAAATAGATTGCTTATTAGTGAAGCAGCCAATGACGCATCATTCAGTTTAGAAACAACTAACTTCGAAAAATTTGAATTTGGACCCTCATGAAGAAAGTGCCTGATTTGCAGTCCTTTTCACTCTTGGTACTCGTCAATCGGTTGACGGATGCCTGATCCATTGTGACCCGTCGTACCCTCTTCACGACGAGACAGCAGCCGAGAGAGCCATCTTCTGAACTCCGATCCGAGCAGCTGTGGCCGTCCGAGCTTCCACCGTTAGCGCGTGCTGTCGGCGCCTGTCTGGGGGTTGCCTTGCCAGTCTGGTCACACACAAACACACACCGGGGGTCACCTGACGGAATGCCGATCCCAGGCGCTATTGTTGGGCGGTGTTTGGTAGGTGGGTCACACTTTAACCCCCGTCTGCTCTCGCTTGCTCTTGCTTCAAGGTCGAGAGAGGAAAGGGGAGTATTCACCGAGTGATGGGCTTTTGTCTTCCGTCTGCCACGTCCTCTGTGAACTGTTGGAAGATGATGATCCTCAGCCTCTCGCATTTGTTTGGAAGGTGATGATGATGCCAACCTCTAGCATTTGTAAGATGATATGATACCGAGCCTCTCGCATTTATTTGCAAGGTGATGATGATGTTCAGCCTATTGCATTTGCTTGTAAGATAATGATATCCAGCCTCTCGCATTTCTTTGTAAGCTGATACCGATCTCTTTGCATTTGTCAAATTACTCTGTCCTGACGTTGAAGATGCACGTGACTTTGTTGAAATCATTGTTTTCTATCTTTACTTTCCTCTGACATATTTCCTTTAACAGTTAATCCTGCCCATAGGTGTTTTAGACTTTTTTTCGCTGTCGTTGGGTTGTTTTACCACTGAGCGGCACTTTTTTGCACACCATGGGCTAAATGGCCAGGTCACAAGGACCCCGAAGGCTCAGAGAAGATTGGGGTAGGGGACCCACCGGAATAGCTGTTGGGAGACAGATGGTAGCCTCCCGTCAATGCCATCCAGCGTGTTCTTTAATGTGCACAGGATATGGCTCTCCCGCACACGGGGCCACGGCTTAACATCACTTCCGATGGACGTCGGCCTTTCCAAGCCCATCGGTGTCTCCTACTGACTGTGGGCAGGGCAGGGAGTTTTGAGGAGATAAATCTCAACGCTGACCCAGCTGGGACTCGAACCTGGGAACTACAGATTACGATCCTGGCGCGTTACCGACTGAGCCACCCCCGTCCCCTTTCGCTGTCGTATTCTTACTCTTAATATAGATGTTTACTCGCTATTTTATTGGCCAGTCTAATTTTTTTCGTTCTTATTGCTAATAAAAATGCTGTGTAGTTGCTAACACACCGAGTCGTATAATATTTTGATTCCAATTGATGACGGACCCTAGGGGAAGAAGGGCTCACTGATGAGCTTGGAAAGATCCATTGAAAGGCAGGTTAAGCAGTGACTTCGATAAACGTAAAGGAGAACTGTACTCGGCACATGTTAATAGCATGCCGATTGGTCCTAGAAGGCTGATATCTACTATCTAACAGCTGTTGAATGGGAATGAACCTGCGAGGCTGGCTGGCCTAGGTGGTAACACGCCTGGCTCATAATCTGCAGTTCACACATTCGAGTCCCATCTGGGCCAGAGTTGAGATTTATTTCCTCAAAATTTCCCAACTTACCCTCAATCAGTAGGAGACACCGATAACTTGGAAAGATTGCCGTCCTTTGGATGGACGTTAAACCACGGCTCTCTGCAGCGAGGTCCTCTATGGGAGGTTTCAGTCTGTCTCCTAACAGCTGTCCAGTGTCCGCCAAACTTCACTGAACCCTCGGGATACTTGTGATCTGGCCATTTAGCTCATTTTGTGCAAAACGTACCTCTAAAAGTTGAAACAACTGTTTTGAGTATTGTCGAATTTCGCGCCAGGCTCGTAATCTGTAGTTCCCAGGTTCGAGTCCCAGCTGGGTCAGCGTTGAGATTTATCTCCGCAAAATTCCCCGCCCTGCCCACGGTCAGTAGGGGACACCGATGGGCTTGGAAAGGCCGCCGTCCGTTGGATGGGACGTTAAGCCGTGGCCCCGTGTGCGGGAGAGCCATACCCTGTGCGCGTTAAAGAACACGCTGGATGGCCTTGACGGGAGGCTACCATCTGTCTCCCAACAGCTGTTCCAGTGAGTCCCCTCCCCCAACCTTCTTTGAGCCTTCGGGGTCCATGTGACCTGGCCATTTAGCCCATGGTGTGCAAAAGAGTGTCGCTCAGAGGTAAAACAACCCAACCCAACCTCTAAAAGTTGAAACAACTGTTTTGAGTATTGTTGAAATCGCATCAGTTTATTTTGGCTATCCAAAATGCACTCGAGCAAGTTAGGATCTACAAAAAAAAAAATCCAGTGGTGGAAGATGGACAATGGTCGCTGAATTTGATCTTCACGAGACAGGATTCTTTTAATGAAAAATACACCAAATAGCCAAAACATTATGACCACCTGCCTAATATGATGTTGGTCCTCCGTGTGCCGCCAAAACAGCTCTTACCCGGCGAGGCATGGACGCTACAAGATTTCTAAAGGTGTGTTGTGGTATCTGATACACTCGCTTAAAAAAATATCCGAACACTGTGGTTGATTACAGAATTCAGAAAAAATATTTGGCAACGATGTTTTTAGAAATTAGTGAGCTGACAACCTTCGTGTACTGTTTACATTGATTCTGTACTATTAAATTTTAAATATTCGTGTACTGTTACATTGATTCCCTAAGGAAACCAATTAAAAGTTGGAAGATAACTAATTTAGAAGAACTATCGGATTTCAAAATATTTTGCAGTGTATATTCAGTTAGATTGTATTTGTAACGAAGTGCTTCAAACAGTTTTTTCTGGTTTCATCATACTTTTCACAATTTAGCAACACATGGGAAACAGTCTCTTTAACTTGAAAGCTGTTACACAAATCGCATTGGCTGTCTTGATTTTATAAAGGTACTTATTAAATGCAGCAGTACCTATACGCAATGGGGCGGGGGTGGCTCAGTCGGTAGCGCGCCAGGCTCGTAATCTGTAGTTCCCAGGTTCGAGTCCCAGCTGGGTCAGCGTTGAGATTTATCTCCGCAAAAATTCCCCGCCCTGCCCACGGTCAGTAGGGGACACCGATGGGCTTGGAAAGACCGCCGTCCGTCGGATGGGACGTTAAGCCGTGGCCCCGTGTGTGGGAGAGCCATACCCTGTGCACGTTAAAGAACACGCTGGATGGCCTTGACGGGATGCTACCCTCTGTCTCCCAACAGCTGTTCCAGTGGGTCCCCTCCCCCAACCTTCTCTGAGCCTTCGGGGTCCATGTGACCCATGGTGGGGTCCATGTGACCCATGGTGTGCAAAAAAGTGCCGCTCAGAGGTAAAACAACCCAACCCTTGATGAATTGAAATAATGACTAATGTTAAAGAAGTGGGCATAATAAGATTCTCTTTTACCAAAGGTCGGGAATCGGCGGCCCCTGAGTCTCTTGAAGTTTCTTGATTCAACTAAGAAAATCTTTTGCTGATTTTTGTTATAAACAATCGCCAAAACAGGTTGGCAGACGATAGCATAAAAGCAATGATGCAATTCAAATGCTCTAAATTTAAATAGAAATTTAAATAAGTTGCGTCAAAAGACTCAAATTCAAAAGTCACACGGATCAACGGCAGATTTTTTAGTAACTCTTTTCAATAGTTTTATTGTATACACTTGAATATACCTATTTCAAAATTCTACATTATGGTTTTATTTTGGTTATTAAAATACTCTGCAGTTTCTTTTTTCCTGTTTTTCCTCTTGAACTAATAAAGATTTATTTTGTGGTTCTCAAAATTTATTGTTTTACCTTTTTTTTTGCTGTTTTGGCTCTTTCAATTCAATTCAATCAATTCAATTTTTATTCAACATAGATATGTATCAATACAAAAATTTATGAAATATACCCAGCTAAAGCAACTGAATACTTGAGCGCTGGTGTATAATTATGACAAAAATATAAATACAAAAAATTAATTAACAAGGCAACAATTGATAATTGAAACAATTAATGATGTAGAAGTCAAAAAATTGGTTTTACATACAGTTATCATTCATTGTGTAGTATCCATTCAGAAAGAGATTTATTAAATAAATATTTAGAAGTAATTTTCTTCATTGTATCTGGAACACTGTTGTATAATTTAGGCCCAATATAGTTTATATTACGGGTAGTAGCTTGCTTTGATATAAGTGGCATTTGCAATTTAAATTATGAGTCTCTAAGTGGTATATATGTCTGTCGAACCTGAAATAGATGTAAATTGAAATGGACATATTCAATAACTTTTAAAATGTAAATTTGAGACAGAGTCAGTAACCCCAATTTTTTAAATATTCTTGATTAAAAAAAACGTTTCCCGACTACTTATGCAACAGTATGGCCGAGTGGTTAGCGCGCTTGGCTACTGATCTAAGGGACCTGGGTTCAAACCTCGGATAAGGCATGACTGTTTGTGTCGTTTTTGGGGCGGGGGTGGCTCAGTCGGTAGCGCGCCAGGCTCGTAATCTGTAGTTCCCAGGTTCGAGTCCCAGCTGGGTCAGCGTTGAGATTTATCTCCGCAAAATTCCCCGCCTTGCCCACGGTCAGTAGGGACACCGATGGGCTTGGAAAGACCGCCGTTCGTCGGATGGGACGTTATGCCGTGGCCCCGTGTGCGGGAGAGTCATACCCTGTGCACGTTAAAGAACACGCTGGATGGTTTTGACGGGAGGCTACCATCTGTCTCCCAACAGCTATTCCAGTGGGTCCCTGCCCCCAACCTTCTCTGAGCCTTCGAGGTCCATATGACCTGGCCATTTAGCCCATGGTGTGCAAAAAAGTGCCGCTCAGAGGTAAAACAACCCAACCCAACCCGACTACTTAAACGCTCAGGGTACACAAGATTTTGTTTGTGTTTTTAAACAAAATGCTTCTGAATAAATGTTAATAAAACTGAAAGAGAAAAAAGTGTTCTTCCAAATGTAACGTACAAGTCACCTTTAAAGATAATTTTTTTGATAACCGATTATTCTTTCTCTCATGGGGGCGGGGGTGGCTCAGTCGGTAGCGCGCCAGGCTCGTAATCTGTAGTTCCCAGGTTCGAGTCCCAGCTGGGTCAGCGTTGAGATTTATCTCCGCAAAATTCCCCGCCCTGCCCACGGTCAGTAGGGAACACCGATGGGCTTGGAAAGGGCTCCGTCCGTCGGATGGGACGTTAAGCCGTGGCCCCGTGTGCGGGAGAGCCATACCCTGTGCACGTTAAAGAACACGCTGGATGGCCTAGACGGGAGGCTACCATCTGTCTCCCAACAGCTGTTCCAGTGGGTCCCCTCCCCCAATCCTTCTCTGAGCCTTCGGGGTCCATGTGACCTAGCCATTTAGCCCATGATGTGCAAAAAAATGCCGCTCAGAGGTAAAACAAACCAAATCTTTCTCTCATGTACCATCAAGTAACACTCCGTCAGGCTTCCACTTCCAAGGGTCAGGGCTAGCTCAGTCAATAGCGCGCCAGTCGTAATCTGCAATTCCCAGGTTCGAGTTCCAAGTGTGTTAGCTTTAAGATTCATCTATACTGAATCCGCACCCTGTCCGTAGTTAGAGAGGGGACACAGATGAGTTTTAAAATACCGCCGTCCGTCTGATGGGACGTTAAGCCACTGCGCTGCGTGCAGCGGCTTAACTTCCTTTACGTTGTTTTACCTCTGAGCGGCACTTTTTTCCACACCATGGGCTAAATGGCCAGATCACATATACCCCGAAGGCTCAGAGAAGGTTGGGATAGGGGACCCACTGGAACAGCTGTTGATAGACAGATGGTAGCCTCCCGTCAAGGCCATCCAGCGTGTTCTTTAACGTGCACAGGGTATGCCTCTCCCGCACACGGGGCCACGGCTTAACGTCCCATCCGACGGACAGACGGCGGACTTTCCAAGCCCATCGGTGTCCCCTACTGACCGTGGGCAGGGCGAGAAATTTTGCGGAGATAAATCTCAACGCTCACCCAGCTCGGACTCGAACCTGGGAACTACAGATTACGAGCCTGGCGCGCTACCGACTAAGCCGCCCCCGCTGCGTGCAGGAGATAGAGCTATCATACACTATGAACATTAAAGAACACGCTGGATGGTTTTGATGGGATGCTTCCATCTCCCCAGTGGATCCCCTTCCGTAATGTTATCTGAACCCTGGGATCCTTGTGACCTGGCCATTTAATCCATTGGATGCAAAAAAAGAGCCTGTCTTAGGGTAAACCAATCCACAAATATTATTGTTTTGGCCATAACTCCCTGAAACATAACGTATCCGCTAAAATAAAAATTTCTTTCGTGGTAGACTTGCACTTTAAAGGATTTTTGTTATATTACTTTAGGTAGTAAAAAAAAGGGTTGGGTAATTAAAAAGTAAAAAAGAAAATCAATGATGAGATTGTATCTCTTTAAAATTAATGACCTAAGCATTGGAAAAGGTCAATTACTATGTCTTCTGTACTTTTAATTACGAAAAAAAAATAATATTTTTTACTGAGCTTTGAATTTGATTGGCATAGCAAGAAATCAATTAGTCCATTTTCAAAAATAGACCATTGAAGCTCGATTTTGATTTATATATATAAATAGCATACGAAACGCAGGGTCCGAAATAATAGTCTATTCTTGAGTTGTGTTCGGATAATTGCGCAGAATTTGTAAATAGTGATTGAGTCTCAGACAGGGATGTTTGTTTGGGGATTCCCTTTTTCGTGAAAACTGAATTATACAGTTACTTTAGGAAAGGTTCTTGATTTTATACGGAAATATTTCTAAAATTTTTATACAAAAACTGAGTCAGTTTTCTATACATTTCGTGTGCAATCACGTGTTCATAAATTAACTGAAAAAACTCCGCACAGTAATTACATGGGTCTCAGCTGATTTTAATTTAATTTGTAGTCCTGTGACTGATAGAGCTGGGGCGGGGGTGGCTCAGTCGGTAGCGCGCCAGGCTCATAATCTGTAGTTCCCAGGTTCGAGTCCCAGCTGGGTCAGAGTTGAGATTTATCTCCGCAAAATTCCCCGCCTTTCCCACGGTCAGTAGGGAACACCGATGGGCTTGGTAAAGGCCGCCGTCCGTCGGATGGGACGTTAAGCCGTGGCCCCGTGTGCGGGAGAGCCATACCCTGTGCACGTTAAAGAACACGCTGGATGGCCTTGACGGGAGGCTACCATCTGTCTCCCAACAGCTGTTCCAGTGGGTCCCCTCCGCCAACCTTCTCTGAGCCTTCGGGGTCCATGTGACCTGGCCATTTAGCCCATGGTGTGCAAAAAAGTGCCGCTCAGAGGTAAAACAATCCAACCCAACAACTGATAGCGCTTTTGGCTACTTGTTCAAGACCTTCTACTATAGCGCATAAACTGACAGGCTCCTGTCAGACTTCTATGCCAGGCAGATGTTTAAGAATGTAATTTATCCATTTTATGTTTTACGCCCAAAAAATTGCAAACTATAGCCGTGTCTACTATTCGAACATTTAAGGTATAAAATTTATGTACTATTTCCTTCAACATAGACTGAAATTTGATTTGGCAACCTTTCAAAGGACAGTCCCCCTGAAATAAATTATTTTGGGGACTGGCCCCACATCTGATCATCCCTGTGGTGAGTATGCTAGGAATGTAACTTCTTTCTGTCCAACCTAGAAGACAGTGCATATTATTTACAAGTAAAGCGCGTTTACTCTTCTCACGTCATCTTACGTAGGCTGACCCTATGAACACCCCCCCCCCCCAAGGTCAATAATGGAACTTTGTTTCAGTACTGACCCAGCCGGCGCCAATGTTTTACGATCCATAAAGCTGCATACTGCGACAGCCTGCTGATCTCGTTAAAGCATTTGCGGTTTGCTGGCCTCATTCCTGGCAGAGTTGACCTCTGGATCGCGAGGTGGAGTAATTTATGAAACGTCAGGTACCTGAAGACGGCTGATCTTTAGAAATGGCTGCAAGTGCTTAGAGTCGAAAAGAAGCGAATATAATGAGATGGCATACCAGACTGCCGTCCCATGGCCGAGTGGTTAGCGCGCTTCGCTACTGATCTAGGGGACCTGGGTTCGAGCCCAGGGTAAGGCATGGCTGTTTGTGCCGTTTTTCTGCTGAGGGCCTGCCATCCTCTCAGACTTTCTACTATGGCATATAAACTGACAGTCTCCTGTCAGACCTCTTGGGGCGGGGGTGGCTCAGTCGGTAGCGCGCCAGGCTCGTAATCTGTAGTTCCCAGGTTCGAGTCCCAGCTGGGTCAGCGTTTAGATTTATTTCCGCAAAATTCTCCGCCCTGCCCACGGTCAGTAGGGGACACCGATGGGCTTGGAAAGGCCGCCGTCCGTCGGATGGATTAAAGGATGTCGGATGGATTAATTAATCCGTCGGATGGATTAAGCCGTGGCCCCGTGTGCGGGAGAGCCGTACCATGTGCACGTTAAAGAATACGCTGGATGACGTTAAAGAATACGCTGGATGACCTTGACGGGA
The DNA here is from genome assembly GCA_038380435.1 of Ryuthela nishihirai. Classification (NCBI taxonomy): domain Eukaryota; kingdom Metazoa; phylum Arthropoda; class Arachnida; order Araneae; family Heptathelidae; genus Ryuthela; species Ryuthela nishihirai. The sequence goes on along the minus strand of JAWZYU010000004.1, from coordinate 74,479,962 downwards.
GGCTACCATCTGTCTCCCAACAGCTGTTCCAGTGGGTCCCCTCCCCCAACCTTCTCTGAGCCTTCGGGGTCCTTGTGACCTGGCCATTTAGCCCATTGTGTGGAAAAAAGTGCCGCTCAGAGGTAAAACAACCCAACAATCCAACCTGTTAGACCTCTGTGGCAAGCAGCTGCTTGAGGGGGTAATTATTTTTTATTATTATACCAGACTATTTAAAGTTATTTTAGCCCGTGGCCGAGTGGTTAGCGTGCTTGACTACTTGCTAATCATAGGGATCCGAGTTCGAGCCCCGGTAAGATACGGATGTTTGTTTTGTCTTTCTGGTTGAGGTCTAGTCTTCCTCACAGATCTTCTCTATGGCATATAAACTGATAGGCTCCTGTCACAACTCTGCGACAAGCAGCTGCTGGACAGATTTAAATTTTTTTCCCATAAAGCACTTGGGGTTTTCCTTTGAATTGCACTTTTTTGCACTATGGGCTAAATAACCTTGCTACAAGGACCCCACGGGCTTAGAGCTCGAGATCCGTTGGACAGTTGTTAGATGGCATTTTCCCGCCAAAGCCATACAGCTTGTTTTTTTAACGCATACAGAAATAGTTATTGGCACATGGGTGTTGGGTTGTTTTACCTCTAAGCAGCACTTCTTTTATACCCAATGAGCAAAATGATCAAGTCATAAAGACCCCAAGGGCTCAGATTTGGGTTGTTTTACCTCTGAGCGGCACTTTTTTGCACACCATGAGCTAAATGGCCAGGTCACAAGGACCCCGAAGGCTCAGAGAAGGTTGGGGAAAGGGACCCACTGGAACAGCTGTTGGGAGACAGATGGTAGCCTCCCGTCAATGCCATCCAGCGTGTTCTTTAACGTGCACAGGGTATGGCTCTCCCGCACACAGGGCCACGGCTTAACGTCCCATCCGACAGACGGCGGTCTTTCCAAGCCCATCGGTGTCCCCTACTGACCGTGGGCAGGGCGGGGAATTTTGCGGAGATAAATCTCAACGCTGACCCAGCTGGGACTCGAACCTGGGAACTACAGATTACGAGCCTGGCGCGCTACCGACTGAGCTACCTCCCCCCCCAAAGAGCTCAGAGAAGATTTAATTGGGTTCGGTTGGTTTTTCCTCTTTACGACACTTTTTTCCACTCAATGGGCTAAATGACCAGGTAACAAAGCCCCTGAGAGAAGGACTCGGAGAAAATTGGAGGAGGGGGACCCACTACACAGCTGTTAGGAGATGATGGTAGCCTTCCGTAAAGGCCATCCAGCATGTTCTTTAACGTGCACAAGATATAGCTCACCCGCAGCCAGGGCTTGATGATCCAGCGGATAGAAATCTTTCCAATCCCATCACTGCTCCCTACTGTCACGAGAATATTACGGGCATCGAGAAGATCGGGAAAGAAGATTCACTGGACAGCGTTTAAGAGACAGGTGGTGACCTCTCGTTGAAGCTATATAAAGAGTTATTTCACGTGCACAGGGTATGGCTCTCCTGCACACTGAAGCACGGCGTACGTCTCATCTGACTGACAGCTGCCTTTACAAGCTCATTGGTGTTACCTAACTCACCAAATAAAGGGATGGGTGGAGTTTAGCTGGGATAATTGAAACTCGAACATGGAAACTGCAGATTTCGAGTCTGCCGCGCTACTTACTGCTGATACTCCGGTTCCATTGGCACATGGGACCACGGCTTAACGTCTCACTCACAGAGTGGCCTTCCAAGCTCATTGGTGTCTACTTTCTCACCGAAGATGGAGCCGAGGTTCCGAAGAAGATTTCAATATAAACTTAATGCAGATTCAAACCTGTAAATGAATCGCAGGCTATGATCATGGTGCGTTACCACCGACTTAGTTCAAAATCTCATTTCCCAAGAACATTTGAATTCGTTTTCAAATCTGTTATGGTTGTGCAGCTTACTAGGACCTCAAAATGGGGCGGGGGTGGCTCAATCGGTAGCGCGCCAAGCCATACCCTGTGCACGTTAAAGAACACGCTGGATGGCCTTGACGGGAGGCTACCATCTGTCTCCTAGCAGCTGTTCCAATGGGTCCCCTTCTCTGAGCCTTCGGGTCCATGTGACCTAGCCATTTAGCCCATAATGGTGTGCAAAAAAAGTGTCGCTCAGAGGTAAAACAACCTAAACAAGGACCTCAAAATTGAACTGTCTATCATCAAAACTGAAAATGATGCAAAAATTCTGACATTCTGTGTGAATAAATTCTAAATTATAAAAACCCATGAATAGTAACATATTAAACTACGATGAGCAATAACTTGTGTGTTAAAAAAAATTTCATAAATAGTCCCTTAATGAAGTCCAGTGGTTCCTAACCTCTTTGATCACGGCTCTCTTTCTTTACTCTCTTTAACGCCCTCTTATGAACGTCAAAACATTTTTTTCACGTATAAAAAAATTGTGGTTAAAAATTTACGAATATTTCGATGCTGTATCCACGAATTTTTGAATATTTTCCCCTCGAAACAAAAAGATGTATAACTCTATTAATGGGGCGGGGGTGGCTCAGTCGGTAGCGCGCCAGGCTCGTAATCTGTAGTTCCCAGGTTCGAGTCCCAGCTGGGTCAGCGTTGAGATTTATCTCCGCAAAAATTCCCCGCCCTGCCCACGGTCAGTAGGGGACACCGATGGGTTCGGAAAGGCCGCCGTCCGTCGGATGGGACGTTAAGCCGTGGCCCGTGTGCGGGAGAGCCATACCCTGTCCACGTTAAAGAACACGCTGGATGGCCTTGACGGGAGGCTACCATCTGTCTCCCAACAGCTGTTCCAGTGGGTCCCCTCCCCCAACCTTCTCTGAGCCTTCGGGGTCCATGTGACCTGGCCATTTAGCCCATGGTGTGCAAAAAAGTCCGCTCAGAGGTAAAACAACCCAACTCAACTCTATTAATCTACTCGATATTTTATTTAATCCATTTCTACCGAATGTAAAATTATCCCGCAGATTTCTAAAACTCCTCCGTTAGAAACCCCTGTTATAGTCCATCAACAATTTGCGAGCTTTAGATTTGGTGATTAGCATCCTAGCAAGTTTGATCTCATTTTTATTTATCCCACGAGAGTTAGCTTTTCATTCATCATACACAGAGCGACCATCTTTGCGATAAGAATCGTATCACGTTTTCTCTGATATTTTATCCCTCATGACTACAAACACGTCATCATAGACGTCACCGTATCGTTCTTGATCTCATCTCTTCCCCTTCCCAACCTTTTTAACATTCTGCGAATAAAGAACCTTTTAAAGAAGATTACCCTCCAACATTAGAAATCCTCCCTTGCCCCCGCCCCCCCTCCCGAGATTCCCTGGGTGGTCCTACACAACAAAGAATACTGAATCTTTGGGGTCGAGACGAGTTACCGTTTCTTAGATAGCAAAGAATCGAGTCATTTACGAAGAGTTGGAGTTTCTCTGCCGGCAAAGTCGATTTACGGCAATCTGGGATTCCACGAATTTACAGTTAGGGCATTTTTTTTTTCCTTCGCATTTTCTTTCTGAACCAATGGGAGGCGTTGGCAGATGCCGCCGTTGCACAATTCCAGTAGCCTTTGATGTGATACCACCACAAGTCACTGCGTCCTTAATGACAGAAGTTTAACTGTTCTCCCCTAGATGACGATCATGCCATTCTAGATCCCACCCTTTTAAATTGTTGTCTCTGTTCTACTTTTGTTTTGTGGAATTCCGCCAAATTGTCGGCATTTTGGGATAATTTCGGAATTGGTTTTGCCGTGAGTTTGGGTTGGGTTGTTTTACCTCTCAGCGGCACTTTTTGCACACCATGGGCTAAATGGCCAGGTCACATGGACCCCGAAGGCTCAGAGAAGTTTGGGGAAGGGGACCCACTGGAACAGCTGTTGGGAGACAGATGGTAACCTCCCGTCAAGGCCACCCAGCGTGTTCTTTAACGTGCACAGGGTATGGCTCTCCCGCACACGGGGCCACGGCTTAACGTCCCATCCGACGGACAGCGGCCTTTCCAAGCCCATCGGTGTCCCCTACTGACCGTGGGCAGGGCGGGAAATTTTGCGGAGATAAATCTCAACGCTGACCCAGCTGGGACTCGAACCTGGGAACTACAGATTACGAGCCTGGCACGCTACCGACTGAGCCACCCCCGCCCCTGTTTTGTCGTGAACTTGTAGAGTTTTTATTTGCTGTTGTTGATAAACTCTCAGTGATTGTGGGGGCGGGGGTGGCTCGGTCGGTAGCGCGTCAGGCTCGTAATCTGTAGTTCCCAGATTCGAGTCCCAGCTGGGTCAGCGTTGAGAGTTATCTCCGCAAAATTCCCCGCCCTGCCCACGGTCAGTAGGGGACACCGATGGGCTTGGAAAGGCCGCCGTCCGTCGGATGGGACGTTAAGCCGTGGCCCCGTGTGCGGGAAAGCCATACCCTGTGCACGTTAAAGAACACGCTGGATGGCCTTGACGGGAGGCTACCATCTGTCTTCCAACAGCTGTTCCAGTGGGTCCCCTCCCCCAACCTTCTCTGAGCCTTCGGGGTCCATGTGACCTGGCCATTTAGCCCATGGTGTACAAAAAAGTGCCGCTCAGAGGTAAAACAACCCAACTCAGTGATTGTGTCAATGACTTTCCAAGGTTTAGGTGCAGCTGTCGTAATTTCAAGCTAGTGAACTGAACACTGACAATATTCTCTGTGTAACTTAACGCTATATTTTCCCTCAATGAACGGCAAGATTTTTCTGTTTTATTCTTCAAAGAAACGATTAAATTCTGTTTCAGACATAGGGATTTAAAGTGGTTCGAAGATCATCTTTGTGGATGGTTTGGAGTTTGATAAAATCGTTGGTGACTCAGAGCGACAATCGCAATTTTTCCCCGAAATTTAATATTGATGTTAAAAGCGATTACTCACCTGTCAACTGAAGGAACAACCAGAAATTTAAGTAATTGCAATACCATGAAAAGGCTTGTTTACAAGGTGTCCAAGTTTCACTACCATAACTAACCCTAGAAAGAACCAAACTATTATACAGTCTAATTTTAGTCTTTAGGTGTATACGCCTATTTCTCCACACTCTCCATAGGTTCTTAAAAGTCCTGGCAGCAATACCTATTCGTCTGTTAATCTCATGCCGCACATCACCATTATCTGTTGCCTAGCTCCCAAGATAATTAAACTGTGACACCTGCTCAAGACTGCAACCATTCAGAGTAACTGAATCACAGCCTGCCTGACCAATTTTTATCACTTTAGTTTTCTCTCTGTTTATAACCAAACCTACTCTACTACCAGTCTCATCAACAGCTCGAATGAAATAGTTCATCTCATCAACATCATTTGCCAAAAGGGCTAAATCATCAGCATAATCTAAATCAGAAATTTTCGTATCTCCAGCCCATTTAAGGCCAAAATCTTTCCCTTGAAGTGAATTTCGCATAACATAATCAATAACCAAGCTAAAGAGGAAAGGAGACAAAATGCACCCTTGTCGAACACCAGAAGTAATGCTAAACCAATTGCTACAAGCCTTACCAACTCTCACACACGACTCAGTGTTATTATAGAGAGCTTTCATTATGTTAACTAACTTGTCAGGTATACCATATGATCTCACAATCAACCACAAATTATGACGATCAACAGAGTCAAAAGCCTTTTTGAAATCAACAAAGCTAGCAACCAAAGGTTTCTGAAACTCTAAACATTTCTCAAGAATCTGCCTAAGTGAAAATATCTGATCCACACATCCCCTACCACTTCTGAATCCGCATTGCTCATCACGCAATTGATTGTCAACCAGATTCTTAATTCTATTAAGCACAATCATGGAAAGAACTTTACCTGGAACAGAGAGTAGGCTGATACCCCTATAGTTATCACAAGTACTGCGATCACCTTTTATGAAAATAGGGATAACAATAGCTGTGGTAAAATCCTTAGGAACCATGCCTTTATCATAAAAGATATTCAGAATTTCAGTCATCCAAGTGGTAACCGAAACATTCCTAGCTCTAAGCATTTCCGTAGTAATTTCATCTACCCCTGGGGATTTATGAAGTTTAAGTTTAGAAACAGCCAAAATAACTTCAGATTGTGTTATAGGTCCAACATTAAAGCCACCAATGCATCTATCATCATTGTAAACAATGGGAGTAGAACTAACTACATTGTTTAAAACATCACTGAAATGCTCAGCCCACCTAGCCATGACAGAATCCTCCCCTTCTATAACCTTACCTTGTTTATCCTTCAATCCTTGTATTCCTGTCCGTTTTCTACCACATAAAACATTAACTATCTGGTACAGCTCTCTGCTGTTGTGCTGTCTAACTGCTTCCTCGGCTTTGTCAGCCAAACTATCAAGCCAAAGATTCTTATCAGCAGCTAACTGATCCTTTACAAGTTTATTAAGGTCTCTGTAATGCTTTCTATTAGGACTAGTAGGGTATTGATTAAGGGCATTCCTGCAGTTCTTTCTTTCCGAAATAAGCTCTAGTGCCTTATCACTCAGATAATTTTGCCTCTTCTGCTCCTTTTTTCCTAAAAGAGTACTGTTAGTATCCAAAAAAGCCTGTTTAAAATGATCCCATTCTTCCTCAACTTCAGTAGTAAGCAAACCATGACTGTCATAATGACTAAGTAACCTATCATGGTAAGCTTTGGCTATAACTGGATCTTTCAGAGCTTCAGTATTAAAAGTAAATTTTTTAACCCTAGCACAACACTTTTTAAGTTTCAGTTGCAACACACTTTTAACAAGGTAATGGTCAGATCCAATTTCAGCTCCCCTATATGCCCTGGTATTCCTAACAGAACTAGCCCATTTGCTGTTAATTAATATGTAATCAATCATATTCTTATGCAGCCCATCAGGTGAAACCCATGTGTACTTATGTATGTCGCGGTGTTTGTAATAAGTGTTAGTTATTCTGAATCCATTGAGTTTACTTACCTGTAGGAGACGTTGCCCATTGCCATTGCAGCTACCAATACCAAAAGGGCCTATTACTCCTCCCCAAAGGGCAGAGTCGGTACCAAATTTGGCATTGAAGTCACCAAGAACCAGGGTAATATCTCCTTTCTTGACAGAATTCAAAATATCCTGAAGTTGTTCATAAAACCTATCCTTCTGATCCTCATCGGCATCCTCAGTGGGGGCATAACAGTAGATAACATTCAAGTCTTTAACTCTTGTCTGAAATTTTGCTGTAAGAAACCTTTCATTAATGCACTCATATCCTAGAAGAGCATCGCTAGCGTGTCTGCTGAGAAGCAGACCCACGCCTTGGTGATGCTTATTGTCGTCCCTCCCTGAAAAGAGAAATTTAAGATTATTTTTAAGAATCTGACCTTTATCTGTCCATCTGGTCTCTTGCAAGCAGAGAATATCTAAATTATAACGGTAGAATTCTTGTGTGAGGACATCAAGAGAAAAAGCTCTGTGCAGAGTCCTCACATTCCAACTACCTATGGAGAGAAAATGGTTAGTGGGATGTTTAAAGAAACTTATGTTTATTGAGAGAGGGAATGCCGACAATATCAAACAGCCCCCTAATCGCAGACATGGGGCAAAGACCCGTTCCCCCACTACTAAAGGCTGAAGCCATCTATACTGGAAGACTTCCTCCAATGTAGAATTTGACGATGCCAATAGAAGCAAAGAGTTCAGGTGCCTGCGATGACTTCTGCTCAGGATTATCCACCAGCTGATAAACATATCCTGTGAATCTATTCACTTGTGGCTGTCAACCCACAAACAAACAGAAAACACAGCGGAAGATTTTCCCTCCACAGAAGCCCACCAGTGAAGCAAAATCAGGATCTATAATCAAGCTCAGAGCCATATATCTGTCCAGTCCAGTAGGTTTATATGGTCAGCACCAGGACCCTGTGTGGTTGACCACTCCTCAGCAGGGTAGAAAAAAAGAAAAGTAGCCATAGTTGTCCAGATCAGTAGGCCACACTAATCTGGCAGCCCTTCCCTTCCGTTCACTTCCACAAGAGAGTATCTCTTTTGAAAGTTACTAACGGTCCGCACCACGAGAAGGCGGGGTCGGACATTAGGTGCTAGGCCTGGCCGGTTTATGCATCATCACAGGGGATTGGTGCATAGCTCTCCTTCCAGTGACTACCTAGCTACCATTAACAGGAAACTAGATGCTTTTGATTTAGATGCTTACGCAGTATCTTGGGCATTAGGTGGTTCAACTTTGTAACTAATGATGAGATTAGGCAAAGGAGTTTGCAACCTCCTTTAAGCAGCATATTGTGCAGATAGAGACTCCGTTGGTTTGGCCATGTTGCCCGTATGAAAAATTATAGATTGGCGAATAGGGTTATGAACAGTGTACCTAAAGGCCTCAGAAGGAGGGGGAGACCTAGGATGCGGTGGGCAGACAATGTCAAACAGGACCTTGTTAAAATTGGTGTGCAGTGGCCAGATGCAGTAGATGTAGCTCAGGACAAACTTGCTTGGAGAACTAAATTGCACGGTCTGGTTGGACCTCCGTAGCCCATGGCTGCTTGAGGATGATGATGATGAAAAGGCCCTCAAGTGGTAGACAAGTTGTATTTTTGTTTACTTCCAAGTGTTTATTTAAAATATTTGTGAGTTCAAAATTTATCTCCAACTGAATACTTCAGGTAGGACCATTTTGTACGCGAAATTTAGGGGCGGAAGTGGCTCAGTCGGTAGCGCGCCAGGCTCGTAATCTGTAGTTCCCATGTTCGAGTCCCAACTGGGTCAGCGTTGAGATTTATCTCCGCAAAATTTCCCCGCCCTGCCCACGGTCAGTAGGGGACACCGATGGGCTTGAAAAGGCCGCCGTCCGTCGGATGGGACGCTAAGCCCTGGCCCCGTGTGCGGGAGAGCCATACCCTGTGCACGTTAAAGAACACACTAGATGGCCTTGATTGGAGGCTACCATCTGTCTCCCAACAGCTTCTCTGAACCTTCTCTGAGCTCAACCTTCTCTGAGCCTTCGGGGTCCTTGTGGCCTGACCATTTAGCCCATGGTGTGCAAAAAAAGTGCCGCTCAGAGGTAAAACAATCCAATCCAATACGCGAAATTTATTTAATAAAAATTCTTATACATTCATCGATCATTGACTCTCCATTTCCTTTTATAATATTCAGCAGCACATGACGCTAAGCGCAATCAATGCAGGAAGTTTAACATGGAGAGACTCCTTACATTCCATTCAAACGTCCTCAGACCTCCTCCATATTCTTTTGCAATATTTGACATCACAGTGCGCTAAAAGCAAAGTGGGGAAGTTAACTTCCTGAGGCTTCCTTACAGGCGGAGGTGGACACAAGGCTCGTAATCTGCAGTTCTCAGATTCGAGAACCGCATGGGCTAATGTTGAGATTTATCTCCGTAAAACTTCCCGCCATTCCCTCGGTCGGTAGGGGGCACCAACAGTCTTGGAAAGGCTGCCGTCCGTAGGTTGGGACGTCAAGACGTCGGATGTGTATGGGGAGACATGTGCACGTTAAAGAACACGCTGGCTGGCCTTGATGGGAAGCTAACATTTGTCTCCTAACAGCTGTTCAGTGGGTCCCCTCTCCCAACTTTCTCTGAGATCTAGGGGTCTTTGTGACTTTGCCATTTGGCCCATTGTGTACAAAAAAAGTGCCGCTCATAGGTAAAACAATCCAATGCTCACGTTCTCCATATTTCCAGAGAACATTTGGCATCACAGGACTCTAAAAGCATAGGTGGAAGCTTCTTCATCAGGCTCCCCAGATCCAATTGGAACATTTGATTTGTTTGTGTTGTTACATGGCTGACTGAAATTTTGATTTTTTTTTATGATAAAAAAAAATAAATAAATACCCCCTCAAGCAGCTGCTTGCCACAGAGGTCTGACAGGAGCCTGTCAGTTTATATGCCACAGTAGGAGATCTGAGAGGATGGCAGGACCTCAGCAGAAAAATAAATACCCCCTCAAGCAGCTGCTTGCCACAGAGGTCTGACAGGGGCCTGTCAGTTTATATGCCACAGTAGAAGATCTGAGAGGATGGCAGGACCTCAGCAGAAAACAACACGAACATCCATGCCTTACCCAGGGCTCGAACCCAGGTCCCGTAGATCAGTAGCCAAGCGCGCTAACCACTCGGCCACGGGACGGCTACAGGCATCATAAAAATTTAGTCTCAGGATTTTACAAGAGCTATTATTATCCCTGTTTTGTTTGAAAAAAAATATCACAAGTCTTGTGATAACTACAGGGGTATCAGCCTACTTTCTGTTGCAAGTAAAGTTCTTTGCATGATTGTGCTTAATAGAATTCAGAATCTGGTTGACACGCAATTTCGCGATGAGCAATGTGGATTCAGAAGTGGTAGGGGATGTGGAGATCAGATATTTTCACTCAGGCAGATTCATGAGAAGTGTTTGGTTACCAGCTTTTTTGATTTCAAAAAAGGTTTTGACTCTTAATCGTCATAATTTGTGGTTGATTGTGAGATCATATGGTATACCAGACAAGTTAGTTAACATAATGAAAGCTCTCTGTAATAATACTGAGTCGTGCGTCAGAGTTGGTAAGACTTGTAGTAATTGGTTTAGGATTGCTTCTGGTGTTCGACAAGGGTGCATTTTGTCTCCTTTTCTCCTTAGTTTGTTTTGATTATGTTATGCGAAATTCACTGCAAGGGAAAGACTTTGGCCTTAAATGGTCTGGAGATCTAAAAATTTCTGATTTAGATTATGCTGATGATTTGGCCTTATTGGCTAATGATGTTGATGAGATGAATTCTTTCATTAGGGCTGTTGATGAGACTGGTAATAGAGTAGGTTTGGTAATATATAGAGAGAAAACTAAAGCGATGAAAATTGGTCAGGCAGGTTGTGGTTCAGTTAATCAGAATAATTCCACTCTTGAGCAGGTGTCGCAGTTAAAAACTTTGTAAACAAGATAACAGGAAACGTAATGCTTTATATTCTAGATTCTTACGCAGTATCTTGGGCATTAGGTGGTTCAACTTTGTAAGTAATGATGAGGTTAGGCAAAGGAGTCGGCAACTTGCTAAGAGCACTATATTGACTCCGTGGAAAGAGAGACTCCGTTGGTTTGACCATGTTGCCCGTATGAATAATTATAGATTGGCGAATAGGGTTATGAAAAGCATGCCTAACGGCCTCAGAAAGAGGGGGAGACCTTGGACGCGGTGGGCAGACAATGTCAAACAGGACCTTTTAGAATTGGTCTACAGTGTGATGGCTAGATGCAGCAGGTGTAGCTCAGGATAAATGGGTTTGGAGAACTAAATTGCACAATCTGGTTGGACCTCCGTAGCCCATGGCTTCTTGGGGATGATGATTATGATGATGATATCATAGGGCACTAAAATGAAAGTGGAAAGGCTGCCTTCCTCAGGCTCCCCATAGTCATTTGAACATTTGGCATCACAGAGTGCCGAAGGCAATGAGATAATTTTATCATCATGAAGCTCCTCACATTTATTCGGAACATTCGACATTACAGCGCACTAAAAGCAAAGGGGGGGTGGGGGAGTTAACATTTCTAAGAGTGTTTTATTGTGGAAAAAATATGCTTTAAGGTCCTAAATGTATTTTGTTTTATAGTTTATAGTTTTCATCTTTTGTGTGGCCGAATGGTGGGTGGCCAACCTTCTCTGAGCCTTCGGGGTCCATATGACTGGCCATTTAGCCCATGGTGTGCAAAAAAGTGCCGCTCAGAGATAAAACAACCCAACCCGGGCTGGAAGTTTTAAAGATATAGATATACCTTTATTGGAGATCAATTAAACAATTCATTCATACGTGTGTAAAAACTGATTTCTAAAACGAAACATTTTCAGCGAAAAGTGAAACGCAAATAGGTTCCTTCATGATCGCACATAGTGGAAGAGGGATAACGTAATAATGCGTGACGATCCCGATGCACCACAGTACTGAGACTGCACATCACCATAAGGGAGTTGTCACTGAAACCACTATCGACTAGCCAGGTTCCTGACTGTCTTAACTTCCTTACATTGATCTGCCTTACTGCGGGAGAAGACCTCGTGAAGAGAAAAACACATGTTGCGGGGGTGGCTCAGTCGGTAGCGCGCCAGGCTCGTAATCTGTAGTTCCCAGGTTCGAGTCCCAGCTGGGTCAGCGTTGAGATTTATCTCCGCAAAATTCCCCGCCCTGCCCACGGTCAGTAGGGGACACCGATGGGCTTGGAAAGGCCGCCGTCCGTCGGATGGGACGTTAAGGCGTGGCCCCGTGTGTTGGAGAGCCATACCCTGTGCACGTTAAAGAACACGCTGGATGGCCTTGACGGGAGGCTACGATCTGTCTCCCAACAGCTGTTCCAGTGGGTCCCCTCCCCCAACCTTCTCTGAGCCTTCGGGGTCCATGTGACCTGGCCATTTAGCCCATTGTGTGCAAAAAAGTGCCGCTCAGAGGTAAAACAATCCAATCCAAAGAGAAAAACACTGCTTTTTGTAATAAGCCTGTCTGATGAGATAATAATTGAGGTGCAGTGAGAGTGGAATCTTTTGGGATTTTAGAATCATGGCCTAGGAATACGCCCAGCACACACTGGATTTTGTCCAAAATAATATTCCAAAAAATAAGATGGTATCTTTTGAATTTAGAACCAAAAAAGTATATAAAGTCCCAACGTTTTGCATGGGGGAAGCTAACAAGATGGAGAGTCTTCAGGCTCTCCCATCGATAAGTCACACTTAATTGGGCTGCAGTCCCGTTCTGCATGACCTTCAATTTTGTCCTCTCCGCCGGGACACCAACCGGCGGCCTTCCCAGCAATACCTCGAGTCGTACTTCGCTGCAGCCGAGCAGACAACCCACATGACCAGGGGACTCCAATCCCGGTCTGCAGGCCCCACAAGGCCACTCCATCCCAGCGCGCCAGGTTCATAATCTGCAGTTTTCGAGCCCCAACTGAGCATAAATAAAAAATAAATATCCCCTCAAGCAGCTGCTTGCCACAAAGGTCTGACAGGAGCCTGTCAGTCTATATGCCATAGTAGGTCTGTGAGGATGGCAGGTCCTCAGCAGAAAAAACAGCACACACACACACATCCATGCCTTACCCGGGGCTCGAACCCAGGTCCCTTAGATCAGTAGCCAAGCGTGCTAACCACTCGGCCACGGGACGGGCATTGAAATATATCTCCGTTAGCCCTTCTGCGCTTGGTGGGAAAGGGAGCGTAAAGCCGTTGTACCATGCAAGAAGGGGCGGGGGTGGCTCAGTCGGTAGCGCGCCAGGCTCGTAATCTGTAGTTCGCAGGTTCGAGTCCCAGCTGGGTCAGCGTTGAGATTTATCTCCGCAAAATTCTCCGCCCTGCCCACGGTCAGTAGGGGACACCGATGGGCTTGGAAAGGCCGCCGTCCGTGGGATGGGACTTTAAGCCGTGGCCCCGTGTGCGGGAGAGCCATACCCTGTGCACGTTAAAGAACACGCTGGATGGCCTTGACGGGAGGCTATCATCTGTCTCCCAACAGCTGTTCCAGTGGGTCCCCTCCCCCAACCTTCTCTGAGCCTTCGGAGTCCATGTGACCTGGCCATTTAGCCCATGGTGTGCAAAAAGTGCCGCTCAGAGGTAAAACAGCCCAACCCATGCAAGAAAGCCATTACCCTGTGTTCGTTAAAAACATACTGGATGGCTTTGACGGAAGGTTCCCATCTGTCTCCTACCTAACAGCTCTCTATTGGACCCACTTCCTCAGCTTCCCCTGAACCTTTGGGGTCCTTGTAACCTGGTCATTTAGTCCATTATGTGCAAAAAAGTGCCACTCAGACGTAAAGCATCAAGCAAACGAAATATTCTCACTTGTTGTGCGTCAGGTTCAAAGAACTGATGTTTATGATCCTATTTTCATTTCCTCCACTGTCGACAAATCCAATCCATCAATCCCAGCTGCCAAACCCAACTGATCATCGTCCGAAACCTCCTTTTTCTTCTCGCCTCTCCCCGTCCAGTCATCAGTTGTTGCGCTAATGCAGCAGTCGAAAAACATCAACCCAACGATAGTTGCGAAAAGAGAGTGCTCCCATCTCACTCCTATTTTTAATCTCCATTTATCCTCCTTTTCCTGCCACCGCTAATTAAGACCATAAAGCAAATTCAGTTGCATCTTTGCATCCCGTTGACAGGATGGATGGGTGGACGATGGTGATGCACCTCTTTGCCTTGGAGGAGGAACTGGTTTCACAAATCAAGTTATTTTTAACAGCCTGCATAATGAATGCCCCGCAGTGTTAATTCCCGGGTGTTGTCTTTGGATTTGTATGAGCTCGATCGCGACATCAGATTGAACATTAAATTCGTGTAATGACGCTCATGATGAGTTCAAACGTGATCGATGTGATTCCTTCGACGACTCAAACTTCATTCTTTGAAGTGGAAGAAGAATGATTCGATACGTCATTGTGATTTCCTTTCTCGTTAGGCAACTTTATCGCTTCACAAGTTTAAAATTGCAGAATCATTTTGCATATTTCATGATTTCATAAAATGCGTTTTAATGTGCGTTGGGTTTAAATGAGTGATATGTGATGGCAAAATCTTTTACATATGACCTATAGTGGCTGATTCATTTCTACCTCCAATTTACCACCCACCAGGGGGCGGGGGGGGGCTCAGTCGGTAGTGCGCCAGGCTCGTAATCTGTAGTTCCCAGGTTCGAGTCCCAGCTGGGTCAGCGTTGAGATTTATCTCCGCAAAATTCTCCGCCCTGCCGAGGGTCAGTAAGGGACACCGATGGGCTTGGAAAGGCCGCCGTCCGTCGGATGGGACGTTAAGCCGTAGCTCCGTGTGCGGGAGAGCCATACCCTGTGCACGTTAAAGAACACGCTGGATGGCCTTGACGGGAGTCTACCATCTGTCTCCCAACAGCTGTTCCAGTGGGTCCCCTCCCCCAACCTTCTCTAAGCCTTCGGGGTCCTTGTGATCTGGTGTGCAAAAAAGTGCCGCTCAGAGGTAAAACAACCCAACTTGAGCCTCGGACAGGGTTGTTGTTGTTGTTTTACCTCTAAGCGGCACTTTTTTGCACACAACGGGCTAAATGGCCAGGTCACATGGACCCCGAAGGCTCAGAGAAGGTTGGGGGAGGGGACCCACTGGAACAGCTGTTGGGAGACAGATGGTAGCCTCCCGTCAAGGCCATCCAGCGTGTTCTTTAACGTGCACAGGGTATGACTCTCCCGCACACGGGACCACGGCTTAACGTCCCATACGACGGACGTCGGCCTTTCCAAGCCCATCGGTGTCCCCTACTGACGGTGGGCAGAGCGGGGAATTTTGCGGAGATAAATCTCAACGCTGACTCAGCTGGGACTCGGACCTGGGAACTACAGATTACGAGCCTGGCGCGCTACCGACTGAGCCACCCCCGCCCCTCTTTAAACGAGATGGATACAGTAGGACTACCCTGCGTTTGAGGTCACTCATGTTTTGCTGCATGAGCAGATCACAAGGGTCTCAGAGTTTAGGACGAATTAGGAACTATCCTTTGGGGTGATTTATTAAACTTGACAATAGTAAGACGAACATTTTCCTTTTGAACATTGAACATGTAAAAACCTACAAAAACTTTAACAATAATAATACAAAACACAATTATAATAATAATAATAATAACCCCCTCAAGCAGCTGCTTGCCACAGAGGTCTGACAGGAGCCACATACACATAATTCGAGACAATATCCGTTTTGGCAAATATAATGAAGCATTAGTCACATTTCGTCCTGCAGAAATTCATTCATCTATGTTAATTTTTTATATGAAAAAATAATCTCTAAAGACTAACGAAACTCACCAAAAGTTACAAATAAAGCTAAAAAAAAATACAAAAAAATGCACGAAGTAACCAAACAGTCAGAGAAGACTGAACAAAGTCAGAAAAAGTAAGTCAGCCACTGTAGGTCATATGTAAAAGATTTTGAAGAGAAATACCCAGAGATGGAAAAATACAAAAAAAACTTAGGAAGCGATGGAATCAATCGTATTATACCGAGTTCAGGAATAAAATAAGAGAATTATGCGATTTTTTGTATATTTTCTAAAGACCGGTACGTAACATTTCGAGAGCTCTAGACCAGTGGTTCTCAACCTTTTATGCTTCACGTACCCCCTGGAAATGTGTATGTAACTGGCCTACCCCTTGCATAGATAGATAAAACTATAGTTAGAGTATAACAATGGTTATTTTTACTTTGTTACTAGATCTAGCGACTTTTGAGCTCTCACGGCTCCAAAAAATTTTATTGCGTACCCCACATTAAGAACCACTGCTCTAGCCTATTCGCGTAAATCATAAACTATATATCTGAAACTTATAAAAAAAAAAGTCTTTTGGATGCTCCTGATCATAATCCAAAGAACTTTCCCTGTTCATAAACACCCGGAATGTAAATCGACGGACGTGGAACAAACAAGAATTGTTGACCTGCAATTGAATAGAGTTAAGTTCTTTCCTTTGACTGCTAATGCTATTATACAACTCTAATCCATTAAGGCACAGCAAGTTCTAATGTCAAAAGACGCGAAATAGGGGCGGGGGGTGGCTCAGTCGGTAGCGCGCCAGGCTCGTAATCTGTAGTTCCCAGGTTCGAGTCCCAGCTGGGTCAGCGTTGAGATTTATCTCCGCAAAATTTCCCGCCCTGCCGAGGGTCAGTAGGGGACACCGATGGGCTTGGAAAGGCCGCAGTCCATCGGATGGGACGTTAAGCCGTGGCCCCGTGTGGGGGAGAGCCATACCCTGTGCACGTTAAAGAACAAGCTGGATGGCCTTGACGGGAGGCTACCATCTGTCTCCCAACAGCTGTTCCAGTGGGTCCCCTCCCCCAATCTTCTCTGAGCCTTCGGGGTCCTTGTGACCTGGCCATTTAGCCCATGGTGTGCAAAAAAGTGCCTCTCAGAGGTAAAACAACCCAACAACCCAAAGACGCGGAATAAGCCATATAGTGTATTATTGCTAATATTGTTAGCGCTGTGAAAATTCTATACTTGTCTCACTAGACATTTAGTGACTCAGCGTAATTGACGATTAGGTAGATTATCGTGAGACTATGAGCCTGCTCAGTTGTCGCCAAGTCCAAAAATCTAGCGTGGACAGAATGTACATAGAGGTTATGCCCGTGACGTCACAGCTGCCAATCCAAGGAAGATACCATGATCACATCAGTTTCCTCTAATCTAAAACACATAATGAGAAAATGGGGTATAAATGGTTATTAGTAAGAAAAAAAAAACTTTTTTTTTTAGAATAAACTTTCGTGTAGTTTGAAGCAACTCGGATGCCAGCTTTTTTCCTTTTTAACCGTCTGTGGAGAATCTTTCATCCGTTTTTTTCTCCCATTCCAGCTGCAGATGGAAAATCTCAATGTCATAATAAGCGATTTGCAAATGAGCAACCCCATTTTTTTTTTTTTCATATATATAATATGTCATTAAAAAAGCCGTCCCATGGCCGAGTGGTTAGCGCGTTTGGCTACTGATCTAAGGGACCTGGGTTCGAGCCCCAGGTAAGGTATGGCTATTTGTGTCGTTTTCCTGCTGAGGGCCTGCCATCCTCACAGACCTTCTACTATGGCATATAAACTGACAGGCTCCTGTCAGACCTCTGTGGCAAGCAGCTGCTTGAGGGGGTATTTATTTTTTTTTATTTATATATGTCATTACAAGAGTGTCGATCTGAATGATTTCTGATTTCCAAGTGGAACTAAAATAGAATACAGAAATCTCTTTTTGGTAGGTATCATTTGAAAGATTAAAATCAAATGCAAAATGAATGGATACTCTTTGACGACTGTCCAAATTTTCTGGGCGGATATCTGCCTACCAAGCCCTCCGCAAGCCAATGCGTGCCGCTAACGCTGCATGTAACAATAATCAATAACGCTGCATGTAACAATAATCGCAAGGCACTGTATGCTGCTAACGCTGCATGTAACAATATACAATGCTCTCCGCCTTCGCAAGGCACTGTATGCTGCTAACGCTGCATGTAACAATATACAGTGCCCTCCGCCTTCGCAAGGCACTGTATGCTGCTAACGCTGCGTGTAACAATATACAGTGCCCTCCGCCTTCGCAAGGCACTGTATGCTGCTAACGCTGCGTGTAACAATATACAATGCCCTCCGCCTTCGCAAGGCACTGTATGCTGCTAACGCTGCATGTAACAATATACAGTGCCCTCCGCCTTCGCAAGGCACTGTATGCTGCTAACGCTGCGTGTAACAATATACAGTGCCCTCCGCCTTCGCAAGGCACTGTATGCTGCTAACGCTGCGTGTAACAATATACAATGCCCTCCGCCTTCGCAAGGCACTGTATGCTGCTAACGCTGCATGTAACAATATACAATGCCCTCTGCCTTCGCAAGGCACTGTATGCTGCTAACGCTGCATGTAACAATACACAAATGCGCAGGCGTCTTGGAATTGACTATAAAACGCTTCGCCACTATTTCAACCTAAATAGAAATTCTAGTATATCATAGGTTAATGACCTTCCTATCACCTGTCAGTCAATGAGTTGCCGAAGCATCAACTGCACACTCTCGTAGACTCTCCATTGGCCAAAGCATCGACTTCGCAGTCTCGTGGTCTTAGTTTGGCCGAAACATCGACTCATAGTTTGATAGCCTTCCCATTGACAGAAGCATCGACTGCGCAGTCTCATAGCCTCTCCATCGTCCGATGCATTGCTTGCGCAGCCTCATGGTTCATCCACTGGTCGAAACATCGCCTTTCGTAGTCTTCCTATTGATCGAAGTGTCTTCGCAGTCTTATAATCTCCCCATTGGTCCAAGCATCGACTGCGCAGTCGTCTCCCCATTGTCCAAAGCATCAACTGCACAGTCTCATAGTATTTTTGCTTAACCCATAAAATGATACGTTGCATCAAACCCCCCCCCCCCCCCCCACAGAATCTGACATCATCCTTTTCGACTCATTTAGAAAACGAATGTGCTGAAAGGTTCTGCTCGACGTTTTTTTTTAACGATTTCACTAATAAGATACCACGGCGACGGTCAACGAATCACCTTTGTCGACCCAGATGGCTGCGACATCGCATTAATGATATCTGTTAAAAAGCAAAAGCACTTAAGAAGCGAACTAATTAAGGATGATTTCTTTAGTGCTGCGACAGATAAAAGAACACATGCTAACGATATTGCTCATTTCTGTTCAAGGTAAAGGAAACGGAAGAGCATCGTGTCTTTATTTGCCTGCCTCTGCTACAAAAGTTGCAGATATTTTTCATCCTTATCTCTTTCTTTTGCTGATTCTGGGAATGAAAAGAAAATGGATTTAGAGGAGGAATTCCTTTCTCTGACAACTGACAACATTGCCGACGATGGTAATTGGTAAAAAGAAATCTGGATTAATTAAGAGAACTTATAAATGGCCTTTTACTCATTTGTTATTCATTGAACTTGTTTGTGCGTCACTGCATCCGTAGCATAGTCAGATGTGCTCGTTTACTTGTCAAAGAATAACTTTTCTCACAAGAATGGCTTTTTCCAAGAGTTAAGATTTATCGCAGAAGTCGAAATCTGACTTGATTGTTCTTAGTTGATTATTAGTCTGTCCCGTGGCCGAGTGATTAGCGCGCTTGGCTACTGATTTAAGAGACCTGGGTTCGAGTCCCGTGTAAGGCATGGATGTTCGCGTTATTTTTTTGCTGAGGTCCTGCCATCCTCTCAGACCTTCTACTATGGCATATAAACTGACAGGCTCCTGTCAGACCTCTGTGGCAAGCAGCTGCTTGAGGGGGTATTTATTATTTTTATTTTTTTATTTACACTTGCTAATAAAATGCTACTATTTGCATTTTCTCAATCCATTAGTTCGAATTGTAGCTTTCAAGGAGTGAAAAAATAGGCAAACGAAAAACTTCATTTTCTTTGAAAACGAGATTCCCAAATTCGCCAGAGGCGATATGCGTTCTTCTAGTTTTGTATCTTTTACTTCCGTTTTTAATTTATTTGTACGTTGATGTCTGTTGCGATTGTCATGTTTATTGAGACTGAATAAATAAGCCAGCTAAGTATATTTAATTATTAACTGGTTGTGACAACCCTTCCTCTACTCGGTTCTGAGTTTTTGGCATCCTTGTGACAACCCTTCCTTTACTCGGTTCCAGGTTTTTGGCATCCTTGTGACAACCCTTCCTTTATTCGGTTCTGAGTTTTTGGCATCCTTGTGACAACCCTTCCTCTACTCGGTTCTGAGTTTTGACATCCTTGTGACAACCCTTCCTTTATTCGGTTCTGAGTTTTTGGCATCCTTGTGACAACCCTTCCCCTACTTGGATCCGAGTTTTTGGCATCCTTGTGACAACCCTTCCTTTATTCGGTTCTGAGTTTTTAGCATCCTTGTGACAACCCTTTCTCTACTCGGTTCGGAGTTTTTGGCATCCTTGTGACAACCCTTCCTTTACTCGGTTCCAAGTTTTTGGCATCCTTGTGACAACCCTTCCTTTATTCGGTTCTGAGTTTTTGGCATCCTTGTGACAACCCTTCCTCTACTCGGTCCTGAGTTTTTGACATCCTTGTGACAACCCTTCCTTTATTCGGTTCTGAGTTTTTGGCATCCTTGTGACAACCCTTCCCCTACTTGGATCCGAGTTTTTGGCATCCTTGTGACAACCCTTCCTTTATTCGGTTCTGAGTTTTTAGCATCCTTGTGACAACCCTTCCTCTACTCGGTTCGGAGTTTTTGGCATCCTTGTGACAACCCTTCCTTTACTCGGTTCCAAGTTTTTGGCATCCTTGTGACAACCCTTCCTTTATTCGGTTCTGAGTTTTTGGCATCCTTGTGACAACCCTTCCTCTACTCGGTCCTGAGTTTTTGACATCCTTGTGACAACCCTTCCTTTATTCGGTTCTGAGTTTTTGGCATCCTTGTGACAACCCTTCCCCTACTTGGATCCGAGTTTTTGGCATCCTTGTGACAACCCTTCCTTTATTCGGTTCTGAGTTTTTAGCATCCTTGTGACAACCCTTCCTCTACTCGGTTCGGAGTTTTTGGCATCCTTGTGACAACCCTTCCTCTACTCGGTTCTGAGTTTTTGGCATCTTTGTGACAACCCTCCCTTTACTCGGTTCTGAGTTTTTGGCATCCTTGTGACAACCCTTCCTTTACTCGGTTCTGAGTTTTTGGCATCCTTGTGACAACCCTCCTTTTACTCGGTTCTGAGTTTTTGGCATCCTTGTGACAACCCTCCCTTTACTCGGTTCTGAGTTTTTGGCATCCTTATGACAACCCTTCCCCTACTCGGATCCGAGTTTTTGGCATCCTTGTGACAACCCTTCCTTTACTCGGTTCCGAGTTTTATTTCATCCTTATGACAACCCTTCCTTTATTCGGTTCTGAGTTTTTGGCATCCTTGTGCAACCCTTCCTCTACTCGGTTCTGAGTTTTTGGCATCTTTGTGACAACCCTTCCTCTACTCGGTTCGGAGTTTTTGGCATCCTTGTGACAACCCTCCCTTTACTCGGTTCTGAGTTTTTGGCATCCTTGTGACAACCCTTCCCCTACTCGGATCCGAGTTTTTGGCATCCTTGTGACAACCCTTCCTTTATTCGGTTCTGAGTTTTTAGCATCCTTGTGACAACCCTTCCTCTACTCGGTTCGGAGTTTTTGGCATCCTTGTGACAACCCTTCCTCTACTCGGTTCGGAGTTTTTGGCATCTTTGTGACAACCCTCCCTTTACTCGGTTCTGAGTTTTTGGCATCCTTGTGACAACCCTTCCTTTACTCGGTTCTGAGTTTTTGGCATCCTTGTGACAACCCTTCCTTTACTCGGTTCCGAGTTTTTGGCATCCTTGTGACAACCCTTTCTTTTTTCGGTTCTGATTTTTTGGCATCGTTCTGACAACCCTTCCCCTACTCGGATCCGAGTTTTTGGCATCCTTGTGACAACCCTTCCTTTACTCGGTTCCGAGTTTTTGGCATCCTTGTGACAACCCTTCCTTTATTCGGTTCTGAGTTTTTGGCATCCCTGTAACAACCTCCCTTTACTCGGTTCTGAGTTTTTGGCATCCTTGTGACAACCCTTCCTCTACTCGGTTCTGAGTTTTTGGCATCCTTGTGACAACCCTTCCTTTATTCGGTTTTGAGTTTTTGGCATCCTTGTGACAACCCTTCCTCTACTCGGTTCCGAGTTTTTGGCATCCTTGTGACAACCCTTCCTTTATTCGGTTCTGAGTTTTTGGCATCCTTGTAACAACCTCCCTTTACTCGGTTCTGAGTTTTTGGCATCCTTGTGACAACCCTTCCTTTATTCGGTTCTGAGTTTTTGGCATCCTTGTGACAACCCTTCCTCTACTCTGTTCGGAGTTTTTGGCATCCTTGTGACAACCCTTTCTTTATTCGGTTCCGAGTTTTTGGCATCCTTGTAACAACCTCCCTTTACTCGGTTCTGAGTTTTTGGCATCCTTGTGACAACCCTTCCTCTACTCGGTTCTGAGTTTTTGGCATCCTTGTGACAACCCTTCTTTATTCGGTTCTGAGTTTTTGGCATCCTTGTGACAACCCTTCCTCTACTCGGTTCCGAGTTTTTGGCATCCTTGTGACAACCCTTCCTTTATTCGGTTCTGAGTTTTTGGCATCCTTGTGACCACCCTTTCTTTATTCGGTTCTGAGTTTTTGGCATCCTTGTGACAACCCTTTCTTTATTCGGTTCTGAGTTTTTGGCATCCTTGTGACAACTCTTCCTTTACTCGGTTCTGAGTTTTTGGCATCCTTGTGACAACCCTTCCTCTACTCGGTTTTGAGTTTTTGGCATCCTTGTGACAACCCAACGTTTCCTATATTTCAAACACGAGTAACAATTTAGACTTCATCTTGAATGATTGATTTAGAGAATTAAAATAAATATACGCCGCAGTTAAGATTCAGAAGTCAAAGATAAAACTGTTCACGTGTCAAAAGTATCCAATTTATTCAATGGATTTATTAATATTCATTCCGATTTCAAAGTGATCGCGAAATTTACTCAGATGTGTAATTCCTTTTGAAAGGGAATGGAACATCATTGAACAGGCCCGTAACCAACTCAAAGTAATAGAGAGAGCTTTACTTTAGATTTTATATGGGGAGAGGGCTTCGTATGTGTGTGGGGGGGTGACCACCAAAAATTTTTTTTATAAAAAGTGAACTGGAAATGCGAGCCTACGACAAAGAATGAGAAGTCTCAAATTTTTGCGTTTGTATCCCAAAATGTGAAGGAATCCTTACATTGTAAAGTAGGGAACGTTAATATTTCGAAAATTTAATCAGACTAAAAAGAAGCTTTCTAGAAGGGGAACGACCCCCCCCCTCCCCCTTCTGTGGTAACTGGCCTGAATTGGACTGTTTTACCTCTGAGCGGCACTTTTTTGCACACCATGGGCTAAATGGCCAGGTCACATGGACCCCGAAGGCTCAGAGAAGGTTGGGGGAGGGACCCACTGGAACAGCTGTTGGGAGACAGATGGTAGTCTCCCGTCAAGGCCATCCAGCGTGTTCTTTAACGTGCACAGGGTATGGCTCTCCCGCACACGGGTCACGGCTTAACGTCCCATCCGACGGACGGCGGCCTTTCCAAGTCCATCGGTGTCCCCTACTGACCGTGGGCAAGGCGGGGAATTTTGCGGAGATAAATCTCAACGCTGACCCAGCTGGGACTCGAACCTGGGAACTACAGATTACGAGCCTGGCGCGCTTACTAATATAAAACAATCATTTACGCTTTCTCTCTGGGGCTGGGGTGTCTCAGTCGGTAGCGCGCCAGGCTCGTAATCTGTAGTTCCCAGGTTCGAGTCCCAGCTGGGTCAGCGTTGAGATTTATCTCCGCAAAATTCCCCGCCCTGCCCACGGTCAGTAGGGGACACCGATGGGCTTGGAAAGGCCGCCATCCATCGGATGGGACGTTAAACCGTGGCTCCGTGTACGGAAGAGCCATACCCTGTGCACGTTAAAGAACACGCTGGATGGCCTTGACGGGAGGCTACCATCTGTCTCCCAACAGCTGTTCCAGTGGGTCCCCTCCCCCAACCTTCTCTAAGCCTTCGGGGTCCTTGTGATCTGGCCATAGTGCCGCTCAGAGGTAAACCCAAGCTTTCTCTCTGAGAAATTTCCAACAGTGAAAGAAACAACAAGGATAATCTTTAAATAAACGAATTAGGAAAAATGAGGGGGAAAAAAAGTAAATAATTTGATAAATAAGGTTAAGAAAAGAACAACAACAGCGACGAATTGTTCATTTTTCATGTTGAGTGATTAGCTACCTCGTTTCACATCCCAAAAGGGTTCTAATTTCAGCATTACGTAATCGCCGCGCAAGCGCTCAGAGCGAGGTCCTTCCGCTCTCAGCGAGTGCTACAAAGTTTAACGAAGGAGCAGAATTGCAACTCCTTTGCCAATTACCCCAAAAGAGTGATGGGCTGAAATATAATCAGCCACGACGAGCAATTGCTCAAAGAAGCCATTAACAACAACGCGCCAGGTGCCACACAGACGCGTACATCCCCCCCCTCACCATCTAGCAGCTGCTAACAGGGACTACTTTTTTCGTGCAAAACGTGGCCTCATACCTGCTGCATCATCTACTGACTGCTCTTGCACTTTAAGTTAATTTATGTATCAAACGCATACGCTTCAAGATTTCTTACATTTGATGCTTTCGGTGGTGTTGAGAGAGATGGAATTATTTTATTCAATCTCTTCCTGGTTTAATATTGTTACGCATGCGCTGTGTATAGTCTTCTCAACTGTCGAACTCACTTCACCCATTTTAGAAAGATGATCTTGTTTTTTTTACAACAGCTTGCTGTTTTATTTCGGTAATCAACTCAGTGTAGGCTTTTTAGAGAAACTTTCCCACACTTTTATCAGTTTAATCATCTTGTTTCTGACCTTACATGGCAAACTCATTATCGCTTGGCGTACAGCTCCAGGCATTGAAACAGTTTTTGATGAAAAATATACAGAGGAAAAAAAAACTTAGATATTATGTTACATGCGCACTGTTCAACCCCAGTGATTAGGCATGGTGAGTGATTTCAGGTAGGCGGTTAGTCCTAAACAAACTTATTTATCTTAATCGCAATTAGCTTTTAATTTTGTTTATCACGTGTTTACGGGTTGGCTAGGTTCCATAGTGATAATCAGAGGATGGTTTTCTTCTTGGGTCAGCAAATGTAAAATAATCAATACTCGAGTCTATTATGGAGAGAAACTGAAACTGAGCTTATTTTTACCCGGCTGCACATTTAATTAGGAAAGGGGAGAATAATAAACAACTTTTGTGTTTTGACCATGAACTGACTGCTATAATTCACCAGAAATAAAAAATATGCGTATATCGTATTTACCTAATTATAAATACTATATTTTTTTTGCCAGGCTTTTAATCTGCAGTTTCCAGGTTCGAGTCCTAGCTGGGTCAGCGTTGAGATTTATCTCCGCAAAATTCCCCATCTTGTTCTCTGTCAATAGGGAACACCGATGAGCTTGGAAAGAACCCCGTCGTCGGATGGGACGTTAAGCCATGGCTTTGCACGTTTAAGCCGTTCCTATGCACGTTAAAGAACATGCTGGATGGCCTTGACTGGAGGCTACCATTTGTCTCCCAACATCTGTTCGAATGGGCCCCCTCTCCCAGCCTACGTTCAGCCTTTGGGGGTCCTTGTGACCTGGCCATTTAGCCCGTTGTGTGAAGAAAAAAGTGCCGCTCAAAAGTAAAGCAACCCAAACCAAATTTTTCTAAATTTTTTGTGAATTTGTTATTGGATTTTTCACTCGCTAATAGACATATTATTGCCCTGAATTTTGTTATTAATTTATCAATTGCAATAAATTGAGCCGTCCCGTGGCCGAGTGGTTAGCGCGCTTGGCTATTGATCTAAGGGACCTGAGTTCGAGCCCCGGGTAAGGCATGGCTGTTTGTGTCGTTTTTCTGCTGAGGTCCTGCCATCCTCTCAGACCTTCTACTTTGGCATATAAACTGACAGGCTCCTGTCAGACCTCTGTGGCAAGCAGCTGCTTGAAGGGGTATTTCTTTTTTATTTATTATTTATTTATTAATAAATTGAGTATGAAAATGCTTTGGTCAAGGGACTCCTGCTTTCAAAGGAACCCACTCGAGATTTTCGCGTTAAAATATTATGAATTGGGAGCACATTGACAAAGGTTATGTTGACACCCAATTTATCTAATCTACCCGAAATAGCCATAACGTGACACAAGTCATGTGAGAACATGGTGGAAATTTAAGGCCTCTTCGAAGACAGAGTCATCTTTAAACACCTGAGGCCGCCTAGATCGGGGCGGGGGTGGCTCAGTCGGTAGCGCGCCAGACTCGTAATCTGTAGTTCCCCAGTTCGAGTCCCAGCTGGGTCAGCATTGAGATTTATCTCCCCAAAACTCCCCGCCCTGCCCACGGTCAGTATGGGACACCGATTGGCTTGGAAAGGCGGCCGTCCGTCGGATGGGATGTTAAGCCGTGTCCCCGTATGCGGGAGAGCCATACCCTGTGCACGTTAAAGAACACGCTGTATGGCCTTGACGGGAGGCTACCATCTGTCTCCCAACAGCTGTTCCAGTGGGTCCCCTCCCCCAACATTCTCTGAGCCTTCGGGGTCCATGTGACCTGGACATTTAGCCCATGATGTACAAAAAAGTGCCGCTCAGAGGTAAAACATCGACTCTGACGAGTATGGGACGCTGGTTTGAAAGATACTTAAATTTTTTTTTTCATTTTCCACCTTTATAGTATCGACTAACAGTGGAAAATTGAACAAATGGGTAATTGGGAAATTGTAAATATTAATATCATATATTTGTGCCCATAAAGCAAAGAGATTTTTTTCTTGAGTTTAAAAAAAATAGTTGTTTTTTCCCCAATCCCCTGGCTGTAGAGAGACAAATGATTGATGCGAATTTTAAACCCATTGATGATTTGCAACTTTTTTTTTGTGTTATATTTTTTAAATTTTGTTTGCAATGTAATTTATTCGTTTAGTTTTGAAGAATATAGGGTTGGGTTGTTTTACCTCTGAGCGGCACTTTTTTGCACACCATGGGCTAAATGGCCAGGTCACATGGACCCCGAAGGCTCAGAGAAGGTTGGGGGAGGGGACTCACTGGAACAGCTGTTGGGAGACAGATGGTAGCCTCCCGTCAAGGCCATCCAGCGTGTTCTTTAAAGTTGGGTTGTTTTACCTCTGAGCGGCACTTTTTTGCACACCATGGGCTAAATGGCCAGGTCACATGGACCCCGAAGGCTCAGAGAAGGTTGGGGGAGGGGACCCACTGGAACAGCTGTTGGGAGACAGATGGTAGCCTCCCGTCAAGGCCGTCCAGTGTGTTCTTTAATGTGCACAGGGTATGTCTCTCCCGCACACGGAGCCACGGCTTAACGTCCCATCGGACGGACGGCGGCCTTTCCAAGCCCATCGGTGTCCCCTACTGACCGTGGGCAGGGCGGGGAATTTTGCGGAGATAAATCTCAACGCTGACCCAGCTGGGACTCGAACCTGGGAACTACAGATTACGAGCCTGGCGCGCTACCGACTGAGCCACCCCCGCCCCTCAAAGAGTATAGGAAGCTGGCATATTTCCTAACAGTATTGCTTCGTAAGAATTTACCTCAGACACTAATTAAAGCTTAAATAATATATATTCGTTTCGAACCATTTAATAAAACAAGTTTGAGAAATTTCCATAATTATTATTTCAATATTAGACAATTATGAATGATTTTTTTTTGCAAAAAGATAGTTTATTGTTAAATAATCCAGCTTTCAAAAAGTCTTTAAATAATGAACGAATATTGTTAAAATTCGAGATTTATATAGGTTTGATTATGATTTTTAATATTTGGGTAGGGCATTTATCTTAACAATAGTCTCAATTTGTTGGGGTGGGTTGTTTTACCTCTGAGCGGCACTTTTTTGCACACCATGGGCTAAATGGTCAGGTCACATGGACCCGAAGGCTCAGAGAAGGTTGGGGACCCACTGGAACAGCTGTTGAGAGACAGACGGTAGCCTCCCGTCAAGGCCATCCAGCGTGTTCTTTAACGTGCACAGGGTATGGCTCTCCCGTACACGAGGCCACGGCTTAACTTCCCATCCGACGGACGGCGGCCTTTCCAAGCCCATCGGTGTCCTCTATTGGCCGTGTGCAGGGCAGGAAATTTTTCGGAGATAAATCTCAACGTTGACCCAGCTGGGATTCGAACCTGGGAACTACCATTACGAGCCTGGCGCGCTACCGACTGAGTGTCCGTCGCCCCACTCTCAATTTGTTACAAGGGCCAAACGAAATCACCTTTGGGGTCTAATGCGATCCTTGATCATTGGAGAATTTATAATTTGATCATTTAGCACATTTTGAAGCAGAAAGTTTTATAAGGGTTTTGAAAAAGGATACAAGTTTTGAACATCACTGATTAATTTGCTTTGGGTTGTTACCTCTGTGTGGTACTTCTTTCCGCACATTAAGCTAGAAGGAGAGGTCACAAGTACACCAAATGCTCAGAGCTGGGTAAGGATTTGGGTTGTTTTACCTCTGAGCGGCACTTTTTTGCACACCATGGGCTAAATGGCCAGGTCACATGGACCCCGAAGACCCAGAGAAGGTTGGAGGACGGGACCAACTGGAATAACTGTTAGGAGACAGATGGTAGCCTCCCGTTAAGGCCATCCAGTGTGTTCTTTAATATGCACAGGGTATGGCTCTGCCACACACGGAGCCACAGCTTAACGTCCCATCCGGCGGACGGCGGCCTTTCCTAGCCCATCGGTATCCCCCTACTGACTGTGGACAGGGCGAGGAACTTTGCGGAGATAAATCTCAACGCTGACGCAACTGGGACTCGAATCTGGGAACTACAGAATACGAGCCTGGCGCGCTACCGACTTAGCCACCCCCGCCCCTATTCGAACCTGGAAGTATCGGGTTACGAGTTTCGAGCGCTGTCGATTGCCCAGACAACAACCACCAATTGAGCAACGCCATTGAAACTCCGACGTTTGAAAAGTTCTTGTTTGGCCTTCGGTGAAACTTTCCATCGCATAAAAGCGAGAAGCGAACCTATCGATTGCTCCCCCCCCCACTTATCTTCTTCTAATCATAGGAGAGGCCTTACTAAGAAGTTTGGCGAATTAGGACTCATTAGAAACTAGATGCGTGCGCTGTTAGGCAACAGCACGCGCTTCGAAGGATGCTATCGGATGCAGAGGATGGAGCTCTGTCAGGTATCAGTGGGAATCACGTGCAGGCATCTGATGGACTCGGGATGTAAACAGGTTAGGGTGAAGAACCGAGACTTTTCAGCGATAAGGAAAATGTTTTGTGACGGATGAGTTGATGGAAGATCACGCATCCAGGGCTCGGCGTCCACCTCCTGCTTCCCAACCCTTTCTATCCACACCCACTCTCTGACGTTCATCTTAATTAGCGGAGGAACGTATCGAGAAAGAGAAATGGTCAAATTGGTATTATTAGATTTTAGCAGATTTCTGTCCGATTAAGACTTCTAAAAAAAATTGTTTTAGAGTCAAGTTGATTGTTTCCGCAATTGTTGATGTGAATTTTGGTTCTTGAATGTCAAATAATGAATAAAATATGCTTTATTCTAAGCAAATCCGATTAATGACAATTTTCCACATGGCTTTAGTTTCTCGAGAGAAGTAACGTGGAAGTATTCTGATCGTCAAAAAATTAATCGATGTTGATAATTTTCTGTTTGGTTGGGTTATTTTACCTCTGAGCGACACTTTTTTGCACACCATGGGCTAAATGGCCAGGCCACATGGACCCTGAAGGCTCAGAGAAGGTTGGGGGAGGGGACCCACTGGAACAGCTGTTGGGAAACTGATGGTAGCCTCCCGTCAAGGCCATCCAGCGTGTTCTTTAACGTGCACAGGGTATGGCTCTCCCGCACATTGGGACCACGGCTTAACGTCCCATCCGACGGACGGCGGCCTTTCCAAGCCCATCGGTGTCTCCTACTGACCATTTCAGGGCGGAGAATTTTGCGGAGATAAATCTCAACGCTGACCCAGCTGGGACTCAAACCTGGAAAGTACAGATTACGAGCCTGGCGCGCTACAGATTGAGCCATCCCCGCCCCTTTCAGTTAGGAATAAGGTTTAGACACACGAATTCACAGCTCATTATTGATTTAATGAATATTCATCGTCTATCAAGCTGTTTTCAGTAACAGGATAAAGATGGATGTAGAGGAAAAATTGTCTTCATCCGAGTGCGATCTGATCCCACGACCTCCTTATGACATTCCAGATGCTGATTAATCTCTAATCTCTCCTCTACTGTGGGGCGGGGGTGGCTTAGTCGGTAGCGCGCCAGGTTCGTAATCTATAGTTCCCAGGTTCGAGTCCCAGCTGGGTCAGCGTTGAGATTTATCTCCACAAAATTCCCCGCCCTGCCCACGGTCAGTAGGGGACACCGATGGGCTTGGAAAGACCGCCGTCCGTCGGATGGGACGTTAAGCCGTGGCCCCGTGTACGGGAGAGCCATACCCTGTGCACGTTAAAGAACACGCTGGATGGCCTTGACGGGAGTCTACCATCTGTCTCCCAACAGCTGTTCCAGTGGGTCCCCTCCCCCAACCTTCTCTGAGCCTTCGGGGTCCATGTGACCTGGCCATTTAGCCCATGGTGTGTAAAAAAGTGCCGCTCAGAGGTAAAACAACCCAACATCAGTCCAAGGACTCTTGATCTTCATCCTTCTGCAAAGTGTCACATCTCAGGATGTTGGTCATCCCTGGAGGCGCGTCATCACCTAGAGACCTCTGAAATCGTTTGAAACGCGTATGTAGGGTAAACACTGCCCACGTCACTTAACGTGGTCCTCAATTTACGAATCTACCTATCAATTACCATTTGCCGAACTCGATCACTCTTCATTACGATCGATTCTGCTGACACGTGTCTAACTTTATCGTCCAATAGTGTCTTCCGTTTTTGTCTCTAGGTCGCAGGCTATGACTCTGTGACGTCCTTAACCTGTCTCCCGTTACTGAATCTGTGTCATAGGTCAAACAAAACGGGTGTGGGACGTGAAATGCTTCTGATGTATTCCAGCACGGTATGCTGAAATTGCTGAGGATAACTAGCTGTGATTTGGAGTTTAATTGCTGGTTATAGTAGACGTGTTTTATTTGACTTGGGTTTTAGGGTTCAGGTGTCACATCGTTGACATTCCTAGTCCGAGCACTTGATCAATAAAACTTTAGAATGGAAGAATGTTTTGTGTTTGTTTATAATTCTTCTTTATTGACTTTCTTTTTTGAAGACAGGGGAGATGGGTTGTTTTACCTCTGAGAGGAGTGCGGGGGTGGCTCAGTCGGTAGCGCGCCAGGCTCGTAATCTGTAGTTCCCAGGTTCGAGTCCCAGCTGGGTCAGCGTTGAGATTTATCTCCGCAAAATTCTCCGCCCTCCCCACGGTCAGTAGGGGACACCGATGGTCTTGGAAAAGCTGCCGTCAGTCGAATGGGACGTTAAGCCGTGGCCCCGTGTGCGGGAGAGCCCTACCCTGTGCCCGTTAAAGAACACGCTGGATGGCCTTGACGGGAGGCTACCATCTGTCTCCCAACAGCTGTTCCAGTGGGTCCCCTCACCCAACCTTCTCTGACCTGGTGACCTCTGTGACCTGGCCATTTAGCCCATCGTGTGCAAAAAAGTGCCGCTCAGAGGTAAAACAACCCAACCCAACCTCTGAGAGGCACTTTTTTTGCACAGCATGGGCTAAATGGCCAGGTCACAAGGACCCCGAAGGCTCAGAGAAGGTTGGGGGAGGAGACCCACTGGAACAGTTGTTGGGAGACAGATGGTAGCCTCCTGTCAAGGCCATCCAGCGTGTTCTTTAATGTGCACAGAGTATGGCTTTCCCGCACACGGGGCACGGCTAAATGTCCCATCCGACTGACGGCGGTCTTTCGAAGGCCATCGGTGTCCCCTACTGACCGTGGGCAGGGCGGGGAATTTTGCGGAAAAAAATCTCAACGCTGACCCAGCTGGGACACGGACCTAGGAACTACAGATTACGAGCCTGGTGCGCTACCGACTGAGCCATCCCCCAGGGGAAGATGAGTTTTGTACTTCAGTAGGAAGTTACTGTCACGAAAAATGTTGGGTACCACTCTTTGGCCGAAAGATATTTTTTGAAGTCATTAGGAACGCAAAAGTTTTGAGAATTATAAGACGATGAATGAAAAGGATAAATTTTGGACATAAAAAAGATGTTTATATTTTCAGAAACATTTTACAATTACAATCATCTAACCCCAACAATACCCTCAGCGAGAAAGTGGAACACCGATAGTCTTAGAAAGGCTTTCATCCATCGTATAGAAAGATTAAACCGTGGTCCCAGGGTTAATACCTTCAAGCGCCCCTGTGCACGCGAAGTGGAGTGCGCCCTTATGATCAGTATTTCTTTACGCAACTAAGAAAAAAAGAGATGATATTATCAAAAGCGTAGTTAGTAAGTAACACGGTTTTGTTTTCAAATACTCTAAAAAAATTTATGTAATAAATCACTATTATACATGTCGTCTGTGGCAAGCAGCTGCTTGAGGGGGTATTTATTATTTTTTTTTATAATTTATACTTTTCATATAGAGTAATATTTAATAATCAATTTATTCATTTTTCTATTGTAAACATTTTATTTCCTCACTTATTTTTTGCTCTGGGTGTTACGAAAATAAAATAAATTTTGAAAGTATTGGGACATTTCTAATATTGTGTAACAAACTACATTCGAAATCTTCCTAACTTTAGGGGCGTGGGTGGCTCAGCCGGTAGCGCGCCAGGCTCGTAATCTATTAGTTCCCAGGTTCGAGTCCCAGCTCGGTCAGCGTTGAGATTTATCTCCGCAAAATTCCCCGCCCTGCCCACGGTCAGTAGGGGACACCGATGGGCTTGGAAAGGCCGCCGTCCGTCGGATGGGACGTTAAGCCGTGGCCCCTTGTGCGGGTGAGCCATACCCTATTCACGTTAAAGAACACGCTGGATGGCCTTGACGGGAGGCTATCATCTGTCTCCCAACAGCTGTTCCAATGGGTCCCCTCCCCCAACCTTCTCTGAGCCTTCGGGGTCCGTGTGACCTGGCCTTATAATCCGTTGTGTGCAAAAAAAAGTACCGCTCAGAGGAGAGACAACCCAACCTAAAGCGCCTTGTGGGAAATACGGCCTTTGCCGAATATTAATATTTCGACTCTCGTTCCTTACAAAACAACGTTAGCAACGCAAAATGTTTCGATTTTTGTTTTTAATTCAGTGAATTGGAAATGCAGTTATACACTATTGAAAGCTGACATTTGGACGCAAAAAACGAGCGTAATTTAAAGAATATCAGTTGCTGTGCTGGGCCAGAATTTGACCGTCTGAGGCCCTGAGCTATGGCAAATTGAAGGGGCCCCAAAAATTCGAAAGTCGAAGAATATATTTACTATTTTGATTGAAGGGAGCAATAGAAAGAAATTTGAAACTGATGGAGTGAAAACATCATAACAGCACTGGTATACAATAATATGCAAAGCTAAGGTGAACATTGTTTGCATTTTTGAATAATTTAACCATTAAAAAAATCGTTTATTTTAGAGTCCTTTTATCGTGAAAAAAAAAACCTCGGTGAAATTTTCCCTATTATATATTTAAAAAAAAGGTACTATTTATCTTTGTAAAATTTATTTTTATTTTAAAACATCTGCAATAATAAAAATAAAATATTCTTTGTAACTATCTTTGTTTGTGGTACTCTTCAATTGATTCAGTTTTTTCCCCTAAGATTTCTTTTTCGTCAATGTCGAAGTCGTAAACTAGCCCATGTGGAGGATTACCTCTAATGCAGGGAGTTCAAACTAATGCAGGGAGCCGCGAGACAATTTTATTCGGCTTACGAAAATGTTTTAAAATGTCGCTCAGAGGTAAAACAGCCCAGTTCGTGGCGAATATAGGAGACTTCTTTTAAAGAGAAATTGCTTCGTGATTTTCCAACTTATTCCGCAAATGTAAAAAGCAGATGATGCTACTTTTAATATATATATAAATATATAATACCCCCTCAAGCAGCTGCTTGCCACAGAGGTCTGACAGGAGCCTGTCGGTTTATATGCCAAAGTAGAAGGTCTGAGAGGATGGCAGGACCTCAGCAGAAAAACGACACAAACAGCCATGCCTTACCCGGGGCTCGAACCCAGGTCCCTTAGATCAATAGCCAAGCGCGCTAACCACTCGGCTATGGGACGGCTACTTTTAAAAGCTATCCACAAAAAAGGAGATATTTTTCCTAAATGAAATAAAAAGTAACTACAACCTCAAGCAGTGTCTTGCCACAGAAGTCTGACAGAAACTTGTCAGTATAATCAATACCTTCAATACCTTCTACAATACAGTGTAATCAATACGTTCTACAACAGTAGGCCATGGGTTGGGTTGTTTTACCTCTGAGTGGCACTTTTTTGCACACCATGGGCTAAATGGCCAGGTCACATGGACCACGAAGGTTGGGGGAGGAGACCCACTGGAACAGCTGGGTCCCCTCCCCCAATCTTCTTTGAGCCTTCGTGGTCCAACAGCTGTTGGGAGACAGATGATAGCTCCCGTCAAGGCCATCCAGCGTGTTCTTTAACGTGCACAGGGTATGGCTCTCCCACACAAGGGGCCACGGCATATGGTCCCATCCAACGGACGGTGGCCTTTCCAAGCCCATCGGTGTTCCCTACTGACCGTGGGCAGTACGGGGTATTTTAGGGAGATGAATCTCAATGCTGACCCAGCTGGGACTCGAATCTGGGAACTGCAGATTACGAGCCTGGCGCGCTACGACTGAGCCACCCCAGTCCCAAAATGGGCCTTGAACCAAGTTATGAAGTTTGCATTAGTAGTCCTCTAACCAAGAAATTTTTTATATATTTATTTGTATTATCACTATTGGTATACTTTTATACTAATATTTATATTAAGGTTTGTTTATAAATATACTATATTTTCAAAGTAAATTCTTTCTTATTCATCAGCATTACGATAATTTCTAATAAATGCGAATAATTTTTCTTCTTAATAAGATTCAATTATAAATAAACATTATTATAATTCTCAGCAGACACTCTAATGATGCTCTTCTGGGATATGAGTGCATTAATGAAAGGTTTCTTACAGTTAAATTTCAGACAAGCGTTAAAGACTTGAATGTTATCTGCTGTTATGCCCGCACTGAGGATTCTGATGAGGATGAGAAGGATAGGTTTTACGAACAACTTCAGGA
Source organism: Ryuthela nishihirai (assembly GCA_038380435.1). Taxonomy (NCBI): domain Eukaryota; kingdom Metazoa; phylum Arthropoda; class Arachnida; order Araneae; family Heptathelidae; genus Ryuthela; species Ryuthela nishihirai. The sequence continues at coordinate 74,444,687 of JAWZYU010000004.1, read as the reverse complement.
TATTTTGAATTCTGTAAAGAAAGAAGATATTACCCTTGTTCTAATTGTCTTCAATGCCAAAGTTGGTACTGACTCTGACCTTTGGGGAGGAGTAATAGGCCCTTTTGGTATTGGTAGCTGCAATGGGCAATGTCTCCTACAGGTAAGTAAACTCAATGGATTCAGAATAACTAACACTTATTACAAACATCGCGACATACATAAGTACACATGGGTTTCACCTGATGGCTGCATTAAAATATGATTGATTATATATTAATTAAGAGCAAATGGGCTAGTTCTGTTAGGAATACCAGGTCATATAGGGGAGCTGAAATTGGATCTGACCATTACCTTGTTAAAAGTGTCTTGCAACTTAAACTTAAAAAGTGTTGTTTAAAAAGTTAAAAAATTTACTTTTAATATTGAAGCTCTGAAAGACCCAGTTATAGCTAAAGCTTACCATGATAGGTTACTTAGTCATTATGACAGTCATGGTTTACTTACTACTGAAGTTGAGGAAGAATGGGATCATTTTAAACAGGCTTTTTTGGACACTAACAGTACTCTTTTAGGAAAAAAGGAGCAGAGGAGGCAGAATTATCTGAGTGATAAGGCACTTGAGCTTATTTTGGAAAGAAAGAACTGCAGGAATGTCCTTAATCAATACCCTACTAGCCCTAATAGAAATCATTACAGAGAGCTTAATAAACGTGTAAAGGATCAGTTAGCTGCTGATAAGAATCTTTGGCTTGATGGCTTGGCTGACAAAGCCGAGGAAGCAGTTAGATAGCACAACAGCAGAAAGCTGTACCAGATAGTTAATGTTTTGTGTGGTAGAAAACGGACAGGTATGCAGGGATTGAAGGATAAACAAGGTAAGGTTACAGAAGGTGAGGATTCTGTCATGGCTAGGTGGGCTGAGCATTTCAGTGATGTTCTAAACAATGCGGTTAGTTCTACTCCCATTGTTTGCAATGATGATAGATGCATTGGTGGCTTTAATGTTGGCCCTATAACACAATATGAAGTTATTTTAGCTATTTCTAAACTTAAACTTCATAAATCCCCAGGGGTAGATGAAATTACTACCGAAATGCTTAGAATGTGAATGTTTCGGTTATCACCTGGATGACTGAAATTTTCAATATCTTTTGTGAAAAAGGCATGGTTCCTAAGAATTTTACCAGAGCTATTGTTATCCCTATTTTCAAAAAAAAGGTGATCGCAATTCTTGTGATAACTACAGGGGTATCAGCCTATTTTCTGTTACAAGTAAAGTTCTTTGCATTATTGTGCTTAATAGAATTAAGAATCTGGTTGACAGTCAATTGCGTGATGAGTAATGTGGTTCAGAAGTGGTAGGGGATGGGTAGATCAGATATTTTCACTCAAGCAGATTCTTGAGAAATGTTTGGTTACTAGATTTGTTGATTTCAAAAAGCTTTTGACTCTGTTGATAGTCATAATTTGTGGTTAATTATGAGATCGTATGGCATACCAGACAAGTTACTAAACATCACGAAAGCTCTCTATAATAACACTGAGTCGTGTGTGAGAGTTGGTAAGTCTCGTAGCAATTGGTTTAGCATTACTTCTGATGTTCGACAAGGGTGCATTTTGTCTCCTTTTCTCTTTAGTTTGGTTATTGATTATGTTATGCGAAATTCACTTCAAGGGAAAGATTTTGGCCTTAAATGGTCTAGAGATTTCAAAATTTCTAATTTAGATTATGCAGATGATTTAGCCCTTTAGGCAAATGATGTTTATGAGATGAACTTTTTCATTCGAGCTGTTGATGAGACTGGTAGTAGAGTAGGTTTGGTGATCAACAGAAAGAAAACTAAAGTGATGAAAATTGGTCAGGCAGGTTGTGATTCAGTTAATCTGAATGGTTGCAGTCTTGAGCAGGTGTCACAGTTTAATTACCTTGGGAGCTATGTAACAGATACTGGTGATGTGCGGTATGAGATTAACAGACGAATAGGTATTGCTGCCGGGACTTTTAAGAATCTATGGAGAGTGTGGAGAAATAGGCGTATACACCTAAAGACTAAAATTAGACTGTATAATAGTTTGGTTCTTTCTAGGGTTAGTTATGGTAGTGAAACTTGGACACTTTGTAAACAAGATAGCAGGAAACTAGATGCGATTCTAGATGCTCAGACAGTAACTTGGTCATTAGGTGGTTCAACTTTGTAACTAATGATGAGGTTAGGCAAATGAGTCGTTAATCTCCTTTAAGCAGCATATTGTGCAGAGAGAGACTCCGTTGGTTTGCCATGTTGCCCGTATGGATTATTATAGATTGGCGAATAAGGTTATGAACAGTGTGCTTAAAGGCCTAGAAAGAGGGGGAGCCTAGGATGCGATGGGCAGACAATATGAAACAGGGCTTTGTTAGAATTGGTGTGCAGTGGCCAGATGCAGCAGATGTAGCTCAGGACAGATACGCTTGGAGAATTTAACTGCACGGTCTAGTTGGACCTTCGTAGCCCATGACAACTTGAGGATGATGATGAGGATGATGATAAATAGTAGTACTGACCTTCTACTGTAGCGTATTAAACTGACAGGCTGCTGTCAGAGCTCTGTGGCAATCATCTGCTTGAGGGGTATTTTTTTTAGTACACCAGCAATAAAATAAAAAATAAAAAACTAAGAATTTTTCTAGACATAAGATTACTTACGATGACGTCATAGCTTGGTCCATGGGCCTTCTGTTGTAGGAGGTATGGGTAGAATGTGCAATAGAATAAGTCTGAGAGGAAAGCAAGATCTCAGGAGACAGATAAAAAAATAAATAATAAATACCCCCTCAAGCAGCTGCTTGCCACAGAGGTCTGACAGGAGCCTGTCAGTTTATATGCCACACATAAAAAAAAATAGTGATGTGTTATCCGGGGCTAGAATCCAGCTTCCTTTTATCAGTAGTCTAGCACGCTATCCACTCTGTCAAAAAACAAAGAAAAAAATGTTTAAAGGTCCTGGGTTCGAACCCTGGTTAAGGCATGGATGTTTCTTAATTTGTGTTGTCTTTCCACTGAGGTTGCATGGCTTACCTCACAGACTTCTATGTCGTATTGCACTGATAGGATCCTTTTTTCAGGCCTCTGTGAGAAATAGCCGCTTGAAGAGAAATTTATTACTCATTTTTATTCAACCCTAAAAAGAGCTTTTATCTTTTTAAACGAAAAAGCTGAATGTCAGCAAACGGACGAGAAAGCGAAAACACTTCTAGTGTTTTTACTAAATGTCCCAGAGGTGAGTGATATATAGAAATAATAAATAAATAAATATCTCAGTTTTTGAAAATAAACTGAAAGTAGATTCATACCGAATGTTTTGAATGATACAGACACTGTTTTAACATTTTTTTCTTCAGGAAAATCATGAAGGTCTTCCCCCCCCCCCCCCGCCAAATCCTTTCCACGTGATGACGTGGGCGTGTTTCTCCAGCCAATCCACTCTATGCCACCTGCTCACGAACGGAGGGAGAACCGGGTGGTCTTTGTGATTTCACGTGCATCTCCACGAGACTCGCTGAGGCGTGTCCCAGCACCGGGCGGACAGTCGTCTCCCAAACAAAGAGGCCAATGTGCTTGTCGGGAGTGCGGCTGTCACATCCGTCACACACAAAAGCCTCGGCTCCTGTCGGTGCCACAAATGCGTACGTGCGTGATTGGCTTACCCATCTCTTCAGACTCCTGTCTCGGGCCTAGATTGTTTGGGCAAGGAAGACAACAAAGACTGCCCAACACCTATGCCCGTCGGGTCAACAACAGTGTCCCAAGTTCCGTGTTAACACCCACCCCTCAAAAAAGACGCAAAATTCTGCACACCGTTGGCTCCCGCCCAACTCTTCTCATCCGGCGCTCAATTAGATTATGTAATGTAGCACGGAGCGATTGTGAAGATGAATCGTGGTGCATTGTTTGGAGGGGGGGAATTAAGTGCACGAGCAAATTGTTTGTTGTCTGCTGCTCGAAATAAATTATTATTGTTACGAGGGAGACAAAAGAAGCCGAACCAACCCTCCTTTCTGCCTCTGTGATGACTTAGTTGTTTGTTAGCATTTTAATGCAATACCGGAAGGAAAGAAGCAAAAAAAAAGATCCGTTCATCCATCTTCAGCCACATCTTTTCCAGCGAGAGAAGAGTTCATCTATTCCGGTTCCCCGGAGCACTCGAAACCCTTCATCAGGTGTCAGAAGTCAAGAAAGGTGAAGCTGGGGATGCGGGTCTCCACCTCACCTACAGGTGGGGTAGGGAAAATGTTGGTTTCGCGGTTCTCGGTTCATCCTTCCAGGAAGATAAAAGTTTCCTCCGATGTTTTCTTCTCTATCTATTTTGACGTGGATGTGCATTAACCCTTAAAAATACCAAGTTTCTAACAAAAACAACGTAACTTTTAGAATCTCATCCTCAGATAACAAGCAGAAGCAGGTCACGTTACATAACACAGGAAAACAAAACAGCGTTTACTTTTTTAACGATAACACTAGAAGAATAACATCATCGCCTCTGGCGTACAGTCGCTCAAAAAAGTATCCGAACACTATGGTTGATTATAGAATTCAGGAAAAATATCTTGTAACGATTTTTTTTTTTAGAAATTAGTGATCTGGCAACCTTCGTGTCACGTGACACGAAGGTTGCCAGATCACTAATTTCTAAAAAAAAATCGTTGCAAGATATTTTTTCTGAATTCTGTAATCAACCACAGTGTTTGGATAATTTTTTTTGAGCGACTGTATATGGGATGCTCGCCTTTAATGCTCTCTAACGTTGGGATGCTGAACGGGGACAGGATGAGGGTTTACCAGAGATAAATCTGAAACCTGGCAGGACTCGAACTTGGGAACTGCAGATTACGTGCCAGTCCCGCCCACTTCCAGCATTTAGCCAATCAAACTCCAAACACCTGTAGCGATTCTTGATAATTTTCTAACGATTCGCAAGTTTTCGTGCGTAGATAATTTACCCACTAGTTCCCAAACTTTTTAATCGGGGAGCACACATTGACGATGGGGCGGGGATATCCCAGGCTGTAGTGCGCCAGACTCGCAATCTGAAGTTCCCAGGTTCGAGTCCCGCTTGGATCAGCGTTGAGATTAAAATAAATAAATAAATACCCCCTCAAGCAGCTGCTTACCACAGAGTTCTGACAGTTTTTATATGCCGTAGTAGGTCTGTGAGGAAGGAGGTTAATCTCTGCAAAATTCCCCGCCCTGCTCTTTGTCAGTTGGGGACACTGGTGGGCTTGGAAAGGCCGCCATCCTGTCGGATGGGAAGTTAAGACGCGGTCCCGTGTGTTGGAGAGTCATACCCTATGCCCATTAAAGAACACACTGGATGACCTTGATGGGAGGCTATCATCTGTCTCCTAACAGCTGTTCAGTATGTCATTTCCCCAACCATCTCTGAGCCTTCGGGGTTCTTGTGACTTGCCATTTATCCCATTTTGTGCAAAGAAGTGACGCTCAGAGGTAAACAAACCAATACATTGTCGATTGTATTATGGCTCGCTCGTGGGCCATCAGGTCATTTTTTAGGTGGGAATGGCGCATACAGCGAATAGAGTATATACAATTATAATATGCCGATTTAGCCCTACAACATCTCTGGTAGGGCTAATAGCCTACCACATCTCTGGGTGAGAGTTTCGTGGGTGGGAAAGTTAACTTTCTTTTGAAGGCCATAGTTCAGGGATTCTGATCTGCATTACCATCTCTGGTAGGGCTAATAGCCTACCACATCTCTGGGTGAGAGTTTCGTGGGTGGGAAAGTTAACTTTCTTTTGAAGGCCATAGTTCAGGGATTCTGATCTGCATTACCATCTCTGGTAGGGCTAATAGCCTACCACATCTCTGGGTGAGAGTTTCGTGAGTGGGAAAGTTAACTTTCTTTTGAAGGCCATAGTTCAGGGATTCTGATCTGCATTACCATCTCTGGTAGGGATAATAGCCTACCACATCTCTGGGTGAGAGTTTCGTGAGTGGGAAAGTTAACTTTCTTTTGAAGGCCATAGTTCAGGGATTCTGATCTGCATTACCATCTCTGGTAGGGCTAATAGCCTACCACATCTCTGGGTGAGAGTTTCGTGGGTGGGAAAGTTAACTTTGTTTTGAAGGCCATAGTTCAGGGATTCTGATCTGCACTACCATCTCTGGTAGGGCTAATAGACTACCACATCTCTGGGTGAGAGTTTCGTGGGTGGGAAAGTTAACTTTGTTTTGAAGGCCATAGTTCAGGGATTCTGATCTGCATTACCATCTCTGGTAGGGCTAATAGCCTACCACATCTCTGGGTGAGAGTTTCGTGGGTGGGAAAGTTAACTTTGTTTTGAAGGCCATAGTTCAGGGATTCTGATCTGCACTACCATCTCTGGTAGGGCTAATAGACTACCACATCTCTGGGTGAGAGTTTCGTGGGTGGGAAAGTTAACTTTGTTTTGAAGGCCATAGTTCAGGGATTCTGATCTGCATTACCATCTCTGGTAGGGCTAATAGCCTACCACATCTCTGGGTGAGAGTTTCGTGAGTGGGAAAGTTAACTTTCTTTTGAAGGCCATAGTTCAGGGATTCTGATCTGCATTACCATCTCTGGTAGGGCTAATAGCCTACCACATCTCTGGGTGAGAGTTTCGTGGGTGGGAAAGTTAACTTTCTTTTGAAGGCCATAGTTCAGGGATTCTGATCTGCATTACCATCTCTGGTAGGGCTAATAGCCTACCACATCTCTGGGTGAGAGTTTCGTGAGTGGGAAAGTTAACTTTCTTTTGAAGGCCATAGTTCAGGGATTCTGATCTGCATTACCATCTCTGGTAGGGCTAATAGCCTACCACATCTCTGGGTGAGAGTTTCGTGGGTGGGAAAGTTAACTTTGTTTTGAAGGCCATAGTTCAGGGATTCTGATCTGCACTACCATCTCTGGTAGGGCTAATAGACTACCACATCTCTGGTTGAGAGTTTCGTGGGTGGGAAAGTTAACTTTGTTTTGAAGGCCATAGTTCAGGGATTCTGATCTGCATTACCATCTCTGGTAGGGCTAATAGACTACCACATCTCTGGGTGAGAGTTTCGTGGGTGGGAAAGTTAACTTTGTTTTGAAGGCCATAGTTCAGGGATTCTGATCTGCACTACCATCTCTGGTAGGGCTAATAGACTACCACATCTCTGGGTGAGAGTTTCGTGGGTGGGAAAGTTAACTTTGTTTTGAAGGCCATAGTTCAGGGATTCTGATCTGCACTACCATCTCGTGGTAGGCTATTAGCCCTACCAATCTCTGGGTGAGAGTTTCGTGGGGGGGAAAGTTAACTTTCTTTTGAAGGCCATAGTTCAGGGATTCTGATCTGCATTACCATCTCTGGTAGGGCTAATAGCCTACCACATCTCTGGGTGAGAGTTTCGTGGGTGGGAAAGTTAACTTTGTTTTGAAGGCCATAGTTCAGGGATTCTGATCTGCACTACCATCTCTGGTAGGGCTAATAGCCTACCACATCTCTGGGTGAGAGTTTCGTGGGTGGGAAAGTTAACTTTGGTTTGAAGGCCATAGTTCAGGGATTCTGATCTGCATTACCATCTCTGGTAGGGATAATAGCCTACCACATCTCTGGGTGAGAGTTTCGTGAGTGGGAAAGTTAACTTTGTTTTGAAGGCCATAGTTCAGGGATTCTGATCTGCACTACCATCTCTGGTAGGGCTAATAGACTACCACATCTCTGGGTGACAGTTTCGTGGGTGGGAAAGTTAACTTTGTTTTGAAGGCCATAGTTCAGGGATTCTGATCTGCATTACCATCTCTGGTAGGGCTAATAGCCTACCACATCTCTGGGTGAGAGTTTCGTGGGTGGGAAAGTTAACTTTGTTTTGAAGGCCATAGTTCAGGGATTCTGATCTGCACTACCATCTCTGGTAGGGCTAATAGACTACCACATCTCTGGGTGAGAGTTTCGTGGGTGGGAAAGTTAACTTTGTTTTGAAGGCCATAGTTCAGGGATTCTGATCTGCACTACCATCTCTGGTAGGGCTAATAGACTACCACATCTCTGGGTGAGAGTTTCGTGGGTGGGAAAGTTAACTTTGTTTTGAAGGCCATAGTTCAGGGATTCTGATCTGCACTACCATCTCTGGTAGGGCTAATAGACTACCACATCTCTGGGTGAGAGTTTCGTGGGGGGGAAATTTAACTTTGTTTTGAAGGCCATAGTTCAGGGATTCTGATCTGCACTACCATCTCTGGTAGGGCTAATAGACTACCACATCTCTGGGTGAGAGTTTCGTGGGGGGGAAAGTTAACTTTGTTTTGAAGGCCATAGTTCAGGGATTCTGATCTGCACTACCATCTCTGGTAGGGCTAATAGACTACCACATCTCTGGGTGAGAGTTTCGTGGGTGGGAAAGTTAACTTTGTTTTGAAGGCCATAGTTCAGGGATTCTGATCTGCACTACCATCTCTGGTAGGGCTAATAGACTACCACATCTCTGGGTGAGAGTTTCGTGGATGGGAAAGTTAACTTTGTTTTGAAGGCCATAGTTCAGGGATTCTGATCTGCACTACCATCTCTGGTAGGGCTAATAGCCTACCACATCTCTGGGTGAGAGTTTCGTGGGTGGGAAAGTTAACTTTGTTTTGAAGGCCATAGTTCAGGGATTCTGATCTGCACTACCATCTCTGGTAGGGCTAATAGCCTACCACATCTCTGGGTGAGAGTTTCGTGGGTGGGAAAGTTAACTTTGGTTTGAAGGCCATAGTTCAGGGATTCTGATCTGCATTACCATCTCTGGTAGGGATAATAGCCTACCACATCTCTGGGTGAGAGTTTCGTGAGTGGGAAAGTTAACTTTGTTTTGAAGGCCATAGTTCAGGGATTCTGATCTGCACTACCATCTCTGGTAGGGCTAATAGACTACCACATCTCTGGGTGACAGTTTCGTGGGTGGGAAAGTTAACTTTCTTTTGAAGGCCATAGTTCAGGGATTCTGATCTGCATTACCATCTCTGGTAGGGCTAATAGCCTACCACATCTCTGGGTGAGAGTTTCGTGGGTGGGAAAGTTAACTTTGTTTTGAAGGCCATAGTTCAGGGATTCTGATCTGCACTACCATCTCTGGTAGGGCTAATAGACTACCACATCTCTGGGTGAGAGTTTCGTGGGTGGGAAAGTTAACTTTGTTTTGAAGGCCATAGTTCAGGGATTCTGATCTGCACTACCATCTCTGGTAGGGCTAATAGACTACCACATCTCTGGGTGAGAGTTTCGTGGGTGGGAAAGTTAACTTTGTTTTGAAGGCCATAGTTCAGGGATTCTGATCTGCACTACCATCTCTGGTAGGGCTAATAGACTACCACATCTCTGGGTGAGAGTTTCGTGGGGGGGAAATTTAACTTTGTTTTGAAGGCCATAGTTCAGGGATTCTGATCTGCACTACCATCTCTGGTAGGGCTAATAGACTACCACATCTCTGGGTGAGAGTTTCGTGGGGGGGAAAGTTAACTTTGTTTTGAAGGCCATAGTTCAGGGATTCTGATCTGCACTACCATCTCTGGTAGGGCTAATAGACTACCACATCTCTGGGTGAGAGTTTCGTGGATGGGAAAGTTAACTTTGTTTTGAAGGCCATAGTTCAGGGATTCTGATCTGCACTACCATCTCTGGTAGGGCTAATAGACTACCACATCTCTGGGTGAGAGTTTCGTGGGTGGGAAAGTTAACTTTGTTTTGAAGGCCATAGTTCAGGGATTCTGATCTGCACTACCATCTCTGGTAGGGCTAATAGACTACCACATCTCTGGGTGAGAGTTTCGTGGGTGGGAAAGTTAACTTTGTTTTGAAGGCCATAGTTCAGGGATTCTGATCTGCACTACCATCTCTGGTAGGGCTAATAGACTACCACATCTCTGGGTGAGAGTTTCGTGGATGGGAAAGTTAACTTTGTTTTGAAGGCCATAGTTCAGGGATTCTGATCTGCACTACCATCTCTGGTAGGGCTAATAGACTACCACATCTCTGGGTGAGAGTTTCGTGGGTGGGAAAGTTAACTTTGTTTTGAAGGCCATAGTTCAGGGATTCTGATCTGCACTACCATCTCTGGTAGGGCTAATAGACTACCACATCTCTGGGTGAGAGTTTCGTGGATGGGAAAGTTAACTTTGTTTTGAAGGCCATAGTTCAGGGATTCTGATCTGCACTACCATCTCTGGTAGGGCTAATAGACTACCACATCTCTGGGTGAGAGTTTCGTGGGTGGGAAAGTTAACTTTGTTTTGAAGGCCATAGTTCAGGGATTCTGATCTGCACTACCATCTCTGGTAGGGCTAATAGACTACCACATCTCTGGGTGAGAGTTTCGTGGATGGGAAAGTTAACTTTGTTTTGAAGGCCATAGTTCAGGGATTCTGATCTGCACTACCATCTCTGGTAGGGCTAATAGACTACCACATCTCTGGGTGAGAGTTTCGTGGGTGGGAAAGTTAACTTTGTTTTGAAGGCCATAGTTCAGGGATTCTGATCTGCACTACCATCTCTGGTAGGGCTAATAGACTACCACATCTCTGGGTGAGAGTTTCGTGGATGGGAAAGTTAACTTTGTTTTGAAGGCCATAGTTCAGGGATTCTGATCTGCACTACCATCTCTGGTAGGGCTAATAGACTACCACATCTCTGGGTGAGAGTTTCGTGGGTGGGAAAGTTAACTTTGGTTTGAAGGCCATAGTTCAGGGATTCTGATCTGCACTACCATCTCTGGTAGGGCTAATAGCCTACCACATCTCTGGGTGAGAGTTTCGTGGGTGGGAAAGTTAACTTTGGTTTGAAGGCCATAGTTCAGGGATTCTGATCTGCATTACCATCTCTGGTAGGGATAATAGCCTACCACATCTCTGGGTGAGAGTTTCGTGAGTGGGAAAGTTAACTTTGTTTTGAAGGCCATAGTTCAGGGATTCTGATCTGCACTACCATCTCTGGTAGGGCTAATAGCCTACCACATCTCTGGGTGAGAGTTTCGTGGGTGGGAAAGTTAACTTTGTTTTGAAGGCCATAGTTCAGGGATTCTGATCTGCACTACCATCTCTGGTAGGGCTAATAGACTACCACATCTCTGGGTGAGAGTTTCGTGGGGGGGAAAGTTAACTTTGTTTTGAAGGCCATAGTTCAGGGATTCTGATCTGCACTACCATCTCTGGTAGGGCTAATAGCCTACCACATCTCTGGGTGAGAGTTTCGTGGGTGGGAAAGTTAACTTTGTTTTGAAGGCCATAGTTCAGGGATTCTGATCTGCACTACCATCTCTGGTAGGGCTAATAGACTACCACATCTCTGGGTGAGAGTTTCGTGGGTGGGAAAGTTAACTTTGTTTTGAAGGCCATAGTTCAGGGATTCTGATCTGCACTACCATCTCTGGTAGGGCTAATAGACTACCACATCTCTGGGTGAGAGTTTCGTGGGTGGGAAAGTTAACTTTGTTTTGAAGGCCATAGTTCAGGGATTCTGATCTGCACTACCATCTCTGGTAGGGCTAATAGCCTACCACATCTCTGGGTGAGAGTTTCGTGAGTGGGAAAGTTAACTTTGTTTTGAAGGCCATAGTTCAGGGATTCTGATCTGCACTACCTCCGATTATGCATTGGATATTTTCTTAAATTATATATGCCTGTAGGTGAGATGAAATGAATGCGAAGTCACATCCAAAACTCCTTAAATTTTCAATAAGCTTTTTGCGGAATAATGTTACCTGAAATAAACTGAAGGTGTAAAACAAATTAATTCAGTTATCGATTTTAAAATATATTCGTTGAGTAGTTAAATATTTCTGAAAGCTGGAGCATTCTCAATATTATAGTAAACGTATTCTAATGTTATATATAACAGCAACAGTACAAGTGCTAAGCAAAGTGTAAAACATTAATAGAACATTTTACACAAATTTTTAAATATACATTGCTTTCAACAGTTTGAAATATCATTTTTTGTTAAAATTATGATTAATTTTTGAAATGGTTATGTTTAGAATTTCTTTTGTTAAATATTCAAACTTCGATAACTCTTTAAATACTGAACGAATGGTGGGGCGGGGGTGGCTCAGTCTGTAGCGCGCCAGGCTCGTAATCTGTAGTTCCCAGGTTCGAGTCCCAGCTGGGTCAGCGTTGAGATTTATCTCCGCAAAATTCCCCGCCCTGCCCACGGTCAGTAGGGGACACCGATGGGCTTGGAAAGGCCGCCGTCCGTCGGATGGGACGTTAAGCCGTGGCGCCGTGTACGGAAGAGAGCCATACCCTGTGCACGTTAAAGAACACGCTGGATGGCCTTGACGGGAGGCTACCATCTGTCTCCCATCAGCTGTTCCAGTGGGTCCCCTCCCCCAACCTTGTCTGAGCCTTCGGGGTCCATGTAGCTTCGGGGGCCATTTAGCCCATGGTGTGCAAAAAAGTGCCGCTCAGAGGTAAAACAACCCAACCCTACTGAACGAATGTTGTTGAAAAATCGACATTTTGATAGCCCTAACTGAGATCTTTAATTTATCTTCAGTCCCCATTTTTTCATAATACTCTTATTTTAGAAGCTATAGAGCTTGAAATTTTGCTTCCCACTGACCTAACACGGAGAGAGGTGGACATAATTCAATGATCCTTCAGTGTTCATGTTACTCTTTTTCCCTCTTCATTCGGGTTATTAAAATACTCCAGATGACTCCTAGCACCCTTATTTGTGCTCCTAGATCCTACGTAGCTCCAGCATATTACACATTTTCAATCTTGCCCAGAAAATATTTCTTGGATTAAATTTCTTTCATAAGATTTTCTGTACCAGTTTGTTCGGAAACTTGAGTTCTTTAGGATGACTTTTCGACGTGATAAATTTGTACGAAAAGGTTGTAAATATATATATGAGACAAGACCCACTAATTCCGAACTACCAGTATAGGGAAATGCCATATTCACCACTACCTACGGTCAGGGGCAAGACAGTACCATATAGATACAGCTCATCCCCGACTACCTAATAGCGAACAGTACTATAGGAGTAAAGCACATCCATCGGTCAAAACCTAGATTTAATCTGCGCCCCGGTTGCATGTCCAACATGACTGGACCAAGTCAGTCAGCAGGGCCCTCAACTTCTGAGAGGGAAGTCTTAGCCTGTCCAACCGGGGCCCAATCCTGTCAGAAGAGCCTTCGACCTCGACGGGCCCTCAAGCTCCCCCACCACGTCAAGGTGGTTCCCTGTCGGGGGGAGGGGATAAAAAGGTTGTGTAAAAGTTGACGCCTTTATTTTAATTATTCAATTTTTCTCACGATTAGTAAGGAGGAGGATTTTGTCTGCTCTCGTTGGATCCCGCTGTGGCTTTCGTAGGTCAAAGATGAAACAGTTGATGTCGAGTCTGTCAACAGATTCTTTAGGTCAAGAGCAGCGGATGACGACGAGAGTGATAAACGAAGGAGCTTCTTGTGCAGGGGGGGGGGATACCTCTCGCCTCATCACCTCGAATCGGGAGGAGGAGGATTTCGGAGTCAATTTGTCTGACGATGCCACACGAAAGATACAGTGACCTTATCTTTTGATCAACGCAAACACTTCTCCAAGGGGAAGCCAAAGAGTTCCTTGGCAGCGAGAACGTATTAATAGTTCTCTGGAACAGAGAGTTGTAGTGGGAGGGGGGGGAGAGGGGAGATAAGAGGCGAGCATATCTCTAACGCAACCTCTGGTAAAGGCCTCAAGTACCTACTGAAAGGTTTCTCTCTTAGACATCGATTTTCAGGATGGTTTAGGTGAAATAGCCGTCCCGTGGCCGAGTGGTTAGCGCACTTGGCTACTGATCTAAGGGACCTGGGTTCGAGCCCCGGGTAAGTCATGGCTGTTTGTGTCGTTTTTCTGCTGAGGTCCTGCCATCCTCTCAGACCTTCTACCATGGCATATAAACTGACAGGCTCCTGTCAGACCTCTGTGGCAAGCAGCTGCTTGAGGGGTATTTATTTATTTATTTTTTATTTTTATTAGGTGAAATCGATACAGCAATTCACACTTATTCGGTTCTTGCATACTGTGATTGGATAACGTTTCTTTGGGATTGATAAAGAGCTTTATCGACTCAAAGCTAAAACGTGTGTTTTTGTGCAGCATATGGGATGAGTTAAATTTCGGTTCTTGTTCACAGATGAAAAATTGATGTCATTATTTGTCTATGCGAGTCGTTCGCCACAAACGTGTTTAGAGACACCATACAGGTGTTTTCAACGGTTGTTTCGAAAAGGGGTTAATACAATAATTTTTATTAATTTTTTTTGCAATTATCGTCAGTTAATAATTAAATATGCTTAGCTGACGTATTTATTCAGTCTCAATAAACATGACAATCGCAACAGACATCAACGTACAAATAAATTAAAAATGGAAGTAAAAGATACAAAACTAGAAGAACGCATATCGCCTCTGGCGAATATGGGAATCTCGTTTTCAAAGAGAATGAAGTTTTTCGTTTGCCTATTTTTTCACTCCTTGAAAGCTACAATTCGAACTAATGGATTGAGAAAATGCAAATAGTAGCATTTTATTAGCAAGTGTAAATAAAAAATAATAAATACCCCCTCAAGCAGCTGCTTGCCACAGAGGTCTGACAGGAGCCTGTCAGTTTATATGCCACAGTAGAAGGTCTGAGAGGATGGCAGGCCCTCAGCAGAAAACGACACGAATATCCATGCCTTACCTGGGACCCTTAGATCTGTAGCCAAGCGCGCTAACCACTCGGCCATGGGACGGCTTAGTAAATATACAACATAAAAATTATTTGTCTTTCATTTCTTAAATTTAAAAAGCTGCTTTATTCAAACCCCTATGAGAAAAGGGGACAGATTATTGCTGTCATTGGGCAGGGGTGACTCAATCGGTAACGTGCCAGGCTCGTAATCTGTAGTTCCCAGGTTCGAGTCCCAGCTGGGTCAGCGTTGAGATTTATCTCCGCAAAATTCCCCGCCCTGCCCACGGTCAGTAGAGGATACCGATGGGCTTGGAAAGGTCACCGTCCGTCGGATGGGACGTTAAGCCGTGGCCACCTGTGCGGGAGACCCATATCCTGTGCACGTTAAAGAACACGCTGGATGGCCTTGACGGGAGGCTACCATCTGTCTCCCAAAAGCTGTTCCAGTGGGTCCCCTCCCCCAACCTTCTCTGAGCCTTCGGAGTCCTTGTGACCTGGCCATTTAGCCCAAGGTGTGCAAAAAAGTGCTGCTCAGAGGTAAAACAACCCAACGTTAAAGAACACGCTGGATGGCATTGACGGGAGGCTACCATCTGTCTCCCAAAAGCTGTTCCAGTGGGTCCTCTCCCCCAACCTTCTCTGAGCCTTCGGAGTCCTTGTGACCTGGCCATTTAGCCCATGGTGTGCAAAAAAGTGCCGCTCAGAGGTAAAACAACCCAACGTTAAAGAACACGCTGGATGGCCTTGACGGGAGGCTACCATCTGTCTCCCAACAGCTGTTCCAGTGGGTCCCCTCCCCCAACCTTCTCTGAGCCTTCGGGGTCCATGTGACCTGGCCATTTAGCCCATGGTGTGTAAAAAAGTGCCGCTCAGAGGTAAAACAACTCAACCAAAATTGCTGTCATTGGAATATCGCTTGACGCTCCGCTATCGAAATTTAAGATTTCTGCCATATGCAGATCCCTTGCAACATTCGCTAAAAGTTTGGTCGTTTCCATATTTATTTATTTCTAACGGTATAATTTAAAACTAAAAATTTGAAATAAATTTTTTTGTTAGTACCAATCTAAAAGCAGAGTTTTCGTCTTTTAGAACAAAAATAATGAACCATAAGGGGTCATCTTATTGCTCAAAGTGGAAATTTCATGACATTCACATTCCACCACCAAAACTTCAGATTTCTAGCCCAAATGTATCATTTACGTTATTCGTTTAAAAATATTGTAATTTTCGATTTTTTTTCCCGATGTTAGAGAGCTCAATTTTCAAATTTCTAGCATAAATTTCATTTTTCTCCCCCACCGCTAGAGAGCGCAAATATAGCAATATTATTATACGGTTATAGGAAAATCACGCGGTTATAGGAAGGTTCTGAAACTGGAAATCGTAATAATTCGTAAATACCTATCCAACACAAAAAAAGAATTCTTAATTTATCTCTATAAAAAAAAAAAAAGTCGATGTCTACAGACAGGGGCGGGGGTGGCTCAGTCGGTAGCGCGCCAGGCTCGTAATCTGTAGTTCCCAGGTTCGAGTCCCAGCTGGGTCAGCGTTGAGATTTATCTCCGCAAAATTCCCCCGCCCTGCCCACGGTCAGTAGGGGACACCGATGGGCTTGGAAAGGCCTCCGTCCGTCTAATGGGACGTTAAGCCGTGGCGCCGTGTGTGGGAGAGCCATACCCTGTGCACGTTAAAGAACACGCTGGATGGCCTTGACGAGAGGCTACCATCTGTCTCCCAACAGCTGTTCCAGTGGGTCCCCTCCCCCAACCTTCTCTGAGCCTTCGGGGTCCAGGTGACCTGGCCATTTAGCCCATGGTGTGCAAAAAAGTGCCGCTCAGAGGTAAAACAACCCAACAACCCAACTTAATTTATCTCTATAAACAAAAAAAAAAAGTCGATGGCTACAGACAGACAAACAACAAATGAAACTACTATCTCCCTTTTTTTTTTTGAAAACCATATAAAAAATCTGTAAGGAGGAAGAAATTTTCAAGCATGACACGGAAAAATTGCAAACAGAAAGAGGAGAAGAAATGCCCGAATGAGAGGAAGCAATAAACGAACGCATTACGTTAATGTTACTTTTTCTAAGAGGTCTCAAGTCGGTAGCGCGCTAGGCTCGTAACTGCAGTACCCAGGTTCGAATCCCAGCCGGTTCAGCGTCGAGATTTATCTCCGCAACACTCCCCGTCCTGTCTCTGTCAGTATGGGATAGCGATGAGGTTGGAAAGACAGCCGTCCATGGGATGCGACTCTGTGTGCAGAAGAGCCATACCTCGCACACATTAGAGAACACGCTGGATGGCCTTGACAAGAGGCTACCATCTGTCTCCTAACAGCTGTTCCAGTGGGTCCCCTCCCCCTAACCTTTTCTGATCCCTTGGGTTCCTTGTGACCTGGCCATTTAGCCCATAGTGTGCAAAAAAGTGCCGTTCGGAGGTTGGGTTGTTGGGTTCTTTTTTTGCGGGACTTTTTTTGCACACCATAGGCTAAATGGCCAGGTCACATGGACCCCGAAGGCTCAGAGAAGGTTGGGGGAGGGGACCCACTGGAACAGCTGTTGGGAGACAGATGGTAGCCTCCCGTCAAGGCCATCCAGCGTCTTCTTTAACGTGCACAGAGTGTGGCTCTCCCGCACACGGGGCCACGGCTTAACGTCCCATCCGACGGACGGCGGCCTTTCCAATACCATCGGTGTCCCCTACTGACCGTGGGAAGGGCGGAGAATTTTGCGGAGATAAATCTCAACGCTGACCCAGCTGGGACTCGAACCTGGGAACTACAGATTACGAGTCTGGCGCGCTACCGACTGAGCCACCCCCGCCCCTCGCCGTTCGGAGGTAAAAAATATCTAACTTTTTTAAAGAAATAATCTTTTAAATCTCGTTAACTTTTAAATAATTGATTGGTCTTTCAATCGGAGAATCCAATTCGATAGACTTTTCGTTCGTTTGGTTCATCCCAAATGTAGAATACGCACCTCATCAAGGTCATTTCCGCTTTTGCAGCTTGGTGTATCAGAGGCCGTTGTTTCACTTCCTGTCACTGCACTTCCGTATTCATTTACGAGCCATAACCAAGAATATCTCCAAACGATTACCTGCCGGGAATTTTTGCCATTACTGCATAATTATAAAGGGCAGTTTTACGGTTTATCATGCAAGCATGGTAAGAATTCGTTATAACGCGGTTTCCAATATAAATGTTTGGATATAGCACTGGCCAATCACATCTCTTTGATTAATTTGCTTCAACTTTTACATCGATTACTTTTACAATGTTGTTTAATTCGAGGGGCTTAGATTCGCGGGTTTTCAGCGAGGTCCATGCAAGCTATGGTTGTTTCTTTTCTGTGTTATCTTTCTACTGAGGTCTCGCAGATTTCAGGGGGCGGGGGTGGCTCAGTCGGTAGCGTGCCAGGCTCGTAATCTATAGTTCCTAGGTTCGAGTCCCAGCTGGGTCAGCGTTGAGATTTATCTCCGCAAAATTCCCCGCCTTGCCCACGGTCAGTAGGGGACACCGATGGGCTTGGGAGTCCCAGCTGGGTCAGCGTTGAGATTTATCTCCGCAAAATTCCCCGCCCTGCCCACGGTCAGTAGGGGACACCGATGGGCTTGGAAAGGCCGCCGTCCGTTGGATGGGACGTTAAGCCGTGGCCCCGTGTGCGGGAGAGCCATACCCTGTGTACGTTAAAGAACACGCTGGATGGCCTTGACAGGAGGCTACCATCTGTCTCCCAACAGCTGTTCCAGTGGGTCCCCTCCCCCAACCTTCTCTGAGCCTTCGGGGTCCATGTAACCTGGCTATTTAGCCCATGTTGTGCAAAAAAGTGTCGCTCAGAGGTAAAACAACCCAACCCAAATCGCAGATTTCCTCTATGTCGTAATATGATGAGAGGTTCCTGTCAGATCTCTATGCAAAGCTGCTGCATGAGAGATCATTTAATTATTGAGAAGTTTTACTTTTGACAAATGCAATACTTAGCACGATACTTAGGGCACCAGCAATAATATCGTTGGCAGGTCATGTCTCATGAAACAATGTTATTACGTTATCTTTCTGAAAGCATCAAACCTGTTGCCGGAATTTCGAATTCCGCGCTACAGCGTGGCCTCTGTTATTTGGGGTGTTTTTTTTTTTATCTCTGAATGGTACTTTTTTTTTATGTACACAATGAGGTAAATGGCCAGGTCACCAGGGGCCCCAAGAGCTCAGAGAATATTGGTGAAGGGGATCCATTAGAGAGCTGCAAGGAAACAGACACTTTTTTAAAGACCATCCAGCGTGTTCGTTAACGTTCAGAAGATATGAATCTCCTGTACAAGTTTCCACGGTAATACTTCTTATTCGGAGGCTAGCGGCCTTTCCAAGCTAAATAGGGGCGGGGGTGGCTCAGTCTGTAGCGTGCCAGGCTCGTAATCTGTAGTTCCCAGGTTCGAGTCCCAGCTGGGTCAACGTTGAGATTTATCTCCGCAAAATTCCCCGCCCTGCCCATGGTCGGTAGGGGACACCGAATGGCTTGGCAAGGTCGCCGTCCGTCTGATGGGACGTTAAGCCGTGGCCCCGTATGTGGGAGAGCCATACCCTGTGCACGTTAAAGAACACGCTGGATGGCCTTGATGGGAGGCTACCATCTGTCTCCCAACAGCTGTTCCAGTGGGTCCCCTCCCCCAACCTTCTCTGAGCCTTCGGGGTCCATGTGACCTGGCCATTTAGCCCATGGTGTGCAAAAAAGTGCCGCTCAGAGGAAAAACAACAACTCACGAACGAAATAAATTGAAAACATTTCGTACGGTGATAAAACAATAAGGGCAAAATTCAGACTAAAGATTTTTAGTTTAGCAGGCAGAATGAAATGAATTTACCTTTTGCACTGTTTAAATGTAGTCATTAATGTTTTCAAAGTGTGAACATGAAGTTTTAATGTCAGTTCATCTTTATTCTCTAAGCAAGTTACTAAAGTCTTTAAATCTAAGCATTAAAATATCTTCCATGGTACGTGAACGTCTCTTGGATTAAAATTACGTAACGTAACGTTCGCATACTTTTTTGAGCGACTGTACATTTCAATGGAAATTTAGTCTCCCCCCCGCCTCCTCCTTTACCCTTTTACGGGCTTGATTGCGTTGCCCCCCACCCCTTTATTTATTCTAGATCCGGGTCTGCACAGAAGGATCAGATAGTTTGAGGCCAAGGTCATCTCGATGCTCAAGGCCATGACGGCGATTTCAGTGACGTCACAAAAGGAGTTTTTATTTTAAATTTTAGTATGGTATTGTTACAAGTTGCTTTAGGGTCTAACTAAAAATGAATAAAACAATAATTAAAAGCCAAAATTAACGTAAGATTAATTAATTATGTATTTATTTAAGAGCGCAAATATATTTTCATTTTGTGCTTTGTTGTAAAAGTAATATATTTAATATTATATTCTAAAGCATCCTGGAATAATATTGTACTAAAATTTATAAAATAAATCCCTCTTTTTGTGACGTCACTGAAATCGCTGTCATGGCCTGAGTGGCTGTCATCGCTGTCATGGCTGTCATGGCCCATGACCTCATGCTCATGGTTATGACACCATCCTCAATTTCTCGTTAAAACGAAAAGACATTTCAACGATTACTGTTTAATTCTCTTAAGTGTAAAGGAAGGATTCCAACGACTTTCCTCCTTCCTGTCAACGGAATAAAGAGAGTTTGGTAAAGGGCTTTTTGCGATTGATGTCCCATCGCTCTCAGAACTGGGCTTTTCGAGAAGCAGTGTATCCAAGCAGCCCGGAACTGGACAGTCGTAGCGGCAAGTGTTTGGAGGGGTCAGCGTGAGGTCTCGTGGGATCTCGGAGGATAGGTGGATGCTGGAATTGCTGGGTTGGGTTGTTTTACCTCTGAGCGGCACTTTTTGCACACCATGGGCTAAATGGCCAGGTCACATGGACCCCGAAGGCTCAGAGAAGGTTAGGGGAGGGGACCCACTGGAACAGCTGTTGGGAGACAGATGGTAGTCTCCCGTCAAGGCCATTCAGCGTGTTCTTTAACGTGCACAGGGTATAGCTGTCCCGCACACGGGGCCACGGCTTAACGTCCCATCCGATGGACGGCGGCCTTTCCAAGCCCATTGGTGTCCCCTACTGACCGTGGGCAGGGCGGGGAATTTTGCGGATATAAATCTCAACGCTGACCCAGCTGGGACTCGAACCTGGGAACTGCAGATTACGAGCCTGGCGCGCTACCGACTGAGCCATCCCCGCCCCAAAATAATTGCAAATGTTGATCTGGTATTCACTATACAGGGTTTTGGGCTTGCATGGGGGAACCACCAGATAAGTGTTAATTTCCTTACTCTTAGCAGGAACTCGTAAGCAATGAACCCGCACGAAATGCATACGGCAAATAGCGCTTGATAAGTTGTGCCTGGGGAAAGTGGCTTTCGCAGAAGGTATCGTCAGATATTTTTAAACATTTATTGTCCTTGCATTATGGGATGACGAATCGGTCGTCAAAACCTTGATGCTATCTATATCAACGGGAAAGATTGTTGCTGATGTACATCGCAAGACATGCAGATAATCGATAGAGTGATTTTTGTGCCACAATCCAAGCAACACTTTGCTCTGAAACTGTCACTCAAACTGTAACATGCTTCGTGTAAATGTACTCAGAATAACAGAGCTGGATCACTGATGGATATGTTGACTTGGAAATGTTCAGTTTAATCCTCTAAACACTCCGCAATCATTTCTCTGCAGCAGGTAGCGTTCCTTTGTCTTGGTTTCTTATCGAGGCGATGTTCCTTATTGTTACGTGCCTTGTGACGGGCAGGCATCAGCACTGATGTTTCCGTCATTTTCGCTTCCATTACGAAGGAGTCTGCTTAAGAGCCGAGCCGCTACCCCCCCCCCCCCGAGGTTGGTTCGTGTGGCTGTCAGCGTCCCTCATTGCCCGGGAGCAATCAAGAAGCCGTCCATCTATCTGTCAGCTGATTGTTGTCATTAGAGGCTGTGTTCGCTGCCGCGGAGCCGGCCACCGCAGAAATAAGTCGCCTATTATCCAATAAATCACTAGGTTATCTAGTGGAAGACCTTTTCCAGCAATCGGTGTTGGCGTCGAATTAGGTCAGTGGAACTGGCGCCTGAATTTCGTTTGCTGCTCTTAAGAGAAAGAGATTTGAAAAAGAAAAGACGATGGCTTAGGTTACGGAGCGTTTGAAGAGAGAGGAGACTTATCAGGATACTTTCATTTCACGCTCTCTTCGTTTTTTTTCAACACGAGAAATACTTCGAAGGCGATAAAATGCTATTAAAGAAGAAAAAAAAAAACGTTGGAGACGATGTTAGGATTTTCAAAAAGTCAAATATGTATTTGAGCACATTACAAAACGCATTTTATTCGACTAATGGATCGAGCCTGGCCTTCAGTGGTTAATGAGTCTGTTTCACGGCTCATTCTCATTCCCCGCCCTGCCCACGGTCAGTAGGGGACACCGATGGGCTTGGAAAGGCCGCCGTCCGTCGGATGGGACGTTAAGGCGTGGCCCCGTGTACGGGAGAGCCATACCCTGTGCACGTTAAAGAACACGCTGGATGGCCTTGACGGGAGGCTACCATCTGTCTCCCAACAGCTGTTCCAGTGGGTCCCCTCCCCTAACCTTCTCTGAGCTTTCGGGGTCAATGTGACCTGGCCATTTAGCCCATGGTGTGCAAAAAAGTGCCGCTCAGAGGTAAAACAACCCAACCCAACCAAAAGCTCATTCTCAACCTGAAAGGAGTTTTTTCAGTCCATTCTAACTGGTCAGTTTCTTCTTCAATTATTTTGGGCCAGAGGGAGGTGCAGCGAAATTGTTTCGCTGCAAAGTCTTCAATACACGAACTACTCTCTGTTTCGATTAAGTAGCACGATATACGAAGGCGAATATTCAGTCAACGCGAGTCGAATCTGCAGCGGCAAACTTGACAGGCTCATAATCTGCAGTTCCTAGGTGTCTCAACAACCACGAGTCCTCAACTGTGCCAGTTTTGAGATTTATCTTCGCTAATACTGACCCTGCCCTCGGTGAAAAAGGGGACAACGTTAAACTTGGATTGGGTTGGGTTGTTTTACCTCTGAGCGGCACTTTTTTGCACACCATGGGCTAAATGGCCAGGTCACATTGACCCCGAATGCTCAGAGAAGGTTGAGGGAGGGGACCCACTGGAATAGCTGTTGGGAGACAGATGGTAGCCTCCCGTCAACGCCATCCAGCGTGTTCTTTAACGTGCACAGGGTATGGCTCTCCCGCACACGGGGCCACGGCTTAACATCCCATCCGACGGACGGAGGCCTTTCCAAGCCCATCGGTGTCCCTTACTGACCGTGGGCAGGGCGGGGAATTTTGCGGAGATAAATCTCAACGCTGACCCAGCTGGGACTCGAACCTGGGAACTACAGATTACGAGCCTGGCGCGCTACCGACTGAGCCACCCCGCCCCGTTTAAACTTGGAAAGGTCGCCTTATTATGTTGGATGGGAACATTAAACCAGTGGCCACTGTGCGCGAGTGTTCACTGTTATTATTAGCGAATGATTCACTGTTATTATTAGCATTAGAAAAGAAGATCATCTTGTGATCTGCTTCGATATAGATGGCCTAATGAATGCCCTCGGAATCAAACGTGCCCCTCAAGAATGAAGACTATTCATAGGCTCCTCGATATTGAGTCTCAAGGCGGTGTTACTGCATAATGGAAATCGACTTCCATCCATTCCGGTCGATTAGAATTATTCACATTGTGAATAATTTGCTGAGGGTCAAGAATTAAAATTAAATGTGCCATGTGCCAAATTAAAATACCATGTGCACATTAAAGAACACTCTGGATGGCCTCGAAGCTACCTTCTCTCTCTTAACAGCTGTCTAGTGGGTTCCCGAACCTTCTCTGTACTCTTGGGGTCTTTGTGATCTGGCCATTTGGTCCATTGTGCGCAAAATATCGACACTCGGAAGTAAAACAACCCAACCCAACATGCTCTACTTTTACCTACCCGTGAATTGGCGGCGTTTTGGAGCGAAAAAGTTTTTAATCGTGAATAGCTTATGTCATTAGAGGTTTCAAACATTTCTGAAACTCGCAGATCAGCGAATTTTATGTGGAAAAAATTATCGGACTGGTAAAAAGTGTGCACATTTTAATTTAATGGTCCATTAAATAAGTGTTAAAATTTTGGCAAACGAAGGCATTAATAATAAAACATTGATTTTAAATAGTTTAGACTAGGAGTCAGAAAAAAGGAGTCTTCGAGCATGGTGAAACACGGCTCTCATTTCGTAGAGTGAATAAAACTTATATAATTGCTCTCAACATTGATTATAAAAGATAATTCTCCCTTTAATTTTAAAAATGCTATGTATTTCGCCACGTAAAGATCGTAAGACCACAAGGAAAAGAAAAATGCAAAACATAACGTAATATATCGGAAGTAGAAAGAATATCGAGGAGATTTACGATTCGCAGCTTGAGGCACTGGGAAACATGTGGCAAACATCAATGGCAGTTCAGTGATGCAAGTAGGGAAAAGCGCTGATGCAATTCAAACCCTCCAAATGTGAATAAGTTGGCAGAGGAGACTCAAGCTCAAAAGTTGCACTGCTGAATGGTAGTTTTTATATATAATTTTTTAAATACAATTTTATTGTATGCACTTGAATCTACCAAATTTTAAAACTATAAAATACGTCATGGTTTTTCGTAATAAAATACTTTTTTCTTCTCACACAATGTTTTCTATTGTTATGGCTCTTAGTTTCAGACCGTTAGATTGGGCAAGATTCTTTCGTTTATTTCAGCTCTCAGCGTCCCCTTTTTGTCCACAGTTTGCTAAATGGCCAGATGCCAAGTTCCTTGAGGGCTCTGAGAAGGTTAGGGAGCTGCATCCGATGTACAGTCTCTCAAAAAAGTATCCGAACACTAAGGTTGATTACAGAATTCAGGAAAAACATCTGGTTCCCAGTAATCTGTAGTTCCCAGGTTCGAGTCCCAGCTGGGTCAGCGTTGAGATTTATCTCTGCAAAATTCCCCGCCCTGTCCACGGTCAATAGGGGACACCGATGGGCTTGGAAGGCCTCCGTCCGTCGGATGGGACGTTAAGCCGTTGCTCCGTGTGCGGGAGAGCCATACCCTGTGCACGTTAAAGAACTCGCTGGATGGCCTTGACGGGAGGCTACCATCTGTCTCCCAACAGCTATTCCAGTGGGTCCCCTCCACCAACCTTCTCTGAGCCTTCGGGGTCCATGTGACCTGGCCATTTAGCCCATAGTGTGCAAAAAAGTGCCGCTCAGAGGTAAAACAACCCAACCCAACGAGTAGACTTTAGCTCAATTTTGATGTTCTGTTAGTTTGTGTGTTCTCATTTGGCACACATCTTTCGGCACTTTAAATGTTGATGAATAGTTGTTTCCCCACCACTAATCGATGCATTGATATCTAAACTTATTGCTTGAAAACTGATGTGTGGTTTTTCCTTAATGAGTCCACGAACAGCATCCATCGATCGTCTCTCGTTCACGACCTCCTTCGGTCTCCTGCACGAAGGAGGTCTTCGAAGCTCTGCCGTCCTTCTCTGAATTTGTGCATCCATCCCTTAACAGCGCCACATGATTTTTCCTCATATATTTCTGATAAATTGGCATGAATATTTTTCGCGTCTTCCTCAAGCTGCATCCTAACGAAAACGAAAATCTTTCCCATCTTTAGTATGCTCCATAACAACAATGCACAGATTTTGCAAACCAAACTTCATGCGCCGCCAGCGAGTTGGGTTGTTTTACCTCTGAGCGGCACTTTTTGCACACCATGGGCTAAATGACCAGGTCACATGGACCCCGAAGGCTCAGAGAAGGTTGGGGGAGGGGACCCACTGGAACAGCTGTTGGGAGACAGATGGTAGCCTCCCGTCAAGGCCATCCAGCGTGTTCCTTAACGTGCACAGGGTATGGCTCTTCCGCACACGGGGCCACGGCTTAACGTCCCATTCGACGGACGTCGGCCTTTCCAAGTCCATCGGTGTCCCCTACTGACCGTGGGCAGGGCGGGGGAATTTTACGGAGATAAACCTCAACGCTGACCCAGTGCGATTCGAACCTGGGAACTACAGATTACGAGCCTGGCGCGCTACCGACTGAAGCCACCCCCGCCCCCTGCGCCGCCAGCGAAAAGAGTATTGATGATACAGCCTTTGTGTTACACATGTGACGACAAGTTTTAGAAAACTTTCAAACAAGTCGTAGCTCGTTAACTTCGCAGGAACGAGTGCAAATCTACAGACACGTGCTAAGAACTTTTTTGAACACCCACCTTACTTAGTTGTTTCCGAAACAGGTTGCAGATGTGCAGCAAAATTTTTAGAGAAAAAGGGAAAGCAAAAGTGTTATATCCTCTCCTATGTGTTCCTCTCTTCTGACAGCAGGGGAGTGGCTCAGCCAATAGCACACCAGGCTTTTCATCTGCCGTTTCAATATTCGAGTCCCACCTGGACCAGCGTTGAGATTAATTTCCACAATATTCCCTGCCCTACTCTCGGTCAGTAGGGACACACCGATCAGATGGGACGAAACTCATTAGATAGCCTTGAAGGGAGGCTACCATCAGTATCTGCCCTACCCTCGGTCAGTAGGGGGAAACCGATCAGATGGGACAATACTCGCTAGATAGCCTTGAAGGGAGGCTACCATCAGTATCTGCCCTACCCTCGGTCAGTAGGGAGAAACCGATCAGATGGGACGAAACTCGCTAGATAGCCTTGAAGGGAGGCTGCCATCAGTATCTGCCCTATCCTCGGTCAGTAGGGAGAAACCGATTAGATGGGACGAAACTCTCTAGATAGCCTTGAAGGGAGGCTACCATCAGTATCTGCCCTACCCTCGGTCAGTAGGGAGACACCGATCAGATGGGACAATACTCGCTAGATAGCCTTGAAGGGAGGCTACCATCAGTATCTGCCCTACCCTCGGTCAGTAGGGAGAAACCGATCAGCTGGGACAATACTCGCTAGATAGCCTTGAAGGGAGGCTGCCATCAGTATCTGCCCTATCCTCGGTCAGTAGGGAGAAACCGATTAGATGGGACGAAACTCTCTAGATAGTCTTGAAGGGAGGCTACCATCAGTATCTGCCCTACTCTCGGTCAGTAGGGAGACACCGATCAGATGGGACAATACTCGCTAGATAGCCTTGAAGGGAGGCTACCATCAGTATCTGCACTATCCTCGGTCAGTAGGGAGAAACCGATTAGATGGGACGAAACTCTCTAGATAGTCTTGAAGGGAGGCTACCATCAGTATCTGCCCTACTCTCGGTCAGTAGGGAGACACCGATCAGATGGGACAATACTCGCTAGATAGCCTTGAAGGGAGGCTACCATCAGTATCTGCCCTACCCTCGGTCAGTAGGGAGAAACCGATCAGATGGGACGAAACTCGCTAGATAGCCTTGAAGGGAGGCTGCCATCAGTATCTGCCCTACTCTAGGTCAGTAGGGAGACACCGATCAGATGGGACAATACTCGCTAGATAGCCTTGAAGTGAGGCTACCATCAGTATCTGCCCTACCCTCGGTCAGTAGGGGGAAACCGATCAGATGGGACAATACTCGCTAGATAGCCTTGAAGGGAGGCTGCCATCAGTATCTGCCCTATCCTCGGTCAGTAGGGAGAAACCGATTAGATGGGACAATACTCGCTAGATAGCCTTGAAGGGAGGCTACCATCAGTATCTGCCCTACCCTCGGTCAGTAGGGAGAAACCGATCAGATGGGACGAAACTCGCTAGATAGCCTTGAAGGGAGGCTGCCATCAGTATCTGCCCTATCCTCGGTCAGTAGGGAGAAACCGATTAGATGGGACAATACTCGCTAGATAGCCTTGAAGGGAGGCTACCATCAGTATCTGCCCTACCCTCGGTCAGTAGGGAGAAACCGATCAGATGGGACGAAACTCGCTAGATAGCCTTGAAGGGAGGCTACCATCAGTATCTGCCCTACTCTCGGTCAGTAGGGAGACACCGATCAGATGGGACAATACTCGCTAGATAGCCTTGAAGGGAGGCTACCATCAGTATCTGCCCTACACTCGGTCAGTAGGGAGAAACCGATCAGATGGGACAATGCTCGCTAGATAGCCTTGAAGGGAGGCTACCATCGGTATCTGCCCTACCCTCGGTCAGTAGGGAGAAACTGATCAGATGGGACAATACTCGCTAGATAGCCTTGAAGGGAGGCTACCATCAGTATCTGCCCTTCCCTCGGTCAGTAGGGAGAAACCAATAAGATGGGACAATACTCGCTAGATAGCCTTGAAAGGAGGCTACCATCAGTATCTGCCCTACCCTCGGTCAGTAGGGAGAAACCGATCAGATGGGACGAAACTCGCTAGATAGCCTTGAAGGGAGGCTACCATCAGTATCTGCCCTATCCTCGGTCAGTAGGGAGAAACTGATCAGATGGGACAATACTCGCTAGATAGCCTTGAAGGGAGGCTACCATCAGTATCTGCCCTTCCCTCGGTCAGTAGGGAGAAACCAATAAGATGGGACGAAATTCTCTAGATAGTCTTGAAAGGAGGCTACCATCAGTATCTGCCCTACCCTCGGTCAGTAGGGAGAAACCGATCAGATGGGACGAAACTCGCTAGATAGCCTTGAAGGGAGGCTACCATCAGTATCTGCCCTATCCTCGGTCAGTAGGGAGAAACCGATCAGATGGGACGAAACTCGCTAGATAGCCTTGAAGGGAGGCTACCATCAGTATCTGCCCTACCCTCGGTAAGTAGGGAGAAACCGATTAGATGGGACGAAATTCTCTAGATAGTCTTGAAGGGAGGCTACCATCAGTATCTGCCCTACCCTCGGTCAGTAGGGAGAAACCGATCAGATGGGACGAAACTCGCTAGATAGCCTTGAAGGGAGGCTAACATCAGTATCTGCCCTATCCTCGGTCAGTAGGGAGAAACCGATCAGATGGGACGATACTCGCTAGATAGCCTTGAAGGGAGGCTACCATCAGTATCTGCCCTATCCTCGGTCAGTAGGGAGAAACCGATCAGATGGGACGAAACTCGCTAGATAGCCTTGAAGGGAGGCTACCATCAGTATCTGCCCTACCCTCGGTAAGTAGGGAGAAACCGATTAGATGGGACGAAACTCTCTAGATAGTCTTGAAGGGAGGCTACCATCAGTATCTGCCCTACCCTCGGTCAGTAGGGAGAAACCGATCAGATGGGACGAAACTCGCTAGATAGCCTTGAAGGGAGGCTACCATCAGTATCTGCCCTACCCTCGATCAGTAGGGAGAAACCGATCAGATGGGACGATACTCGCTAGATAGCTTTGAAGGGAGGCTACCATCAGTATCTGCCCTACCCTCGTTCAGTAGGGAGAAACCGATCAGATAGGACGATACTCGCTAAATAGCCTTGAAAGGAGGCTACCATCAGTATCTGCCCTACCCTCGGTCAGTAGGGAGAAACCGATCAGATGGGACGAAACTCGCTAGATAGCCTTGAAGGGAGGCTACCATCAGTATCTGCCCTACCCTCGGTCAGTAGGGAGACACCGATCAGATGGGACAATACTCGCTAGATAGCCTTGAAGGGAGGCTACCATCAGTATCTGCCCTACCCTCGGTCAGTAGGGAGAAACCGATCAGATGGGACGAAACTCTCTAGATAGCCTTGAAGGGAGGCTGCCATCAGTATCTGCCCTACTCTCGGTCAGTAGGGAGACACTGATCAGATGGGACGAAACTCGCTAGATAGCCTTGAAGGGAGGCTACCATCAGTATCTTAACAGCTGTACAGTGAACCCTTCCTCCCAACGTTCTCTGAGCTCTCGTGTTTCTTTTGACGTATTCATTTAGCCCATTGTGCAC
Organism: Ryuthela nishihirai; assembly: GCA_038380435.1. Lineage (NCBI taxonomy): Eukaryota > Metazoa > Arthropoda > Arachnida > Araneae > Heptathelidae > Ryuthela > Ryuthela nishihirai. The sequence continues at coordinate 74,415,114 of JAWZYU010000004.1, read as the reverse complement.
GAACCTGCCACTCGTAGGTTGCCAGATCACTAATTTGAAAAAAAAATTCTTTGCCGAATATTTTTTCTGAATTCTGTAATCAACCATAACATTAGGATACTTTTTTGGGCGACTGTACAGCAACCCAACCCTGTTGTGTCATACTTCAAAGACGTGGTATTTCATCCTGTCCAAGAGATGGTAGGTTAAACAAGTGTTTCCGTGCGTTTAAAAAAGTTCCGGGGCAGTGGTCTTTTAGGCCTGCTATTCGTAGATTCAAATTATCTATGCTTATATTCAAGGCTGTTGTCTTATTTTCCTTTAAAAATGTGCTTCAGATATTATAATTGAATTAACTTCTTGTGGTTGGCTTGATCGGCAAACGACAATGTGGTTTACCACGAGAAATCGAAAACATCGAAAATAGCTCCTATATAATATAAACCTGCTCCTAAAAAATCCTCTTGCTTCGAACTTTGCTGTTACTGGGATACTTGTGATCTGACTGTTTAGCTGACTGAACAGGGAAGAAAAGAATCTGCCCAACCCCTTTTCCAATCACAATTTATCTCTGCAAAATTCCCCGCCCTACCCACGGTCAGTAGGGGACACCGATGGGCTTCGAAAGGCCGCTGTCCGTCGGATGGGACGTTAAGCCGTGGCCCCGTGTGCGGGAGAGCCATACCCTGTGCACGTTAAAGAACACACTGGATGGCCTTGACGGGAGGCTACCATCTGTCTCCCAACAGCTGTTCCAGTGGGTCCCCTCCCCCAACCTTCTCTGAGCCTTCGGGATCCATGTGACCTGGCCATTTAGCCCATGGTGTGCAAAAAAGTGCCGCTCAGAGGTAAAACAACCCAACCCAATCACATACCATTTAGCAAAAACTTTCGAAAAGATATAATTCAAGCGAAATGCGTTTATTTAGTGTACGAATACTTTTTAAGTCTCTAAATTTATCTCATGTTCTCAATTTCCTTAGTAAAAATGCATTTTAGGTATTTGCCAGTAAAAGCAAAGTATTCTTAAGAGCGTTTTGATAATATTCCTGAAAAACTAAAGCCTCGGTTTTTGTCTTGAAATATGCAACGCCCTGGAGATAGTGAATGCATACTCGTAACACTCTTGAAGAAAAGTATTATAAAGCGAAAATGACATCTGAAAGAGGGTTAACCTGTTTTCCTTTTTTTTCAAGGACTGTAGCAGGCTTTGTTGAAAGAAATTGGATTACATCATTAAACGAAGTGCTTCGCATTGGTCGTCCTTTCACATTTCCGTTTCTATAAAGAATTTCTTACCGGTTTAGTAGTGCGAGTGTTTGTCGGAGCTTTACATCCATTACACAGAAGGAAAGCGCCGCGTTTAGTTTCTTTTCTGATTACGTATTCGCCATTAGTTTTTAACACTGATTGTGTTACATTTCCCAACGGAGAGCTCAGTTGGAGAATTCAATAACTTGCGTTGAATGCTGAGTTTATTTTAATGAAATGTCCTGAATCAGAGATAAAACATCACATTGCAACTTACGCACAAGCATTACGACATCGTTAATCAAGTTAGCCAATAAAAATTGAAGTTTTCTTTACTCCGTCTTCAGTCTTCTAATAATCTTTCGTTCCTGTGACTCTGTAGTGCCCGAAAGGCTCGCTAATGTAGAAGTTTACTAGAAACGTCAATGAAAATGAAAGTTAAGAAGGAGTCAGTTATTTTCCCATATATAGTGCCAATAAAGTAGTGTTTACATTGCTATATTATTTGTCTAAACACTGATATTTTTGGGGCGGGGGTGGCTCAATCGTTAGCGCGCCAAGCTCGTAATTTGCAGTTCCCCTCCTATATGAAATAAACCTGCTCCTACCTATAAAATCTCCTCTTGCTTCCAACCTTGCTGTTACTGGGATACTTGTGACCTGGCTGTTTAGCTGATTGAACAACGAAGAATCTGCCCAACCCCTTACCCAATCATAATTTATCTCCTCAAAATTCTCCGCCCTGTCCACGGTCAGTAGGAGACACCAATGGGCTTGGAAAGGCCACCGTCCGTCGGATGGAATAATCCATCCGACGTGGCTCCGTGTACGGAGAGAGCCATACCCCGTGCACGTTAAAGAACACGCTGAATGGCCTTGACGGGAGCCTACCATCTGTCTCCCAACAGCTGTTCCAGTGGGTCTCCTCCCCCAATCTTCTCTGAGCCTTCGGGGTCCGTATGACCTGGCCATTTAGCCCATGGTGTGCAAAAAAGTGCCGCTCAGAGGAAAAACAACCCAACAAGATTTTGGGACTGAATTCTTTTAAATTGGACACCTAACGTAATATTCCTAGGTAGAGTCCCGAATGTGACTAGGCTGAGAATTTTTTTAGCTCCCATACTGCCTTCAATGAGATAGGATATAACATTGGGCTTGAAAAGGCTACAGAGGAGAGCATAGGAGAACTTTTGAGTTCCGCTTATAGTATGGATGGATATGGTATGCTTGAGTTCCACTTATGGTGTGGATACTTATCTATTTATAGTTCAGCAATCCCTTAGTATTCATTTTTACGTTCAGCAATCCCTTAGTATTATCATTACGTTCAGCAATCCCTTAGTATTAATTTTTACGTTCAGCAATCCCTTAGTATTAATTATTACGTTCAGCAATCCCTTAGTATTAATTATTACGTTCAGCAATCCCTTAGTATTGTCATTACTTTCAGCAATCCCTTAGTATTAATTTTTACGTTCAGCAATCCCTTAGTATTAATTATTACGTTCAGCAATCCCTTAGTATTAATTATTACGTTCAGCAATCCCTTAGTATTAATTATTACGTTCAGCAATCCCTTAGTATTAATTTTTACGTTCAGCAATCCCTTAGTATTATCATTACGTTCAGCAATCCCTTAGTATTAATTTTTACGTTCAGCAATCCCTTAGTAGTAATTATTACGTTCAGCAATCCCTTAGTATTAATTATTACGTTCAGCAATCCCTTAGTATTAATTATTACGTTCAGCAATCCTTTAGTACAGTGGACCCCGATATAACGCGCATGTCGGGAGGGAAACAACACCCGCGTTATAAGGTGAACCGCGTTATACAGAGGGGCGCGGTGGCGACACAATAAATTTCACACTGTAAGCTTTTCTTTTACTCATCATGCATACAATAATTAAACACTATTCAAAATACATGCAGGAACTCAATACATACACAATTACTCAATACGCAGTAACAATAAAATGCGATACTCACTAACGCCGCACGGACCTGTATAAACATGTTTGAACTTATCGCGAACATCGCCCGCGCTATAACCGAGTGCGCGGTATAGCGAACCGCGCTATAACGAAGGTCCACTGTATTAATTATTACGTTCAGCAATCCCTTAGTATTACTGCGCGTTAAAGACGATGTTGGATGGCCTAGACAGGAGACTTCCATTGGTCTCTTAACAGGAGTCTATTGGATCCTCTTTCTCAACCTTCTCTGAGCCCTTGGGGTCTTTGTGACCAGGCCATTTAATCAGTCCATTTTGTGCACAAAAGTGAAGATTAGTGGTAAAACATTCAATTCTAATAATATTAAAGTTTTAAATTAAATTTATTTTCAAAGTTGAATTTTTTTTTAATAAGTATTGGGTTTTTCGTTATATTTTTGAAGAACCGATTTCAGTTCCATAAAACTGAATTTTTAGCTTACTGGAGAGTAACTTAGTTTCTTTCTGCTAACCTTGGTGGTTCTTGACCCATTTTCTTCTTAGGTAGTTTATTATGAGTTTCAGTCTTGAGAATGATACTTCATCAGCAGCAACTGTTACGGGTTGGGTTGTTTTACCTCTGAGCGGCACTTTTTTGCACACCATGGGCTAAATGGCCAGGTCACATGGACCCCGGAGGCTCAGAGAAGGTTGGGGGAGGGGACCCACTGGAACAACTGTTGGGAGACAGATGGTAGTCTCCCGTCAAGGCCATCCAGTGTGTTCTTTAACGTGCACAGGGTATGGCTCTCCCACACACGGAGCCACGGCTTAACGTCCCATCCGATGGACGGCGGCCTTTCCAAGCCCAGCGGTGTCCCCTACTGACCGTGGGCAAGGCGGGGAATTTTGCGGACTGTTACGGGTATAGTTACGAAAAATATCACAATTTCATCACATTTGTGAAATTGGAAAAAAGTGGAACCTTTTCAATGATCAACAGATTTGCGAGTTTTTTAATAGGCACAATTTTGCAATATTACTTTTAAGACAATGTCACAAGATTTTTTTTTTAATTGATTGCTCAACAACTTACAAAATATCTTAAATATTTTGTTAATACCACTAAGAAAAGTAACTAATACAAACAATTTAAATTTAATAATGAAATTAAAAACTTAGCAAATGTATAAAAATACTTTAGAGTAACCCAGCTTGGGACTCAGATCACAAGTATTCTCCTCTGAGCCGCGCATTTTGCGTACAGTGGTATAAATGGCCAGATCACAAGGACCCCAAGGGTTCAGGGAAGGTTGTGGGAGGGGGGAGGGACTGGACAGCTTTGAGAAGTCAGATAGTAGCCTCCAGTCAAAACCATCCAGCATGTACAGTCGCTCAAAAAATTACCCGAACACTATGGTTGACTGCAGAATTCAGAAAAAATATCTGGCAGCGTTTTTTTTCGAAATTAGTGATCTGGCAATCTTTGTGAAGGTTGCCAGATCACTAATTTCTAAAAAAAATCGTTGCCAGATATTTTTTCTGAATTCTGTAAGCAACCATAGTGTTCGGATTTTTTTTTGATCAACTGTACTTTAACGTGCGTGTTTTCATTTTTTTTTTCATTGTTTTAAAACAAATGGTAGGGATAAGTTTTACGCGCTTCCGAAAGAGAAAAAAAAACAAATTTTCGAATTCACTGCAATGCTCTTAAGTTGTATACCATGTTATCATTTTGAGTCACGCATGCGCAACCCTCGATCCCTGCGAAGATTCGGATCTGAGACCTGGTGTCCGTCCAACTTCGAGACTTCATCGACGTTGGCAGCAAAGGAACGTGCCAAAGATTACGTGGCCGACTTGCCACCAGACGACTCCACATTGCAACCCACAACACCCTTCGGAACAATGACAGGTGAGGCTCCTTGATGTCAATTATATCTGTCTTTGCTTTCGCTCATCAGCTTGCTCAACTGGAAACTCCACTTCGCTCTCTCTCGGAGAGTTGGCTGCTGAAGGTTTGCGTGAACTCCAGCTGTCCACGGAGGGGGGTCATTTCCACTTGATCTCTTGACCCACCTGGTTGAGTCACTGATTGCGACTCAGAAAGTCCTTCTGCCCTTTCTGTTCCAAGGTCACTTTAAGGTTATGCATACTGGTTGAACAAACAGAGCAGAGGTGTCATTTAAGTGCTGATACTCGAAAGGGAATGAATGAACTTCCCGCTTTGCATGGCGATGGTTTTCATGCCTTTTTCTGCTAGTGACAAATCGCTTTTTTGCACACCATGGGCTAAATGGGCAGGTCACAAGGACTCCGAGGGCTCAGAGAAGGTTGGGGGAGGTGACCCACTGGAACAGCTGTTGGGAGACAGATCGTAGCCTCCCATCAAGGCCATCAGCGTGTTCTTTAACGTGCATAGGGTATGGATCTCCCGCACACGGGGCCACGGCTTAACCTCCCATCCTACGGGGGGCGGGGGTGGCTCAGTCGGTAGGCGCCAGGCTCGTAATCTGTAGTTCCCAGGTTCGAGTCCCAGCTGGGTCAGCGTTGAGATTTATCTCCGCAAAATTCCCCGCCTTGCCCACGGTCAGTAGGGGACACCGATGGGCTTGGAAAGGCCGCCGTCCGTCGGATGGGACGTTAAGCCGTGGCCCCGTGTGCGGGAGAGTCATACCCTGTGCACGTTAAAGAACACGCTGGATGGCCTTGACGAGAGGCTACCATCTGTCTCCCAACAGCTGTTCCAGTGGGTCCCCTCCCCCAACCTTCTCTGAGCCTTCGGGGTCCATGTGACCTGGCCATTTAGCCCATGGTGTGCAAAGAAATGCCGCTCAGAGGTAAAACAACCCAACCCCATCCTACGGACGGTGGCGTTTCCAAGCCTTTCGGTGTCCCCTAATGACTGTGGGCAGGGCGGGGAATTTTCCGGAGATAAATCTCTATGCTGACCCAGCTGGGACTCGTACCTGGGAACTGCACTTTACGAGCCTGGCGCGCTACCGACTGAGCCACCCCCGCCCCTAATAATAATAAGTCGGGCGTTTTGTAGCAAGAGTAAGAGGGAGCAAATTAAAGTGTAAAGCAAAGCGATCTGTTGCTAAAATTCGTGTTGTTAATCGTTCGGGAAAAAAAAAGAGTCCTAGAATAGGACTTTCTACTTCGAATCCCAAATTTATATATGTGTTTTATGAGGTCCATAATGAAAATTTATGTGTGATATTTGTGGTCAATAGGACTCAAAAAGGCTGAGATGCAGAGAGTTAGAGAGATAATGACCAAAAGACAGAATAACCATTTTAGTGGTTTGATGTCAATCAAAACAACGAGACTCTAAAAGTATTTGTTGTGTGTGGATCTGAATGGTAAGTAATATATGCATTGATTCAAAGTTCGAATACTGGTTCTCCTTCAATATTATGATATGCTGTTAATCAGTACACAGCAATGACCAGAGAGCACTTTAATGATAATGGTGATAAATGTTCTCAGCATGACGAACAAGGTGACGACTGGATATCGTCACGTTAATACTGGTGACGCCTGCAGTAATTCAAACCACAATGACGGCACCTTCTTATTATAAATCTTAGAAAACTAGTATTAGAAATACTAGTAATAAAAAACTAATCATAGAAAACTAGTATTATTAGTATTAGAATCCAGTAATCTTGATTAACATGAAATAAGGAGTATTTATAAAATAACCTCCGAGATTCACAGTGAGGTAACTCCGGATATAGTTGCTTTAGAGATTTGTAATTTTGAACAATATCAACACACTATTTGGGCATTCGCTGAGATTGTTAGAACCATATCAGTTAACCCTTTCAGGACCATAAGGTTTCTAAGAGTAAATATTAGTAAGTAACTGTTTATTTTAGTTTGTTTAGACGTAAAATAAATAAAAATCATAAGAAAAATACATAACAATGTGTAGTTTTTTTGGAATTTTAAGGGAAATATTTTTCCCAATGGACTATAAAGGTAACACAAATTATAGTTAGGCTTATTATGCAATGTCTTTTATTTATTGGTTTATTATAACAAAATGTTAACTAAAATAATACAAAATTATGAAATAAAATTACTATACAAAATGATGTGCTAATTATGATATTCTGCGAAGCAATTTCTTTTGGTTGTGAAGCAAAGATGGACATTGCACAGATGCAACATTATTGCAAAGATGGACATGGACTAAACGTTCCCGTTTACGTAATTGCGTTCGGCATACGTTCTATTTTGACATTCTGTATAAAAAATGCAGATAAGGTTATAATTAAATACGACAATCACCAATTTTAAAATGGGAAAAATGTTTCCCTTAGTCGTGAAAGGGTTAACAAAATGATGGAGTAAGATCATTTGCCACCAGGGGGAGTGGGGGTAAATGTTAACACAGAAGGTTTACATTGCGAAATTTTATTGCTCGGTACAGATACCGATAGAAAAGAACAAAAATATCAAGTTTTATACATAGGCGCCACTATACCCAAAACATATTGCATGATCACAAACATAACAATAGATAAATGCATTTCATCAGGAATGTTCGCCCCTCTTTCTGATTATTGCTGCCTTCAGTTTTCGAATTCTTTTGGGACTACTGTGCTAAAGAACTCACAAAAAATAGTGGGCAATAATAACATTACAGAATAAAAAAACAGTTCTTTCAGAATTGCTTTCATATTCCGACCAATACATGGTGGATCTCTATTTTTCATAGAAATTATTTTGTCCAAGATCTACCTTTCCTACAGAACAGGTAAGATAGGAATTTATGAGATAAGATGCCTCTCTGATGCAATGTAGATGTTTGCAGGCTGTGTGCTTCAAAGTAAAGCAGTTCAAGCACACAATATAGACTGTGCTATACACACCACACACACACTGTTCTTCTTTTCAGGGGCGGGAGTTCACTCAGTCGATAGGGTGATAGACTCGTAACCTTCAGTTCTCAGATTCGAATCTGAACTGTGCCTTCTGTGAAAAAAGGGTGAAAAGTTAGGGCTTAGCACTGTATACAGGTTGGGTTGTTTTAGCTCTGAGCTGCACATTTTTGCACACCATGGGCTAAATGGCCAGGTCACATGGACCCCGAAGGCTCAGAGAAGGTTTGGGGACGGGACCCACTGGAACAACTGTTAGGAGACAGATGGTAGCCTCTCGTCAAGGCCATCCAGCGTGTCCTTTAACGTGCACAGGGTATGGCTCTCCCGCGGACGGCTCGTCTGGCGCATTATGGCCTAAGCTGCCAATGCGCCATAAAACCCCAACCAACTCGCACACGGTGCCAAGGCTTAACGTCTCATCCGACGGACGGCGGCCTTTCCAAGCCCATCGGTGTCCCCTACTGAACGTGGGCAGGGCGGGGAATTTTGCAGAGATAAATCTCAACGCTGACCCAGCTGGGACTCCAACCTGTGAACTACAGATTACGAGCCTGGCGCATTACCGACTGAGCCACCCCCGCCCAACTGTATGCAGGAGAGATGATACGACTGGGTTGGCCTTGACGGGTTGGGTTGTTTTACCTCTGAGCGGCACTTTTTTGCACACCATGGGCTAAATGCCAGGTCACAAGGACCCTAGGGGCTCAAAGAAGGTTTGGGGGAGGGGATCCACAGGACAGACAGATGTTAGTCACCCGTCAAGGACATCCAGCGTGTTCTTTACGTACACAGGGCAAGGCCCGCACACGGGGCAAAGGATTAACGTCCCATCCGACTGACGGCGGTCTATGCAAGCTCACCAGTGTCCTCTACTAAACGAAGACAGGGAAGAGAGTTATACGGAGATAAATCTCAACGTTGGCCCAGATTTAACCTAGGAACTGCAGATTACGAGCCTGCGCACCACCATTGGATTCCCCCCTGTCCCTCTGGGATTTGGAAGTCATTCATTTTGATCTAGTAGTATATTTAATTTCAGCATTTTTTTTATGAGATCGTTGAATTTTGAAAGAAATTCTGATACGTTTTGCGCTATTCATATTTCTTTATTAATCCAACCAAGAATTTTTTTAGCATTACTACATAATTCGAATCCTTGTTTGGTAAGGAAATTAGAAAAATATATTTTGTGTTATATTCTGGGTCCTGCCATCTTCACAGATCTTATACTATGGCATATAAACTGACAGGCTCCTGTCAGACCTCTGTGGCAAGCAGCTGCTTGAGGGGGTATTTATTATTTTTTATTATTCTGGTATAAAATTATGAACATAGTTTTCTAATCATTTAGCGTTTCCTGATATATTTTAGGAAAGTGATTGCAAAAACTCTTCAGAAAAACAATTATTTGAAAACTTTATGGACATCATCTGCATTTAGAAAAGGTTCTATAGATTCTGCTTCCAGTAGGATCTCAGAAAGTAATTAAACATGAAGCAGAAAATAGTTCCAAGATTCCAGAAAATAATGAAATAAGCAACAGGAAACAGTTAAATAAGTAGCAGAAAATAGTTCCAGGATGAGGTGAAATAGTTCCATGATCGCAGAGAATAATTACAGGAAATAGTTCAAAGATCGCAAAAAGTAGTTAAATGAAATAAGTATCAAGAAATAGTTAAATAAATAACAGAAAATACTGATCTAAGGGACCTGGGTTCGAGCCCCGGGTAAGGCATGGATATTCGTGTTGTTTTCTGCTAAGGTCCTGCCATCCTCACAGACCTTCTATTATGGCATATAAACTGACAGGCTCCTGTCAGACCTCTGTGGCAAGCAGCTGCTTGAGGGGGTATTTATTTATTTTAGTTCCACGATCACTTTCTCATCCGATTATCATTTATAATCATAGATTGATGAACATTTTTCACTAAACAAAAATGTTGTTTTTTCTCAGGGGAAAGGTAAAAATCTACGACATCCCGATAACAGGTCAGGTGTACCACCTCTGAATTGTAATAGACTTCTGATCAAAATTTGCACTAACAAAAACTATGAAGTTAACCAATGGATAATGAATGCTACATGATTTTATGCTCTTAGATACTTTTTGTAAGAAGATCTTGATCAGTACCGGTAGCTGAGTAATATAATTCCTGACATGTTATCAAGAAATCGTGATACCTATCCTACTGATCTGAAATAGTGTTTCTGTTAACTTTAAATTGTTCCTCGGTATATGATGAAGATCTTACATTTAAATGCCTTTAAAACAGCGGTTCTAATCATTGGGTTAATTGTTTTGCCTCTGAGCGATGGAGTGGGGGTGGCTCAGTCGGTAGCGTTCCAGGCTCGTAATTTGTAGTTCCCAGGTTCGAGTCCCAGCTGGGTCAACATTGAAATTTATCTCCGCAAAACTCTCCGCCCTGCCCACGGTCAGTAGAGGACACCGATGGACCTGGAAAGGCCGCCGTCAGTCAGATGGGACGTTAAGCCGTAGCCCTCGTGTGCGGGAGAGCCATACCCTGTGCACGTTAAAAAACACACTGGATGGCCTTGACGGGAGGCTATCATCTGTTTCCCAACAGCTGTTCCAGTGAGTCTCCAACCTTCTCTGAGCCTTCGGGGTCTATGTGATCTGGTCATTTATCCATAATGTGCAAAAAAGTGCCGCTCAGAAGTAAAACAACCCAATCTCTGAGCGATGCTTTGTTTTATACACAATGAGGTGAATGGTAGATCACATGGACCACAAAGTCCCACAGATCAAGTAAAGGAATGGGATTTAGTGGAGAGCTGATAGGAGACAGATGAAAGCCTCCGCAAAAGCCATTCAGTTTGATCTAAAACGGCCCACCCATTGGATGGCGATCTTTCCAACCCCTCTCTGAGTCCCCTTTCTCATCGAGAGCACAGTGAAGGTTAGCATAGAAAACTCGAAGATGACAGTGGGCGACTCGAACCTTGCAAAACTTCGCAAACTTTCGAATGTGGTTTTACCGTTAGCAAAACATCGCAATGCTGATATTATTGCCATACACAATGAACGAGAATATCTCAATTTAAATCGTTCGTCGAAGCGTTTTTGCTGTCTCTTGGAACAACTTTTCAAAATCTTTGCCATTCAGTTTGATCTAAAACGGCCCACCCATTGGATGGCGATCTTTCCAACCCCTCTCTGAGTCCCCTTTTTCATCGAGAGCACAGTGAAGGTTAGCATAGGAAACTTGAAGATGACAGTGGGCGACTCGAACCTTGCAAAACTTCGCAAACTTTCGAATTTGGTTTTACCGTTAGCAAAACATCGCAATGCTGATATTATTGCCATTAACAATGAACGAGAATATCTCAATTTAAATCGTTCGTCGAAGCGTTTTTGCTGTCTTTTGGAACAACTTTTCAAAATCTTTGCCATTCAGTTTGATCTAAAACGGCCCACCCATTGGATGGCGATCTTTCCAACCCCTCTCTGAGTCCCCTTTTTCATCGAGAGCACAGTGAAAGTTAGCATTGAAAACTCAAAGATGACAGTGTGCGACTCGAACCTTGCAAAACTTCGCAAACTTTCGAATTTGGTTTTACCGTTAGCAAAACATCGCAATGCTGATATTATTGCCATTAACAATGAACGAGAATATCTCAATTTAAATCGTTCGTCGAAGCGTTATTGCTGTCTCTTGGAACAACTTTTCAAAATCTTTCTTTCCTTTGCATAAACCCAGCGTGAGGCAACCACTTTCAAGACAGGCGGCCTCCACTTGCCTCCCTGACCCAGTCGCCCTCGCCAGCTGTCGTCACTCACGAGTGACCCATTCCCCCCCTCGAGAGTTCTTTCGCAGGGTCAGAAGGGTCTAACCTCCCTCTTGTTGGCGGAGAGAGCGTACGGTATGGGCAGCTAGTGGGTGACGTCACTGCAAGAGGGGAAAGCGAAGAAGAAAGGGAGGAAGGCAGGTCGTTGTCCGACGTCTTCTTCCCCCCAACGAGGAGGAGGAGGCAGAGAGATATTCACGGCGATGCGTCTTCTTCGCATTCCTTCTGTTTGTTATCGAAGGCGATTTTTCTTTTCCGCATCATGGCCTTGCTTATTGACAGCAGATTAGTCTCTGCCGTCACGTGGAGAAAAGAGAAGAAGGAAAACGAGTTGTTTCCATGCCAACCTCCACTCGTTGACATTCGTGTTGATGGATGCTCAATCAAAATAGTTGACAATGTTGCAGAGATGAAACGTCACACTTTCTCGTGGGGTGTTGTACACAGCTTCATTGAATTAGTTTAGATTAGCGTTTGCATATTTGCGTGTTTGAAGACGTTACTTTGGAAGAGTTGAGTCAAATCTTGATCAAACGTTGTTGTCAGATCTTGACAGATGGAATTCATCAGTAATCGTTAGCTGGTGTTCTGTTACGAGCTTAGTTCTGTGTACAATGTGTGGATAGTAAGATGATGAAATCATCAGCGTCATGGTGACAAAGTGATTTTTACTGAGCTATGAGCAGTGTGCCTAAAGGCCTCGGAAAAAAGGGGAAGCCTTAGGATGCGATGGGCATACAATGTCAAACAGGGCCTTGCAAGAGTTGGCCTATAGTGACCAAATGCAGCAGATGTAACTCAGGATATGTTTGGTGGACTAAATTGCACAGTTTGTTGGATCTTCGTAGCCTATGGCTAGGAAGATTTTTTAGTATGTATTGAAATGAGATTCATTCCGGAGAGCGCTTTTTGAGCAGAAATTTCTCTGAAAAAACGGAGAATGAATGAAATCTGGTATTCACGAGGAAATACATTAATTATAATATTTGAATATGAACAAAATTATCTTTTTTGGGGGAGGTTCTGGCGTAGTGTTAAAGTACTTGAAACAAAAAAATATACTTGAACACAAATTTTTATTCTTAAAAACTTTAACAATTTTTTTAATTTTTGATATAATTTTTAAATTTAATTACGTTACTTAAATTTGATCGTGCGATTAATGAGGTACAGTCGCTCAAAAAAGTATCCGAACACTATGGGAATTATTGGAATTATTAATTTTGGAAATTAGTGATCTGGCAACCTTCGTGTCACGTGACACGAAGGTTGCCAGATCACTAATTTCTTAAAAAAATCGTTGCCAGATATTTTTTCTGAATTCTGTAATCAACCATAGTGTTCGGATACTTTTTTGAGTGATTGTACTTATCCCTTTAGATTGTATGTTTAATATATACCAGTTTTGAACACAGCTTTGAATGGTTCAAGTTTTTAAGTTAAAACGTACCAGAGGTATTCTTCTTGGGAATCTAATGTAACACGAGATATTCTTTCTTACAAGGACATTTAGATAGCTTTATGCGACCTTGCACGTTTCTAACATTATTCCATGTGCACCTCGTTTTTGTCTCTTAAGGTAGTGTTAGAAAATGCAAATCATCTCCTATATATGCGGAAGTATTACAGGGCTCCAGCCTCGTAATCCGATATTCTCATGTTCGAGTCCCACCTGGATCAACATTGAGATATATCTCCGCTAAACTCCTATCCTCTCCTCAGTCAGATAGAGGACACCGATGGGCTTGGAAAGACTGTTGTCCATCGGATAGCCGTACCTTGTTCACGGTAAAGAATATGCAGGATGGCCTTGACGAAGCCTACCATCTGTCTCCTGTCCAGTGGGTCCCGCCACCCACAACCTTCTCTGAGGGGTGGGTGGCTCAGTCGGTAGCGCGCTAGGCACGCAATCTGTAGTTCCCAGGTTCGAGTCCCAGCTGGGTCAGCGTTGAGATTTATCTCCGTAAAACTCCCCGCCCTGCCCACTGTCATTAGGGGACATCGATGGGCTTGGAAAAGCCACCGTCCGTCGGATGGGACGTTAAGCCGTGCCCCGTGTGCGGAGAGAGCCATACCCTGTGCATGTTGGATGGCGTTGACGGGAGGCTACCATCTGTCTCCCAACAGCTGTTCCAGTGGATCTCCTCCCCCAACCTTCTCTGAGCCTCGGAGTTCTTGTGACCTGCCCATTGTGTGCAAAAAGTGTGGCCCAGGGGTACAGCAATCCGACCCAACTCATCTGCTATAAGGCATGCTATTTGAAAGCATTAGGGTGGCAATGAAAATCCCTTATTCATTAGTTAATGTATAGGTTTCGAGTGAGTTAAATCATGACGATCACTTCTTTTACCGGTTCAAGTGGTTAGGGTTAACTGAGTATATCACGTGTATTTTTCTGCTGAGATCTCGCATATTAATATATAGGCATTTCTTGGATAGATAAATTATTGCCTGTGTATCAAAAGGCCTTTATTTGATGCCCAATGCTCTAAATGAAAATGTCGATAATACAAAAAAAATGTCAGATATTCCGTTGTTTGGATTGGATTGTTTTACCTCTGAGCGGCACTTTTTTGCACACCATGGGCTAAATGGCCAGGCCACAAGGACCCCGAAGGCTCAGAGAAGATTGGGAGAGGGGACCTACGGGAACAACTGTTGGGAGACAGATGGTAGCCTCCCGTTAAGGCCATCCAGCGTGTTCTTTAACGTGCACAGGGTATGGCTCTCTCCCGCACACGGGGCCACGGCTTAACGTCCCATCCGACGGACGGCGGGCTTTTCAAGCCCATCGGTGTCCCCTACTGACCGTGGGCAGGGCGGGGAAATTTTGCGGAGATAAATCTCAACGCTGACCTAGCTGGGACTCGAACCTGGGAACTATAGATTACGAGCCTGGCGCGCTACCGACTGAGCCAGCCCCCGCCCCCCAGATATTCCGAACAGATGTTTGGTTGGGTTGTTTTACCTCTGAGCGGCACTTTTTTTGCACACTATGGGCTAAATGGCCAGGTCACATGGACCCCGAAGGCTCAGAGAAGGTTGGGGGAGGGAACCCACTGGAACAGCTGTTGGGAGACAGATGGTAGCCTCCCGTCAAGGCCTTCCAGCGTGTTCTTTAACGTGCACAAGGTATGGCTCTCCCGCACACGGGGCCACGGCTTAACGTCCCATCCGACGGATGGCAGCCTTTCCAAGCCCATCGGTGTCCCCTACTGACCGTGGGCAGGGCGGGGAAATTTTGCGGAGATAAATCTCAACGCTGACCCAGCTGGGACTCGAACCTGGGAACTACAGATTACGAGCCTGGCGCGCTACCGACTGAGCCCCCCCCCCCCAGATATTCCGAACAGAGGTGAAGAGATAAGCGGAACAACTGGAGTTTGCGAAACTGATCCACTAATCAGCTTCTATGGAGAGAAAATAGCGCTATCTATTCCTTTAACGATTGAAAAATATTATATTTCGACAATTCTGCGTTATCCCACAATGCTTGCTTCCGATATATTAAATTCTGACTAATTGTGACGGAATAGAAATACAGGAGACACTTGATTATCCAGAATGAACGGGGAAAAAACAATCCCGGATAATCGAATTCTCAGTTAATCCGCTATCCGTATAAAACATACAAAACTTCAACATTTTTAGAAAATGTGGTAGCATGGACTTATTCATTTAAAGTAGGAAAGCAAGGTAGTAGGAAAGTGTACACATTCTATCGAAAATACTTTGCTACTTGAAAGCTTTTAATGTCGTATCATATTTTAGCTACAGCTTTCTCATATCATTATTTTCGATTCAACATCCCAGTTAATCCGAACACGGATAATCGTGAATCTACTATATCCCGAAACGATTTCAACAAGGTCTTGTTAACTTGAGTATTTTCGCTCTCAGATTTTTTTTTTTTCGTGAGACCTTTTCTGAAGACATTGGACAGAATTTGGACAACTGTTAAAAACAGATTTTTCTTATCCTTCCTAACGAAAATCTATTTTTAACAGTTGTCCAAGTTCTGCCAATGTCTTCAGAAAATCGTGGTCCTATATGCAAAAAGGAATTCGAAAGGATTTCGTTTGAACATGTTTTACTTCTGAATGGTATTTTTCTGCATACAGTGGCTCAAAAAAATATCCGAACACTAATGGTTGATTACAGAATTCAGAAAAAATATCTGGCAACGATTTTTTTAAGAAATTAGTGATCTGGCAACCTTCGTGTCACGTGACACGAAGACGAGACGTCACGTGACGTGTGACACATGCCACCATCCCACTTTTTTTTTGAGCGACTATATAGTGGACTCAACGGTAAGATAACTACGATACCAAAGGTTCAGCGCTGGCAGATGAATAAGATTCAGTGGTGAGATGTTAAGACAGAAATGAAAGCCTACCGTTCAGTCCTCTAGAGGGCGCAGAGTATTCCTCTTTTGCATATAGGGCCACGATATCCGATGAACAACTGCCCTTTTGATACTGTCGTATCCCCATTCTCACAAGAGGGGCAAAATGGTGGCTAACGGATGAACCTCAACTCTGGCACAGTTCGGACTTGAACTTAAGAACACCAGATTACGATCAGAACTTTCGAAAGAAAAACTCATTCGACTCTTTAACATTTATGATAAAAAGGAAAACATTGAAGCTTCATTATGCGCCATCTGGAATTTATTTTTACTGGAATTTATTTCTTTTCATCTTTTTACTGGAATTTATTTCTCTCAATTCATTCAAAAAAGATGCAAATCGCCGCATTTCATCTTACTATTATCCCATTCCTCCCTCGCCAGGAAGTTAGGCTACAAAGTTCCTCTCCGTGAGTAGACACGACCTGAAACCGGCCAGTGCGTCTGCGGGTATCGCTCGAGCAGTGCGAGTGTGCCACCATCCCACAGATTGATGGCAATCTCGATCCAAGCTCGTGTCTTCCCCCGTTCGTCTCGTTATCTTGATCAGCAGGATTATAAATATTACTCTTATCTAGGAATTTCGAGGCCGCTTTCCCATCCATCACTGACTCCTAACGGCTTCTGACGTCACCGAGGGAATGGGATGAGGCGGAAATAAGATGGGGGGGGAGTGAGGGGGTATCAAAGATGTCCCGGGTCGGAGGGTGCAGGTAACGGTCAGCAACAGAGGATAACGATGCGTGTTTATATCGAGGCTAAAACCCGATAGCGTTTATGGTGAGGAAGTGCAGGTGTGAAGTGGCAACCTTACTGCTGATCGAGATAGCCGGTTTGTGGCTACCGAAGCTGGTTGTAATGGCCGAGCGGGGAAAGGACTCTCACGGCTCTGATAGCGCTTCTTGTTGCTTACGTTGGGAACTGTGTTGTTAGTGGGGGAAATGTGTGCTCCCCTCCCAGCAGAAAACCATTGTCTCTTCTGGTTGTTTCTGTTCGAGTGCGAAATTGAGGTAATCTCTGATGAGGGATTTCACGCTGGAATCGTTTTCGGATGGGTGTGGCCACGTTTAAACGAAAGGAATAAGGAAGAGAGGGCGTCTAGAAGAAGAGTGTGGATTCTTGTTTTTGAACGAGCGTGGCGAATATTTTTAGTTGGACGTAAAGAATACACATCCTGGAAGATTTCGTATCTCTGACCAGAGGCGAACTGATCAAAATCGATCTTTTTTAAGGAGGGGGGGGGGGGGAAGAAGATCGGGAGAATTTTAAATTTGAAAATAATTTAACTCATGAAACTCAGACAATTCATTTACCTTTATTAGAAGTTATCTTTATTATACATTTTTGTATGTTAATGATTTTCCCTTCAAAGTACAGTACAAACTCAATTCTCATTTCAAAATACAGTACTAACTTGATTCTCCCTTCAAAATGCAACAGAAACTCGATTCTCCTTTCAACATATAGCACAAACTCGATTCTCACTTCAAACATCACAAATTCGATTCCCCCTTCAAATTACATTTCAAAAATTTTCAAAATACAGTACAAACTCGATTCTCACCTGAAATTCACAAACTCTATTCTCACTTCAAATTCACACCTCTCGATTCTCACTTCAAAATATAGTACAACCTGGATTCTCCCTTCAAAATGCAACACAAACTCGATTCTCCCTTCAAATTACAATCGAAAATCTATTTTTTTCAAAATACAGTACAAACTTGATTCTCCGTTCAAAATACAGCATAAATTCGATTCTGCATGTGTGATGACCCGGTGTTCGGATCCTGTCCGACTGCTCCAGATGTGATGACCCAGTCCGAACAGGAGAGAGAGAGGATGATATTGCTACTTAATTCACTTCGGTGAAGCTCACAGATTCGCGGGTGTGTATGCCTCACCGTGCCACTGTATGCCTCAACTTTACTGTGTTGAATGAAGAATAGCAACTGTCCATCAATTAACTGCACAGGAGTAGATAGGGACGACACACTTTATATATAATATGTACAGCTACGTGCTGGGAATGAGCTCCACTCCGTGGGTCTTTGCTGCTTCACTGCTGCAAACAATGATACTGAGGTGGAGAATCGCACATTCTGCGGATTCTCGCTTTACAGACTTCAAAAACTCGGCGAAAGGATTTTCCTTTGCCTACACTGTGGTTCCTTTTGAACCACAAGAATAAAAAGATAGATTCTCCGAGAATCTGGATTTCCTCTTGGAATCGCACCCTCACTCACTCCAAAGGTTTCCTTTGAGTCTGGCGGCGTCCTTCTGACGCGTATCGAAACGACTCCTTCTCTTTCGAAAGCTCACGCCAAAACTAATCCCTCAATCTCCTTTCTCTAGCCTCCTTGCTGCACTAGCGCTTCAGGCTAGTCATTTAAATGGCCATAAACAACTTCTGGCATTGATTCCTTCGACAAACAGCAAGCTTCAGACCCGAAAACAACAACAGTGAATCATCCAAGCACAAACATTTCCAAGAACACATAAAAATATATACAACAATAAAATACAACAAAGATATACAATAAATAAATAAATATAAAATTCGAGGGACATGACACGTTTTGAAACATTGCCCCAGCGTGCATTTATTTGAAGACACAGTACTGCGTGAAGTTTCCAACAACACAGATCGAGTTTCTAGGTCTCAGAGCATCATCACCAGCAGTCGATGTGCGGTAAACATTTTCACACCTCATATATACACGGTACGTCATTTTTTTTTATATTCAAAGGTTATTTTTAATTTTGCACGTAATTTTTTACTTTATTTGTTATTACCCACAATTTAATTAGTTCAATTTTTTTGTTGTAATACTTCCTTTACTTACGCAATAAAATTTTCTTTACGTAATACATCACATACCTGTTTTATTTGAAATCGATTCTGCGATTTTTCGATTATCCGAACCATCTACATCTCTAATCCGGATAATCCAGTTTGCGCTGTATAAAAACAGCGATGTCTTAACCGGAAGTGGTTCGTTCAGTTAATTTCAAGATGTAAAGGGCCACGTGCTCCCTCCGAGGTGTTCTGGGGGGAGGGGTAAAAATTAGATTATGATTCGAGACACAATTTTTTTTTTTGCTGTATGTCAATTGTGTACAACAATTTATTTTGATTATTCACTTTACCAGAAACCAATCCTCCCCCATCTAAATCGATTTCACCCCCTACCTGGATTTATTTTTCTTCTTTCCTTCCCCCCACTTACCCAGAAAATATTTTTTGGTTGCATGGCTGTGGTAAATAATGAATCGCATCGAAATCCGTATATGGGACCAAAAGGTAAAAGTTTTGAAAGATACAAACTTGGATTCCTTCGCTGATTAGAATCGGTAGAATGATCAAGGAGCGTTAATTACTAGCAGGGATGGATCTAGGGGGGCAGGGAATTGCCCCCTCCCCCCTAGAATGCTAGTATGGGAAATGGAGGCAAAAGCCATTAATGTTGTCCAGTTTTAAAGAAATGTTTGAAAGACCTCTAAAACGGAGAGGAATCCGTTATACCACAATGGAAATCCGGGTCTTTGCTCTCCCACCCTCCTACATTTCCCCCCCCCCGGCTCGGTTGAGTCAACCCCCCCCCCCCTTTTTTTTTTTCGTGATCCCGACCTGGTAACTAACTATTAGTAGCACACTGAACGAAATCGGTTAAAGTTCTTTGGGGGATGGGGGCATCAGTTTGTTTTCGTTTTTTATAAAGAAATGAGTGGTAGCAGTCCTCAACAACATGTTTGATTTGGAGAAATCACGTGCTGTTAGATCGTAAGAGGAGATCAGATCATTCTCATGTAAAATGGGTAAAAGGTATTAATGGATTATTAATAGTTTACGTTTCTCGAATCTTTTGAAAGTTTTAATGACGCTCCTCGAACAGCAGAAAATATTGAAATTGTCAAATGTTTAATCGAATATTGCAAACGACCTGTTTATTCTAAACATCAATTTTGATGGTGATGTGTGACGGTCAATAGATAGTCTGACGGCAATGATTTACCCCCTATCCCCAAGGGGTGGGTGAGAAGACATCTTTTCTGCTTTAAGAGAAAACTGAAAAAGTCTCTTTTAGTTGTATAGGCCACTAACGAAATATTATGATTCATAATTTTCAAATATTCCAATAATCATTAATTATCAAGTAACCGAAATATTCTACTAATATATTTTGTGTAAAACAAAACACGAGATCAAAAAGATTGTCGACCACCCCACTCGCGATGAGGCGGGGATTGGGTCAGTTGATAAAAAACTGATTGGGTCAGTTGATAAAAAAAACTAATTGGGTCAGTTGATAAAAAAAAAATTGATTAAGTCAGTCGATTTAAAAGTACATTGGGTCAATCTATATAAAAAAAGATTCTGCTAGTCAATTAGAAAGTGATTGAGGGCAATTTATTAAAAAGTAATTGGATCCGTCGATAAAAAAGTGATTGGGTCAGTCGACTAAAAAAGTCGGGATTGGGTCAGTCAGTAACATAAAGAGATTGGGTCAATCGATAAAAAAATTGGGTCAGTCAATAAAAAAATAGGGGTTTTGTCAGTTGATAAAAAAAGGGTGAGTCAGTCGATAAAATCCCTTTCTTTAAAAAAAGTTTCATCATCATCATCATCAAGCAGCCATGGACTACGGAGGTCCAACCAGACCGTTCAATTTAGTTCTCCAAGCAAGTCTGTCCTGAGCTACATCTAATGCATCTGGCCACTGCACACCAATTCTAACAAGGTCCTGTTTGACATTGTCTGCCCACCGCATCCTAGGTCTCCCCTTCTTTCTGAGGCCTTTAGGCACACTGTTCATAACCTATTCGCCAATCTATAATTATTCATACGGGCAACATGGCCAAACCAACGGAGTCTCTCTCTGCACAATATGCTGCTTAAAGGAGGTTGCAAACTCCTTTGCCTAACCTCATCATTAGTTACAAAGTTGAACCACCTAATGCCCAAGATACTGAGTAAACATCTAGAATCAAAAGCATCTAGTTTCCTGTTATCTTCTTTACAAAGTGTCCAAGTTTCACTACCGTAACTTACCCGAGAAAGAATCAAACTATTATACAGTCAATTTTAGTCTTTAAGTGTATACGCCTATTTCTCCACAATCTCCATAGATTCTTAAAAGTCCCGGCAGCAATCCCTATTCGTCTGTTAATCTCATGCCGCACATCACCATTATCTGTTACATAGCCCCCAAAATAATTAAACTGTGACACCTGCTCAAGACTGCAACCATTCAGATTAACTGAATCACAGCCTGCCTGACCAATTTTCATCACTTTAGATTTCTCTCTGTTTATAACCAAACCTACTCTACTACCAGTCTCATCAACAGCTCGAATGAAAATTCCATCTCATCAATATCATTTGCCAAAAGGACTAAATCATCAGCATAATCTGAATGAAATATTTCTGTATCTACAGACCATTTAAGGCCAAAATCTTTCTTTGCAGTGAATTTCGAATCACAAAATTAATAACCAAACTAAAGAGAAAAGGAGGCAAAATACATCCTTGTCAAACACCAGAAGTAATACTAAACCAATTGCTACAAGCCTTACTAACTCTCACACACGACTTAGTTAACATAATGAAAACTCTGTATAATAACACTATCTTGTCTGGTATACCATATGATCTCACAACCAACCACAAGTTATGACGATCAACAGAGTCAAAAGTCTTTTTTAAATCAACAAATCTAGCAAGCAAAGGTTTCTGAAACTCTAAACATTTCTCAAGAATCTGCCTAAGTGAAAATATCTGATCCACACATCCCCTACCACTTCTGAACCACATTACTCATAACGCAATTGACTGTCAACCAGATTCTTAATTCTATTAAGCACAATCATGCAAACAACTTTACCTGGAACAGAGAGTAGGCTGATACCCCTATAGTTATCACAAGAATTGCGATTACCTTTTTTTGAAAATAGGGATAACAATAGCTGTGGTAAAATCCTTAAGAACCATGCCTTTATCATAAAAGACATTCAAAATTTCAGTCATCCAGGTGATAACCGAAACATTCCCAGTTCTAAGCATTTCCGTTGCAATTTCATCTACCCCTGGGGATTTCTGATGATTAAGTTTAGAAATAGCCAAAATAACTTCAGATTGTGTTATAGGCCAACATTAAAGCCACCAATGCATCTATCATCATTGCAAACAATGGGAGTAAAACTAACCACATTGTTTAGAACATCACTGAAATGCTACGTCCACCTAGCCATGACAGAATCCTCACCTTCTATAACCTTACCTTGTTTATCACACCTTCTATAACCTTACCTTCAATCCCTGTATACCTGTCCGTTTTCTACCACACAAAACATTAACTATCTGGTACAGCTCTCTGCTGTTGGGCTGTCTAAGTGCCTCCTCGGCTTTGTCAGCCAAGCCATCAAGCCAAAGTTTCTTATCAGCAGCTAACTGAACCTTTACAAGTTTATTAAGCTCTCTGTAATGATTTCTATTAGGGCTAGTAGGGTATTGATTAAGGACATTCCTGCAGTTCTTTCTTTCCGAAATAAGCTCAAGTGCCTTATCACTCAGATAATTCTGTCTTTTCTGCTCCTTTTTTCCTAAAAGAGTACTGTTAGTGTCCAAAAAAGCCTGTTTAAAATGATCCCATTCTTCCTCAACTTCAGTAGTAAGCATACCATGACTGTCATAATGACTAAGTAACCTATCATGGTAAGCTTTGGCTATAACTGGGTCTTTCAGAGCTTCAGTATTAAAAGCAAATTTTTTAACCCTAGCACAACAGTTTTTAAGTTTAAGTTGCAAGACACTTTTAACAAGGTAATGGTCAGATCCAATTTCAGCTCCCCTATATGCCCTGGTATTCCTAACAGAACTAGCCCATTTGCTGTTAATTAATATGTAATCAATCATATTCTTATGCAGCCCATCAGGTGAAACCCATGTGTATTTATGTATGTCGCGGTGTTTGTAATATGTGTCAGTTATTCTAAAACCATTGAGTTTACTTACCTGTAGGAGACGTTGCCCATTGCCATTGCAGCTACCAATACCAAAAGGGCCTATTACTCCTCCCCAAAGGTCAGAGTCAGTACCAACTTTGGCATTGAAGTCACCAAGAACAAGGGTAATATCTCCTTTCTTGACAGAATTCAAAATATCCTGAAGTTGTCTGTAAAACCTATCCTTCTCATCCTCATCAGAATCCTCAGTGGGGGCATAATAGCAGATAACATTCAAGTCTTTAATGCTTGTCTGAAATTTTGCTGTAAGAAACCTTGCATTAATGCACTCATATCCTAGAAGAGCATCACTAGCTTGTCTGCTGAGAAGCAGACCCACGCCTTGGTGATGCATATTGTCATCCCTCCCTGAAAAGAGAAATTTAAGATTATTTTTAAGAATCTGACCTTTATCTGTCCATCTGGTCTCTTGCAAGCTGAGAATATCTAAATTATAACGGTGGAATTCTTGTATGAGGACATCAAGAGAAAAAGCTCTGTGCAGAGTACTCACATTCCAACTACCTATGGAGAGAAAATGGTTAGTGGGATGTTTAATGAAACTATGTTTATTGAGAGAGGGAATGCCGACAATATCAAACAGCCCCCTAATCGCAGACATGGGGCAAAGACCCGTTCCCCCACCACTAAAGGCTGAAGCCATCTACACTGGAAGACTTCCTCCAATGTAGAATTTGACGATGCCAATAGAAGCAAAGAGTTCAGGTGTCTGTGATGACCTCTGCTCAGGATTATCCACCAGCTCATAAACATATCCTGTGAATCTATTCACTTGGGGCTGTCAACCCACAAACAAACAGAAAACACAGCGGAAGATTTTCCCTCCACAGAAGCCCACCAGTGCAGCAAAATCAGGATCCATAATCAAGCTCAGAGACATATATCTGTCCAGTCCAGTGGGTTTATATGGGCAGCACCAGGACCCTATGTGGTTGACCACTCCTCAGCAGGGTAGAAAAAAAAGAAAAGTAGCCATAGTTGTCCAGATCAGTAGGCCACACTAATCTGGCAGCCCTCCCCTTCCGTTCACTTCCACAAGAGAGTATCTCTTTTGAAATGTACTAACGGTCTGCACCACGAGAAGGCGAGATCGGACATTAGGTGCTAGGCCTGGCCGGTTCTATGCATCATCACAGGGGATTGGTGTACAGCTCTCCTTCCAGTGACTACCTAGCTACCATTTACAAACCTAAAAAAAAAAAGTTTATTAGTTCATTAATCTTACGATTTTTTTTAGAGAGAGAGAATTTGGAGCAATATCTCTCATTACCTGGATCACGACAGGTATCTGGCGGTGAAGTGAAGGCTTGACAGGATTTCGAAAAATATATTACAATTTCGATATTATATTGTGTTTAAAATTTCAAAGATATTAATCACTTAAGGTGTTATTTTTTCAATAGCTTATTTTATGCTTTAAAGAGTTCGGTGATTACTAAAATAACGCATTATTTCGTAAGAAATATGGAGAATTGAAGGTTTAAAGGATAGTAAGTGGGAACACATTAATATGCTTCGCGGGGAAGCTGGAATATTTTCGTGAAGTTGACCAGCCTAAAGTGAGTTATGTTAAGAATCACAATTTTAGAGTTGTTACTAAAAATTAATTAGCTCAGAGAAGGATTGAAAAAAAAAATATTTCCAACCAGGCCCGGATCTAGAGTTGGGTTGTTGTTTTACCTCTGAGCGGCACTTTTTTGCACACCATGGGCTAAATGGCCAGGTCACATGGACCCCGAAGGCTCAGAGAAGGTTGGGGGAGGGTACCCACTGGAACAGCTGTTGGGAGACAGATGGTAGCCTCCCGTCAAGGCCATCCAGCGTGTTCATTAACGTGCACAGGGTATGACTCTCCCGCACACGGGGCCACGGCTTAAGGTCCCATCCGACGGACGGCGGCCTTTCCAAGCCCATCGGTGTCCCCTACTGACCGTGGGCAGGGCGGGGAATTTTTGCGGAGATAAATCTCAACGCTGACCCAGCTGGGACTCGAACCTGGGAACTACAGATTACGAGCCTGGCGCGCCACCGACTGAGCCACCCCCGCCCCTCGGATCTAGAGAAAAAAGGGGTGTTGGGGAGATTATGAAATTGAAAGGGAAAATTTACGTTGAAACGGAAATCCAGTTTCTTGTCCATCTTCCACCCCGATTTTCCCTTTTCCGACTCGATTGCGCAAGCGAGTCGGAAAAGGGAAAATCGGGATGGAAGGTGGACAAGAAACTGAATTTCCATTTCAACGTAAATTTTTTTTTTTCGTTTTAGAGATTTTTTTAAAATGTCCTGAAAAATGCTCGAAATATGCAGAAGTTTAATGACTTTTGGCCTCCATTATCCTTATAAGTATTCTCAATAGTGGGGAGGTTTTTTTTTTAATTTTTATTCCCTCGATCCATTCCTGTCCCCAATGCACAGCAGTTGAAAAAGCAGTTAGAAAGGGATTCCGTAGAAATCCCGCGCAATGTTTTTACCATACAGAGGTATGGCTCATTTGTTCACAGAAATACGTATTGATGCTAAATCCGAAGGAGTCATGACACTTTGGAACCTGATGCTTTTTTCTTTTACATCAGAGAATCCGGGTCGTAAATCTGCAGTTCCCAGGTTCGAGTATCACTTGGGCAGGCGAGGAGAGTTATCTCTGTAAAACTCCCCACCCTGCTTTCGGTCAGTAGGGGACACCGATGGGCTAGGAAAGGCCTCCTTTCGTCGAATGGGTTGGGTTGTTTTACCTCTGAGCGGCACTTTTTTTGCACACCATTTCGTCGAATGGGTTGGGTTGTTTTACTCTGAGCGGTACTTTTTTGCACACCATTTCGTCGAATGGGTTGGGTTGTTTTACCTCTGAGCGGTACTTTTTTGCACACCATTTCGTCGAATGGGTTGGGTTGTTTTACCTCTGAGCGGCACTTTTTTGCACACCATTTCGTTGAATAGGTTGGGTTGTTTTACCTCTGAGCGGTTATGGCGGGGCAGGCATCATTAAGTTTAGAGAGTCTTACCTCTGAGCGGCACTTTTTTGCACACCATTTCGTCGAATGGGTTGGGTTGTTTTACCTTTGAGCGGCACTTTTTTGCACACCATTTTGTCGAATGGGTTGGGTTGTTTTACCTCTGAGCGGTACTTTTTTTGCACACCATTTCGTCGAATGGGTTGGGTTGTTTTACCTCTGAGCGGCACTTTTTCGCACACCATTTCGTTGAATGGGTTGGGTTGTTTTACCTCTGAGCGGCACTTTTTTGCACACCATTTCGTTGAATAGGTTGGGTTGTTTTACCCCTGAGCGGTTATGGCGGGGCAGGCATCATTAAGTTTAGAGAGTCTTACCTCTGAGCGGCACTTTTTTGCACACCATTTCGTCGAATGGGTTGGGTTGTTTTACCTCTGAGCGGCACTTTTTTGCACACCATTTCGTTGAATGGGTTGGGTTGTTTTACCTCTGAGCGGCACTTTTTTGCACACCATTTCGTTGAATGGGTTGGGTTGTTTTACCCCTGAGCGGTTATGGCGGGGCAGGCATCATTAAGTTTAGAGTCTTACCTCTGAGCGGCACTTTTTTGCACACCATTTCGTCGAATGGGTTGGGTTGTTTTACCTTTGAGCGGCACTTTTTTGCACACCATTTTGTCGAATGGGTTGGGTTGTTTTACCTCTGAACGGCACTTTTTTTGCACACCATTTCGTCGAATGGGTTGGGTTGTTTTACTCTGAGCGGTACTTTTTTGCACACCATTTCGTCGAATGGCTTGGGTTGTTTTACCTCTGAATGGCACTTTTTTGCACACCATTTCGTCGAATGGGTTGGGTTGTTTTACCTCTGAGCGGAACTTTTTTGCACACCATTTCGTCGAATGGGTTGGGTTGTTTTACCTCTGAACGGCACTTTTTTGCACACCATTTCGTCGAATGGGTTGGGTTGTTTTACCTCTGAACGGCACTTTTTTTGCACACCATTTCGTCGAATGGGACGCAATGCCGTGGCCCCGTGTGCGGGAGAGCCATACCCTGTGCGCATTGAAGAATACACTGGCTGGCTTTGACAGGAGGCTTCCATCTGCCTCCTAACAGCTGTCCAGTGGGTCCCGTTTCATAACATCCTCTGAGACTTTGGGATGCTGGTGGCCTGCCCATTTAGCCCA
This sequence comes from Ryuthela nishihirai, assembly GCA_038380435.1. Lineage (NCBI taxonomy): Eukaryota > Metazoa > Arthropoda > Arachnida > Araneae > Heptathelidae > Ryuthela > Ryuthela nishihirai. Next base: position 74,387,673 of record JAWZYU010000004.1, on the reverse strand, counting down.
TTGTGAACATAAAGTGCCGCTCAGAGGTAAAAAACTGATCCTTTCGCATCGAGGGCACAGAGACGAATTGAGAGAAAAACAAATTCGATACTGTCGCCGATGGGAAGTTGATTCTTTTCACTATCTTTTTTAATTTTAAATTTTTTTAATTTCGCCGAAGAATTCTTTTTTTTTTATGAATCATTTCAGGTATAATTAGTTCCGAATGAAATTTAAATTAAAAATTTGTCTTCAAATAATTAAAAGGAAAGCGTAAATTGGGTTGTTCTACCTCTGAACGACACTTTTTTGCACACCATGAGCTAAATGTCCAGGTCACAAGGACCCCGAAGGCTCAGAGAAGGTTGCGGGAGGGGACCCACTGGAACAGCTATTGGGAGATAGATGGTAGCCTCCCGTCAAGGCCATCCAGTGCTGTTTGGAGCCACTGGAACAGCTGTTGGGAGATAGATGGTAGCTTCCCGTCAAGGCCATCCAGTGTGTTCTTTAACGTGCATAGGGAATGGCTCTCCCGCACACGGCGCCACGGCTTAAAGTCCCATCCGACGGACGGCGGCCTTTCCAAGCCCATCGGGGAAAGCGTAAAAGTTAGTATTCTGCCATGATTTATATATTTGTTTTAACGATTTTGTCAAATATTTTTTTAAGTCTGCACGACCGGGTTCAAATTTTTGAGCTTAATTGATTGCCTACATTCTGAATCTTGCAGTGAATTCCTCACATCAAACATTTCAGCCCCAACTCTTCCATATATAAGGAGGAAACTTTTAGCAAAAAATAAAAAAGTACAAACATCCATACTTTGAAATTCGGATTTCTAATCAGAGAAGGTTGGGTGAAGGGACCCACTGGAATAGGTGTTGGGAGACAGATGGTAGCCTCCCGTCAAGGCCATCCGGTGTGTTCTTTAACGTGCACAGGGTATGGCTCTCCCACACACGGAACCACGGCTTAACGTCCCATCCGATGGACAGCGGTCTTTCCAAGCCCATCGGTGTACCCTACTGACCGAGGGCAGGACGGGGAGTTTTGCGGACATAAATCTCATCGCTGACCCAACTGGGACTCGAACCTGGGAACTAACGGATTACGAGCTTGGCGCGCTACCAACCGAGCCACCCCCGCCCCATATTGTTTGAATAATTGGAAACTAGATTCCTGTTGATTTTGTTTAATCTAGCACAGATATTTAATTCTATGAATAGCTTTTATTTTCCTTTTCGCAAATATTCGTTTGTAATTTCTGTTCTTAGCGTTCGGATTTCAAAAGGGTGATTCAGCAAGTGACTCTCTTTGTCCTCTGAGCTCGCGCAGCTGAGGAATTCACCGCAAGATCCAGAGCTTATGCAATCGCCTTCGTCGCCCGAGATTCAACTGGTCTCTTCTGATGTGTGGTGACAGAGCTCTCGTTTGTCCTCGCCTCAGACGACATCATCTGCAGCTGTGTCGGCAACAAAGCTTGTTTATTGAAATCCCGGTTCTCTTTAGAATCGTAGAAGTCGCCGGGAAGCACTTCTCTCAGCATCTCGCAAAATAGCCACGATAAATTGTAAACTTTTTTATTAGAGCAGTATTTTTTTTATTTCACGTTGTTGCTAATGAGTGATTTTGTTTGGGTTGTTTTACCTCTGAGCGGTCGGTAGCGCGCCAGGCTCGTAATCTGTAGTTCCCAGGTTCGAGTCCCAGCTGGGTCAGCGTTGAGATTTATCTCCGCAAAATTCCCCGCCCTGCCCACGGTCAGTAGGGGACACCGATGGGCTTGGAAAGGCCACCGTCCGTCGGATGGGACGTTAAGCCGTGGCCCCGTGTGCGGGAGAGCCATACCACGTGCACGTTAAAGAACACGCTGGATGGCCTTGACGGGAGGCTACCATCTGTTTCCCAACAGCTGTTCCAGTGGGTCCCCTCCCCCAACCTTCTCTGAGCCTTCGGGGTCCATGTGACCTGGCCATTTTAGCCCATGGTGTGCAAAAAAGTGCCGCTCAGAGGTAAAACAACCCAACCTCTGAGCGGTGCTTTTGCGCACACAATGGGCTAAGTGCTCAAGTCAAGAGGACTCCAAAGTCTTAAGGAAATATGAGGGAAGAGAACCCACTGGACTGCTACACTGATTGCCATAAATTAAGAAAAATCCCTTTGTTAAGTGAATGGGAAGCTAAGGTCAAAGCTCTATAACTTTTAAAATAAGTTTTTTTGTTTTGAAAAATGTGATTGCAGATAAAGACCTCAATCATATAAATCAATATCTCGATTTTCAACAATATTCGTTCAGTATTTAATGAGTTATGGAAGTTGAATATTTAACAACAGAAATGCCAGTCTTAAGAAATTTATACAAAACAGAAGAATAGTGAAATAATTCTTTACACAAACTTCCAAAATTCACACTTATTTTATTAAACACTTTGATACAATACTTATTAATAAGTTTTAATTAACTTATTATGATAATAATAATGCCGTATTATATAGATTATTATAATTAATGCGATAACAATGCCAGCCACAAAAATTGAACTCAGAAGTTAATTAAAACTTAGTAATAAGTATTGTATCAAAGTGTTTAATAAAATAAATTTGTATTTTAGAACTTTGTGTAAAGAATTCTTTCACTATTCTTCAGTTTTGTAGAAGTTTCTTAAGCAATCACATTTTTCAAAACAAAACTACTTAGAAGTTATATTATTTAGATGTTAACTTCCCATTGACTTAACATAGGAATTTTCCTTAATTTATGGAAACCAATGTATTTGGAGATATGTGTTAGCCTCTCGTAAAAGCCATCCAACGTGTTTAGCGTGCACAGATTATGACTCTTTTTGCACACTGACTCACGGCATAGCGTTCAGTCCGACGGACGGGACCATTTTAAGCCCCTCGATGTCCCTTTTTTTCATGGAGGTGAAAGGTTAACAGAAATAAATCTCAACGCTGTCACAGTTGGGAGTCGAAGTTGGGAATTGCAGATTGCGAGCCTGGCGGTCAGCCGACTAAACTAATCCTCGCCTTTAATAATTTGAGTGTAGTAGAATATTTTCTATGACGACAGTAGTTTTTTATATTTGTAATATTAATATGTTTACGGTTTTACTATCGTAATTTTTAGAGTACGAAAATGATTTAGCGATTTAAGAAGAACTTAACTGGACAGTGATTTTTATCTCTTAACTGCTGCTGTGGCAACATAACCTGGGTTGGGTTGTTTTACCTCTGAGCGGCACTTTTTTGCACACCATGGGCTAAATGGCCAGGTCACATGGACCCCGAAGGCTCAGGGAAGGTTGGGGGAAGGGACCCACTGGAACAGCTGTTGGGAGACAGATGGTAGCCTCCCGTCAAGGCCATCCAGCGTGTTCTTTAACGTGCACAGAGTATGGCTCTCCCGCACACGGGGCCACGGCTTAACGTCCCATCCGACGGACGACGGCCTTTCCAAGCCCATCGGTGTCCCCTACTGACCGTGGGCAGGGCGGGGAATTTTGCGGAGATAAATCTCAACGCTGACCCAGCTGGGACTCGAACCTGGGAACTACAGATTACCAACTTGGCTCGCTACTGACTGAGCCCCCCCCCCCCCCCGCCCTCCACATAACCTGACTGTATCAGTTTTAGTTATGTCGTGCATGAGAAAGACCTCTATAAACTTGGAGTAGTTCTTAAGTGTCCCTGCCGAATGTGTTATGTAGAAAATGACTAAGTATTGTGGCTCGGGGATGGCTCAGTCGGTAGCGCGCCAGGCTCGTAATCTGTAGTTCCCAGGATCGAGTTCCAGCTGGGTCAGAGTTGAGATTTATCTCCGCAAAACTCCCCGCCCTGCCCACTGTCAGTAGGGGACACCTATGAGCTTGGAAAGGCTGCCGTCCGTCGGATGGGACGTTAAGCCGTGGCTCCGTGTGCGGGAGAGCCATACCCTGTGTGCACGTTAAAGAACACGCTGAATGGCCTTGACGCGAAGCTACCATCTGTCTCCCAACAGCTGTTCTAGTGGGTCCCCTCCCGCAACCTTCTCTGAGTCTTCGGGGTCCACGTGACCTGGCCATTTAGCCCATGGTTATCAAAAAAGTGCCACTCAGAGGTAAAATAACCCAACCCTGTTTCTTGCATTTAGCCTACAGCTGTTGGGTTCCGATTCTTTCACTGATACCAATTTCATTTTCGTTAATGACGAAAGCTGTGTGTCCTTTAATAATTCTCTCTTGAAAGCCTTTTTCCTTTTGGGGAGAGAAATCCGGGACGTTACGTGCATTTGACATTCAAACTGAATCCTCTTTGGAATCGATACCCACAGAAATAGATAAGTGTTTGGCATGGGAACCTCTCTAATTTAAATAACTACAAAGATGTCCTAATTCGAAAGAGATTGAAACAAATGAAAGGAAAAACAAGATCCTGACCACGATGCCTGTTGATAAACCCACCTGCCCGCGGACCTCCATTTGACATTGAGTGCAAATGACTTGACTGTTGTCTTATACTGCCCTAGAGCTTCAAACGGAAGAAACGAAATCAGATAATCTTGTTTCGTGCTAAACTCCTAAGCTCTTGGGGGGGGGGGGGGTGGGGGGGGGGGCTCAGTCGGTAGCGCGTCAGGCTCGCAATCTGTAGTTCTCAGGTTCGAGTCCCAGCTGGGTCAGCGTTGAGATTTATCTCCGCAAAATTCCCCGCTCTGCCCACGGTTAGTAGGGGACACCGATGGGCTTGGAAAGGCCGACGTCCATCGGATGGGACGTTAAGCCGTGACCCTGTATGCGGGAGAGAGCCATACCCTGTGCACGTTAAAGAACACGCTGGATGGCCTTGACGGGAGGCTACCATCTGTCTCCCAACAGCTGTTCCAGTGGGTCCCCTCCCCCAACCTTCTCTGAACCTTCGGGGTCCATGTGACCTGGCCATTTAGCCCATGGTGTGCAAAAAAGTGCCGCTCAGAGGTAAAACAACCCAACCCAAGCTCTTGATGGTGAATCATTTGGGGAAAAGTGAATGACAGCTCTGATAACCACATCCTCTGACTATTGAAGAGAACTTTTTTATTCCCACGAGAAAACCATCATCTTCCTCCCCCCTTCTTTATCGACCTTGCCAACGCCACTTCCATTTTTCCTCTTTATTTCCCAAGTAAGAGGGTGGAGCACGCGACTCGCGTATCCTTCACGGTACCTCCTCACGTGTCCTGAATTGCACCTAGACGCCGGCCTCACGTGAATGGAAGGAACTGGTTCGTTGTCAGACCGTGACAAATTTTACTGCCGACAACGCAGTACGTCCCAATCTCGTGCCTCACCGACGCCATGCTTACTGCATTCCTGACCCCGGGCCCATCGGGAGCGAAGCGTAAGATGACCGTAAATCCATCGCTTCTTCCTCCTCCCCGTGGCTCTGCCTCATCAGAAGGGAACAGGGGATAGACGTCTTTGCCCAGATTAAAGGGTTGAGCGCTGATGACTCCTGACGTAAATCATGGTTAACGCCGATCATCTTTATCTCGTACTTGTTGTCTCTTCCCAACGAATTTGTACGACCGATGCGACGAGACCGTTGCGGGGATGAAAGCGTCGCAGGCCCCCAGGTATCGGCAGTTCATTAGCACTAGCTAGGATCTAAACGGCACTGACCTTTGGGGTTATCATTCTACATGTCATGATGCGGAAGGTGAGGAGGATCTGTGAACAAAACAAATGAAGTTGATCTGGTTAGGGATGAAACACGTTCGAGTTGCCGCGCGACCTTTTTTTTCTCTTTGAAATTTCGATTCATTTGCTTTTTGTGGCTTGGGTTGTGTTGTTTTACCTCTGAGCGTCACTTTTTTGCATACCATGGGCTAAATGGCCAGGTCACATGGACCCAGAAGGCTCAGAGAAGGTTGGGGGAGGGGACCCACTGGGACGGCTGTTGGGAAACAGATGATAGCCTCCCGTCAAGGCCATCCAGCATGTTCTTTAACGTGCACAGGGTATGGCTCTCTCGCACACGGGGCCACGGCTTAACGTCCCATCCGACGGACGGCGGCCTTTCCAAGCCCATCGGTGTCCCCTACTGACCATGGGCATGGCGGGGAATTTTGCGGAGATAAATCTCAACGCTGACCCAGCTGGGAATCGAACCTGGGAACTACAGATTACGAGCCTGACGCGCTACCGACTGAGCCACCCCCGCCCCCTACTTTTTGTGGCAGTGAAAGAACTCTTATTTTATCAAGATCTAAATAACGAGGTTAAAAATCGTGAAGTTCGGATCGACTATTTCTATTTTTTAATTGCTGATTAGAATCCAATCAATCGTTCTTTGTTGCGAAATCAGAATTTCGGATGTGTATTTCTAAATCTTTTTTTTCCCCCAGAATTCCTGAACAGAGGTTATAACCCACTTACCTAAAACACCTCTTTTATATAAAGTGCTTTTTTAAACTTGTGTAAAAGTTACAGTAAAAAACCACGACGTTTGATCTGACGAATTGAGTTGGGTTGTTTTACCTCTGAGTGCATTTTTATACACAAAGGCCTAAATGGCCATGTCATAAGGACCCCAAAGACTCAGGACAGTCTTGGGAAGAGAGAATCATTTCCGTCAACTCCCGTAATCAGTTCAAAGCAACTGGGAATGGGGCAGGGCTTTAGTATTTATAAGGGGCTGACCGAAGTATGTTTATAAAAACGGGGAAATGGAAATACGAGAAATTGTGAACCGTCCCAAATTTTTTGCGTTCGCATCCAAATGTAAAGGTTGTTTGAGGTTTAATATTTTTTTTTATTGAATAAAAAAAACCCTCAAGCAGCTGCTTACCCCAGGGGTCTGATAGGAGCCTGCCACTTTATATACCATAGTGTGAAGGTCTGTCAGGGTGACAGGACCTCAGCAGAAAAACAACACGAATAATCCATGCCTTAACTCGGGCTCGAACCCAGGTCCCTTAGGAAGTGACTGAGTCCCCAAGACTGAGTCCCCGTGGCAAAGCGCGCTAACCACTCGGCCTCGGGATAGCATATTTTTTATTTATTTATTAGAGTTATGCTATTATAAGTATTTCGGCTATCACGCGCCTTCGAGTTTAAAGGAATCCATGTAGTGTAAAATAGTAAGAGTTGTTTAAAAAAGAAAAACAGACTAAAAACATGATAGGAGGAATCACGGACTTAACAGGAGAAGTTGGGGGGGGGGGGGTGAGACTGAGTTCTTCGAGTCCCAGCTTGGTCAGCGTTGAGATTTACATCCGCAAAATTCCCCGCCCTGCTAAAGGTCAGTAGGGGATATCGATGGGCTTGAAAAGACCGCCGTTCGCCGGATGGAGAGTGCACAGGGTATGGAGAGCCATACCCTGTGCATGTTAAAGAACACGCTGGGTGGCCTTGACGGGAGGCTACCATCTGTCTCCCAACAGCTATTCCAGTGGGTCCCCTCCCCCAACCTTCTCTGAGCCTTCGGGGTCCATGTGACCTGGCCATTTAGCCCATGGTGTGCAAAAAAAGTGCCGCTCAGAAATAAAACAACCCAACCCAAGAGATGTGCCCAGGAGACTCTAAGTGGTGAGGGCTTCCCGAGATTCGCTGTTATGTAGATAAGTATTATTGAAAATAAAAGAAAACAGAAATAGAAAAAAGCGTGATATCGTCTATTTTTTAGTATGATACCATAGTTTTTTATACTGTTAGATACTAAGAGATCGGGTCCACGATGTCCCGGTAGCCAAGGACCTCCAGAAGATCTTAATCTTCCACTGCTGATAATGAAACTGGAACGCCATTCCTGTACCTACTAGATATGAAAATACGTAACTTTTAAGCCAATAGACAGATAATTTAAGCCATCTGAATATTATTTTATAAAATAGGCGTAATTCCGAATGGGTGAGCTGACACGTGTGACGTCATCTGCGGCAGAAATTGGCAGTTTCTCCTGGTTCCGCGGCTACTTGAGTTATTGGCCCCAAATTTGGTGAGATGGCCCCACTTAGTTCTAGCCCTGTTGGGGTAACAGATAGAGCTCCAGGCGTGAATCGAGAGTGATCTCCCGAAAAGTGTCCGAGATTCCTAGGTTGGGTTGGGTTGTTTTACCTCTGAGCGGCACTTTTTTGCACACCATGGGCTAAATGGCCAGGTCACATGGACCCCGAAGGCTCAGAGAAGGTTGGGGAAGGGGACCTACTGGAACAGCTGTTAGGAGACAGATGGTAGCCTCCCGTCAAGGAGATTCCTAGGAGCGCTGCCTCCCTTATTTCATGAAAGGTTGTTGGGTTGGGTTGTTTTACCTCTGAGCGGCACTTTTTTGCACACCATGGGCTAAATGGTCAGGTCACATGGACCCCGAAGGCTCAGAGAAGGTTGGGGGAGGGGACCCACTGGAACAGCTGTTGGGAGACAGATGGTAGCCTCCCGTCAAGGCCATCCAGCGTGTTCTTTAACGTTCACAGGGTATGGCTCTCCCGCACACGGGGTCACGGCTTAACGTCCCATCAGACGGACGGCGGCCTTTCCAAGCCCATCGGTGTCCCCTACTGACCGTGGGCAGGGCGGGAATTTTGCGGAGATAAATCTCAACGCTGACCCAGCTGGGACTCCAACCTGGGAACTACAGATTACGAGCCTGGCGCGCTACCGACTGAGCCACCCCCGACCCTTCATGAAAGGACTAGCACTTGTGGAAAGCTCTGAATGAAGTTATTAAAGGACATACGTTTGGCACCAAACTTTTGGAGGGATTTAATTGTGATTAGACCCCAATTACAATTAAATGCCATATTCCAAATGTAAAGGTTGTTTGAGGTTTTACTTTTTATTAAATAAAAAAAAAACCCTCAAGCAGCTGCTTGCCCCAGAGGTCTCATAGGAGTCAGTTTATATGCCGTAGTAGTAGTTTGGAAGGATTGAATTGTGATTAGAGTAGTATATAAATGGCGGAAAGATATAAATGAACTAATTGATGAGAAGAGTTATCAGCGGATATAGGTTTCGCGCCAAACTTTTGGTAAACTAGTCATAAATAAAGTAGAATCCGGGCCGAACCAATGGGCGGTCGACACCGACAGGAGAAAACGTGTTTATTGAACGTGCAAAAACATACAACAACTTTAACAATAACAATGACAACAATAATCAACAACACAAATACCCATTTTAGCAGGTGCAATGAGACATGTCTCTTCCCGTCCTGCAGCAATTCACTCATCTATAGTCATTTTTATATGAAAACAAAAACTTTGGAAAATAAGAAAAATTCACAAAAAGAAACACGCAAAAGAAATAAAAAATTTACCCTGATTATAATATTTTTTTGACATTCTCTCACACTGCTTTTTTTTTTTTCAGGGCGGGGGGTGGCTCAGTCGGTAGCCACCCCCGCCCTGAAAGCGGTAGCCACCCCCGCCACTCTCGCTCTCTTTTAGGGGAGGAAAGAAATGGAGATAGTTCGATACATTATCCTCCTCACGTCAGAAGTTTCTAAACCAAAAACCGAAATTCCTTCGCTCAGAGGCGGCCAGTAGCTCAGTGGTCCAGCACCTGATATGTTATCAGGAGGTCGTGAGTTCATATCCCACCCGGCTCAAGACAAATTGGGTCGGGGATGGCTCAGTCGGTAGGGCGCCAGGCTCGTAATCTGTAGTTCCCAGGTTCGAGTCCCAGAGGGGTCAGCATTGAGATTTATCTACGCAAAATTCCCCGCCCTGCCCACGGTCAGTAGGGGACACCGATGGACTTGAAAAGGCCGCCGTCCGTCGGATGGGACGTTAAGCCGTGGCCCCGTGTGCGGGAGAGACATACCCTGTGAACGCTAAAGAACACGCTGGATGGCCTTGATGGGAGGTTACCATCTGTCTCCCAACAGCTGTTCCAGTGGGTCCCCTCCCCCAACCTTCTTTGAGCCTTTGGGGTTCATGCGACCTGGCCATTTAGCCCATGGTGTGCAAAAAAGTGCCGCTCAGAGGTAAAACAACCCAACTGCTTTTTTTATCATTTATTTTTAGTAGTAATTCTATATCCTCTGTTCCCATAATGTAAGTAACTCTAAACTAATTTTTTTTAATTTTTTTTTTCATTCTTATATTTATGGGCAATGAATTATAGATTATCATGCCATAAAATATCGATGTCAAATTTTCTTTTTTTGTGGAATAAACAATTTACATTCTCCATTTTGCAGATTACAGCATATCACCTTTTTTCTTAAAGTATTAAGTGTTCTAAATAATAGATACATTATTCGATATGTATACAACTTTCTTAAATATATTATTTTATTGTTTTCGACCAGTTTATTTCTTCTGTCTTGTTATAATACTTCATTATATTGAAGAACTTCCTTTGCAAAACGTCAATACCACTGACTGTTTCTTCTATGGTAATCTGGTGTCAGGGCGTACAGTCGCTCAAGAAAAGTATCCGAACACTATGATTGATTACAAAATTCAGAAAAAACATCTGGCAACGATTTTTTTTAGAAATTAGTTATCTGGTAACCTTCGTGTCACGTGATTGCAGAATTCAGGAAAAATATCTGAAACATGTACAGCAACTGTACACGCTCCAGTTACCGTTCAGAGCAAACTAGAGCGTGTGCAGTTACTGAACACGCTCCAGTTTGCTGTGAACGGTAACTGCACACGCTCAATATTCTATGAGTGGGCCCACACGATCCAATATACTGTGAACATTAACCGCAACCGCTCCAGTTTGCTGCGAACGGTAACTGCACACGCTCCATATTCATTGCATTATATATTCATACGCATTATGTATATTAAAAAATATCCAAACACTACGGTTGATTACAGAATTCAGAAAAAATATCTGGCAACGATTTTTTTAGAAATTAGTGATCTGGCAACCTTCGTGTCACGTGACACGAAGGTTGCCAGATCACTAATTTCTAAACAAAAATCGTTGCCAGATATTTTTTTCTGAATTCTGTAATCAATCATAGTGTTCGGATACTTTTTTGAGCGACTGTACACTAGATACTACGCAGATTTTTACAGAAGTGCATATCTTTTTCAAAAGAATTTACTCTCCTGTAATTCCACAGATACTTGATCGTGTTTTGTTTAAAAAAATCGAGTCTCTGGCTATCCTTGGATGGAATTATCTTGTTGAATTGAAACAATCTTGAATTATCTTGTACTATCCGTTGTGAAAGTTACGAATCGCGAAATACGTTTCATGCCACATCTTTGGAAGGATTGGGTTGGGTTGTTTTACCTCCGAGAGACACTTTTTTTGCACACAATGGGTTAAATGGCCAGGTCACAAGGACTCTCTGGGCTCAGAGAAAGATGGAGAGAGGGGACCCACTGGACAGCAGTCTCGTGCAGACGGAACACGAGATTTTTCCCCAGCGGGGGTTCCTTCGGGACCCGCCTCACCAACCGACAACTGAAGGCTTTGACAGCTGTTAAGAGACAGATAGAAGCCTCCTGTCCAGGCCACCCAGCGTGTTCTTGAACGTGCACAGATATGGCTCTCTGACACACGGGGTCGCGACTTCCATCAGACGAACGATGACCTTTCAAACACCATCGGTGCCCCTACTGACCGTGGTCAGGGTTGTGGTTTGTTTTGGGTTGTTTAACCTCTGAGCGGCACTTTTTTGTACACCATGGGCTAAATGGCCAGGTCACATGGACTCCGAAGGCTCAGAGAAGGTTGGGGGAGGGGACCCACAGGAACAGCTGTTGGGAGACAGATGGTAGCCTCCCGTCAAGGCCATCCAGCGTGTTCTTTAACGTGCACAGGGTATGTCTTTCCCGCACACGGGGCCACGGCTTAACGTCCCATCCGACGGACGGTGGCCTTTCCAAGCCCATCGGTGTCCCCTACTGACCGTGGGTGGGGCGGAGAAATTTTGCGGAGATAAATCTCAACGCTGACCCAGCTGGGACTCGAACCTGGGAACTACAGATTACGAGCCTGGCGCGCTACCGACTGACCCCCCCCCCCACCCCGTTGGCAGGGTGGGGAGTTTTCTCTGCTAGGATTCAAACCTGGGAACTGCATATTAAGAGCATGGTGACTATTGACCGACTCCCCCCCGCTGCCCTTTTTTAGCGGAAATGATAAAGTTATGAATGGGGAGGAGAAATAGTTTCGTGTGAAGCGTTTGGCCGGATTTAGCTAGCATTTAATATTTTTGCTAAATTTTCGGGATTTTAAAGGGTGCATTGGATCCTTTGATTCAATAGAAATTTTGCCATACCAAAAGATTTTGACAAGCGATTTCCTCATTCTAAACTATAATTACCATTATAGCCAAATGACGTTTAGTAACAGACTTCGCTTGGTGAGCCAAAATCGAACGTTACATGTGGGAGACAATTGCTTCCCAGTGTAATCGAGAATCTAATCTTAAGACGATTCTAATTGCTTCGAGAACGTAACACCAATAAATTGTTTTCTTATTTCGAGTGATATTTAAGTACAGAAACTTATGGCCTTACCCTTGAGATGTAGAGTCGCTCAAAAAAGTATCCGAACACTATGATTGATTACAAAATTCAGAAAAAATATCTGGCAAAATTTTTTTAGAAATTAGTGATCTGGCAACATTCGTGTCACATGATTACAGAATTCAGAAAAAATATCTGGAGCGTGTACAGCAACTGTACACGCTCCAGTTACCGTTCACTGGAGCGTGTGCAGTTACTGCACACGCTCCAGTTTGCTGTGAACGGTAACTGCACACGCTCAATATTTCCGTGAGTGAGCCCACACGATCAGTATCAAAATAATATGACCACCTACAGTCGCGCAAAAAAGTAACCGAACACTATGGTCGATTACAGAATTCAGAAAAAATATCTGGAGCGTGTACACGCTCCAAATATTTTCTGATCTGGAAACCTTCGTGACACGTGACACGAAGGTTGCCAGATCACTAATTTCTAAAAAAATCGTTGCCAGATATTTTTTCTGAATGTTGTAATCAATCATAGTGTTCGGATACTTTTTTGAGCGACTGTACCTCTTTCACTGTGGCATATGGGGCGGGGGTAGCTCAGTCGGTAGCGCGCCAGGCTCGTAATATGCAGTTCCCAGGTTCGAGTCTCAGCTGGGTCAGCGTTGAGATTTATCTCCGCAAAACTCCCGTCCTGCCTACGGTCAGTAGGGGACACCGATGGGCTTGGAAAGACCGCCGTCCGTCGGATGGGACGTTAAGCCGTGGCCCCGTGTGTGGGAGAGCCATACCTTGTACACATTAAAGAACACGCTGGATGGCCTCGACGGGAGGCTACCATCTGTCTCTCAACAGTTGCTCTAGTGGGTTCCCTCCCCCAACCTTCTCTGAGCCTTCGGGGTCCTTGTCAGCCGACCATTTCGCCCATGGTGTACAAAAGGGTGCCGCTCAGAGGTAAAACAACCCAACAACCCACTGCGGCATGGCTTGAATGGCCAGGTCAAAGATTCCTAGGGTTCGGAACAAGATAAGGGAAACGAAACCATTTGGCAGTTATTAGGAGAAGATTAATCCAGTTTTCACTGGTAATGTTTCATAAATAAATAATTGAATAAAATGTTTAGTGCAGGTTAATATGACTTCGGTAAAGACATTCTTTTTAATGATAAAATATTTTCCTATTGCGAGACACCAAACTATCTTCGTGGCATTAGGCATAGACATAACTTTACTGAATCTAGACCACGGCTTAACTTCTAAGGACGCCCATTTTCTTGAAGCCATCGGTGTCTCCTTTCTCACTGAAGATGAAGTAAGAACAAACGAATAGTAAAGTTTCCATTTTCGCACAAATGAGATTCAAAGTGATATTGTCACTCTCGTTTACACAACGCCATTCTCCATCCAAAATATTTATTCTCTCTGAAATCAGTGGGGCGGGAGTGGCTCAGTCGGTAGCGCGCCAGGCTCGTAATCTGTAGTTCCCAGGTTCGAGTCCCAGCTGGGTCAGCGTTGAGATTTTTCTCCGCAAAATTCCCCGCCCTGCCCACGGTCAGTAGGGGACACCGATGGGCTTGGAAAGATCGCCGTCCGTCGGATGGGACGGTAACCCGTGGTCCGTGTGCGGGAGAGCCATTCCCTGTGCACGTTAAAGAACACGCTGGATGGCCTTGACGGGAGGCTACCATCTGTCTCCCAACAGCTGTTCCAGTGGGTCCCCTCCCCCAACCTTCTCTGAGCCTTCGGGGTCCATCTGACCTGGCCATTTAGCCCATGGTGTGCAAAAAAGTGCCGCTGAGAGGTAAAACAACCCAACCCAACTCTGAAATCAGAAAGGAAATATTCCTCTTCCTTCTGTTCTCTCCTTTTTTTGACCGGGGTCTGTATAGAGGGCATCTCTTCAGTTGATCTTCTAACCAGTAAAGCGAGACATAATCTTCTCGTGTTCCAATGGGGCAAACACGAGAGGCGACCTCCACGTAACAACCCTTTCCTGGGCTGCGAGCACATGTCTACTGGCACTTGACACATCCCAGCGCGGCTTCTCTGATGATGGACTGTTACCATGACAACCGTTTTCTACAGCCACTCTGCCACCGGAAGCGAGCCATCGGAGGTCGAGACACGAGCCTGGGATGTGGGGCGACCGTGGCACGCGCCATTGGTCATGTGACCCCACGAGGAGCACTCGAGGATGCGGAATAATTGCTTCTCTGTGTCGGGTGCGTGCGTGCCTAGCGCAGTGGGCACCGAACTGCCTCTGCTGGTAACGTCCACAGATGGAGCATTCTGACTGAGTCGTGGGGATGAGAGGAACTTTATACCGGATAAGATAGATACGGGCTGGGCGGAAATGAACTTCCTTCTCTTGTACCAGGTTTGACGAATGAAGTTTATGAAAACACATTAAGTACTGTTTTTTTTTGTCGGTTTCATGGGAGGAACTGAAGGATTTCCGAATTGCAACACTTTCTACTAGGAGAGTTGCTTGCAATGGTATAAAAAATAATTTCTAGTCAAACGTGAACTCCCTTAGATACGATAAAAATGCAATTGTTTGTATGAGTTAGGTTAACTTCTGAGCGGGGCTTTTTTGTACACAATGGGTTAAATTTCCGAGCTCACAAGGACCTCAATTGTTCAGAGTTGGATAGGGAATAGCGACCCACTATCAAGATGTTAGGGTTCTCATCGTTCTTTTACCTCTGAGTGTCACTCTTATGCACTCAAGGGCTAAATGACCAGGCCACAAGGACCCCAGGGACTGAGAGAAGATTGGAGGAAGTGGACCCCAGGGACTCAGAGAAGATTGGAGGAAGTGGACCCCAGGGACTCAGAGAAGATTGGAGGAAGTGGACCCCAGGGACTCAGAGAAGATTGGAGGAAGTGGACCCCAGGGACTGAGAGAAGATTGGAGGAAGTGGACCCCAGGGACTGAGAGAAGATTGGAGGAAGTGGACCCCAGGGACTGAGAGAAGATTGGAGGAAGTGGACCCCAGGGACTCAGAGAAGATTGGAGGAAGTGGACCCCAAGGACTGAGAGAAGATTGGAGGAAGTGGACCCCAGGGACTCAGAGAAGATTGGAGGAAGTGGACCCCAGGGACTGAGAGAAGATTGGAGGAAGTGGACCCCAGGGACTCAGAGAAGATTGGAGGAAGTGGACCCACAGGACAGCTGTTAAAAGACAGATGGAAGCCTTCCGTCAAGACCATCCAGCGTGTTCTTTAATGTGCACAAGTTATGATTCTCCCACACACGAAACCACGGCTTTACATCCATCCGACGGACGACTGGCTTTCCAAGCTCAACGGTGTCTACTTTCTTACCGAGGGCAGCGCGTGGGTTTAGAGAAGGATAAATATCAACGCTGGCTTAAGGGAGATTCGAATCCGGGAACTGCAGATTATGAGCCTGGCACGCTACCGATTCAACCAATCTCTACCCCCATTAATGCTAGGAGACAGCAAATGGTGGCATCCTGAAAAGGCATTGGGGCCACGGCTTAACGTTCCATACGACGGCGGCCTTTCCAAGCCCATCGGTGTCTCCTACTGACCGTGGGTAGGGCGGGAAGTTTTTGTGGAGATAAATCTCAACGTTGACCCAACTGAGACTCGAACCTGGGAACTACAGATTACGAGCCTACACGCTACCGACTGAGCCACCCCCGCCCCAACTCATTTTGTAACACGCTGATAGCCTTAACAGGAAGCGATCTTTTGACTCTTAATAGCTATACAGCAGATCTCTTACCCATTTCTCAGTCCTTGGAGTTCTTGTGATCTTGGTCATTTAACCCGTTCTGTAGGATAAAAATTATTTCTCAGGAAATAAATAACTCTATCTTTTCCGTTTATATTCTACATCATAATCCTAACAATTCCCTTCAGAAAATTTTCATTTTTTTAAACTACTTTTCATTTTCATTATTATTGAGCATCGACTCGTATTCCCTTTTCACTCAACCCTTTTCTAACATCCATTCTTCTAAAGTCATTCAAAAAATGATTTATCAGCATTTCAAAGTCTCAAACTGCGCTATACACTTAAAGTCACGACAATCTCTTTCACGGTCAGTAGGGGACACCGATGGGCTTGGAAAGGCCGCCGTCCGTCGGATGGGACGTTAAGCCGTGGCCCCGTGTGCGGGAGAAACATACCCTGCGCACGTTAAAGAACACGCTGGATGGCCTTGACTGGAAGCTACCATCTGTCTCCCAACAGCTGTTCCAGTGGGTCCCCTCCCCCAACCTTCTCTGAGCCTTCGGGGTCCATGTGACCTGGCCATTTAGCCCATGGTGTGCAAATGGGTGCAGCTCAGAAGTAAAACAATCCAACCCAACTCTCTCTTTTGCCGTTTCCATCTTATCATGCTTCCCTGAATCATCCGCATCTATCGAGATGCATTTATTCATTTTACAATTACAAGGCAACAACACACACACCAAAAAAAAAATCGCGCTTGGGGCAATTTCTCAGAACTGGCAAGAATGCATTCCTTAATCCTTCCACAAGAGTTTGTCGAAATTCCGCGCTTCGAGTCTTGCGCTCCTATAATTCAGAATTCGCTTTCACGCGAGCACGGACCCCTCGTTCCTTCTATCTTTTTCTGCGCCTTAACCTTCGTTCCCTCTCTGTAATAAATATCACACTTTAATAAAAGCATTTTCACTCTCTTTAATACTGCTCCGTCTCTCCAAAGAGGCCATTTCTTCCGTGTCGTCCCCGCAAACTGCCAATTAACTCCGATTTGCACGGCGATAAGGAAAGGTGCGAGAGTAATTTATGTTCGCAGAAGTGCTGGAAACCGGGGTGTCGACGGCAATTAGTTCGCGGAGGACGGTTGATTTTTTTTTTCCTTCAAAGAAGTGAAGGATGGGCAGAATTAAAGAGATGAAGTCGCTCTGTGTAGCGAAAAATTATTCCGATGTGGTAGAGACTCTCTGAATGGTTCCCCATCTTTCCCTGTGATGAGGTGCTGACAATTCAGCTTTGTTTCAGATGACAGATCGATGGAGGCGAGAATATCGAATGAGAAGGAGCACGTGACTGAGTTGAGATATGCAACAGTTTCGCTTGCATTTCTTGTCATCTCGTGCAGACAGAGACATCATTTAACCCCGAGTCAACAGACATTCATTCGTATATAAACAGAAGATTTAAGTGAAGCGTTCATCATCGCAATGGCTATTTTAAACAGGTGAGGACTTCGATCATCAGAAGGACTTCCTGGAAGATGCTGTTTATTGACTTTGATGCCTTTTACGTAGTGCGAACTCATTTCAAAGGGATGCTCTGTCTTTGAAGACACTGATTTCGATTTCAATTCTTGTTTCCTTTTGTGGTTGCATTTAGAAATTCCCTGATGGGGCAGAATGTTTTCTGAAACATTGTTTTGGTAGAGGGGAGCTTCGTTTCGATCTTCATTCGCTTTCGATATGGGCTGAGTTTTTTTTTTTGGCTTAAATAAAAAATAAATACCCCGTCAAGCAGCTGGTTGCCACAGAGGTCTGACAGGAGCCTGTCAGTTTATATGTCACAGTAGAAGGTCTGAGAGGATGGCA
Source organism: Ryuthela nishihirai (assembly GCA_038380435.1). NCBI lineage: Eukaryota > Metazoa > Arthropoda > Arachnida > Araneae > Heptathelidae > Ryuthela > Ryuthela nishihirai. The sequence goes on along the minus strand of JAWZYU010000004.1, from coordinate 74,369,730 downwards.
GGACCTCAGCAGAAAAACGACACAAACAGCCATGCCTTACCCGGGGCTCACAATGGATTAAATGGCCAGGTCACAAGGACCCCAAGAGCTCAGAGAAAATTTAGAGCCGCATATACAGATGCTAAGAGGCAGATGGTAGACTCTTATCATCAAGGCCATCCAGCACATTCTTTAGCGTTCACAGGATATGGCTTGCTCTCTTGCACACGGGGACACGGCTTAAAGTACCATTTCACGAATCGAGGCCTTTCTAAGCCCATTGATGTTCCCTTTCGAACAGAGAGGGAAAGGTGAGATTTAGCAGAGATAAACCTCAACGCTGGTACAATTGGGACTCGAACCTGGGAACTACAATCATTCGGTGGAGTTACGACATTTAACTGTAAGTGTCCTTTTCTTCCTACAAATATGAACTTAAAATCTTCGGTATTTTGCTTCTTTTTTCTGTTTATAGGGAATACAGAATTTAGAGCTAATGAGTTTTGAGTCTCAGTGGGGAGACTGTCAATTTTTCATTTTCACTCTTTGTAAGATTTCACTCTGTGATAAGGAGATACACTCCTCCGTGAAAATCAAACAGCTTGGACAGATCTTGTCCATCAGATGGGACTGTATGCTGGGGAAACATACCCTTTGCATTTTAGGTTGGATTGTTTTACCTCTGAGCGCCACTTTTTTGCACACCATGGGCTAAATGGCCAGGTCACATGGACCCCGAAGGCTCAGAGAAGGTTGGGGGAGGAGACCTACTGGAACAGCTGTTGGGAGACAGATAGTAGCCTTCCGTCAAGGCCATCCAGCGTTTTCTTTAACGTGCACAGGGTATGGCTCTCTCGCACACGGGGCCACGGCTTAACGTCCCATCCGACGGACGGCGGCCTTTCCAAGCCCAACGGTGTCCCCTACTGACCGTGGACAGGGCGGGGAATTTTGCGGAGATAAATTGCATTTTAGAAAACACACTGGATGGTTTGACGAGAGTCTCTTATATTTCTCGTAATAGCTGTCCAGGAGATATCCTTCCCATAAGTAACCCAGGTCTTTGGGGTCCTCGTGACCTGGCCATTTACCCCACTGTGTATAGAAACAATGCAGCTCAAAGTTAAAGCAACTACATCCCAACAATAACTTGATTTGAGAATGATATGTGGGTAAAAATATTTCTGAAAAAAAAAACGCCCGAGCTCTACACTATATGGTTTTCGTCTCCTGTCTAAGGCAGACTCGAACCTTTTGAAACGCAGCATAGGATGTCGCACGTAGCATTTGTGCTTATTGACTGATTACTGAATTTGAAGGGGCGGGGGTGGCTCAGTCGGTAGCTCGCCAAGCTCGCAATCTGTAGTTCCCAGGTTCGAATCCCAGCTGGGTCAGCGTTGAGATTTATCTCCGAAAAATTCCCCACCCTGCCCATGGTCAGTAGGGGACACCGATGGTCTTGGAAAGACCGCCGCTGTCGGATGGGACGTTAAGCCGTGGCTCCGATTACGGGAGAGCCATAACCTCTGCACGTTAAAGAACACACTAGATGGCCTTGACGGGAGGCTACTATCTGTCTCCCATCAGCTGTTCCAGTGGATCCCCTCCCCAAACCTTCTCTGAGCCTTTGGGGTCCTTGTCACCTGGCCATTTAGCCCATTGTATGCAAAAAAAGTGCCGCTCAGAGGTAAAACAACCCAACTGAATTCGAAAGACTGTAAACTACATGACCCTGTAAGCACTCTTCCCGTTGCTTCAACAGACGAGTAAATATCATCACCTTTTTCGTCGTGGAGATGAGTTCTGCCGTCTTGGGAACTGAAAGCGCTTGCGTGGCATTCTCGAGAGCTCAGCTTGTCCTACATAGTGACGGCATCGCAATTCTTCGCACACATTATACGTGTCAGGAAGTTCTCTATTTCCTCGTCATATCACGGTAAATGGGAGAGGGAAACACCCATCTCCGTCATCAGAGCTGCAACGCTGTCATGCTTACGTCTCCATGGTGGCCCTAAGGCTGGGTGTCACACCAATGATCATTAAAGATGTCAATTGTCTACGTCTTATTCGGGGGAGGGGTGGGGGAAGCGATGAACTGTCATCAGGCTGTTTGAATGGAATATTTTGACGTGAGAAATGTTTTTCCTTATTTCTCTAGGTGAGATTGTCAAATCAGAAGATAATTAAGAATAACGTATCTCCTCCTTTCCGCAGTTCTCAGGTTCGAATCTCCTTCCTCTTCCGGCATTGAGATTTATTACCGCCAAACCATCATCCTGCCTGAGGTCAGAAGGGGAACACTGATAGGCTTAAAAATAACGCCGTCCGTCGGATTGGATGTAAAGCAGTGTTCCCGTGTGCATGAGAGAGAGTCATAATCACTGTACATTAAAGAACACGCTGGATGGACGTTTCGACAGTGAACCGAGGTTAGTATTGGCATTCGGAGCTGCCTGCAGCTACGCAGCACCATTTTGAGCAGGTTTCGATGTATTGTGTGTTGTGACACATTATTTCCGTCACCAACATTCAAATTACGGGCGAGTTGCGCTACAGTATCCCTTCTATTAGTTCGTACCATACGGGATAGCCTTCGCACACCTCTAGCATCGATGAGCTGTGGTGAGCCCACATCTTGCCGGTGGTTCGCGTATTTTTCCTCCTCGAATCACTTTTTGGAGGTACTAACCATGGCTGACCGTGAACACTATACAAGCCTTGCCATCTCGGAAATGCTCCGACCCAGTCGTCTGGCCATTACAATTTGGCCTTTGTCAAACTCACTTAGGTGCGCTGCCTTTCTCATCTGAAGAACAAGAACAACGCTGATTAACAGAGCTCAGTATCAGGTGTTATTTATACCGTTTCATGACGTTCACATGCGCCGTCGTTTACCTTTATTTGCTTCGATTTGCATAAAGACGCGCTGGTCATAATATTTTGGCTCTTCGGTGTATTTCCGGAAACAAAAAAAATATAAATGTTTACATTTGTGCAATGGTACGGATGAACAGACAGTCAACAAAGTGAAGAAATTAGCTACTTTTATTTCGTTTTTTTTTTTAAAACTTCTCTAAAGTTATCTTGAGTTATTCTAAAGTTCTAAAAATCCTTCAAAATCGAAACCAGATTTTGCACATAAAGTAATCCAGGTCTTCAAACATTTTCTTTACTATCTATTTTACTATCTATTTGATTCAGAGACACTGGCGTGGACAGGGAACGAGAAGTTGAATCCACCTATCCAAGTTGGAGAAATTTTACTGTTAAGAAATCATTAGTTCATTAGTTACATTAACAACTATATGATAATATGATAAACTAATAAATATGAAATACTAATAGCATTAGAAATATTAATTACTAATGATAAGCAAAACTCAACTTACCTTTTTTAGAAACCTTGGCTATGCCAGTGGATACATTAGATCCACTCTCAAAAATATTTCCCTGATGTAACACTGCTTACGTGACACGCATCTATTGGTTTACCTCATTATAATATTGCCTAGGTGATAAAAAGTATTAGATCTCATTCCCAAGAAAAGTTTTTCCGTTACGATGTAGCCTAGTGACCCACACATATAGGGGCGGGGGTGGCTCAGTCGGTAGTGCACCAGGCTCGTAATCTGTAGTTCCCAGGTTCGAGTCCCAGCTGGGTCAGCGTTGAGATTTATCTCCGCAAAATTCCCTGCCCTGCCCACGGTCAGTAGGGGACACCGATGGGCTTGGAAAGGCTGCCGTCCGTCGGATGGGACGTTAAGCCGTGGCCCAATGTGCGGAAGAGCCATACCCTGTGCACGTTAAAGAACACGCTGGATGGCCTTGACGGGAGGCTACCATCTGTCTCCCAACAGCTGTTCCAGTGGGTCCCCTCCCCCAACCTTCTCTGAGCCTTCGGGGTCCATGTGACCTGGCCATTTAGCCCATGGTGTGCAAAAAAGTGCCGCTCAGAGGTAAAACAACCCAACCCACACATATATTAGATCACTTCCTTTTGAATTATTTTCCTGAATATGACACTGCTTATTTGATGCAACACTGTCTGGCCAAATTATTATGAACACCTATTTAATACTGGTGCTAATTTCGGAATGATACAGTTTCAAAGTTTGCAATTCTCTGAGCATAGTTCTTGTTCAAATGAGTTTTGAGGTACTGCTCGCTGTCCTATCTCTCAGCTGATGAACTGTAGCAGCTCGGTTTTGTCGTACAGTTCGTGCCAACAAACGCCGGTCTCTGTTTGCCAGTCATTTTCCTATTGCCTTTGACACGATTGGCGGATGTTGTTTCAGACCGTTGCCATTCTCCATATACTTGTGATATTATGCCCCGTGATTTTCCGTTAAGGTCCATCACTTCTGGTGAGCGGGGGAGGGGGGATCTATCAGTAGCGCGTCAGGCTCGTAATCTGCAGTTACCACGTTTTTTACCATCTGGGTCATCGTTGAGATCTATCTCCTCGAAACTCCCCTCCCTGTTCATGGTCAGTAAGGGACACCGATGGGCTTGGAAAGGCCGCCGTCCGTCGGATGGAACGTTAAGCCATGGCACCTTTTACGGGAGAGCCATACCCTGTGCACGTTAAAACACAAGCTGAATGGGGTTGACGGGAGGCTACCGTCTGTCTCCCAAATAGCTGTTCCAGTGGTTCCCCTGCCACAACTTTCTCTTAGCCTTCGGTGTCCTTGTGACCTGGCCATTTAGCCCATTGTGTTCAAAAAAGTTCTGCTCAGAGGTGCAACAACAACAACCATCACTTCTGTGACTATGCTCCTGCACATCGTGCTCGAACGATGAGCCCCTTTTCGAAATCAGTCAGATCAACCTTTTTACCCATGTCGAACTTGACATGAAATGTTGGCATGTTTCATAATAATAATAATTTATTCCGTGCAGTGGGTTACAGTAAAGCCAAGGTAAGGTAATTTTGGATATTAATTTAAACGTTCAAATGACTTCCACATGAGGAAGTCCTCATAATAATTCCCCGCCCTGCCCACGGTCTGTAGGGGACACCGATGGGCTTGGAAAGGCCGCCGTCCGTCGGATGGGACGTTAAGCCGTGGCCCCGTGTGCGAGAGAGCCATACCCTGTGCACGTTAAAGAACACGCTGGATGGCCTTGACGGGAGGCTACCATCTGTCTCCCAACAGCTGTTCCAGTGGGTCCCCTACCCCAACCTTCTCTGAGCCTTCGGGGTCCATGTGACCTGGCCATTTAGCCCATAGTGTGCAAAAAAGTGCCGCTCAGAGGTAAAACAACCCAACCCAACCCTCATAATAATTTTGCCATGCAGTGTACAAGTATTAGCTTTCCATAAACGCTTTCTTGGATATGACACTGTCTATTCGATAGAGATATTGGATGCCATGAAGAATTGTAGTGTTGATTGCATTAAAGTGACCACATCCAACCAACATCTAAGAAATGGAGAGAATCGCTTTACAGTACTAATGTTATCATAGAGCATAATTTCCCCAAATGACAAACCTTGATTCAGAGAAGAACGTAAGAAAGCTTTTCAGTTTATTGCCAGGAAAATTGGGATGAGTTGTTTTACCTCTCTGCTGTACTCTTAAACTCTTTAACTGATAAGGGCGGTGGTGGCTCAGTCGGTAGCGCGCCAGGCTCGTAATCTGTAGTTCCCAGGTTCGAGTCCCAGCTGGGTCAGCGTTGAGATTTATCTCCGCAAAATTCCCCGCCTTGCCCACGGTCAGTAGGGGACACCGATGGGCTTAGAAAGGCCGCCGTCCGTCGGATGGGACGTTAAGCCGTGGCCCCGTGTGCGGGAGAGTCATACCCTGTGCACGTTAAAGAACACGCTGGATGGCCTTGACGGGATGTCTCCCAACAGCTGTTCCAGTGAGTCCCCTCCCCCAACCTTCTCTGAGCCTTCGGGGTCCATGTGACCTGGCCATTTAGCCCATGCTGTGCAAAAAAGTGCCGCTCAGAGGTAAAACAACCCAACCCACACACAAGGCCACAGTTTGATGTTTCATCTAAAGGAGTGCTTCCAAGCTCACCGAGGGCAGCGTTGGAATCAGCGGAGATGTGAAAAGTTTAATGAAGGAGAAGAATATTGGTCAGCTGTAATGACATCAAAACTAGACTGAGGAACAGAATGTTGAGGAAGGGGAAGAGAGAAATGATTCTGCTCTCTTGATGTGACGAAGAAAGAGGAAGAGGGGCAGAAGTTGATCCCCTATTCTTCTCATTCCTAGTAGGTTTGTGCCACGTGATATGGGGGCAAGGAGGCGAGGTGAACAGCCTCTGTGTTTCAGGTGCGATGTGTAGGGACAAGGTCAGGTCAAGAGGAGACCTTGTCTTCTCGGACCTGTAGCCACACCTTCTGCTGCTCATCCGACACGTGGCTTTGTTCTCAAGAAGATGGATAGTTGCCCCATCTGCACTGCTTTTCAGAGAGGTGAACCGAGGAGGAGGATTAACTGATAACTTAGAAGTTGCACCTCATCTCACAAAATGAAGCCTTTTTTTCTTGGTCCATTTTAATTTCGATGCTTGTTTCTATTCATTTTCTTTTTATTTATTATTACCTTCTTGTTTGTGTAAGTCTACCACTGTCCTCCCACACAAGTTCTACTTTTTAATCTTGATTACACGAAATAAATCTTCTTTGTTTTATTCAAAAACATCTCGTCTTCAGGTTTTTGGTGGTTGAAAATGACAGATAACATCAATTCAACAATTTGCCAGTGTATTACACACAGCTCTAATATTAGACGATTTCCATGTGATGTCAGTTGGAATCTAACTTCGAAACTCTATAAACATCTGAAATATGCATTAGTGGAAAAATATGACTGAGGATAAATTAAAGATCGTAATTAAATCTATTTAAATTTCGATTTTCAGCAATATTCGTTCAGTAGCGCGCTTGGTTGCAAATCTAAGGGATCTGGGTTCGAGTCCCGGGTAAGACATGGTGTATGTGTCGTTTTTCTGCTGAGGTCCTGCCATCCTCTCAGACCTTCTTATGTGGCATAAAAACTGACAGGCTCCTGTCAGACCTCTGTGGCAAGCAGCTGCTTGAGGGGGTATTTATTTTTTTTTATTTATTTAAAGACTTATGAACACTGCAATCATTAACAATAAATTATCTGGTTTTAAAAAAATCATTTATGATTGTCTAATATTGAAATAATTATTAAGTACATATTTATTTTATTAAATGGTTTGACGCAATATTAATTATTTAAGTTTTAATTAATTTTTGAGATAAATTTTTGTGACGAATTACTTTTGTTAAAGAGTCTACCTTTCGTAACTTTATAAATATTGAATGAATATTGTTCAAAATCGAGATTTAAATAGATTTACGATTTTTTAAATATTCACTACTAGAGTAGTAGAGGAGATATCCTGTAAATATGGAACTTTAGTCACATTTTTCTATTAAATGTATATTTTAGAAGTTCTAGAGCTTTGAAGTTGGATTCCCATTAACATAACATAGAAATTTCTAGTATTTTGGTACCGCAGTATATAATTGGTAGGAAAAAAATTCTCAAATGTAATTAAAATTTAACTCTCGAATATAACGGAAAAGGGGAAAAAAAACCTCTTTAATAAAAAATATTATTCTCGAAATTTTCTTTCCATATTTTAAGTGTTGAGATTTATCTCCGCAAAACTCCCCGCCCTACCCACGGTCAGTAGGGGACACCGATGGACTTGGAAAGGCCACCGTCTGTCGGATGGGGAATTAAGCCGTGGCCCCGTGTGTGGGAGAGCCATTCCCTCTGCACGTTAAAGAACACACTGGATGGCCTTGACGGGAGGCTATCATCTGTCTCCCAACAGCTGTTCCAGTGCGACCCCTCCCCCAACCTTCTCTGAGCCTTCGGGGTCCTTGTGACCTGGCCATTTAGCCCGTGGTGTGCCAAAAAGTGCCGCTCAGAAGTAAAACAAACCAAACCAAATCGATATTTTAAACCAAGGTAAACTCCAACTTGCTTTAGGGCTATAACTCATAATATACTCAGACCAAAGCGTTGTTTATTCATACACTTAAGCTAGTTATAATCAAAAAAGGAAATTAGTATAATAATTTAATTAAATTGTGCAAATAAAATTAGATTAAGAAAATTAATATGCAATTGAGTAACAGACTTCAATGTTTTATTTTTATGGCAGAAGGTTAAAGGCAGACAAGTAGAATAGTTTTTGTTAAAAACTAGCAAATTTACGTCGCTTTGCTCAGGTTTGAAATATATAATAGACAATTATTACAAATATTTGAAAAAAAAAATTATTGCTGACGCGGCGGGAATCGAACCCGCAACTCTCCAGATGCATGCCAGGGCGCTCTACCTTTAAACCACGCATCAGACGCTAAAATCTTCCAGAATAAGACCTATAAATCTTTCGCTGAGGTATGGCCTACCTTGCGCCATCTATACTTCAGGAGAGGCAACTTTTCCAATTGTTGCTAATGATTTAGATGTTAATGAGGAGGGTTGGGTTGTTTTACCTCTTAGCGGCACTTTTTTGCACATCATGGGCTAAATGTCCAGGTCACATGGACCCCGAAGGCTCAGAGAAGGTTGGGGGAGGGGACCCACTGGAACAGCTGTTGGGAGACAGATGGTAGCTCCCCGTCTAGGCCATATAGCGTGTTCTTTAACGTGCACAGGGTATGGCTCTCCCGCACACGGGGCCACGGCTTAACGTCCCATCCGACGGACGGCGGCCTTTCCAAACCCATCGGTGTCCCCTACTGACCGTGGGCAGGGCGGGGAATTTTGCGGAGATAAATCTCAACGCTGACCCAGCTGGGACTCGAACCTGGGAACTACAGATTTAATGAGGAGGTGAATCGCGCTTATGTTATGAGGGCAGTGGAAAGTCAAAGTCGATTAACCTCAACTTCTACTTGGGGCGGGGGTGGCTCAGTCGGTAGTGCGCCATGCTCCTAATTTACAGTTCTTAGGTTCGAGTCCCAGCTGAGCCAGCATTGAATTTATTTCCTAAAACTCCCCGCCCTGCCCACGGTCAGTAGGGGACACCGATGGGCTTGGAAAGGCCGCCGTCCGTCGGATGGGGCATTAATCCGTGGCTCCGTGTGAGGGAGAGCAATACCCTGTGCATGTTAAAGAACACGCTCGATGACCTTGACGGGAGGCTGCCAACAGCTATTCCAGTGGGTCCCTTCCCCCAACCTTCTTTGAACCTTCGGGGTCTTTGTGACCTGGCCATTTAGCCCATTGTGTGAAAAAATAGTGCTGCTCAGGGGTAAAACGACCCAACCTAAAACCAACTGTGGAGGTTATGGTGACTGGTAAGGGGGTGACCAGTTATTCAGAAATTTTACATTTCAAGTTCATGAATATGGACGGTGGCTCGAACTGTAAAAAGATAATTTATATAAACTTAGCTACCCGTTGCATAATTCTTTGATACCTAATAAGAAATTTTCAAATTTCTGATGTTCGACTGATAACGTGCAATGTTTTAAATAAAATTACATTCTTAATGAGCATGCAGATTACACGAATATGCTTCCCACGGCCCAACAAACTAGGCGAATGTATTCCTGTTGTGGTTCAACAAACTAGGTACAGTCGCTCAAAAAAGTATCCGAACACTATGATTGATTACAAAATTCAGAAAAAATATCTGGCAACGATTTTTTTTTTAGAAATTAGTGATCTGGCAACCTTCGTGTCACGAGACACGAAGGTTAACAGATCACTAATTTCTAAAAAATTCGTTGCCAGATATTTTTTCTGAATTTTGTAATCAATCATAGTGTTCGGATACTTTTTTGAGCGACTGTAGGTGGTCATATTATTTTGATACTAGATCGTGTGGGCTCACTCACGGAAATATTGAGCGTGTGCAGTTACCGTTCACAGCAAACTGGAGCGTGTGCAGTTACTGAACACGCTCCAGTTTGCTGTGAACGGTAACTGGAGCGTGTACAGTTGCTGTACACGCTCCAGATATTTTTCCTGAATTCTGTAATCACGTGACACGAAGGTTGCCAGATCACTAATTTCTAAAAAAATCGTTTGCCAGATATTTTTTCTGAATTTTGTAATCAACCATAGTGTTCGGATACTTTTTTGAGCGACTGTACTTTTTGAACTTTCCTCCGTAACGTTCAACAATCTAATACTTTAAACTTTTCTCCTTAACGTTTCCTATCATCGAATAATATTAAAAAACATTTTCAGGATTAATATATCATCAAGTATATTCTTTCTTGGATGTCTAGCCGTTGACAAACGTTGGATCAAACCTCTTGTTTTATTATTTGAAGCTGAAAACTTTAAACTTTCCTGAAATCTAAGTCAGTAAACATAGATTTATAAAACCGATGCAATAGGTATTCGAGTTCCATCAACTACACTGAAGTTACACTACAAATACAGTTCAGAGAATTAAATACATTCCCTCTTTTGAAAGGAAAAAAAAATCGATCGATTACTTTAGCAAATATTATACGAACACGATTCATCGACGAAGTCTTAACTCCAGAAACTCTCTTCGACAAACTTCCCTCCCAGATTCCCTCTCCTAACTCGCTCAATTTCAACCTTCCGTTTCTCTTTTCTGTTTGTTTATGTTAAGCACGTGAGCCATGCAAAGCTGCTTGTACGCTCGTGCCAAACACAAGATATTACATGCATGTTATGATTAGCTATTTATTCTCCTTCTCCCCCCCCCCGCACTTTCCACGACTGAGTATTGTTATGCCAGCGGGGCGGAGGTGGTTGTTAACCTCACATCACCCCCCCCCACCACCATCACCCTTGGTCGTCTTGCCTCACCTTGCTCTCTCTTGCAGCTCTCGCTAGACAAACACTTTCGAAAGGGGAAAGTGAGGACTTTCACGTGCATCCCAACACTCCTCTCGACTGATCCACCTGTAATTAGGGAACAATGTCGGTGGGAGATCCGTGAGGCGGCGACGCCTATGGGCATGCGTGGTGTGAGACGGTGCTGTTTATCTCGGCACGAGAAGTGGCCCCGTAGTCGAAACTGCGGGGTACTAATGAGGACGTATTTATCTGAGATGGTGAAGTAATGGCTACTGTACGATCCTGATGTGTCAGTGGATTTTTGGATTTTCTTTATCACATTTGCGCTTTTTTGTTTGATGTCGAAACAAAAGTCTTAACCAAACTTTTCGAAAACTTCGCAAGCAACTTCCTCACTTTAAGTCTCAGGAAGGGTGGGCTTTTTTTAAAGTCAGAAATATTGAGTATTTAAGGGACCTGGGTTCGAACCCCGGGTAAGGCATGGTTGTTTGTGTCGTTTTTCTGCTGAGGGCCTGCCATCCTCTCAGACCTTCTACTATGGCGTATAAACTGACAGGCTCCTGTCAGACCTCTGTGGCAAGCAGCTGCTTGAGGGGATATTTATTTTTATTATTATTAGATTGAAAAATCGAAAAAACTTCTAGACAGAATCGCTAATATTCAAGATCCCCAGTAACGAATGATATTTTCAAGACGTACATAAATAAATAAAAAAAATAATAAAATAAATACCCCCTCAAGCAGCTGCTTGCCACATAGGTCTGACAGGAGCCTGTCAGTTTATATGCCATAATAGAAGGTCTGTGAGGATGTGAGCAGAAAAACGATACATACATCCATGCCTTACCCGGGGCTCGAACCCACATCCCGTAGATCAGTAGTCAAGCGCGCTAACCACTCGGCCAATGGGTTAAAAGTAAGAATCTCAAGATATACTTGTGTTCGAGGCCGACATAATAAATGATATTTTCAAGAAACAGGCAAATCATGGGATATTCAAAATCCCCACAAAGTAACAGGGGATAAATCAAGAGCTAAAGATAAACCCCGAAGCCTCAGAGAGGGTTAAGGGAGGGGACCCACTGGAACAACTGTTTGGAGACAGATGGTAGCCTCCCTTCAAGGCCATCCAGCGTGTTCTTTAACGTGCACAGGGTACGGCTCTCCCGCACACTGGGCCGCGGCTTAACGTCCCATCCGACTGACGGCGGCCTTTCCAAGTTCATCGGTGTCCCCTACTGACAGTGGGCAGGGCGGGGGAATTTTGCGCAGATAAATATCAATGCTGATCCAGCTGGGACTCGAACCTGGAAATTACAGATTACGAGCCTGGCGCGCAACCGCCCCCGCCCCCAAGTAGACGAGTTCCTCACAGATCCTCTCTATGACACATGGAACTGACAGGCTCCTTTCAAACCTCTGTGGCAAGAGGGCTGCCCGAGGATTTTTTTTTTTCAATTAGAATAAGGCAAGGTGTTTGCTTTCTCCATACCAGAAAGGTTAGACTTTATTCTAGACTGGATAATCTTCATGTATAACACTATGCTGTAAATGCTTCAGAACCTTGTTCTTCAGTTCGATTTAAAAGCTGTAGCTTTTTTAATTTTCGTAAAAGAATAACGTACAGAAAAGCTTTATCTGTAGAAAATATTTCATTACTCGATTTAAAAATTTTTTGGGGGCATTAAACCATAGAAAACTAAATAATGGATACCATTTCTGACAGTACAGTCGCTCAAAAATAAATATCCGAACACTATGGTTGATTACAGAATTCAGAAAAAATATCTTGCAACGAGATTTTTTAAAAATTAGTGACCTTCGTGTACAGTACACGAAGGTTCCAAGATCACTAATTTCTTAAAAAATCGTGGACAGATATTTTTTTCTGAATTCTGTAAATAATTGAATTGATATAAATTGAAACAAATGAATTCTGTAATAATGTTCGGATATATTTTTCATCGGCTCTTGAAAATTCTTTGAAAATTCTTGTTCGGCTCTTGAAAATTCCAGCGAATTTTTTTCCAACTATGAGACTGATTATAAAATATCTGTGGGTTTATTGGAGCTGATTTGTTCAACTCCTAGTCTCCTGTAATCTGTAGTTCCCAGATTCGAGTCCCAGCCTGGGTCAGCGTTGAGATTTATCTCCGCAAAATTCCCCGCCCTGCCCACGGTCAGTAGGGGACACCGATAGGTTTGGAAAGGCCGCCGTCCGTCGGATGGGACGTTAAGCCGTGGCCCCGTGTGCGGGAGAGCCATACCCTGTGCACGTTAAAGAACACGTTGGATGGCCTTGACGGGAGGCTACCATTTGTCTCCCGACAGCTGTTCCAGTGGGTCCCCTCCCCCAACCTTCTCTGAGCCTTCGGGGTCCATGTGACCTGGCCATTTAGCCCATGGTGTGCAAAAAAGTGCCGCTCAGAGGTAAAACAACCCAACCCTGGGGCTCTTGAAAATTCCAGTGAATTTTTTCCCAACTATGAGACTGATTATAAAATATCTGTATGTTTATTGGAGCCGATTTCTTCAACTCCTCGTCTCTTGAATAAGTGTCAGTGCTGCCCTCTATCCTCTCCCATGTCTGTAGGACGAAGGAAGTTAGATTTCTGCTCGTGCACTTCATTAACACAGCACGTAATGACAGTGTAGATAAGCTAGTAATGACAGGTGTTGACGTGTCACCTCGTTCTGATACACCTGGTCCTGCCGTAACTGACAATATTTTACACGCTCTCCTCCCGACGTCTTGATGACTGAGTACAGCTCCCTCTGCTGATTTGATAGGAAAGCTATCAGCGAGAGATTTAATTACAGACACAGATACATCGCTCGGACTCCGACCAGTTCTTCACCTTGACAGTCCCACCACGTGTTCGAAAGAATCGTAAATGCATTTCGTGTAATGGATTCCGGAATGGACGTAATTTGTGTCATTTGCAAACAGTGTCGAATGGTTTTTCTATTTGTCTGCCTTTGTGGCAGTGCCGTTGATTCTAGCATAACTAAGGTAGTGATTATGTGACAAAGTTATGCATCGTTATTGCTTTTCTTCGGTTGTTTCCTATGTTGATGATAGATTGATCTTGTTCCGACGATGTCGCTTATGTCAAGTTATTTTCGAGTCTCGCTTAGGAGGGTCGTGGCGGCGAATTTGTCAAAACACGAAATGTTTTGTGTCTTAAGAGGGTTGGGTTGTTTTACCTCTGAGCGGCACTTTTTTGCACACCATGGGCTAAATGGCCAGGTCACATGGACCCCGAAGATTCAGAGAAGGTTGGGGGAGGGGACCCACTGGAACAGCTGTTGGGAGACAGATAGTAGTCTCCCGTCAAGGTCATCCAGCGTGTTCTTTAACGTGCACAGGGTATGGCTCTCCGCACACGGGGCCACAGCTTAACGTCCCATCCGACGGACGGCGGCCTTTCCAAACCCATCGGTGTCCCCTACTGACCGTGGACAGGGCGGGGAATTTTGCGGAGATAAATCTCAACGCTGACCCAGCTGGGATTCGAACCTGGGAACTACAGATTACGAACCTGGCGCCCTACCGACTGAGCCACCCACGCGCCCGTCTTAAGAGGGACCAGCGGAGTCCTATATCTATATTATTAAAATTGCTATTTTGTAAGGACCGTCCCATGGCCGAGTGGGGCGGGGATGGCTCAGTCGGTAGCGTGCCAGGCTCGTAATCTGTAGTTCCCAGGTTCGAGTCCCAGCTCGGTCAGCGTTGAGCTTTATCTCCGCAAAATTCCCCGCCCCGCCCACGGTCAGTAGGGGATGGGCTTGGAAAGGCCGCCGTCCGTCGGATGGGACGTTAAGCCGTGGCTCCGTGTGCGGGAGAGACATACCCTGTGCACGTTGAAGAACACGCTGGATGGCCTTGACGGGAGGCTACCATCTGTCTCCCAACAGCTGTTCCAGTGGGTCCCCTCCCCCAACCTTCTCTGAGCCTTCGGGGTCCATGTGACCTGGCCATTTAGCCCATGGTGTGCAAAAAAGTGCCGCTCAGAGGTAAAACAACACAACCCTAGGGCCTCACGATTATAAGAGGCCTCAAAAATTTAAGTTTGAAGTTTACTGTCATGAGCTTCTTCTTTATTTCCAAATTAATATATTGTGCAAACACTGTTCATCTCAGATTTACACAGTCATTATTGTATACCAATGCTAGTCTAATGTTTTCACCACATCAATTTCATATTTACTTTTTTAATATTCCCTCCAATCAGAATAATAAATATGTAAATTATTTCGACTGTAGAAATTTTGGGCCTCAAATATTCTAGCTTAGAGCCTCTTAAACTTGTTGTAGCTTAGGGCCTCAGAAGTCTAAAGACAGGCCCTGATTTCATCTCATGGCACGAACCCGATAGCAATGTGAAGCAGTAAGTCAATAAGTCGGTGTGTGGGATTGTTTTTATATCTGAGCGGCGCTTTTAATTTGCACTTATACACAATGGGCTAAATGGCTAGATCACAAGGATTTGGGTTGGGTTGTTTTACCTCTGAGCGGCACTTTTTTGCACACCATGGGCTAAATGGCCAGGTCACATGTACCCCGAAGGCTTAGAGAAGGTTTGGGGAGGGGACCCACTGGAACAGCTGTTGGGAGACAGATGGTAGCCTCCCGTCAAGGACATCCAGCGTGTTCTTTAACGTGCACAGGGTATGGCTCTCCCGCACACGGGGCCACGTCTTAACGTCCCATCCGACGGACGACGGCCTTTCCAAGCCCATCGGTGTCCCCTACTGACCGTGGGCAGGGCCGGGAATTTTGCGGAGATAAACTCAACGCTGACTCAACTGGGACTCGAACGTGGGAACTACAGATTACGAGCCTGGCGCGCTACCTACTGAGCCACCCCCGCCCCCAGGTCACAAAGATCTCAAGAGCTCAGAGAAGATTATGGTAAGGAGGCCCACTGGACAGCTGTTTACAGATGGTAGCTTCCCAGTCAAGGTCATGCAGCGTGTTCTTTAATGTGCACAGGGTATGGCTCTCCCACACACATAGCCATGGCTTATCATCCCATCCGACGGACGGCGGCCTTTTGAAGCCCATCGGTGCCCCTTTCGGACTGAGGGCAGAAAGGGATAATAATAGTGGATAACAGTAGTTCAAAGATAATAGTAGATAACTCTTTGAACTCTAGGAGCACTTAACCACGGTGTATCAAATTCCACTTGTGTTCAAACATTATGAACTGTAGTGATATGATCTTTAGGTTCAAGATGCTAGCAACCGACATAGATTCATCACGGGATGCAGGCTGTTTATGGACATGCTTGTTTGTCCATAACAACAGTGAAAGACTGCAGAGTGTCATTAAAAATAACCTTCCAGGAAAGGTCATACCTGAGTCTCCTACTTCGCGACAATGATTTCAACCCACCACGATGTTGCCCTTCGGCACCATCAAGGCTATGTGATGTCGAGTGTGTCAATCATTTCTTCATAGTTATCTAGATGTTCCCTTTGTGATTTTCCATATCTTCGGGTGCCTGAAAGTCACTTCCGTCATTCAAGAAACACCGATTCCAGTAGGAAGCTGAATTGCAGCATGATAGGTTTCACCAGCAACGAAAGGGTTGGGTTGGGTTACCTCTGAACGGCACTTTTTTGCACACCATGGGCTAAATGGCCAGGTCACATGGACCCCGAAGGCTCAGAGAAGGTGGGGGGAGGGGACCCACTGGAACAGCTGTTGGGAGACAGATGGTAGCCTCCCGTCAAGGCCATCCAGCGTGTTCTTTAACGTGCACAGGGTATCGCTCTCCCGTACACGGGGCCACGTCCTAACGTCCCATCCGACGGACGACGGCCTTTCCAAGCCCATCCCTACTGACCGTGGGCAGGGCGGGGAATTTTGCGGAGATAAATCTCAACGCTGACCCAGCTGGGACTCGAACCTGGGAACTACAGATTACGAGCTTGGCGCGCTACCGACTGAGCCACCCCCGCCCCACAACGAAAGTAATTCTACCTCGAAAGGCATACAATGTTTGGTGACTCAACACGTTTAAATGTTTACTGTGACTATGTGTGAACTGAATCAAGTAGATCACAGGTAATTACCATCGAACAGGTTTCTATTGAACCTATCATATAAAAAAGGGGCAAGAAACAAGGCTAATTACAGAAATCAATACTTGGTAGAGGGAAGTGGACGAGGTCTTGCATAATTCTGTGCTGTTGTTGAGTTACATGTCTTTCCTTCTTAAAGTGTACTATAGCTCAAAAGGTATTTGGATCACTTACATATTGTGGCAATGGAAAACCAAGTAAGGAATTCTCTGCAACGTTTAAAACCAGTTTTTAATTTAAAGCTAACACTACAGACAAATACAAAGTCGGATTTACATACAGTCGCTCAAAAAAATACTCCCCGCCCTGCCCATGGTCAGTAGGGGACACCGATGGGCTTGGAAAGGTCGCCGCCTGTTGGATGGGACATTAAACCGTGGCCCGATGTGCGGGAGAGCCATACCCTGTGCATGATAAAGAACACGCTGGATGGCCTTAACGGGAGGCTACCCTCTGTCTCCCAACAGCTGTTCCAGTGGGTCCCTTCCCCCAACCTTCTCTGAGCCTCGTAATCTGCAGTTCTCAGATTCAATTTCAGTTTATGATCAGATCATCTCGATCATCAACGAGGTGAATCTGCATATTCGAGTCCTACATCTGCCAACGTTGAAAATTATCTCCGTTAACCCTTACCCTTTCTCGGTGAGAAAGGAGACACCGATGAGCTTGGAAACACCACCGTTCGTCGGATAGAACGTTAATCCACGGCACCGTGTTCGAGACAGCCATGTTAAAGGAGTGGTGCGGAAACGTTTTTAAATCGCAACCCCTCAAATTTTTCATTTTTAAATGTTAACATGATTACACCTGAAACTTTTTAACATGTATTTATATTGTTATAAAATAATATAAGGGTTTTATTATTCTGAATTGAAAGTAATGAACAATTGGTTTATTTTGATGGTTTATATTTAATTCAAATTTCTTCCAACCCTTTCACCTGTTTTGACCCACAGTTTACGCATCGTTGCCTTAAATAATATGCTGGATGTCTCGACGGGAGGGGCGGGGGTGGCTCAGTCGGTAGCGCGCCAGGTTCCTAATCTGTAGTTCCCAGGTTCGAGTTCCAGCTGGGTCAGCGTTGAGATTTATCTCCGCAAAATTCCCCGCCCTGCCCACGGTCAGTAGGGGACACCGATGGGCTTGGAAAGGCCGCCGTCCGTCGGATGGGACGTTAAGCCGTGGCCCCGTGTGCGGGAGAGCCATACCCTGTGCACGTTAAAGAACACGCTGGATGGCCTTGACGGGAGGCTACCATCTGTCTCCCAACAGCTGTTCCAGTGGGTCCCCTCCCCCAACCTTCTCTGAGCCTTCGGGGTCCATGTGACCTGGCCATTTAGCCCATGGTGTGCAAAAAAGTGCCGCTCAGAGGTAAAACAACCCAACCCAAGCTAAGTTACTGCCGTCAGTTCTTAAACTTAAAAAAAAAAAGCATTGTTTTCTTCCCATTTCTTTGACGTCATTTCATCTTTTCTCTAAGTATAACCCTTTTCTGTTTTCTGTTATTCACTTAGGGCAAAAAACAAAAACCTCCATAAGAATTTTAACTCTCTTGAGTTTTCATCTATTTACGAGGGTAGCACGAAAGTCAACATAATCTGATTTGGAAGAAGTAATTTTAATAAATCCTCGCAAATTAAATCAAAAGGTGACGAAAAAAACCGATCTGAGAAGTGAGGAGAATTCGGCCTTAATGTCTTAAAGTGCTTTAATCTCATTACCACTGGAAAGAGTGGCAACACTCTTGAGAAATGGTGACTTGCAAATCTCCGAGGACGAGTGTTGAGGCCTGCAGATAGTTTATTGGATACATATGCGAAGAGACTTGATTTGTAAAGCTCTTCACCGCGTTTTTCTTTTTCTGTATCTGATTTCTAACAGAAATGAAAACGTTATATGAACGAATACTGTAAGGCAAGAGCACTCTTAAAAGTAACTCTTTTTCGAAGATGTTCCCGCAATGTTAACATTAAGAAGTAAAGGTTTTCTATTCTACTAAGCATCTCTCATCCCCTCATCCCATAACTTCTCTTTATTTCGGGGTGGGGGGGGGGGGGGGGGGGTCGGGTCCCGAAGGGTTGGATTGTTTTACCTCTGAGCGGCACTTTTTTGCACACCATGGGCTAAATGGTCAGGTCATATGGACCCCGAAGGCTCAGAGAAGGTTGAGGGAGGAAACCCACTGGAACAGCTGTTGGGAGACAGATGGTAGGCTCCCGTCAAGGCCATCCAGCGTGTTCTTTAACGTGCACAGGATATGTCTCTCCCGCACACGGGGTCACGGCTTAACGTCCCATCCGACGGACGGCGGCGGCCTTTCCAAGCCCATCGGTGTCCCCTACTGACCGTGGGCAGGGCGGAGAATTTTGCAGAGATAAATCTCAACGCTGACCCAGCTGGGACTCGAACCTGGAAACTACAGATTACGAGCCTGGCGCGCTACCGACTGAGCCCCTGGGTTCCGAAGGACCCGCCCCCCATGGTGAAAGCACGTATTCCGTCTCACAACACTACACGTGCTTGGCAAGAGAAGCCTAGAAGTAGTAGATGAAGTTTGTCTCAGAGGAGACCAGTAGGGACTTGGAGTATGGGTGGTGTTAAAGGGGGTGCAGAGTGCAGCCCGGGTTGAAAAAGGAAGATAAGGAGTAGAGCGAAAGCAGCTCCTGGTCTCAAAGAAGAGAGTCCCGGAGCCGGCAGACTAGCCAGCCTATGTCCCTCAAGTGTGCCCTGACACGAGCACCCTCAATGGACACCGAGACCAGCTCGCCTGCTACCTCATTGATCGCCTGGGAGCCCCTGAGTTCGTTAGCGAACTCTTCCGTAATCGGGCACCTGAGGATATAGTGCCCGACATCTGCACCTGGAGCCCCACAACCGCAATAACTGTGGGTAGTGATCTTAAACCGCTCCAGATATTTTGGGAAACTCCCATGTCTCGTCAGGACCTGCGTAAAATAGTGGTCAGAGGACATCAGGGATAGACTGACCCTTCTCAAGAATGTCTTTGTTTGTACACCATTCTCAGTCGTATCCCAGAGCCGCTGCCACTCAATGATTACGCTTCAACATAGTATAGACTTCAGGGTAGTTTTAGAAGTCTTTACCGCTAACACAGGTTGAGTATTATTATCTGCTGAGCGGGCCAGTTGGTCTGACCGCTCGTTCCCTTCATGACCTACATGTGCCTTGATTCAGGAGAAAGATACTCTGGGCATGTTCTGATTGCCCAGGATACACTTGATTTCGTTAACTATTTGATGTCTGTTGGTTGCATCTTCAAGTGCTTGCAGAGCTGCCTGGCTGTCCGTGTACAGCCGGATGTCGCTATCCTGACCGCCGTCATTGAGGGCCCAATTGAGGGCCTCTCTGAAGGCGAGCAGCTCCGCTTGGAATGCTGAGCCATTATTTGAAACCTTCCTATTATAATCATAAACCTTGGCTTCTTGATTGTAGACAGTGTAGGCTAAGCCTACACCATCCTCGCTCTTGGAACCGTCGGTGTATATCTCAGTTCCTAATTCTGATGGATACTCCGTGGACCAGGACACACATAGTCTTCTTGTGGGATGGAGATCCCACTTAGCGGTATTCATCTCATATTCATCAGGTATTCATCTCATAATCATCAATATTCCTCTGAACTCCGAGGAATATTGCTTTCTCCTTAGCCTGCAGGACTCTAAAAATGGTGGCTTCTTTATCGATCGTCAAAAATAGCGGCGGAATCCCTGCTAACACCAGGGGGGCATCCGTAGATGTGGTCCTATAGGCCCTGGTGATTCACAGTAAAGCTTTTCGTTGGGCTGCAATCAGCTTTCTACACATAATGGAGTGGTCCGTCGGGCGCCACCAGGCGCCCACCCCATAGGTTAGGATCCGCTCCGTGCCCCTGAGATAAATTTCTTTGAGGACTTCCCTTCTGAGTCCCCATGAGACGCGAGCCCCAGTTTACACATGACATTTGTGCATTTCGCTTTGAGATCCTGCAAGTGTGGGATCCAGCTCATCCTCTCATCCAGAGTGATCCCCAAGTACTTAATAGTCGTCTTAAGGCAGATATTTTTGACTTGTAATTTAAAAATTGGGTACCTCTTTTTGACGACACCCTCTTTTGCAACCTTCATGGCTGTTGTCTTTGCAAAGCTGAACCCAAGCTTATTGCGCAGACGCCATCCTTCTAGTATAGA
This sequence comes from Ryuthela nishihirai, assembly GCA_038380435.1. Taxonomy (NCBI): domain Eukaryota; kingdom Metazoa; phylum Arthropoda; class Arachnida; order Araneae; family Heptathelidae; genus Ryuthela; species Ryuthela nishihirai. The sequence continues at coordinate 74,348,686 of JAWZYU010000004.1, read as the reverse complement.
CAATGCTGCATTGCCAGCAGTCTCCAGTCTCACTCTGAAGGGTGCTGTTATAACAAGCAACATATCATCAGCATAGTCCTGAAGCCAGATGCCCTCTGGTAGGGTCAATTCCAGGGCAGTATCGGCGACCAAGTTCCAGAGGAACGGCCCACTGTACGAACCCTGTGGGCAGCCTCTTTCCAAGTTTCTTGAGGCTGTCCCGCTAGCATGGGAGTAGTTGACCATCCTCCCACTGAGATAATTGCCCACTATAACAAAAATGTTCCTATGACAAGAACATTCTTTTAGTCTACTGAGAATCGCAGGCCACCAGACTTGTCGAAGGCGCCCGTCACGTCCAAGGCTATAAGAGAGGTATGCATCTTGTGCATCTTATTCACCTTAGTTATGTCCACCACTTGTTTGACAGCAGCTGTGGTGGACTGGTCTGTCCTGAACCCAAATTGCTTAGCGTTCAGGAATCCGTTCTTAGAACAGTGAAAATACATTCGGTTTGTCAGGAGTTTATCCAGTATTTTTCTCAGCACCGGCAGCAGACATATTGGTCTGTATGATCTTGCGGCTATTACCCCGGGCCATATCTCTGAACACCTCTCCTACTTCCTCTTTCGTAAACGGAACGTCATCTTCCGTATCCGGTGGTATCCTGCTATGTTCTCTTAGGAGTTGATGTTCCGCATCATCAGAACTCCTTTCGTCTTTCGGGAATAGATTATCTAAATAATACCTGGATTGTTTCACCAAAGGAAGAGGTCTTGGATCCATCTTCTTTGCGAACATATTCAATTTCCAGGGGTTTGGTGTCCTTCTCCGTACCCAGCTTGTACTGCAGAGTAAATGGGTTCTGTGCAGAGACATCACTACAAAACTTCTGCCAGGAGGTCAGCTGCGCTTGACGTATAGCGAGCTTATACTCAGCATGTTCCTTCCTGTATATTTCCTCTCTGGAACTTCTGTCCCCATTGCGGCACCTTTGGTACCTTTTTCTTAGAGCTCTTACCCTTTTTCTCTTGACACTGAGCTCAGGTGTCCATCAGGGCACCGATCTACTGCCTGTCCTGGGTTGCCTCTTGAACCCAAAGGTTGTCTCGCATCCAGCGCTTACACAATCCGTCAAATCTCTGAGGACGTTATTTAGAGATACACACCAGTTTCGGTGTAACGCAATGCACGAGCTTGCACCAGTCCGGAGTCCTGCCCACCGCAAACCTTTTTGCATGGTGTGGAGGAAGTGTTGTTCCACCCACAAGGAACATGATATAGTTATGGTCGCTGTTGGTGACCTTGTCGCTAACGCACCAATCCTGGATCAGAGGAAACATCCGAGGCGTTACCAGGGTCAAGTCGATCCAGCTCTGACCTCGAGGGCCATGAAAAGTAGCCGGTGTATCCCAATCATTTAATAAAAATTGATCAGCAGAGTTGATAAAATCCAGAGTCATGTCTCCTCTGATGTCTTGTCTATTTGAGCCCCACAGTGGGTGCTTCGCATTGAAGTCACCACCGATTACTAAGTTTTTAGAGTTGACTCCAGCCAGGACGTTTTGCAGCTCGGTCAACGAGTCCTCTATGTTGTTATTCGGAGGACAGTAGATGGAGATGGCGTGTAATAATAATCGCCCATAGCCGATCTCCACCACTACTATAGTATCTGTGTGATATGCCAGGATGGCATTCACTTTGGGATTCAAAACGACAATTCCAGCTTTTGGCTTGGCTCCTTTGATGCAAAATAGCCTGCTGGTGAGAGGGAGCCCCCCTAATGATGTTCTCTGTGCAGTAAGGTTCCTGCACTAGAGCAACATCGACTCCTTCTTCTTTTATCTCCTGGCTGAGTTGGGCCATTGCGGCCCTTGCCCTGTTCAAATTTATTCTGAATAAATTTCAGACTCGCCCTTCGACCACCTAGAAGCCTACTGCCCATAGTCTGTACGCTTTCGTAACAACTTCAGTTCTCTGCAGTATGACGGACAGTTGGTGTCCATCGCACTGTGGCCAATGTCATATTTGGCCCCGTGATCCTTGTTTGCATTTTTGCAAGCTATGCATTTTGGCTTGGACTTCTTGCACTCCTTGTACGATTGCTTGCCCACGCACTGCGAACACCTTTGCATCTTTTGAACCCAATCCTTTTGCATGTGCCCAAATGTGTAACACTTATAGCATCTGAGCACACGGATGTATTCCTTAACAAAACAACTTGACCATCCCACGTTGGGGCGGGGGTGGCTCAGTCGGTAGCGCGCCAGGTTCGTAAACTATAGTTCCCAGGTTCGAGTCCCAGCTGGGTCAGCGTTGAGATTTATTTCCGCAAAAATTCCCCGCCCTGCCCACGGTCAGTAGGGGACACCGATGGGCTTGGAAAGGCCGCCGTCCGTCGGATGAGATGTTATGCCGTGGCCCCGTGTGCGGGAGAGCCATACCCTATGCACGTTAAAGAACACGCTGGATGGCCTTGACGGGAGGCTACCATCTGTCTCCCAACAGCTGTTCCAGTGGATCCCCTACCCCAACCTTCTCTGAGCCTTCGGGGTCCATGTGACCTGGCCATTTAGCCCATGGTGTGGAAAAAAGTGCCGCTCAGAGCTAAAACAACCCAACCCATCCCACGTTTATCTTACCTACTTCGAGCAGCTTTCTATGTGAGGCACTACTAGCCTCCAAAACCCCAATGGACTGCGTGTTCCACTCTTGCTTTTACTGAGAACAGCGGGGCTAGATCCGTATGTTCCTCTTTAAGCCCATTCTGATTTTGAATGACCTTCTGAGGTCCTCGCGGCGGATGTCCTTATCGACTCCACATACCATGAATTTTGGCCTCTTTAAGCGCTTCATGGCTGTCTACTGCTTTCGTTAGACAGTCCATGTCACTCTGAGAGCTGCATTCTACGATGACGCCTTTTACTCTCATCGGCTTAACTGTCATCACTCTGAGATTTAATTCTGAAGGGTTAATGCTGTTCTTTAGGCTATCCCTAACCTCAAGTGCTGTCTTCTCTTTATCTTTTGAGTAGATCAGCAGGGTATGCCTTTGCTTAGGGGGAGTGGGCTTTTTAGCTGCCACTGAACCACCCTTCTCTGACCCTTGTCCACCAACAGCCTTTGCGTAAGTTGGTGGCTTCTCTTTCGTCACTGGGGGACTCGCAGCTCTATCAGTGATGCGCCCTCTCATGGTAGCTATCTGGAGTTCCTGGTTGCAGACTATGGTGTGCAGCTTCTTAGCTGTACCCATTACTAAGTCTCGCAATTCATTGTCTACTCTGTATCGGATCATCGTCACCGCGAGTTCCTCCAGGAGGCCAGCCACAGTGGCCAGTCTCCCCGAACCCATCTCGTTTCCGTCGGGTTCTAAACTATCCGGGGCCGTCCTATTGTTTTGGCTCCCTTCATCCACCCCTTTGCTTGGGTCCTCTGTACCTGTTGGAGGCCCATCTCTTTCCCCATCGTTACTTGTGGTGGGAGGGGGAGTCTCTGGGACTTCCTCCACAACCACTTCAAGATCAGCATCCTCTGTGGGCCTGCTGTCTTTTTTACCTGTCGGTTTTACTTTAGATCCTCCTGATTCCGTCGTCAACTTCATCGGCTTCATCGTTTTTAAAGGGGTATTCTACCCAGGCGGTCTCCGCACACAACCGAGCCCTACAAGGGGAAGCCTCAGAGCTTGACTATAATGCTCGAGATCCTCAGAGCTGCGCCCAGGTTATACCCAGACTTCCGTTCTCTCTCGGACCAGAGCATGATCCAGTCCAAAACCCGGACTGATGCGGGTCCTGGTCCGGACCAACCCCTATCGTCGGGAATCCCTTCCACCCGGTTGTCTCCGCAACCGCCCCTGACCCACCCCGGATATAGGGGTAGGACAGGGGACGCCTCACGAACTGATTGATCTGAGTGAGCCAGCTCAGACCGCCCATTTTATTGAAGTAGGGGCCAAGGACGGTGTATTGGGCTACCAGCTTGCCTGACCCTCAACCGCCAGGATTCCCTTTTCCACATTACGGGTCTCCACCTACGGTAAACTGGTGGGCCACTCATAGGCGTGGCAACCATGATAAGAACTCCCTCATGCCCAAATGGGCCCATCCTAACCTGCACAACTGGCCTCCCATTTCTCTATTAGATATATTGCTCAATTTTAGTAATCTATGGCCAGTATCCTCACTTGAGTCCAGCTTTGATGGAGGTATGGACCTATACCTTGGACGTATAAAGGTGCAGTTTCCGGGCTAAGTCCATTGGAGCTACCACCCAGAAACGGGAAATTGGCTAAGTAAAAAGTGGGGAGGAGGGGAATCCATGTCCAAAGGACCAAGGACTCCTCACCTCCCCCGTGTTTAGAGTTGCGACCTCAACCTAAACTCGCGAATGAATAAGAGACCAGTGAACCTGAAAAAGAAAAGATAGGTGGGAGAGGAGCTTGCGTCCTTGGACACAAGTCTCCTCCCCCAGATTGTAACAGACTTGTAATTTGGGCTCTCCCCTAAGCCTCATGGCGTCTGCACGCCTCTAATCCTTTATAGTATATTTACATATTTATTTCTAAATCCTCAGTCCTATATTGCAGTTTCATTTGCGTTTATCATACTGCCAATATTATTTTTCCTTAACACTTTTTTCTTCAACTCAATATCTCGTTTTACTCCTCCATTTCATTTCCAACTCACTTTTTCCGATCCTCTTCCTTTTCTTTACCATCATGTGCATTTTCTTTGCACTTCTCATTTTCTCTTCACCCACATTTACATCCTCGTCACCTTCATCACCTATTACATCTTCCTTACAGCCCACCTCCAGCTGTGCTCAAGCCATTAGGTTCAGTTGGGTTGTTTTACCTCTGAGCGGCACTTTTTTGCACACCATGGGCTAAATGGCCAGGTCACATGGACCCCGAAGGCTCAGAGAAGGTTGGGGGAGGGGACCCCCTGGAACAGCTGTTGGGAGACAGATGGTAGCCTCCCGTCAAGGCCATCCAGCGTGTTCTTTAACGTGCACAGGATATGGATCTCCTGCACACGGGGCCACGGCTTAACGTCCCATCCGACGGACGGTGGCCTTTCCAAGCCCATCGGTGTCCCCTACTGACCGAGGGCAGGGCGGGGAATTTTGCGGAGATAAACCTCAACGCTGACCCAGCTGGGACTCGAACCTGGGAACTGCAGATTACGAGCCTGGCGCGCTACCGACTGAGCCACCCCCGCCCCCAAGCCATTAGGTTGTTGACCTATAGTCAACTGACTTCCACCCACCTTAGTGCTGCCCTTGTGGAGTCTTCTCTGATTGGGAACTCTTAGTCTGGCCTTTCCGTTGTTGAAGTTTCTGTTGATCATTCTTATCTATATTTTAGAGCAGAGTTTTCAAACGTTCGGCACCGATGGACTTGGAAAGGCCGCCATCAGTCGGATGGAACGTTAAGCCGTGTGTTCAGTTCCATCCGAACTGAACACACGGCTTAACGTGAAGAGCAGTTCCGTGTGCTGGAGAGTCATACCCTGTGCACTTTAAAGAACACGAAGAAGCGTATCCTTGGCTGGAGTTTACTATCTGTCTCTTTATAGCTCCCCCAACCTTCTGTCAGCCTTCGGAGTGTTTATGACCTGGCCATTTAGCCTATTGTGTGCAAAAAAAGTGCCACTCAGAGGTAAAGCAACCCATTCTAACCCAAATGTTCAGCATCACGCCCCGCCATGATTGTCGATAAACCCTCTTCACGACCCTTAGTTTGGAACCCCTGTTTTAGAGGTTGTTCTGTCAATAACTGGTCCTGAAAGATAAGAGTTGGAATCACCGAATTCGGCATAGAGTTTTATCTTACAACTTAAAGCAAGTAAGAGTTCGGTTCTCACCTTACCATTACCATTTCTTTTAAACCAGGGATCTTGACCACGTGGCCCCCGAAATCAATTTGTGCGCCCCACAAACAACACTTTCTGTCATTATCATGATAGCTGACTATGGCTTACTAACTTCGCTCGACTGGGATGACCTCAAGGAAATATGAAGAACATGGTCAAGTTCAGACGAAGATGAATCCACTGTGAATGGAATTTAAATTTATATTTTGGTATTAAAAATGCACAATTTTGAACTACTAAAAAATGATACAATTAACTATGTTTCACTTATTATTGCTTATAATAAAATGCAGCCCTCTATAAATTGGAGAAGTAACTGATTTGGCCTCTTATATGAATTAAGTTTGAGATCTCTATCCTAAACGATAAAAGCTAGGATCACCGATTTCTGTGGCGGGGAGGGAGAGGGGGGGAGAGGGGGGGACTCAGTCGGTAGCACGCCAGGCTCGTAATCTGCAGTTCCCAAATTCGCGTCCCAGCTCGGCCAGTGTTGAGGTTTACCTCCGCAAAACTACTCGCCCTGCCCAACGTCAATAGAGGACACTGATTGGTTTTGAACAACCGCCGTCCGTCAGATGTGACGTTAAACCGTGGTCCCAAGTGCGGGAGAGCCGTATCCTGTGAACGTTAAAGAACATGCTGGAGGCCTTGACGGGAGGCTACCATCTGTCTCCCAACAGCTCTTCAAGTAGATCCCCTCCCCTAACCTTCTCTGAGTTTTCGGGACCTTTGTGATCTGGCCATTTAGCCCATTATGTTCAAAAAGTGCAACTCAGAGGCAAAACAACACAAAAAATTACCGAATTCTGCATACAGCTTCAGTTTATCATAACTTAAAGCAACATCCAAGGTTTCGCCTCCAAACCTATTTCCCGGCCTACAAAAAATGATCTTCCAAAAGACGAGAGGAAACTTCTCATAAATGGCAAGGCTAGGAACCACCAAATTTACTATTAATTGAAAAAGGTACTTTCTTAAACAAAGGACGAAGATATTCAGAGAGCTATATTACGCTTATCTTGGTTTCTCGGGGTGGGGGGTGGCGGCTCAGTCGGTAGCGCGCCAGGCTCGTAATCTGTAGTTCCCAGGTTCGAGTCCCAGCTGGGTCAGCGTTGAGATTTATCTCCGCAAAATTCCCCGCCCTGCCCACGGTCAGTAGGGGACACCGATGGACTTGGAAAGGCCGCCGTCCGTCGGATGGGACGTTAAGCCGTGGCCCCGTGTGCGGGAGAGTCATACCCTGTGCACGTTAAAGAACACGCTGGATGGCCTTGACGGGAGGCTACCATCTGTCTCTCAATAGCTGTTCCAGTGGGTCCCCTCCCTCAACCTTCTCTGAGCCTTCGGGGTCCTTGTGACCTGGCCATTTAGCCCATGGTGTGCAAAAAAGTGCCGCTCAGAGGTAAAACAACCCAACCCAACCTTGGTTTCTCATACGACATATACAAGAATATGCTCTGCTGTTCTTAGTCATCAGGTACATTAACTACTAAACCAGGTAGGCATAATTTAGTATGTACTTTCTTCGTATCATAATCTAAAGCTTCATAACAGTTTCGATTATAGAGACTTCACCTAAGAATTTCGGTCATAGAAACCTCACCTAAGAATTTATATCATAGAGACCCCACCTAACAGTTTAGATCATGGGGACTTCACCTAAGAATTTAGATCATAGAGACCTGATCTAACGGTTTAGATCATAAAGAAGAGTTTGGATCATAGAGACCTCACATAAGAGTTAGGTAACATAACTAATTTATCCCTAAAATCTTTTTATTCCTGAAGACAAAAAAAAAGCCCTTTAAAAGAGGGGAACTTCTTGTAAATAGTTTTCGATTCATTATTTCAAGTGTTCCTTGTTTACATGACTTTTCCTCTAATAATTTATTACTGAGTACTCTTATTGTTTATTAAGACCACAAAATTTGGATTTTTTTCTCCAAGATCTAAGATCCGGATTATCTATTCTTAGATTCAAACATTCGGGTTGGGTTGGGTTGTTTTACCTCTAAGCGGCACTTTTTTGCACACCATGGGCTAAATGGCCAGGTCACATGGACCCCGAAGGCTCAGAGAAGGTTGGGGGAAGGGACCGACAGGAACAGCTGTTGGAAGACAGATGGTAGCCTCCCGTCAAGGCCATCCAGCGTGTTCTTTAACGTGCACAGGGTATGGCTCCCCGCTCACGGGGCCACGGCTTAACGTCCCATCCAACGGACGGCGGACTTTCCAAGCCCATCGGTGTCCCCTACTGACCGTGGGCAGGGCGGGGAATTTTGCGGAGATAGATCTCAATGCTGACCCAGCTGGGACTCGAACCTGGGAACTACTGATTACGAGCCTGGCGCGCTACCGACTGAGCCACCCCAGCCCCCCACCGGTGGGGAGGAGGGGGAAGATTATGGGGGTTAAATCCCCCCTATGAAGACGTTAATAATATATGTTTTCTACGAAATGCCGATAAGTCAGAGACTCAAGCATATCAACACCACCTGCTCCCCGAGCGGAGGGTGTCAGTCGACAATAAGCCAAGCTCGAATGCCAAATGTCGAAGTTGAAATTTTTCTCCGTTAAACCTTATCCTGCCCTCGGTGAGAAAGGATAGACGCGTTCATCAGATGGGACGTTAATCCGTGGACCGTGTTCAAGAGAATCATAACCTGCACACCTTTAAGAACACGCTTGGCAGTGGCCCCGCACATGGGCGCCACTGCCACACGTTCAAGTTTCGGCATTTCGTAGAAAACATATTATTAACGTCCTCATAGGGAGGGGGGATTATAACCTCCATAACCTTCCCCCTCCTCTACACAAAACACGCTTGGATAAGAACACGCTTGGATGATGAACACACGATGGCCTTGACGGGTGGCAATCATTTGTCACCTAATGGCTGTCCAGTGGGACTCCTCCATCCAACTTACTCTGTGCCCTTGGGGGTCCTTTGTGACCTGGCCAGTTAACTCATTGCAGTCACTGAGTTCGTATTCGCTTCGAAGGAAGATAGGGTGCCGATTTACCTACTCGACAAGATTGCCGACGCTCTATCTTTCAGGGGCGGGGGTGGCTCAGTCGGTAGCGCGCCAGGCTCGTAATCTGTACTTCCCAGGTTCGAGTCCCAGCAGGGTCAGCGTTGCGATTTATCTCTGGAAAACTCCCCGCCTTGCCCAGGATCAGTAGGGGACACCGATTGGCTTGGAAAGGCCGCCGTCCGTCGGATGGACGTTTAGCCATGCCTCCGTGTGCGGGAGAGCCATACCCTGTGCACATTAAAGAATATGCTGGATGGCCTTGACGGGAGGCTACCATCTGTCCCCCAGCAGCTGTTCCCTCCCCCCAACCTTCTCTGATCCTTTGGGATCCATGTGACCTGGCCATTTAGCCCATGGTGTGCAAAAAAGTACCACTCAGAGGTAAAACAACCCAACCCTATCTTCCTTTGAAACGAATACGAACTCAGTGACTGATTGCACCATCGATATGTTTTAGGATTATCTTCTACTTTATAAAGCACTTATAGGAAGATAGGTATTTTTAAAAAATTTTAATTTATATTTTTTAATGTAAAAATTGTGACTGAAAATAACCATCTTATTCGTATATATATATATTCTTTCAATTACTTTAAAGAGTTGTGAAATTTTATTATTAAATAGTGAGACATGGGTTCGAATCCTACTCAGGGCAACCAAAGTTTTTTCAGCTAATTATTTGAAGCAATAATATCAATCCTAAAAAGCATAAAAATTGAGGAATATTGAAAAAGTCCTTTGCACAAACCTCTCAAATATACACATATTTTAGTAAATGGTTTGAAACAAAGTTTATTACAAAGTTTATTAATTAATTTTTAATAAACTTTTGAGTAAATTCTAATGAAGCAGTGATGATTTGCCACACGTTCATTTACTGGACATGTGGCTGATATTCTCTAGAAATAGCAGCAATGTGTTGTTGTGTGCCTTATGAAGCACTCACTGCTCCCGTTCAGGAGAAAGGCCCCGAATGTAGGAGAGCATTACCCTGTGCATGTTAAAGAGCAAGCTAGATAGTCTTAATGGATGGCTCCCCTAAACAGAAGACCCAATGTGCGTGTGTGTGGCGAACACATCTCCATAATGGATGAAGTGATCGCGTCTCCATTCAAACGGAATCGGGAAGACCCGCTATCGTTCCTGGAAAGTCTTTTCGGAGCCAACTCCTAAAAGCTCAGTAGCAGTCTATGATGATTTGCTGTCAGATGCTTGTCATAGACACTCATCGAATGGTTGATGACTTTGCGATTAGTTGTGTGTTACTTTACCTCTGAGTTGCACTTTTTTTTTACATACAATGGACTAAACGACCAGGTCACAAGGATCTGGCCGAGGGCTTAGAGAGGGTTGGGGGAAGGGGACCCACTGTATAGCTGTTAGGAGACAGATGGTAGTCTCCCGTCGCGGACGTCAGGCGTGTTCTTTTGCGTGTATTGGGAACGGACGGTGGCCTTTCCAAATCCATCGGTGTCTCCTGTTGATCGAGGGCAGGTCAGGGAGACTTTTCGGTTAGAGCTGTAATTATCTGGCAATTTTATTCAGTGGTATTGTTTGCCTCATGATGAGGGGCGGGGGTGGCGCAGTCGGTAGCGTGCCAGGCTCGTAATCTGTAGTTCCCAGGTTCGAGTCCCAGCTGGGTCAGCGTTGAGATTTATCTCCGCAAAACTTTCCGCTGTGCCCACGGTCAGTAGGGGACACCGACGGGCTTGGAAAGACCGCCGTCCGTCGGATGGAACGTTAAGCCGCGGCTCCGTGTGCAGGAGAGAGCCATACCCTGTGCACGTTAAAGAACACGCTGGATGGCCTTGACTGGAGGCTACCATCTGTCTCCCAATAGCTGTTCCAGTGGGTCCCCTCCCCCAACTTCCTCTGAACCTTCGGGGTCCATGCGACCTGGCCATTTAGCCCATGGTGTGCAAAAAAGTGCCGCTCAGAGGTAAAACAACCCAACCCAACTTGTCTCATGATGCGTGATCTTTCGTATAAGTCTGTGCCTGTATTGGGTTGTTTTACCTCTGAACGTAGCTTTTTAGCACACAATGAGTTAAATAGCTAAGTAACGAGGACCCTGAGTATTCAGAGAAGGTTGGGGGAAGAGGGCCGACTAAAGAGCTCTTAGGTGACAGATGGGAACCTCCCGTCAAGGCTACACAGCCAGCAACAACGTGCACAGGGAAATGCTCTCCTCCATACGGGGCCACAGCTGAACGTTCCGTTGACAGCGACGGATACGGAGCTAAGTCTGCCTGAAGCCATGGCCCCACTGTTTCTGGAGACAGCGGTTGGTCCAGTCAGTAACGCGTCACTCGTATCCTACAATTCTCAGCCCTCGATCAGAAAGGGACACCATTGTGCTTGGAAAGGCAGCCGCCCGTTGGATGGCTCTCACCCAATTATTCAGAATCAAAGTATAACATCATTTAATCACCCACGCTTTTAGCCAATGATATTTCTGATGTCTTTGATGTCTAAAAATAATGAGACACATAATGCTTCTCGGAAGGCGAACAACTATTCTGGTGGCTCAGGATAACAAGACGAGCCACGTCTACGCATTCCACGCGACACGTGTGTCCGCGTGGGTCACCCACCAACTTTTCTTTCGAGCAACACGCGTGGGCCCTTTCGTCAGCACGTGCAATAGTCGTTCGCGTACTCTGGTTTAATTACCTGCCAGTCAGCATTGATGGATTGATGAAATCCATAAGCTCTCTCTCTCCGTTCGTGCGGGGAAGGCACTTCCGCATTGCAGCCGTTGCTAAGGCAACCACCACCAGCACTCCGAGAAGTGTCAAGAATACACCTCCGCTGCTCTCGTGGAGGCGCATGCGCATGTGAGCATCATTCTTTTTGACCGACTTTCTCTTTTGACTGGAGGGTTAAGGATGAAAGTTGGGTGGTGGGGGGGGGGCAAGGAGGTTGGAGGGTAATGGTGGTTCGCACCAGAGTGCCTATTTATTTACTGCACTCGTCTCACGTGAGTGGGAGCGTCTCGCGAGACAGACAGGAGACGCCGTGGTTAGGGGGTGGAGGACTTCTAGTGACACATACTCGCTTCTCGAAAGATTTAGGGTGCATCTCATTATATCAACTCAAAATGTCAGTTGCATGGATTTAAACTGAAATTTATTTCGCTTTTTATTTTGGGTATTTAGAACAAAAATTCTTCTTATTTGTGATGGATATAAAAAAATTTCATTTTGTTTTTGGTGTTTGCTTGGAATTTTTGTGGCTTGAACAGCAGTTAAGCGATTAGCACCCTGGGCTACTGAATAAAGGCATCTTGACACGAATCTCGGATAATGCATAAACGTTTTCTTCGTGGTATAATTTTTTTTTTCTTAGAGGAGGGATTTCGCCCAGCCAGTTGCACTATAGCTTCGTATAATCTGCAGTTCGTAGATTGGAGTCCCAACTGTGTCGGTATTAAGATTTATGCTCGCTAACTTCCATTCCGCTTTTGGTGAGAAAGCGGGACACCGACGAGTTTGGAAAGGTCGCTGATCCTTCAAATGGGATGTTAGAGTTTGGGAAGGTCGCTGATCCTTCAAATGGGATGTTAGAGTTTGGAAAGGTCGCTGATCCTTCAAATGGGATGTTAGAGTTTGGGAAGGTCGCTGATCCTTCAAATGGGATGTTAGAGTTTGGGAAGGTCGCTGATCCTTCAAATGGGATGTTAAAGTTTGAGAAGGTCGCTGATCCTTCAAATGGGATGTTAAATTGTGGCCAGGGTGTGGGTGAGCCATACTTTGTGCATGTTAGAGAACAGTCTGGATGGCCTGTGGTTAATTACAGAATTCAGAAAAAAATTTTCAGATATTTTTTTCTGAATAGCTAAAAAGAAAAGAAATACTTTGGGCACATGAAAGAAAACGCTGTATGGTTTTGACTGGCGGCTGTTATCTGTCTCCTGAAAGATGTTTAGTGGATCCCCCCCCCCCCATCCCACCCTCCTGTAGAGGGAAGGGGGATCCAGTCGATAGAGCACCAGGCTCGCAATCTGCAGTTCCCAGGTTCGAGTCCAAACTCAGCTAGCGCTGAGATTTATCTTTGCTAAATCTCACCCTGCTCTCAGTGAGAAAGGGAGACACTTATTGAGTTGAAAAAGATCACTGTCCATCGGATAGAACGTTAAGTCGTTTCCACGTGGACAGGATTAAATATATTCATAAGCCTTTAAATATTCATAATGACTTAAATGTTAAATATATTCAATAGCCTTTAAATATTAAATATATTCATAAGCCTTTAAATATTAAATATATTCATAATGACTTAAATGTTAAATATATTCAAAATGACTTAAAATAAATATTAAATATACTCATAATGACTTAAAATAAATATTAAATATATTCATTATGACTATAAATGTTAAATATATTCATAATGATTTTAATATTAAATATATTCATAATGACTTTAAATATTAAATATATTCGTAATGATTTAAGATAAATATTAAATATATTCAAAATGATTTAAGATAAATATTAAATATATTCATAATGACAAAATAAATATTAAATATATTCATAATTATTTTAAACACAAACCTATTAACCTAAAAGTAAAGCTATTTCCTCAACTGAATACGAAGTGTGTCAAACTAAATCAATAAAACTTTTATTACTGGAAAAAAGAAAATAAAGATTTTTCAGCTGTAAAAGTATTTCTCGCTGTAAAAGTATTTATCGTATTCTTCGTTTAACGCCTTTTTTCGTTCCATTCTTCCATGCTTCGAAACATTTTTGGAAGCTCTCTTTAGGTGGGGCGGGGGTGGCTCAGTCGGTAGCGCGCCAGGCTCGTAATCTGTAGTTCCCAGGTTCGAGTCCCAGCTGGGTCAGCGTTGAGATTTATCTCCGCAAAATTTCCCCGACCTGCCCACGGTCAGTAGGGGACACCGATGGGCTTGGAAAGGCCGCCGTCCGTCGGATGGGACGTTAAGCCGTGGCCCCGTGTGCGGGAGAGCCATACCCTGTGCACGTTAAAGAACACGCTGGATGGCCTTGACGGGAGGCTACCATCTGTCTCTCAATAGCTGTTCCAGTGGGTCCCCAACCTTCTCTGAGCCTTCGGGGTCCTTGTGACCTGGCCATTTAGCCCATGGTGTGCAAAAAAGTGCCGCTCAGAGGTAAAACAACCCACAACCCAATCCTCTTTAGGAATGCTTTTTTAGGTTCTGTGTTACTACACACCTCTTTAGATGATCCAAGTCGTCAAAATGGGTCTCATCTTTGGATTTGGGCCGAATATTGTCTCACTGATATAAAACTTAATGAGAAGGAGGGTTTTGTGATGAACACGAATTCGATCTCACTTTGTCCGGCAAAGGCGATAACAGACGTCTTATATAAGCGAGCGGAACACAGATACTGTTCACCCGATTTGAACATGCGACCCTGTTCTTGGAACCAGAAAATACCAGCCAAAATAGGGGTTGAATTCGATTGACTGCTGATGGGTTATTTATGTAAAGCTATGCATTCAGTCTCATTTTTTATGCTTGCTCGTGTAAGGGCGGTCGATAGCGATAGAGTCCCAACAGCACGTGGGGTGGGGGTGGCTCAGTCTGTAGCGCGCCAGGCTCGTAATCTGCAGTTACCAGGTTCGAGTCCCAGCTGGGTCAGTGTTGTGATTATCTCCGCAAAACTCACCGCCCTGCCCACGGTCAGTAGGGGATACCGATGGGCTTGGAAAGGCCGCCGTCCGTCGGATGGGACGTTAAGCCATGGCACCGTGTGCGGGAGAGCCACACCCTGTGCACGTTAAAGAACACGTTGGATGGCCTTGACGGGAGGCTACCATCTGTCTCCCAACAGCAGTCAAGTGGGTCCCCTCCCCCAAACTTCTCTGATCCTTCGGGGTCCATGTGACCTGGCCTTTAGCTCATGGTGTGCAAAAAAGTGCCGTTCAGAGGTAAAGCAATCCAACCTAACTCATTTTTTATGCTTGCTCTTGTAAGGGCGGTCGATAGCGATAGAGTCCCAACAGCACGTGGGGTGGGGGTGACTCAGTCGGTAGCGCGCCAGGTTCGAGTCCCAGCTGGGTCAGTGTTGTGATTATCTCCGCAAAACTCACCGCCCTGCCCACGGTCAGTAGGGGATACCGATGGGCTTGGAAAGGCCGCCGTCCGTCGGATGGGACGTTAAGCCATGGCACCGTGTGCGGGAGAGCCACACCCTGTGCACGTTAAAGAACACGTTGGATGGCCTTGACGGGAGGCTACCATCTGTCTCCCAACAGCAGTCAAGTGAGTCCCCTCCCCCAACCTTCTCTGAACCTTCGGGGTCCTTGTGACCTGTCCATTTAGCCCATGGTGTGCAAAAAAGCCTCTCTGAGGTTAACCCGAATCAAATCTTATATGCATCGGATTGGCGTTCTGATCAATTATCAGTATTACATTCAGGAATGCCTTCCCCAACGGGGCGGGGGTGGCTCAGTCGGTAGCGCGCCAGGCTCGTAATCTGTAGTTCCCAGGTTCGAGTCCCAGCTGGGTCAGCGTTGAGATTTATCTCCGCAAAAATTCCCCGCCATGCCCACGGTCAGTAGGGGACACCGATGGGCTTGGAAAGACCGCCGTCCGTCGGATGGGACGTTAAGCCGTGGTCCCGTGTGCGGGAGAGAGCCATACCCTGTGCACGTTAAAGAACACGCTGGATGGCCTTGACGGGAGGCTACCATCTGTCTCCCAACAGCTGTTCCAGTGGGTCCCCTCCGCCAACCTTCTCTGAGCCTTCGGGGTCCATGTGGCCTGGCCATTTAGCCCATGGTGTGCAAAAAAAGTGCCGCTCAGAGGTAAAACAACCCAACCCTTCCCCAACAGACAAACTAGCTACGCTGCTGTTGCAGAATAGTCTGCAATGGAATTAAGCAGAGTTTCTTGAAGAACGAAAAAGTTGCCCTTAAGCTGCCAACTAATGCCCATTGAAATTGAAAGAGATCGCGCCAATTAAATGAAAACTTTCGCAGGAATGAATTCGGTTACCTTGAGAATGTAGCAAATGTTTCTCATTACGAACGGAACGTCCTAAATAGTGTATCTAAAAATTTAAAAATGTCTCGCACTGTAAAGTGTGATAGTTACACTGATTGCCATAAATTAAGGAAAATCCCTATGTTAAGTCAATAGGAAACTAACGTCAAAGCACTATAGCTTATAAAATAAGATTTTTTTGTTTTGAAAAAGGTGATTACGAATAAAGATCTCAATCAAATAAATCGATATCTCGATTTTCAACAATACTCGTTCAGTATTTAATGAGATATGGAAGTTTGAATATTTAGGGATAACAATGCCAGTCATAAGAGATTTATACAAAGCTGAAGAATAGTGAAAGAATTCTTTACATAAATTTATACAATATTAATAAGTTTTAATTAACTTCTAAAGTCAATTTTCGTGGCTAGCATTGTTATCGCTAAATATTAGTCAAATAAACCCAAAAAAATTTTATAAAGGAATTTATATAAACACTAAATGGCTACTTTATTTAGAATAAAAACTTAGCTCAGAAAGAAATGGTAGCTGGGAATTTGTCTGCACGAGACAGAAGCGGGATTCAAATTAGCAAAATATCACAGATAAATTTTGGCTCGGGCTAAAAATAATTTTAGTTTCTAATTTTTCTTGTAATTGTGAAAAAAAAGATATAAAATGCTTTCGGATTATAATTTCGACATTTTGCTCTGTCTTTTACAATTAAAAAAAATCAACATGGGGCTTTTGCTTATTTTTTACTGATTCTCTACCTTTAATAAATGAATGACTCTTAGTATTTATAAAGATGCAACCCAAGAGCGTTCAGTTTCGACTAGGCGTATTATATTATAGCCATAATTCCGGGCGAACAAACGGAGTGGCGGGCACGTGGGACATCATCAGTGGCAGAAATTGTCAGTTTCTCCTACTTGAGCGGAATGATATGAAATGGTCTGACATGGCAACCAACCCAGATGGAAAAGTGAAATGGAATGGCGGGCCACGTAGGAAAGTGAAATGGAATGGCAACCCAATAGGAAAGTGAAATGGAATGGCAACCCAATAGGAAAGTGAAATGGAATGGCAACCCAATAGGAAAGTGAAATGGAATGGCGGGCCACGTAGGAAAGTGAAATGGAATGGCAACCCAATAGGAAAGTGAAATGGAATGGCAACCCAATAGGAAAGTGAAATGGAATGGCGGGCCACATAGGAAAGTGAAATGGAATGGTGGGCCACGTAGGAAAGTGAAATGGAATGGCAACCCAATAGGAAAGTGAAATGGAATGGCGGGCTACGTAGGAAAGTGAAATGGAATGGCAACCCAATAGGAAAGTGAAATGGAATGGCGGGCTACGTAGAAAAGTGAAATGGAATGGCAACCCAATAGGAAAGTGAAATGGAATGGCGGGTTACGTAGGAAAGTGAAATGGAATGGTAACCCAATAGGAAAGTGAAATGGAATGGTGGGCCACGTAGGAAAGTGAAATGGAATGGCAACCCAATAGGAAAGTGAAATGGAATTGCAACCCAATAGGAAAGTGAAATGAAATGGCGGGCTACGTAGGAAAGTGAAATGGAATGGCAACCCAATAGGAAAGTGAAATGGAATGGCGGGCTACGTAGGAAAGTGAAATGGAATGGTAACCCAATAGGAAAGTGAAATGGAATGGTGGGCCACGTAGGAAAGTGAAATGGAATGGCAACCCAATAGGAATGTGAAATGGAATGGCGGGCTACGTAGAAAAGTGAAATGGAATGGTAACCCAATAGGAAAGTGAAATGGAATGGTGGGAAACGTAGGAAAGTGAAATGGAATGGCAACCCAATAGGAAAGTGAAATGGAATGGCGGGCTACGTAGGAAAGTGAAATGGAATGGCAACCCAATAGGAAAGTGAAATGGAATGGCGGGCTACGTAGGAAAGTGAAATGGAATGGCAGGCTACGTAGGAAAGTGAAATGGAATGGCAACCCAATAGGAAAGTGAAATGGAATGGCGGGCTACGTAGGAAAGTGAAATGGAATGGTAACCCAATAGGAAAGTGAAATGGAATGGTGGGCCACGTAGGAAAGTGAAATGGAATGGCAACCCAATAGGAATGTGAAATGGAATGGCGGGCTACGTAGAAAAGTGAAATGGAATGGTAACCCAATAGGAAAGTGAAATGGAATGGTGGGAAACGTAGGAAAGTGAAATGGAATGGCAACCCAATAGGAAAGTGAAATGGAATGGCGGGCTACGTAGGAAAGTGAAATGGAATGGCAACCCAATAGGAAAGTGAAATGGAATGGCGGGCTACGTAGGAAAGTGAAATGGAATGGCAGGCTACGTAGGAAAGTGAAATGGAATGGCAACCCAATAGGAAAGTGAAATGGAATGGCCGGCTACGTAGGAAAGTGAAATGGAATGGTAACCCAATAGGAAAGTGAAATGGAATGGTGGGCCACGTAGGAAAGTGAAATGGAATAGCAACCCAATCGGAAAGTGAAATGGAATGGCGGGCTACGTAGGAAAGTGAAATGGAATGGTAACCCAATATGAAAGTGAAATGGAATGGTGGGCCACGTAGGAAAGTGAAATGGAATGGCAACCCAATAGGAAAGTGAAATGGAATGGCAACCCAATAGGAAAGTGAAATGGAATGGCGGGCTACGTAGGAAAGTGAAATGGAATGGCAACCCAATAGGAAAGTGAAATTGAATGGTGGGCCACGTAGGAAAGTGAAATGGAATGGCAACCCAATAGGAAAGTGAAATGGAATGGCAACCCAATAGGAAAGTGAAATGGAATGGCGGGCTACGTAGGAAAGTGAAATGGAATGGCGGGCTACGTAGGAAAGTGAAATGGAATGGCAACCCAATAGGAAAGTGAAATGGAATGGCGGGCTACGTAGGAAAGTGAAATGGAATGGCAACCCAATAGGAAAGTGAAATGGACTGGCGGGCCACGTAGGAAAGTGAAATGGAATGGTGGGCCACGTAGGAAAGTGAAATGGAATGGCAACCCAATAGGAAAGTGAAATGGAATGGCGGGCTACGTAGGAAAGTGAAATGGAATGGCAACCCAATAGGAAAGTGAAATGGAATGGCGGGCTACATAGGAAAGTGAAATGGAATGGTAACCCAATAGGAAAGTGAAATGGAATGGTGGGCCACGTAGGAAAGTGAAATGGAATGGCAACCCAATAGGAAAGTGAAATGGAATGGCAACCCAATAGGAAAGTGAAATGGAATTGCAACCCAATAGGAAAGTGAAATGGAATGGCGGGCTACATAGGAAAGTGAAATGGAATGGCAACCCAATAGGAAAGTGAAATGGAATGGCAACCCAATAGGAATGTGAAATGGAATGGCAGGCTACGTAGGAAAGTGAAATGGAATGGTAACCAAATAGGAAAGTGAAATGGAATGGTGGGCCATGTAGGAAAGTGAAATGGAATGGCAACCCAATAGGAAACTGAAATGGAATGGCAACACAATAGGAAAGTGAAATGGAATGGCGGGCTACGTAGGAAAGTGAAATGGAATGGCAACCCAATAGTAAAGTGAAATGGAATGGTAGGCCACGTAGGAAAGCGAAATGGAATGGCAACCCAATAGGAAAGTGAAATGGAATGGCAACCCAATAGGAAAGTGAAATAGAATGGCGGGCTACGTAGGAAAGTGAAATGGAATGGCGGGCTACGTAGGAAAGTGAAATGGAATGGCAACCCAATAGGAAAGTGAAATGGAATGGCAACCCAATAGGAAAGTGAAATGGAATGGCGGGCCACGTAGGAAAGTGAAATGGAATGGTGGGCCACGTAGGAAAGTGATATGGAATGGCAACCCAATAGGAAGGTGAAATGGAATGGCGGGCTACGTAGGAAAGTGAAATGGAATGGCAACCCAATAGGAAAGTGAAATGGAATGGCGGGCCACGTAGGAAAGTGAAATGGAATGGTGGGCCACTTAGGAAAGTGAAATGGAATGGCAACCCAATAGGAAAGAGAAATGGAATGGCCGGCTACGTAGGAAAGTGAAATGGAATGGCAACCCAATAGGAAAGTGAAATGGAATGGCGGGCTACGTAGGAAAGTGAAATGGAATGGCAACCCAATAGGAAAGTGAAATGGAATGGTGGGCTACGTAGGAAAGTGAAATTGAATGGTAACCCAATAGGAAAGTGAAATGGAATGGTGGGCCATGTAGGAAAGTGAAATGGAATGTCAACCCAATAGGAAAGTGAAATGGAATTGCAACCCAATAGGAAAGTGGAATGGAATGCCGGGTTACGTAGGAAAGTGAAATGGAATGGCAACCCAATAGGAAAGTGAAATGGAATGGCGGGCTACGTAGGAATGATAAATGGAATGGCAACCCAATAGGAAAGTGAAATGGAATGGCAACCCAATAGGAAAGTGAAATGGAATGGCATCCCAATAGGAAAGTGAAATGGAATGGCGGGCCACGTAGGAAAGTGAAATGGAATGGCAACCCAATAGGAAAGTGAAATGGAATGGCGGGCTACGTAGGAAAGTGAAATGGAATAGCAACACAATAGGAAAGCGAAATGGAATGGCGGGCTACGTAGGAAAGTGAAATATAATGGCAACCCAATAGGAAAGTGAAATGGAATGGCGGGCTACATAGGAAAGTGAAACGGAATGGTAACCCAATAGGAAAGGGAAATGGAATGGTGGGCCACATAGGAAAGTGAAATGGAATGGCAACCCAATAGGAAAGTGGAATGGAATGGCGGGCTACGTAGGAAAGTGAAATGGAATTCCAACCCAACAGGAAAGTGAAATGGAATGGCGGGCTACATAGGAAAGTGAAATGGAATGGCGGGCTACGTAGGAACGTGAAATGGAATGGCAACCCAATAGGAAAGCGAAATGGAATGGCAACCCAATAGGAAAGTGAAATGGAATGGCGGGCACGTAGGAAAGTGAAATGGAATGGCAACCCAATAGGAAAGTGAAATGGAATGGCAACCCAATAGGAAAGTGAAATGGAATGGCATCCCAATAGGAAAGTGAAATGGAATGGCGGGCTACGTAGGAAAGTGAAATGGAATGGCAACCCAATAGGAAAGTGAAATGGAATGGCGGGCTACGTAGGAAAGTGAAATGGAATGGCAACCCAATAGGAAAGTGAAATGGAATGGCGGGCTATGTAGGAAAGTGAAATGGAATGGCAACCCAATAGGAAAGTGAAATGGAATGGCGGGCTACGTAGGAAATTGAAATGGAATGGTAACCCAATAGGAAAGTGAAATGGAATGGTGGGCCACGTAGGAAAGTGAAATGGAATGGCAACCCAATAGGAAAGTGAAATGGAATGGCGGGCTACGTAGGAAAGTGAAATGGAATGGCAACCCAATAGGAAAGTGAAATGGAATGGCAACCCAATAGGAAAGTGAAATGGAATGGCAACCCAATACGAAAGTGAAATGGAATGGCGGGCTACGTAGGAAAGTGAAATGGAATGGCAACCCAATAGGAAAGTGAAATGGAATGGCGGGCTACGTAGGAAAGTGAAATGGAATGGCAACCAAATAGGAAAGTGAAATGGAATGGCGGGCTACGTAGGAAAGTGAAATGGAATGGCAACCCAATAGGAAAGTGAAATGGAATGGCGGGCTACGTAGGAAAGTGAAATGGAATGATAACCCAATAGGAAAGTGAAATGGAATGGTGGGCCACGTAGGAAAGTGAAATGGAATGGCAACCCAATAGGAAAGTGAAATGGAATGGCGGGCTATGTAGGAAAGTGAAATGGAATGGCGGGCTACGTAGGAAAGTGAAATGGAATGGCAACCCAATAGGAATGTGAAATGGAATGGCGGGCTACGTAGGAAAGTGAAATGGAATGGTAACCCAATAGGAAAATGAAATGGAATGGTGGGCCACGTAGGAAACTGAAATGGAATGGCAACCCAATAGGAAAGTGAAATGGAATGGCGGGCTACGTAGGAAGGTGAAATGGAATGGCAACCCAATAGGAAAGTGAAATGGAATGGCGGGCTACGTAGGAAAGTGAAATGGAATGGCAACCCAATAGGAAAGTGAAATGGAATGGCAACCCAATAGGAAAGTGAAATGGAATGGCAACCCAATACGAAAGTGAAATGGAATGGCAGGCTACGTAGGAAAGTGAAATGGAATGGCAACCCAATAGGAAAGTGAAATGGAATGGCGGGCTACGTAGGAAAGTGAAATGGAATGGTAACCCAATAGGAAAGTGAAATGGAATGGTGGGCCACGTAGGAAAGTGAAATGGAATGGCAACCCAATGGGAAAGTGAAATGGAATGGCGGGCTACGTAGGAAAGTGAAATGGCATGGTGGGCCACGTAGGAAAGTGAAATGGAATGGCAACCCAATAGGAAAATGAAATCGAATGGCAACCCAATAGGAAAGTGAAATGGAATGGCGGGCTACGTAGGAAAGTGAAATGGAATGGCGGGCTATGTAGGAAAGTGAAATGGAATGGCAACCCAATAGGAAAGTGAAATGGAATGGTGGGCTACGTAGGAAAGTGAAATGGAATGGTAACCCAATAGGAAAGTGAAATGGAACGGTGGGCCACGTAGGAATTGGATTGATTGGATTGTTTTACCTCTGAGCGGCACTTTTTTGCACACCATGGGCTAAATGGCCAGGTCACAAGGACCCCGAAGGCTCAGAGAAGGTTGGGGGAGGGGACCCACTATAACAGCTGTTGGGAGACAGATGGTAGCCTCCCGTCAAGGCCATCCAGTGTGTTCTTTAACGTGCACAGGGTATGGCTCTCCCGCACACGGGGCCACGGCTTAACGTCCCATCCGACGGACGGCGGCCTTTCCAAGCCCATCGGTGTCCCCTACTGACTGCGGGCAGGGCGGGGAATTTTGCGAAGATAAATCTCAACGCTGATCCAGCTGGGACTCGAACCTGGGAACTACAGATTAGGGGGCCTGGCACGCTACCGACTGAGCCACCCCCGCCCCGCCACGTAGGAAAGTGAAATGGAATGGCAACCTAATAGGAAAGTGAAATCGAATGGCAACCCAATAGGAAAGTGAAATGGAATGGCGGGCTACGTAGGAAAGTGAAATGGAATGGCAACCCAATAGGAAAGTGAAATGGAATGGCGGGCTACGTAGGAAAGTGAAATGGAATGGCGGGCTACGTAGGAAAGTGAAATGGAATGGCAACCCAATAGGAATATGAAATGGAATGGCGGGCCACGTAGGAAAGTGAAATGGAATGGTAACCCAATAGGAAAGTGAAATGGAATGGTGGGCCACGTAGGAAAGTGAAATCGAATGGCAACCCAATAGGAAAGTGAAATGGAATGGCGGGCTACGTAGGAAAGTGAAATGGAATGGCAGGCTACGTAGGAAAGTGAAATGGAATGGCAACCCAATAGGAAAGTGAAATGGAATGGCCGGCTACGTAGGAAAGTGAAATGGAATAATAACCCAATAGGAAAGTGAAATTGAATGGTGGGCCACGTAGGAAAGTGAAATGGAATGGCAACCCAATAGGAAAGTGAAATGGAATAGCAACCCAATAGGAAAGTGAAATGGAATGGCGGGCTACGTAGGAAAGTGAAATGGAATGGCAACCCAATAGGAAAGTGAAATGGAATGGCGGGTTACGTAGGAAAGTGAAATGGAATGGTGGGCCACGTAGGAAAGTGAAATGGAATGGCAACCCAATAGGAAAGTGAAATGGAATGGCAACCCAATAGGAAAGTGAAATTGAATGGCGGGCCACGTAGGAAAATGAAATGGAATCGCGGGCTACGTAGGAAAGTGAAATGGAATGGCAACCCAATAGGAAAGTGAAATGGAATGGCGGGCCAATGTAGGAAAGTGAAATGGAATGGTGGGCCACGTAGGAAAGTGAAATGGAATGGCAACCCACTAGGAAAGTGAAATGGAATGGCGGGCTACGTAGGAAAGGGAAATGAATGGCAACCCAATAGGAAAGTGAAATGAAATGGCGGGCTACGTAGGAAAGGGAAATGGAATGGTTGGCTACGTAGGAAAGTGAAATGGAATGCCAAACCAATAGGAAAGTGAAATGGAATGGCGGGCTATGTAGGAAAGTGAAATGGAATGGCAACCGAATAGGAAAGTGAAATGGAATGGCGGGCTTTGTAGGAAAGTGAAATGGAATGGCGGGCCACGTAGGAAAGTGAAATGGATTGGTGGGCCACGTAGGAAAGTGAAATGTAATGGCAACCCAATAGGAAAGTGAAATGGAATGGCAACCCAATAGGAATGTGAAATGGAATGGCGGGCTACATAGGAAAGTGAAATGGAATGGTAACCCTATAGGAAAGTGAAATGGAATGGTGGGCCACGTAGGAAAGTGAAATGGAATGGCAACCCAATAGGAAAGTGAAATGGAATGACAACCCAATAGGAAATTGAAATGGAATGGCGGGCTACGTAGGAAAGTGAAATGGAATGGCGGGCTACGTAGGAAAGTGAAATGGAATGGCAACCCAATAGGAAAGTGAAATGGAATGGCAACCCAATAGGAAAGTGAAATGGAATGGCAAACCAATAGGAAAGTGAAATGGAATGGCGGGCTACGTAGGAAAGTGAAATGTAATGGCAACCCAATAGGAAAGTGAAATGGAATGGCAACCCAATAGGAATGTGAAATGGAATGGCGGGCTACGTAGGAAAGTGAAATGGAATGGTAACCCTATAGGAAAGTGAAATGGAATGGTGGGCCACGTAGGAAAGTGAAATGGAATGGCAACCCAATAGGAAAGTGAAATGGAATGACAACCCAATAGGAAATTGAAATGGAATGGCGGGCTACGTAGGAAAGTGAAATGGAATGGCGGGCTACGTAGGAAAGTGAAATGGAATGGCAACCCAATAGGAAAGTGAAATGGAATGGCAACCCAATAGGAAAGTGAAATGGAATGGCAACCCAATAGGAAAGTGAAATGGAATGGCAACCCAATAGGAAAGTGAAATGGAATGGCGGGCTACGTAGGAAAGTGAAATGGAATGGCAACCCAATAGGAAAGTGAAATGGAATGGCGGGCTACGTAGGAAAGTGAAATGGAATGGCGGGCTACGTAGGAAAGTGAAATGGAATGGCAACCCAATAGGAAAGTGAAATGGAATGGCGGGCTACGTAGGAAAGTGAAATGGAATGGCGGGCCACGTAGGTAAGTGAAATGGAGTGGCGGGCTACGTAGGAAAGTGAAATGGAATGGGTGGCCACGTAGGAAAGTGAAATGGAATGGTGGGCCACGTAGGGAAGTGAAATGGAATGGCGGGCCACGTAGGAAAGTGAAATGGAATGGTGGGCCACGTAGGAAAGTGAAATGGAATGGTGGGCCACGTAGGGAAGTGAAATGGAATGGTGGGCCACGTAGGAAAGTGAAATGGAATGGTGGGCCACGTAGGGAAGTGAAATGGAATTGCAACCCAATAGGAGAGTGAAATGGAATGGCGGGCTACATAGGAAACTGAAATGGAATGGCAACCCAATAGGAAAGTGAAATGGAATGGCGGGCTACGTAGGAAAGTGAAATGGAATGGCAACCGAATAGGAAAGTGAAATGGAATGGCAACCCAATAGGAAAGTGAAATGGAATGGCAACCCAATAGGAAAGTGAAATGGAATGGCAACCCAATAGGAAAGTGAAATGGAATGGCGGGCTACGTAGGAAAGTGAAATTGAATGGCAACCCAATAGGAAAGTGAAATGGAATGGCGGGCTACATAGGAAAGTGAAATGGAATGGCGGGCCACGTAGGAAAGTGAAATGTAAATGGTGGGCCACGTAGGAAAGTGAAATGGAATGGCAGGCTACGTAGGAAAGGGAAATGAATGGCAACCCAATAGGAAAGTGAAATGAAATGGGGGGCTACGTAGGAAAGGGAAATGGAATGGTTGGCTACGTAGGAAAGTGAAATGGAATGGCAACCCAATAGGAAAGTGAAATGGAATGGCGGGCTATGTAGGAAAGTAAAATGGAATGGCAACCGAATAGGAAAGTGAAATGGAATGGCGGGCTTTGTAGGAAAGTGAAATGGAATGACGGGCCACGTAGGAAAGTGATATGGAATGGTGGGCCACGTAGGAAAGTGAAATGGAGTGGCAAACCAATAGGAAAGTGAAATGGAATGGCAACCCAATAGGAAAGTGAAATGGAATGGCAAACCAATAGGAAAGTGAAATGGAATGGCGGGCTACGTAGGAAAGTGAAATGTAATGGCAACCGAATAGGAAAGTGAAATGGAATGGCGGACTACGTAGGAAAGTGAAATGGAATGGCGGGCTACGTAGGAAAGTGAAATGGAATGGCAACCCAATAGGAATGTGAAATGGAATGGCGGGCTACGTAGGAAAGTGAAATGGAATGGTAACCCAATAGGAAAGTGAAATGGAATGGTGGGCCACGTAGGAAAGTGAAATGGAATGGCAACCCAATAGGAAAGTGAAATGGAATGACAACCCAATAGGAAATTGAAATGGAATGGCGGGCTACGTAGGAAAGTGAAATGGAATGGCGGGCTACGTAGGAAAGTGAAATGGAATGGCAACCCAATAGGAAAGTGAAATGGAATGGCGGGCTACGTAGGAAAGTGAAATGGAATGGCGGGCTACGTAGGAAAGTGAAATGGAATGGCAACCCAATAGGAAAGTGAAATGGAATGGCGGGCTACGTAGGAAAGTGAAATGGAATGGCGGGCTACGTAGGAAAGTGAAATGGAATGGCAGGCCACGTAGGTAAGTGAAATGGAGTGGCGGGCTACGTAGGAAAGTGAAATGGAATGGTGGGCCACGTAGGAAAGTGAAATGGAATGGTGGGACACGTAGGGAAGTGAAATGGAATGGCGGGCCACGTAGGAAAGTGAAATAGAATGGTGGGCCACGTAGGAAAGTGAAATGGAATGGTGGGCCACGTAGGGAAGTGAAATGGAATGGCAACCCAATAGGAGAGTGAAATGGAATGGCGGGCTACATAGGAAACTGAAATGGAATGGCAACCGAATAGGAAAGTGAAATGGAATGACAACCCAATAGGAAAGTGAAATGGAATGGCAACCCAATAGGAAAGTGAAATGGAATGGCGGGCTACGTAGGAAAGTGAAATTGAATGGCAACCCAATAGGAAAGTGAAATGGAATGGCGGGCTACATAGGAAAGTGAAATGGAATGGCGGGCCACGTAGGAAAGTGAAATGGAATTGAATGGCCACGTAGGAAAGTGAAAGGGAATGGTGGGCCACGTAGGGAAGTGAAATGGAATGGCAACCCAATAGGAAAGTGAAATGGAATGGCGGGTTATGTAGGAAAGTGAAATGGAATGGCAACCCAATAGGAAAGTGAAATGGAATGGCGGGCTACGTAGGAAAGTGAAATGGAATGGCGGGCCACGTAGGTAAGTGAAATGGAGTGGCGGGCTACGTAGGAAAGTGAAATGGAATGGCAACCCAATAGGAAAGTGAAATGGAATGGCGGGCCACGTAGGAAAGTGAAATGGACTGGTGGGCTACGTAGGAAAGTGAAATGGAATGGCAATCCAATAGGAAAGTGAAATGAAATGGTGGGCCACGTAGGAAAGTGAAATGGAATGGTGGGCCACGTAGGAAAGTGGAATGGAATGGCAAACCAATTGGAAAGTGAAATGGAATGGCGGGCCACGTAGGAAAGTGAAATGGAATGGCGGGCTACGTAGGAAAGTGAAATGGAATGGCGGGCTACGTAGGAAAGTGAAATGGAATGGTGGGCCACGTAGGAAAGTGAAATGGAATGGCAACCCAATAGGAAAGTGAAATGGAATGGCAACCCAATAGGAAAGTGAAATGGAATGGCGGGCTACGTAGGAAAGTGAAATGGAATGGTGGGCCACGTAGGAAAGTGAAATGGAATGGCAACCCAATAGGAAAGTGAAATGGAATGGCAACCCAATAGGAAAGTGAAATGGAATGGCGGGCTACGTACGAAAGTGAAATGGAATGGCAACCCAATAGGAAAGTGAAATGGAATGGCGGGCTACGTAGGAAAGTGAAATGGAATGGTGGGCCACGTAGGAAAGTGAAATGGAATGGCAACCCAATAGGAAAGTGAAATGGAATGGCAACCCAATAGGAAAGTGAAATGGAATGGCGGGCTACGTAGGAAAGTGAAATGGAATGGCAACCCAATAGGAAAGTGAAATGGAATGGCGGGCTACGTAGGAAAGTGAAATGGAATGGCAACCCAATAGGAATGTGAAATGGAATGGCGGGCTAACTAGGAAAGTGAAATGGAATGGTAACCCAATAGGAAAGTGAAATGGAATGGTGGGCCACGTAGGAAAGTGAAATGGAATGGCAACCCAATAGGAAAGTCAAATGGAATGGCGGGCTACGTAGGAAAGTGAAATGGAATGGCGGGCTACGTAGGAAAGTGAAATGGAATGGCGGGCTACGTAGGAAAGTGAAATGGAATGGCAACCCAATAGGAAAGTGAAATGGAATGGCGGGCTACGTAGGAAAGTGAAATGGAATGGTAACCCAATAGGAAAGTGAAATGGAATGGTGGGCCATGTAGGAAAGTGAAATGGAATGGCAACCCAATAGGAAAGTGAAATGGAATGGCAACCCAATAGGAAAGTGAAATGGAATGGCGGGCTACGTAGGAAAGTGAAATGGAATGGCAACCCAATAGGAAAGTGAAATGGAATGGCAACCCAATAGGAAAGTGAAATGGAATGGCAGGCTACGTAGGAAAGTGAAATGGAATGGCAACCCAATAGGAAAGTGAAAGGGAATGGTGGGCCACGTAGGGAAGTGAAATGGAATGGCAACCCAATAGGAAAGTGAAATGGAATGGCGGGTTATGTAGGAAAGTGAAATGGAATGGCAACCCAATAGGAAAGTGAAATGGAATGGCGGGCTACGTAGGAAAGTGAAATGGAATGGCGGGCCACGTAGGTAAGTGAAATGGAGTGGCGGGCTATGTAGGAAAGTGATATGGAATGGTGGGCCACGTAGAAAAGTGAAATGGAATGGTGGGACACGTAGGGAAGTGAAATGGAATGGCGGGCCACGTAGGAAAGTGAAATGGAATGGTGGGCCACGTAGGAAAGTGAAATGGAATGGTGGGCCACGTAGGGAAGTGAAATGGAATGGCAACCCAATAGGAGAGTGAAATGGAATGGCGGGCTACATAGGAAAGTGAAATGGAATGGCAACCGAATAGGAAAGTGAAATGGATTGGCAACCCAATAGGAAAGTGAAATGGAATGGCAACCCAATAGGAAAGTGAAATGGAATGGCGGGCTACGTAGGAAAGTGAAATTGAATGGCAACCCAATAAGAAAGTGAAATGGAATGGCGGGCTACATAGGAAAGTGAAATGGAATGGCGGGCCACATAGGAAAGTGAAATGGAATGGTGGGCCACGTAGGAAAGTGAAAGGGAATGGTGGGCCACGTAGGGAAGTGAAATGGAATGGCAACCCAATAGGGAAGTGAAATGGAATGGCGGGCTATGTAGGAAAGTGAAATGGAATGGCAACCCAATAGGAAAGTGAAATGGAATGGCGGGCTACGTAGGAAAGTGAAATGGAATGGCGGGCCACGTAGGTAAGTGAAATGGAGTGGCGGGCTACGTAGGAAAGTGAAATGGAATGGCAACCCAATAGGAAAGTGAAATGGAATGGCGGGCCACGTAGGAAAGTGAAATGGAATGGTGGGCTACGTAGGAAAGTGAAATGGAATGGCAATCCAATAGGAAAGTGAAATGGAATGGTGGGCCACGTAGGAAAGTGAAATGGAATGGTGGGCCACGTAGGAAAGTGAAATGGAATGGCAAACCAATTGGAAAATGAAATGGAATGGCGGGCCACGTAGGAAAGTGAAATGGAATGGCAACCCAATAGGAAAGTGAAATGGAATGGCAACCCAATAGGAAAGTGAAATGGAATGGCGGGCTACGTAGGAAAGTGAAATGGAATGGCAACCCAATAAGAAAGTGAAATGGAATGGCGGGCTACGTAGGAAAGTGAAATGGAATGGTAACCCAATAGGAAAGTGAAATGGAATGGTGGGCCACGTAGGAAAGTGAAATGGAATGGCAACCCAATAGGAAAGTGAAATGGAATGGCGGGCTATGTAGGAAAGTGAAAATGAATGGCAACCCAATAGGAAAGTGAAATGGAATGGCGGGCTACATAGGAAAGTGAAATGGAATGGCAACCCAATAGGAATGTGAAATGGAATCGCGGGCTACGTAGGAAAGTGAAATGGAATGGTAACCCAATAGGAAAGTGAAATGGAATGGTGGGCCACGTAGGAAAGTGAAATGGAATGGCAACCCAATAGGAAAGTGAAATGGAATGGCGGGCTACGTAGGAAAGTGAAATGGAATGGCAACCCAATAGGAAAGTGAAATGGAATGGCGGGCTACGTAGGAAAGTGAAATGGAATGGTAACCCAATAGGAAAGTGAAATGGAATGGTGGGCCACGTAGGAGAGTGAAATGGAATGGCAACCCAATAGGAAAGTGAAATGGAATGGCAACCCAATAGGAAAGTGAAATGGAATGGCGGGCTACGTAGGAAAGTGAAATGGAATGGTGGGCCACGTAGGAAAGTGAAATGGAATGGCAACCCAATAGGAAAGTGAAATGGAATGGCAACCCAATAGGAAAGTGAAATGGAATAGCAACCCAATAGGAAAGTGAAATGGAATGGCGGGCTACGTAGGAAAGTGAAATGGAATGGCAAACCAATAGGAAAGTGAAATGGAATGGTGGGCCACGTAGGAATGTGAAATGGAATGGCAACCCAATAGGAAAGTGAAATGAAATGGCCGGCTACGTAGGAAAGTGAAATGGAATGGCAAACCAATTGGAAAGTGAAATGGAATGTCGGGCCACGTAGGAAAGTGAAATGGAATGGTGGGCTACATAGGAAAGTGAAATGGAATGGCGGGCTACGTAGGAAAATGAAATGGAATGGTGGGCCATGTAGGAAAGTGAAATGGAATGGCAACCCAATAGGAAAGTGAAATGGAATGGCGGGCTACGTAGGAAAGTGAAATGGAATGGCAACCCAATAGGAAAGTGAAATGGAATGGCGGGCTATGTAGGAAAGTGAAATGGAATGGCGGGCCACGTAGGAAAGTGAAATGGAATGGTGGGCCACGTAGGAAAGTGAAATGGAATGGTGGGCCACGTAGGGAAGTGAAATGGAATGGCAACCCAATAGGAAAGTGAAATGGAATGGCGGGCTACGTAGGAAATTGAAATGGAATGGCAACCCAATAGGAAAGTGAAATGGAATGGCAACCCAATAGGAAAGTGAAATGGAATGGCGGGCTACGTAGGAAAGTGAAATGGAATGGTAACCCAATAGATAAGTGAAATGGAATGGTGGGCCACGTAGGAAAGTGAAATGGAATGGCAACCGAATAGGAAAGTGAAATGGAATGGCGGGCTACGTAGGAAAGTGAAATGAAATGGCAACCCAATAGGAAAGTGAAATGGAATGGCGGGCTACGTAGGAAAGTGAAATGGAATGGCGGGCTACGTAGGAAAGTGAAATGGAATGGCAACCCAATAGGAATATGAAATGGAATGGCGGGCTACGTAGGAAAGTGAAATGGAATGGTAACCCAATAGGAAAGTGAAATGGAATGGTGGGACACGTAGGAAAGTGAAATGGAATGGCAACCCAATAGGAAAGTGAAATGGAATGACAACCCAATAGGAAAGTGAAATGGAATGGCGGGCTACGTAGGAAAGTGAAATGGAATGGCGGGCTACGTAGGAAAGTGAAATGGAATGGCAACCCAATAGGAAAGTGAAATGGAATGGCGGGCTACGTAGGAAAGTGAAATGGAATGGTAACCCAATAGGAAAGTGAAATGGAATGGTGGGCCACGTAGGAAAGTGAAATGGAATGGCAACCCAATAGGAAAGTGAAATGGAATGGCAACCCAATAGGAAAGTGAAATGGAATGGCGGGCTACATAGGAAAGTGAAATGGAATGGCAACCCAATAGGAAAGTGAAATGGAATGGCGGGCTACGTAGGAAAGTGAAATGGAATGGCGGGCTACGTAGGAAAGTGAAATGGAATGGCAACCCAATAGGAATGTGAAATGGAATGGCGGGCTACGTAGGAAAGTGAAATGGAATGGTAACCCAATAGGAAAGTGAAATGGAATAGTGGGCCACGTAGGAAAGTGAGATGGAATGGCAACCCAATAGAAAAGTGAAATGGAATAGCAACCCAATAGGAAAGTGAAATGGAATGGCGGGCTACGTAGGAAAGTGAAATGGAATGGCAAACCAATAGGAAAGTGAAATGGAATGGCGGGCCACGTAAGAAAGTGAAATGGAATGGCGGGCTACGTAGGAAAGTGAAATGGAATGGCAACCCAATAGGAAAGTGAAATGGAATGGTGGGCCACGTAGGAAAGTGAAATGGAATGGCAACCCAATAGGAAAGTGAAATGGAATGGCGGGCCACGTAGGAAAATGAAATGGAATGGCGGGCTACATAGGAAAGTGAAATGGAATGGCAACCCAATAGGAAAGTGAAATGGAATGGCGGGCCACGTAGGAAAGTGAAATGGAATGGTGGGCCACGTAGGAAAGTGAAATGGAATGGCAACCCAATAGGAAAGTGAAATGGAATGGCAACCCAATAGGAAAGTGAAATGGAATGGCGGGCTACGTAGGAAAGTGAAATGGAATGGTGGGCCACGTAGGAAAGTGAAATGGAATGGCAACCCAATAGGAAAGTGAAATGGAATGGCAACCCAATAGGAAAGTGAAATGGAATGGCGGGCTACGTAGGAAAGTGAAATGGAATGGCAACCCAATAGGAAAGTGAAATGGAATGGCGGGCCACGTAGGAAAGTGAAATGGAATGGTGGGCCACGTAGGAAAGTGAAATGGAATGGCAACCCAATACGAAAGTGAAATGGAATGGCGGGCTACGTAGGAAAGTGAAATGAATGGCAACCCAATACGAAAGTGAAATGGAATGACGGGCTACGTAGGAAAGTGAAATGGAATGGTTGGCTACGTAGGAAAGTGAAATGGAATGGCAACCCAATAGGAAAGTGAAATGGAATGGCGGGCTACGTAGGAAAGTGAAATGGAATGGCAACCCAATAGGAAAGTGAAATGGAATGGCAACCCAATAGGAAAGTGAAATGGAATGGTGGGCCACGTAGGGAAGTGAAATGGAATGGCAACCCAATAGGAAAGTGAAATGGAATGGCGGGCTACGTAGGAAAGTGAAATGGAATGGCAACCCAATAGGAAAGTGAAATGGAATGGCAACCCAATAGTAAAGTGAAATGGAATGGCAACCCAATAGGAAAGTGAAATGGAATGGCGGGCTACGTAGGAAAGTGAAATGGAATGGCAACCCAATAGGAAAGTGAAATGGAATGGCGGGCTACGTAGGAAAGTGAAATGGAATGGCGGGCCACGTAGGAAAGTGAAATGGAATGGTGGGCCACGTAGGAAAGTGAAATGGAATGGTGGGCCACGTAGGGAAGTGAAATGGAATGGCAACCCAATAGGAAAGTGAAATGGAATGGCAACCCAATAGGAAAGTGAAATGGAATGGCGGGCTACGTAGGAAAGTGAAATGGAATGGTGGGCCACGTAGGAAAGTGAAATGGAATGGCAACCCAATAGGAAAGTGAAATGGAATGGCAACCCAATAGGAAAGTGAAATGGAATGGCGGGCTACGTAGGAAAGTGAAATGGAATGGCAACCCAATAGGAAAGTGAAATGGAATGGCGGGCCACGTAGGAAAGTGAAATGGAATGGTGGGCCACGTAGGAAAGTGAAATGGAATGGCAACCCAATACGAAAGTGAAATGGAATGGCGGGCTACGTAGGAAAGTGAAATGAATGGCAACCCAATACGAAAGTGAAATGGAATGACGGGCTACGTAGGAAAGTGAAATGGAATGGTTGGCTACGTAGGAAAGTGAAATGGAATGGCAACCCAATAGGAAAGTGAAATGGAATGGCGGGCTACGTAGGAAAGTGAAATGGAATGGCAACCCAATAGGAAAGTGAAATGGAATGGCAACCCAATAGGAAAGTGAAATGGAATGGTGGGCCACGTAGGGAAGTGAAATGGAATGGCAACCCAATAGGAAAGTGAAATCTAATGGCGGGCTACGTAGGAAAGTGAAATGGAATGGCAACCCAATAGGAAAGTGAAATGGAATGGCAACCCAATAGTAAAATGAAATGGAATGGCAACCCAATACGAAAGTGAAATGGAATGGCGGGCTACGTAGGAAAGTGAAATGGAATGGCAACCCAATAGGAAAGTGAAATGGAATGGCGGGCTACGTAGGAAAGTGAAATGGAATGGCGGGCCACGTAGGAAAGTGAAATGGAATGGTGGGCCACGTAGGAAAGTGAAATGGAATGGTGGGCCACGTAGGGAAGTGAAATGGAATGGCAACTCAATAGGAAAGTGAAATGGAATGGCGGGCTACGTAGGAAAGTAAAATGGAATGGCAACCCAATAGGAAAGTGAAATGGAATGGCGGGCTACGTAGGAAAGTGAAATGGAATGGCAACCCAATAGGAAAGTGAAATGGAATGGTGGGCCACGTAGGAAAGTGAAATGGAATGGTGGGCCACGTAGGAAAGTGAAATGGAATGGCAACCCAATTGGAAAATGAAATGGAATGGCGGGCCACGTAGGAAAGAGAAATGGAATGGCGGGCTACGTAGGAAAGTGAAATGGAATGGCGGGCTACGTAGGAAAGTGAAATGGAATGGTAACCCAATAGGAAAGTGAAATGGAATGGTGGGCCACGTAGAAAAGTGAAATGGAATGGCAACCCAATAGGAAAGTGAAATGGAATGGCAACCCAATAGGAAAGTGAAATGGAATGGCTAAACAATAGGAAAGTGAAATGGAATGGCGGGCTACGTAGGAAAGTGAAATGGAATGGCAACCCAATAGGAAAGTGAAATGGAATGGCGGACTACGTAGGAAAGTGAAATGGAATGGCGGGCTACGTAGGAAAGTGAAATGGAATGGCAACCCAATAGGAATGTGAAATGGAATGGCGGGCTACGTAGGAAAGTGAAATGGAATGGTAACCCAATAGTAAAGTGAAATGGAATGGTGGGCCACGTAGGAAAGTGAAATGGAATGGCAACCCAATAGGAAAGTGAAATGGAATGACAACCCAATAGGAAATTGAAATGGAATGGCGGGCTACGTAGGAAAGTGAAATGGAATGGCAACCCAATAGGAAAGTGAAATGGAATGGCAACCCAATAGGAAAGTGAAATGGAATGGCAACCCAATAGGAAAGTGAAATGGAATGGCGGGCTACGTAGGAATGTGAAATGGAATGGCAACCCAATAGGAAAGTGAAATGGAATGGCGGGCTACGTAGGAAAGTGAAATGGAATGGCGGGCTACGTAGGAAAGTGAAATGGAATGGCAACCCAATAGGAAAGTGAAATGGAATGGCGGGCTACGTAGGAAAGTGAAATGTAATGGCGGGCCACGTAGGTAAGTGAAATGGAGTGGCGGGCTACGTAGGAAAGTGAAATGGAATGGCGGGCCATGTAGGAAAGTGAAATGGAATGGCGGGCTACGTAGGAAAGTGAAATGGAATGGCGGGCTACGTAGGAAAGTGAAATGGAATGGCGGGCCACGTAGGTAAGTGAAATGGAATGGCGGGCTACGTAGGAAAGTGAAATGGAATGGCGGGCCACGTAGGAAAGTGAAATGGAATGGCGGGCCACGTAGGAAAGTGAAATGGAATGGTGGGCTACGTAGGAAAGTGAAATGGAATGGCAATCCAATAGGAAACTGAAATGGAATGGTGGGCCACGTAGGAAAGTGAAATGGAATGGCAAACCAATTGGAAAGTGAAATGGAATGGCGGGCCACCTAGGAAAGTGAAATGGAATGGCGAGCTACGTAGGAAAGTGAAATGGAATGGCGGGCTACGTAGGAAAGTGAAATGGAATGGTAACCCAATAGGAAAGTGAAATGGAATGGTGGGCCACGTAGGAAAGTGAAATGGAATGGCAACCCAATAGGAAAGTGAAATGGAATGGCAACCCAATAGGAAAGTGAAATGGAATTGCAACCCAATAGGAAAGTGAAATGGAATGGCGGGCTACGTAGGAAAGTGAAATAGAATGGCAACCCAATAGGAAAGTGAAATGGAAAGGCGGGCTACGTAGGAAAGTGAAATGGAATGGCAACCCAATAGGAAAGTGAAATGGAATGGCGGGCCACGTAGGAAAGTGAAATGGAATGGCGGGCTACGTAGGAAAAGTGAAATGGAATGGCAACCCAGTAGGAAAATGAAATGGAATGGCAAACCAATAGGAAAGTGAAATGGAATGGCGGGCTACGTAGGAAAGTGAAATAGAATGGCAACCCAATAGGAAAGTGAAATGGAATGGCGGGCTACCTAGGAAAGTGAAATGGAATGGCAACCCAATAAGAAAGTGAAATGGAATGGCGGGCCACGTAGGAAAGTGAAATGGAATGGCGGGCTACGTAGGAAAGTGAAATGGAATGGCAACCCAATAGGAAAGTGAAATGGAATGGCAGGCTACGTAGGAAAGGGAAATGAATGGCAACCCAATAGGAAAGTGAAATGAAATGGGGGGCTACGTAGGAAAGGGAAATGGAATGGTTGGCTACGTAGGAAAGTGAAATGGAATGGCAACCCAATAGGAAAGTGAAATGGAATGGCGGGCTATGTAGGAAAGTAAAATGGAATGGCAACCGAATAGGAAAGTGAAATGGAATGGCGGGCTTTGTAGGAAAGTGAAATGGAATGACGGGCCACGTAGGAAAGTGATATGGAATGGTGGGCCACGTAGGAAAGTGAAATGGAGTGGCAAACCAATAGGAAAGTGAAATGGAATGGCAACCCAATAGGAAAGTGAAATGGAATGGCAAACCAATAGGAAAGTGAAATGGAATGGCGGGCTACGTAGGAAAGTGAAATGTAATGGCAACCGAATAGGAAAGTGAAATGGAATGGCGGACTACGTAGGAAAGTGAAATGGAATGGCGGGCTACGTAGGAAAGTGAAATGGAATGGCAACCCAATAGGAATGTGAAATGGAATGGCGGGCTACGTAGGAAAGTGAAATGGAATGGTAACCCAATAGGAAAGTGAAATGGAATGGTGGGCCACGTAGGAAAGTGAAATGGAATGGCAACCCAATAGGAAAGTGAAATGGAATGACAACCCAATAGGAAATTGAAATGGAATGGCGGGCTACGTAGGAAAGTGAAATGGAATGGCGGGCTACGTAGGAAAGTGAAATGGAATGGCAACCCAATAGGAAAGTGAAATGGAATGGTGGGCTACGTAGGAAAGTGAAATGGAATGGCAACCCAATAGGAAAGTGAAATGGAATGGCGGGCTACGTAGGAAAGTGAAATGGAATGGCAACCCAATAGGAAAATGAAATGGAATGGCGGGCTACGTAGGAAAGTGAAATGGAATGGCGGGCTACGTAGGAAAGTGAAATGGAATGGCAGGCCACGTAGGTAAGTGAAATGGAGTGGCGGGCTACGTAGGAAAGTGAAATGGAATGGTGGGCCACGTAGGAAAGTGAAATGGGATGGTGGGACACGTAGGGAAGTGAAATGGAATGGCGGGCCACGTAGGAAAGTGAAATGGAATGGTGGGCCACGTAGGAAAGTGAAATGGAATGGTGGGCCACGTAGGGAAGTGAAATGGAATGGCAACCCAATAGGAGAGTGAAATGGAATGGCGGGCTACATAGGAAACTGAAATGGAATGGCAACCGAATAGGAAAGTGAAATGGAATGACAACCCAATAGGAAAGTGAAATGGAATGGCAACCCAATAGGAAAGTGAAATGGAATGGCGGGCTACGTAGGAAAGTGAAATTGAATGGCAACCCAATAGGAAAGTGAAATGGAATGGCGGGCCACGTAGGAAAGTGAAATGGAATGGTGGGCCACGTAGGAAAGTGAAAGGGAATGGTGGGCCACGTAGGGAAGTGAAATGGAATGGCAACCCAATAGGAAAGTGAAATGGAATGGCGGGTTATGTAGGAAAGTGAAATGGAATGGCAACCCAATAGGAAAGTGAAATGGAATGGCGGGCTACGTAGGAAAGTGAAATGGAATGGCGGGCCACGTAGGTAAGTGAAATGGAGTGGCGGGCTACGTAGGAAAGTGAAATGGAATGGCAACCCAATAGGAAAGTGAAATGGAATGGCGGGCCACGTAGGAAAGTGAAATGGAATGGCGGGCTACGTAGGAAAGTGAAATGGAATGGCAATCCAATAGGAAAGTGAAATGAAATGGTGGGCCACGTAGGAAAGTGAAATGGAATGGCAACCCAATAGGAAAGTGAAATGGAATGGCAACCCAATAGGAAAATGAAATGGAATGGCGGGCTACGTACGAAAGTGAAATGGAATGGCAACCCAATAGGAAAGTGAAATGGAATGGCGGGCTACGTAGGAAAGTGAAATGGAATGGTGGGCCACGTAGGAAAGTGAAATGGAATGGCAACCCAATAGGAAAGTGAAATGGAATGGCAACCCAATAGGAAAGTGAAATGGAATGGCGGGCTACGTAGGAAAGTGAAATGGAATGGTGGGCCACGTAGGAAAGTGAAATGGAATGGCAACCCAATAGGAAAGTGAA
Source organism: Ryuthela nishihirai (assembly GCA_038380435.1). Lineage (NCBI taxonomy): Eukaryota > Metazoa > Arthropoda > Arachnida > Araneae > Heptathelidae > Ryuthela > Ryuthela nishihirai. The sequence continues at coordinate 74,310,155 of JAWZYU010000004.1, read as the reverse complement.
ATGGAATGGCAACCCAATAGGAAAGTGAAATGGAATGGCGGGCTACGTACGAAAGTGAAATGGAATGGCAACCCAATAGGAAAGTGAAATGGAATGGCGGGCTACGTAGGAAAGTGAAATGGAATGGTGGGCCACGTAGGAAAGTGAAATGGAATGGCAACCCAATAGGAAAGTGAAATGGAATGGCAACCCAATAGGAAAGTGAAATGGAATGGCGGGCTACGTAGGAAAGTGAAATGGAATGGCAACCCAATAGGAAAGTGAAATGGAATGGCGGGCTACGTAGGAAAGTGAAATGGAATGGCAACCCAATAGGAATGTGAAATGGAATGGCGGGCTAACTAGGAAAGTGAAATGGAATGGTAACCCAATAGGAAAGTGAAATGGAATGGTGGGCCACGTAGGAAAGTGAAATGGAATGGCAACCCAATAGGAAAGTCAAATGGAATGGCGGGCTACGTAGGAAAGTGAAATGGAATGGCGGGCTACGTAGGAAAGTGAAATGGAATGGCAACCCAATAGGAAAGTGAAATGGAATGGCGGGCTACGTAGGAAAGTGAAATGGAATGGTAACCCAATAGGAAAGTGAAATGGAATGGTGGGCCACGTAGGAAAGTGAAATGGAATGGCAACCCAATAGGAAAGTGAAATGTAATGGCAACCCAATAGGAAAGTGAAATGGAATGGCGGGCTACGTAGGAAAGTGAAATGGAATGGCAACCCAATAGGAAAGTGAAATGGAATGGCAACCCAATAGGAAAGTGAAATGGAATGGCAGGCTACGTAGGAAAGTGAAATGGAATGGCAACCCAATAGGAAAGTGAAAGGGAATGGTGGGCCACGTAGGGAAGTGAAATGGAATGGCAACCCAATAGGAAAGTGAAATGGAATGGCGGGTTATGTAGGAAAGTGAAATGGAATGGCAACCCAATAGGAAAGTGAAATGGAATGGCCGGCTACGTAGGAAAGTGAAATGGAATGGCGGGCCACGTAGGTAAGTGAAATGGAGTGGCGGGCTATGTAGGAAAGTGATATGGAATGGTGGGCCACGTAGAAAAGTGAAATGGAATGGTGGGACACGTAGGGAAGTGAAATGGAATGGCGGGCCACGTAGGAAAGTGAAATGGAATGGTGGGCCACGTAGGAAAGTGAAATGGAATGGTGGGCCACGTAGGGAAGTGAAATGGAATGGCAACCCAATAGGAGAGTGAAATGGAATGGCGGGCTACATAGGAAAGTGAAATGGAATGGCAACCGAATAGGAAAGTGAAATGGATTGGCAACCCAATAGGAAAGTGAAATGGAATGGCAACCCAATAGGAAAGTGAAATGGAATGGCGGGCTACGTAGGAAAGTGAAATTGAATGGCAACCCAATAGGAAAGTGAAATGGAATGGCGGGCTACATAGGAAAGTGAAATGGAATGGCGGGCCACGTAGGAAAGTGAAATGGAATGGTGGGCCACGTAGGAAAGTGAAAGGGAATGGTGGGCCACGTAGGAAAGTGAAATGGAATGGCAACCCAATAGGGAAGTGAAATGGAATGGCGGGCTATGTAGGAAAGTGAAATGGAATGGCGGGCTACGTAGGAAAGTGAAATGGAATGGCGGGCCACGTAGGTAAGTGAAATGGAGTGGCGGGCTACGTAGGAAAGTGAAATGGAATGGCAACCCAATAGGAAAGTGAAATGGAATGGCGGGCCACGTAGGAAAGTGAAATGGAATGGTGGGCTACGTAGGAAAGTGAAATGGAATGGCAATCCAATAGGAAAGTGAAATGGAATGGTGGGCCACGTTGGAAAGTGAAATGGAATGGTGGGCCACGTAGGAAAGTGAAATGGAATGGCAAACCAATTGGAAAATGAAATGGAATGGCGGGCCACGTAGGAAAGTGAAATGGAATGGCAACCCAATAGGAAAGTGAAATGGAATGGCAACCCAATAGGAAAGTGAAATGGAATGGCGGGCTACGTAGGAAAGTGAAATGGAATGGCAACCCAATAGGAAAGTGAAATGGAATGGCAGGCTACGTAGGAAAGTGAAATGGAATGGTAACCCAATAGGAAAGTGAAATGGAATGGTGGGCCACGTAGGAAAGTGAAATGGAATGGCAACCCAATAGGAAAGTGAAATGGAATGGCGGGCTATGTAGGAAAGTGAAAATGAATGGCAACCCAATAGGAAAGTGAAATGGAATGGCGGGCTACATAGGAAAGTGAAATGGAATGGCAACCCAATAGGAATGTGAAATGGAATCGCGGGCTACGTAGGAAAGTGAAATGGAATGGTAACCCAATAGGAAAGTGAAATGGAATGGTGGGCCACGTAGGAAAGTGAAATGGAATGGCAACCCAATAGGAAAGTGAAATGGAATGGCGGGCTACGTAGGAAAGTGAAATGGAATGGCAACCCAATAGGAAAGTGAAATGGAATGGCGGGCTACGTAGGAAAGTGAAATGGAATGGTAACCCAATAGGAAAGTGAAATGGAATGGTGGGCCACGTAGGAGCATGAAATGGAATGGCAACCCAATAGGAAAGTGAAATGGAATGGCAACCCAATAGGAAAGTGAAATGGAATGGCGGGCTACGTAGGAAAGTGAAATGGAATGGTGGGCCACGTAGGAAAGTGAAATGGAATGGCAACCCAATAGGAAAGTGAAATGGAATGGCAACCCAATAGGAAAGTGAAATGGAATAGCAACCCAATAGGAAAGTGAAATGGAATGGCGGGCTACGTAGGAAAGTGAAATGGAATGGCAAACCAATAGGAAAGTGAAATGGAATGGTGGGCCACGTAGGAATGTGAAATGGAATGGCAACCCAATAGGAAAGTGAAATGGAATGGCGGGCTACGTAGGAAAGTGAAATGGAATGGCAAACCAATTGGAAAGTGAAATGGAATGTCGGGCCACGTAGGAAAGTGAAATGGAATGGCAACCCAATAGGAAAGTGAAATGGAATGGCGGGCTACGTAGGAAAGTGAAATGGAATGGCGGGCCACGTAGGAAAGTGAAATGGAATGGTGGGCCACGTAGGAAAGTGAAATGGAATGGTGGGCCACGTAGGGAAGTGAAATGGAATGGCAACCCAATAGGAAAGTGAAATGGAATGGCGGGCTACGTAGGAAATTGAAATGGAATGGCAACCCAATAGGAAAGTGAAATGGAATGGCAACCCAATAGGAAAGTGAAATGGAATGGCGGGCTACGTAGGAAAGTGAAATGGAATGGTAACCCAATAGATAAGTGAAATGGAATGGTGGGCCACGTAGGAAAGTGAAATGGAATGGCAACCGAATAGGAAAGTGAAATGGAATGGCAACCGAATAGGAAAATGAAATGGAATGGCGGGCTACGTAGGAAAGTGAAATGGAATGGCAACCCAATAGGAAAGTGAAATGGAATGGCGGGCTACGTAGGAAAGTGAAATGGAATGGCAACCCAATAGGAATATGAAATGGAATGGCGGGCTACGTAGGAAAGTGAAATGGAATGGTAACCCAATAGGAAAGTGAAATGGAATGGTGGGACACGTAGGAAAGTGAAATGGAATGGCAACCCAATAGGAAAGTGAAATGGAATGACAACCCAATAGGAAAGTGAAATGGAATGGCGGGCTACGTAGGAAAGTGAAATGGAATGGCGGGCTACGTAGGAAAGTGAAATGGAATGGCAACCCAATAGGAAAGTGAAATGGAATGGCGGGCTACGTAGGAAAGTGAAATGGAATGGTAACCCAATAGGAAAGTGAAATGGAATGGTGGGCCACGTAGGAAAGTGAAATGGAATGGCAACCCAATAGGAAAGTGAAATGGAATGGCAACCCAATAGGAAAGTGAAATGGAATGGCGGGCTACATAGGAAAGTGAAATGGAATGGCAACCCAATAGGAAAGTGAAATGGAATGGCGGGCTACGTAGGAAAGTGAAATGGAATGGCAACCCAATAGGAATGTGAAATGGAATGGCGGGCTACGTAGGAAAGTGAAATGGAATGGTAACCCAATAGGAAAGTGAAATGGAATAGTGGGCCACGTAGGAAAGTGAAATGGAATGGCAACCCAATAGAAAAGTGAAATGGAATAGCAACCCAATAGGAAAGTGAAATGGAATGGCGGGCTACGTAGGAAAGTGAAATGGAATGGCAAACCAATAGGAATGTGAAATGGAATGGCGGGCCACGTAAGAAAGTGAAATGGAATGGCGGGCTACGTAGGAAAGTGAAATGGAATGGCAACCCAATAGGAAAGTGAAATGGAATGGTGGGCCACGTAGGAAAGTGAAATGGAATGGCAACCCAATAGGAAAGTGAAATGGAATGGCGGGCCACGTAGGAAAATGAAATGGAATGGCGGGCTACATAGGAAAGTGAAATGGAATGGCAACCCAATAGGAAAGTGAAATGGAATGGCGGGCCACGTAGGAAAGTGAAATGGAATGGTGGGCCACGTAGGAAAGTGAAATGGAATGGCAACCCAATAGGAAAGTGAAATGGAATGGCAACCCAATAGGAAAGTGAAATGGAATGGCGGGCTACGTAGGAAAGTGAAATGGAATGGTGGGCCACGTAGGAAAGTGAAATGGAATGGCAACCCAATAGGAAAGTGAAATGGAATGGCAACCCAATAGGAAAGTGAAATGGAATGGCGGGCTACGTAGGAAAGTGAAATGGAATGGCAACCCAATAGGAAAGTGAAATGGAATGGCGGGCCACGTAGGAAAGTGAAATGGAATGGTGGGCCACGTAGGAAAGTGAAATGGAATGGCAACCCAATACGAAAGTGAAATGGAATGGCGGGCTACGTAGGAAAGTGAAATGAATGGCAACCCAATACGAAAGTGAAATGGAATGACGGGCTACGTAGGAAAGTGAAATGGAATGGTTGGCTACGTAGGAAAGTGAAATGGAATGGCAGCCCAATAGGAAAGTGAAATGGAATGGCGGGCTACGTAGGAAAGTGAAATGGAATGGCAACCCAATAGGAAAGTGAAATGGAATGGCAACCCAATAGGAAAGTGAAATGGAATGGTGGGCCACGTAGGGAAGTGAAATGGAATGGCAACCCAATAGGAAAGTGAAATGGAATGGCGGGCTACGTAGGAAAGTGAAATGGAATGGCAACCCAATAGGAAAGTGAAATGGAATGGCAACCCAATAGTAAAGTGAAATGGAATGGCAACCCAATAGGAAAGTGAAATGGAATGGCAACCCAATAGGAAAGTGAAATGGAATGGCAGGCTACGTAGGAAAGTGAAATGGAATGGCAACCCAATAGGAAAGTGAAATGGAATGGCAACCCAATAGTAAAGTGAAATGGAATGGCAACCCAATAGTAAAGTGAAATGGAATGGCAACCCAATAGGAAAGTGAAATGGAATGGCAACCCAATAGGAAAGTGAAATGGAATGGCAGGCTACGTAGGAAAGTGAAATGGAATGGCAACCCAATAGGAAAGTGAAATGGAATGGCGGGCTATGTAGGAAAGTGAAATGGAATGGCGGGCCACGTAGGAAAGTGAAATGGAATGGTGGGCCACGTAGGAAAGTGAAATGGAATGGTGGGCCACGTAGGGAAGTGAAATGGAATGGCAACTCAATAGGAAAGTGAAATGGAATGGCGGGCTACGTAGGAAAGTAAAATGGAATGGCAACCCAATAGGAAAGTGAAATGGAATGGCGGGCTACGTAGGAAAGTGAAATGGAATGGCAACCCAATAGGAAAGTGAAATGGAATGGTGGGCCACGTAGGAAAGTGAAATGGAATGGTGGGCCACGTAGGAAAGTGAAATGGAATGGCAACCCAATTGGAAAGTGAAATGGAATGGCGGGCCACGTAGGAAAGAGAAATGGAATGGCGGGCTACGTAGGAAAGTGAAATGGAATGGCGGGCTACGTAGGAAAGTGAAATGGAATGGTAACCCAATAGTAAAGTGAAATGGAATGGTGGGCCACGTAGGAAAGTGAAATGGAATGGCAACCCAATAGGAAAGTGAAATGGAATGACAACCCAATAGGAAATTGAAATGGAATGGCGGGCTACGTAGGAAAGTGAAATGGAATGGCAACCCAATAGGAAAGTGAAATGGAATGGCAACCCAATAGGAAAGTGAAATGGAATGGCAACCCAATAGGAAAGTGAAATGGAATGGCGGGCTACGTAGGAATGTGAAATGGAATGGCAACCCAATAGGAAAGTGAAATGGAATGGCGGGCTACGTAGGAAAGTGAAATGGAATGGCAACCCAATAGGAAAGTGAAATGGAATGGCGGGCTACGTAGGAAAGTGAAATGGAATGGCGGGCCACGTAGGTAAGTGAAATGGAGTGGCGGGCTACGTAGGAAAGTGAAATGGAATGGCGGGCCATGTAGGAAAGTGAAATGGAATGGCAACCCAATAGGAAAGTGAAATGGAATGGCGGGCCACGTAGGTAAGTGAAATGGAGTGGCGGGCTACGTAGGAAAGTGAAATGGAATGGCGGGCCATGTAGGAAAGTGAAATGGAATGGCGGGCTACGTAGGAAAGTGAAATGGAATGGCGGGCTACGTAGGAAAGTGAAATGGAATGGCGGGCCACGTAGGTAAGTGAAATGGAGTGGCGGGCTACGTAGGAAAGTGAAATGGAATGGCGGGCCACGTAGGAAAGTGAAATGGAATGGCGGGCCACGTAGGAAAGTGAAATGGAATGGTGGGCTACGTAGGAAAGTGAAATGGAATGGCAATCCAATAGGAAACTGAAATGGAATGGTGGGCCACGTAGGAAAGTGAAATGGAATGGCAAACCAATTGGAAAGTGAAATGGAATGGCGGGCCACCTAGGAAAGTGAAATGGAATGGCGAGCTACGTAGGAAAGTGAAATGGAATGGCGGGCTACGTAGGAAAGTGAAATGGAATGGTAACCCAATAGGAAAGTGAAATGGAATGGTGGGCCACGTAGGAAAGTGAAATGGAATGGCAACCCAATAGGAAAGTGAAATGGAATGGCAACCCAATAGGAAAGTGAAATGGAATTGCAACCCAATAGGAAAGTGAAATGGAATGGCGGGCTACGTAGGAAAGTGAAATAGAATGGCAACCCAATAGGAAAGTGAAATGGAAAGGCGGGCTACGTTGGAAAGTGAAATGGAATGGCAACCCAATAGGAAAGTGAAATGGAATGGCGGGCCACGTAGGAAAGTGAAATGGAATGGCGGGCTACGTAGGAAAAGGGAAATGGAATGGCAACCCAATAGGAAAATGAAATGGAATGGCAAACCAATAGGAAAGTGAAATGGAATGGCGGGCTACGTAGGAAAGTGAAATAGAATGGCAACCCAATAGGAAAGTGAAATGGAATGGCGGGCTACCTAGGAAAGTGAAATGGAATGGCAACCCAATAAGAAAGTGAAATGGAATGGCGGGCCACGTAGGAAAGTGAAATGGAATGGCGGGCTACGTAGGAAAGTGAAATGGAATGGCAACCCAATAGGAAAGTGAAATGGAATGGTGGGCCACGTAGGAAAGTGAAAGGGAATGGCAACCCAATAGGAAAGTGAAATGGAATGGTGGGCCACGTAGGAAAGTGAAATGGAATGGTGGGCCACGTAGGAAAGTGAAATGGAATGGTGGGCCACGTAGGGAAGTGAAATGGAATGGCAACCCAATAGGAAAGTGAAATGGAATGACAACCCAATAGGAAAGTGAAATGGAATGGCAACCCAATAGGAAAGTGAAATGGAATGGCGGGCTAGGTAGGAAAGTGAAATGGAATGGCAACCCAACAGGAAAGTGAAATGGAATGGCTCGCTGCCAAAGAATTTTAAAATGAATAGCTTATGTATAAAAATGCATAAAGAAAGTGGCCGAGTGGTTAGCTCGCTTGGCTACTGATCTGAGGGACCTGGGTTCGAGTCTCAGGTTAAGGCATGGATGTTCGCTGTTGTATTTTTGCTGAGGTCTAGCCATCCTCACAGACCTTCAGGTATGGCGTATAAACTGATAGGCTCCTGTTAGACCTCTGTGGAAAACGGCTGCTTGAGGGGATATTTATTTTTCTAAAGAAAGCAAAAAACTTAAAGTGAAACATAAACAATGTACTTTTATTAAAATTAATTATTTTAATGAGAATTCGCGTCGCAGAAGTTGGACTTTTTTGTAGAAGTTATCTTTTTTTACTTATCTTCCAATTGCTTTTGGCTTTGACATTTGTTGGTTAATCGGTTTATGTATTTCACAAAACGATGTTCCACCATGTTTCGAACGCGATGGGGAAACTTAATGATTTATGTGCCAAATGAAAGTTTGTGACGCGGGTAATATCATAGGCTATAAAATACCGACCCTTCCGTGCTTTCTTCCCCTCTAAAAAAAGGGAAGGATTTCGGTAGCGGCCAGGCTCGTAATCTGAAGTTCCCAGGTTCGAGTCCCAGCTGGGTCAGCGTTGAGATTTATCTCAGCAAAATTCTCCGCCCTGCCTGCGGTCAGTAGGGGACACCGATGGGCTTGGAAAGGCCGCCGTCCGTCGGATGGGACGTTAAGCCGTGGCTCCGTGTGCGGGAGAGCCCTACCCTGTGCACGTTAAAGAACACGCTGGATGGCCTTGACGGGAGGCTACCATCTGTCTCCCAACAACTGTTCCAGTGGGTCCCCTCCCCCAACCTTCTCTGAGCCTTAGGGGTCCATGTGACCTGGCCATTTAGCCCATGGTGTGCAAAAAATGCCGCTCAGAGGTAAAACAACCCAAACCACCTATGCAGAATTTCATTTGATCATCTGTATGGTTTCACCTGTATTCATCTACATACTTTCACTAGATCATTTGCATACTTTAGATCGTAATTTGCATACTTTTACTAGATCTACATCTGCATAATTTCACTAGATACTCATCTGCTTAATTTCACTAGATACTCATCTGCATAATTTCACTTGATTCTGATCTGCATAATTTCACTAGATCTTCATCTGCATACTCTCACCTGATCTTCATCTGCATATTTTCTGTCGATCCTCATCGGCATACTTTCACTTCGCTCAATCTTCGTTTTGATATTTTTGCAGCTTCAAGAGCAGCTTCCGGTTCCTATCGACTGGAAGCAAGGACCGTACGGTTTCTATGGCAACCCTTTTTTGTCTCAAGTGGTGTGGTGGAGAACAGAGTGGACTTGAGTTTGCTCTTCACTCTCGCTTCCTTTCCCTCCTCCCTCCTCCCTTCCTGCCTTTGCCTCCCACCAGTCTGGAATGGAGATGACTCCGTCTGCAAAGGACGCTAGCCATCAGATGAAATGGAACGAGAAGGGGACCACTTCCCGAAACGATGCCGCCAAAAGTCCACTTCTGAGGAAGCGACAAACAAAAGCGTACTTTTCAATTTCTAAAAAATATTATTGTTAAAGAATATTGTTAAGTTGTCAATTCTAATCCATTGTTTCCCTGGTGGGTATCTAGGTGATGAGTTATATGTACCGATTTGGGATTCCTACACATTTCTGTGGGAAAGGGTGATACTTACCATTTTTAACATGGAAAGGTTATGACTGAGTAAATTTTAATATGGAAAATATGACTGTTACAATTTTGATATGGGTTGGGTTGTTTTATCTCTGAGCGGCACTTTTTTGCATACAATGGGCTAAATGGCCAGGTCACATGGACCCCGAAGGCTCAGAGAAGGTTGGGGGAGGGGACCCACTGGAACAGCTGTTGGGAGACAGATGGTAGCCTTCCGTCAAGACCATCCAGCGTGTTCTTTAACGTGCACAGGGTATGGTTCTCCCACACATGGGGCCACGGCTTAACGTCCCATCCGACGAACGGCGGCCTTTCCAAGCCCATCGGTATCCCCTACTGACCGTGGGCAGGGCGGGGAATTTGGCGGAGATAAATCTCAAGGCTGACGAAGCTGGGACTCGAACCTGGGAACTACAGATTACGAGCTTGACGCGCTACCGACTGAGCCACCCCCGGCCCTGTTTTGATATGGAAAGGTTGTGATTGATAGTGATTTCTGCATGGGGAGGATGTGATTAACTGATGTAAATTTCGACATGGGAAGGTTATCACATACATTATTTTCACATTATTTTCACATACGAGGATGTGGTTGATATTAATTTTGGTGTTGGGAGGTTGCGATTGATACCGATTTCGACATGATAATTTTGTAAACTGATACCAAATTCAACATGGCGATGTTGTGACTGATATTAATCTCAACGTGGAAAGGATGTGATTCATACCAATTTCGACCTGGGCAGGTCGTGTTTGATACCAATTTCAACACGCTGAGGTTATGATTAATGTTAATTTCAACGTAGTAAGGATGTGAGTGATATCATTTTTGATATAGTAAGGATGTGACTGATAACAGTTTAGATATGGAGAGGATGTGGCTGATACCATTTCAGCATGGAAAAGTTAAAATTGATACCAATTTCAACAAGGACGGGTTGTGATTGATAGCAATTTTAACGTGTAAAGGCTAATATTGATACCAATTTCAACTTGGAAAAGCTGCGATTGATGCCAATTTCAACGTGTAAAGGCTAATATTGATACCAATTTCAACTTGGAAAAGCTGCGATTGGTAGTAATTTCTACGTGGAAAGGCTAATATTAATACAAATCTCAACTTGGAAAAGCTGCGATTGATACCAATTTCAACGTGTAAAGGCTAATTTTGATGCCAATTTCAACTTGTAAAGGTTAATATTGATACCAATTTTAACTTGGAAAAGTTGTGATTGATAGTAATTTTAGCATGGAAAGGCTAATATTGATACCAATTTAAACGTGGAAAGGCCAATATTCATACCAATCTCAACTAGGAAAAGTTGCAATTGATAGTATTTTCAACTTGAAAAAGTCTAATCAGTTGATACCAATTTCAACGTGGAAAGGCTAATGTTGATACCAATTTTTACTTGGAAAAGTTGCGATTGATAGTAATTTCAACGTGTAAAGAATGTGTTTAATATCAATTTCGATGTGGAGAGGACGTAACTGATACCAATTTCGACTTCTGAAGTTGTGGCCGATAACAATTTTGAGATGAAAAGCTTGAAATTGATACCTATGTCAAGAAAGGAAGGTTGATTTCTACATAGGTAGACTGTGATTGTTAGAGCTGAAAATAATTAATTAGACGAACACATATCGCGTTTGGCACTTACATAGGAATCTCGTTTTCAAGGAAAATGAAACATTTCGTTTTCTTACATTTTCATTCCTTAAAAGTTTTCAGTCGAACTAATAAATGATTGGGAAAATACGAAGAGTAGTATTTTATTAGAAATTATACAACATAAAAGGTATTTGACTTTTATTCCATCAATTTAAAAAGTTGCTTTCCTCACATTCCTCTGAGAAAGAGAAAAGTGTGTGTGGGGGGGGGGGGGGAAAGACTGTTACTATCAGAGGGCGGGGGTGGCTCAGTCGGTAGCGCGTCAGGCTCGTAATCTGTAGTTCCCAGGTTCGAGTCTCAGCTGGGTCAGCGTTGAGATTTATCTCCGTAAAATGCCCCGCCCTGCCCAAGGTCAGTAGGAAACACCGATGGGCTTGGAAAGACCGCCGTCCGTCGGATGGGACGTTAAGCCGTGGCCCCGTGTGCGGGAGAGCCATACCCTGTGCACATTAAAGAACACGCTGGATGGCCTTGACGGGAGGCAACCATCTGTTTCCCAACAGCTATTCCAGTGGTTCCCCTCCCCCAACCTTCTCTGAGCCTTCGGGGTCCATGTGAACTGGCCATTTAGCCCATTGTGTGCAAAAAAGTGCCGCTCAGAGGTAAAACAACCCAACCAACTGTTACTATCAGTCTAATATCTTTGAACCCCCACTATCGAAATTTCAATTTTCCACCATAAATAAATTATTTGCAATAGTCGTTAAAATATTCACCTTTTACATATTTAGTGCCTTCTAACGATGCAAATTAAAATCTCCTTTGAAAAATGCGAATTATATTTCATTAGTACCAGCCCAACTAAATTTTTTTTTACAATTTTCTGATAAAAAAAACAGTTGCGTTTCTCAGCCATCCTTGGTGTAAGGTGGCAATTTTTTGTTGCAAATGCAAAAACTATATATTCTATCATGAAAATTTAAAATTATTAACATAAATTCATCGCTTGCAACATTCATTTAAAAGTTTGCAGTTTTCAACCTTTTCCACCGTTAGAGGGCGCAGTTATAGCTTTTGAAAGATTCAGAAAATGCAAATTGTAATATTTCATCAATACTTATCTAACCCAAAAAAGAAATTTAATTAATCTATTAAGAGAAACAATTACCTCTTAAAATACAGAAGTTGTGTCCCCCCCCCCCTATCCTTGGGGTGAGGAGTCAACGCATTGTTGCTAATGCAAACTTCATGACTTTCATATTCCACCACCAAAATTTAAAATTCCTGGAATAAATACATTGTTTGCAATATTCGTTTCCACCGTTAGGGGGCGCAGTTATAGCTTTTGGGAGATTCAGAAAGTGTCAATCGTAATATTTCATCAATACCTATCCAATATAAAAAGGCTTTTTAATTTATGTCTAAAGACAAAAACGTTCGATGTTTACAGGCAGACGACCTGCAATAGCAAAAATGGGGGTGGGGGTGGCTCAGTCGGTAGCGCGCCAGGCTCGTAATCTGCAGTTCCCAGGTTCGAGTCCCAGCTGGGTTAGCGTTGAGATTTATCTCCGCAAAATTTCCCGCCCTGCCCACGGTCAGTAGGGGACACCGATGGGCTTGGAAAGGCCGCCGTCCGTCGGATAGGACGTAAAGCCGTGGCTCCGTGTGCGGGAGAGCCATACCCTGTGTACGTTAAAGAACACGCTGGATGGCCTTGACGGGAGTCTACCATCTGTCTCCCAACAGCTGTTCCAGTGGGTCCCCTCCCCCAACCTTCTCTGAGCCTTCGGGGTCCTTGTGACCTGGCCATTTAGCCCATGGTGTGCAAAAAATTGCCGCTCAGAGGTGAAATGAAACATGGAAAAATGAGACTAAATACAAATTAAATATCATGATCAAATCTATTTAAATCTCGTTTTTCAATAACATTAGTTCCGTATTTAAAGAGTCATGGACATTGGAATACTTCAAAACAGTAATGCGTCCTAGCAATTTACCTCAGAAATGAATTAAAATTTTAATGAATATTATTTCAAACAATTTAATAAAATAAATGTAAATTCCTGCCATCCTCACAGACCTTCTTCTATGGCATATAAACTGACAGTCCCCTGTCAGACCTCTGTGGCAAGCAGCTGCTTGAGGGTTTTTTATTTTATTTTTTTTTAAATAAAATTTTTAAGTCTGCGTAATGATTATTTCAATATCTCTGTGGCACGCAGCTGCTTGAGAAGGTATCTATTTATTTATTTATTATTTTACATAGTTGTGAATGTTTTTTTTTAATAAAATAAGATAATTCATTGTTAAATATTCCAGCGTCCATAGGTATACCGAAAGAATATCTTTAAAAATGGAGATTTAAATAGATTTGATTACGATATTTAAATTTTTTCAGCACTTTTTTTTATTAAATGCATATTTTAGAAATTATAGAGCGAAGTTACATTCCCATTTACATAGCATGGAAATAAATAAATGGAAAACCCTAATATTTTGGTAGGATTTTTCATTTATTTTTCCCTAAAGCTTTTTAAATTTATGGTAACTTAGGAAGTATTATGGGTTTTTTCGAACAACGACATTAAGTAGAAAATAACTCGATTAATATCTCCGTGAATAATTTTTATGATTGCATATCATTGTATGCATTCCATCTCGAGATTACGAGTCCCTCTCCGCCAAATATAGTCCCATGTTCGATTAGTAATATATTTTCGAAATTTCCAAATTATAAAACAAATACACATACTATATTACAAAAAGTTTTCAATAAACGCTTCAATTTGGGAGGTGGGGGGGGGGGGACTCATAATCTGCAGTTTCCCTGGTTCGAGTCCCACCTGGATCAGAATTAAGATTTATCTCCGCCGTGCCCACGGTCAGTTGGGGATACCGGTGATGGGCTTGGAAAGGCCATCGTCCATCGGATGTGACGTAAAGTCGTTGCCCCTTTTGCGGGAGAGCCATACCCTGTGCGCTTTAACCCATTTCTTCCCAAGTGTTGCGTGTACGCAACACTGGGAATGGGTTGGGTTGTTTTACCTCTGAGCGGCACTTTTTTGCACACCATGGGCTAAATGGCCAGGTCACATGGACCCCGAAGGCTCAGAGAAGGTTGGGGGAGGGAATCCACTGGAACAGCTGTTGGGAGACATATGGTAGCCTCCCGTCAAGGCCATCCAGCGTGTTCTTTAACGTGCACAGGGTATGGCTCTCCCGCACACGGGGCTTAACGTCCCATCCGACGGTCGGCGGCCTTTCCAAGCCCATCGGTGTCCCCTACTGACCGTGGGCAAGGCGCGGAATTTTGCGGAGATAAATCTCAACGCTGACCCAGCTGGGACTCGAACCTGGGAACTACAGATTACGAGCCTGGCGCGCTACCGACTGAGCCACCCCCGCCCCAACACTGGGAAGAAATGGGTTAAAAAACACGCTGGGTGGCTTTGACGGGAGACTGATAGTCTGTGCAGTGGATTCCCTCCCCCCAACTTTCTCTGAGCACTCCGGGTCCTTGTGACCTCGACATTTAGCTCATTACGTGCCAAAAAAAGTGTCACTCAGAGGTAAAAAACAACCCAACGCTTTCATGTTATGTGGAAAAGCCAAATTCAAAGCTCCCTAACTCCGAAAATAAGCATTTCAGTTAGCGAAGAAAAAAAATGCCACTAGAGGCAGATTACAGACCTCACGCAAAGCTCTCTAATTCTCATTTTATCAACAATATTCCCTTAATAGTTAAAAAGGTACTGAAGCTGAAACATTAACTGTTACTTTTTCTTCTCATGGAAATTTAATTCAAACGATAAAACACAACTATTATAAACAAAAAATCGTTCACTAACATAAATGTAATATTTGATGTTTGGGAAACTACAATATATATATATATTCGTTTTTCATCAGTTTGGGGGGGGGGGGAAACGTTTACGAAGAGTGATTTATCTATTTCATTTATGCAGCGTCATTTGCTGTTAAATGCTTCGGCTTCAATAACTTCTTAAATACTAAGCCAATATTGCTGGAAAATAGAGATTTAGAGAGATCCGAATACGTTTTTCAGTTTATATCTAGAGACATTTTTCTGTAAAAGAAGCTTACTTTCAAAATTAGGCAGTTTTCAATGTGGCTTTGCATTGAACAAACCCGCCCTGCCCACGGTCAGTAGGGGACACCGATGAGCTTGGAAAGGCCGCCGTCCGTCGGATGGGACGTTAAGCCGTGGCCCCGTGTGCGGGAGAGCCATACCCTGTGCACGTTAAAGAACACGCTGGATGGCCTTGACGGGAGGCTACCATCTGCCTCCCAACAGCTGTTCCAGTGGGTCCCCTCCCCCAATCTTCTCTGAGTCTTCGGGGTCCATGTGACCTGGCCATTTAGCCCATGGTGTGCAAAAAAGTGCCGCTCAGAGGTGAAACAACCCAACCCATTGAACTAACACGGAATTATCCGTTATTATTTGTAATATTTCTATCCATAGAAAACAGAAATAAAGTTCAGTTGATAGTTTCAAAATCTACCCTTTTGGTGCAGATTTTAACTTTTTTTTTTATCATTTTAATACGTTTAAGATCCTATAAATAACCGCATCATTAATCTTCAGCACTCTACGGAAAAACACTTTACAAATAAATCAGAATCCAAAAGATTTGCTTTATGCGTTTTCTCATGTCAGTTAGTTTAACAACACACAAACCACTAGAGATGCTTCCTTAGCAACAAACACGGGCTGAGAAACCGATCCTTTCTCGGAAGACTGCACAGTGAAAGAGGCTTTGCTTTATAGCGCAAGAGCGGCTCCACGCAGCGGTATTTCCGTCCAACCACAAACAACACTTGATCGAATGTTGACTAGAAATGAAAGAGCGTTAGTGGGTACTTCCTCCAAGAGATGGCGCCACGGTGTCCACATCTCTCCGTTTCTCTCTTCCACTCTTCTTCCCGGCCAGTGCAGCTATGCGGGGCATCGTCTGATCCCCCTCAGGCTATGGCTACCGGTGTCACCATGCAGCACGTGGTCCCGCTATTTCTGGCTCTTAGTGTCCTCTCCGTGTACGACGTTGTCCGCATCCGATCCCGCCTCTCTCAGCATCACTGATGTCCCAGTGATCCGTGGAGACAAGCAGCCAGGGAGCAAGAAGAGGAAGGAATGCGATGCGAGCATCCTATTCGTCGCCTTTGAGCTGTTGCGATCGCTCGCCGTTGGGTCCAGGGAGTGTGACATGGCAGACTACTCCCGACCCCGAGAGGTCACCGAGCAAAGGACGAGAGGAGGGTGGAAATTCCTTGCTCCACCCGCACTACGCCGGCCACAGCAGCAGCTACTGCGGATTCTGTGCGTCATGGGGCACGGTGAGTGACGTCACTGCACGTGAGCTTTCTCTTCTCTCTCTGTGTGTGTAGGTATCGCATGCAGAACGTGAACTGCGACACCCCCCACCCCCCCCCCGGACGACAAAGCGGTCGTATAGGTTCGCTTGGAGTTACATCTGGCTCGACCCCGAAGCAAAGAAGTCGTTTGAACCCTCCTATTCCATAACAGACGTGAAAATTGTTTGTTGTATAGTGTAACGTAACCCATAACCGAGAGAGAGTGAGTGTACTCTCGTTTCATGGCGACCACCTTGGATGCCGAGCGTTTCACTCGGCTACGACATCTTTAGGTACGGCCACCACCGGAAGGCGATTTCAGTGGTTTGGAGCATCCGTTAGCATCTCGGCTTTCTGACAAACTGGAAATGAAATTAGAGCTGGCCCAGCAAACTGGAATGTGTGCAGTTGCACATGCTGCAGTTTTCTGTATATCCACGTCTGTTGTTCGATAATGGTTTAAGGTTGACGTTTGAAAAATGATAGTAAATGCAGAAGTGTTAATGAAGATAAACCGCTCGAATCGGTTTTCATTTGGTCGAATCTATAGAGCAACAGATGGGACATCAGTTGAAATTTCAGTAAGCAGTGTTTTTCCATAGAAATGAAGGTTATTTCATTTCCGATTTCGACAGATTGGGAGCTTCGCTAGTATTCCTAATCTTTTCTGAAATATATTTATAGTGTGTTTCATATAAAAAGTAGAAAGGAAGGTTGGGTTGTTTTAACCCTGAGCGGAAATTTTTTGCACACAATGGGCTAAATGGCCAGGTCACATGGACCCCGAAGGCTCAGAGAAGGTTGGGGCAGGGGACCCACTGGAACAGCTGTTGGGAGACAGATGGTAGCCTCCCGTCAAGGCCATCCAGCGTGTTCTTTAACGTGCATAGAGTATGACTCTCCCGCACACGGGGCCACGGCTTAACGTCCCATCCGACGGACGGCAGTCTTTCCAAGACCATCGGTGTCCTCTACTGACCGTGGGCAGGGCGGGGAGTTTTGCGGAGATAAATCTCTGACCCAGCTGGGATAGAAAGATTTATTTCATTTTTGTGTGAAACGTTTTCGATAGATTGGAAGTTTCATAAGCGTAAAACGTAAAGGTTAGAGTCAATTTCCTCACCAATATAGTTCATAATAGTGCCTTTTAGGAAAAGCAAATCTCAAAAAGGAAATTAGAGACCACCGAATAATTGTTCTTGAATCTAATTGGCGTGAGTGAGGTGCAGCTATTATAGTGACGTCTCATCGAGAAATACACGGACAAATCAATTTCGATTATCTAAAGCGAACTTTCTTGCGACATAAATCTGAATATATATATTTTTAGCAGTAAAAGAAAACGTTTTCTTCTAAGCGATCTAGGAAATACGTTTTATTTTCTGTGTCGGAACTCTTGTTAGAGAGAGTGGTGTTCGGAACATTCGAGTGCTTCGATTATTTTGTTTCATCTCGTGGCCTTTTAGGTCACAGCAGTCGATCGATTTGGAACGAAAATATAACGTCGTTCGAAACCGTAACCGCATTGCAATTGTAGTCAGGACTAAATATCTACAATTACTGTTCGTTTTTTCTTTCGATTTCTTTCACAATAGAATATATATTTTTGCCGTGTTACAGACTTAATATTCCGCAACAATAAAGAACAAAATTCGTTCAAAGTGGCCCCCCCATTCCAGACTAACGAACCGAGATATCATTTTAATAAAAATGTTTAAGACAACCTCAATAATCAGAAAATATTAATTAACTGGAAGCCAAGAAAATCTGCTTTCTGATGGAGAGTATACCATTAAGTACTCACACCCGTTAAAAAAATGGCGTAAATATGAGAAACGGGCAATGCGGTAGAGTTAGAAAAAAAGCAACAGCAAAGAATAAGAGAGGAAGTCGGACATTATTTTCTTCTCTGTTCCTTAGAAGTCTGTGCTGTCTCAATCACCTCTGAGGATATCCCGGCATGCCTAGCGCTAGGTGTGTCTGGCCGGTCTGGCTCTTTGCATCGACCAACGAAGGCGACGTCATTTCCTCTGAGGCGTGGCCACGTCTGAGGGGTCGATAGAGTGTTGCCCACCACTCGCGATCGATTCCGGGGCCTCCTTAGCGTAATTTACGCCTGGGACCCCACCGCCCGGCCCTACAATGGGTGTCTGTCCCTAAATGGAAATCTATTTAATACGTAGCCTTTTAATCTGCTTGGGATGGTACAATTCGAAACATGGTGGGTGGGGTTTTTTCCCCCTCCGGAAATTTGCTTCTTTTGTGTGTATATGTTGAAATGATATTTAGAAACATAAAGAAAAAAATAATCTGTTAAAAAAATTCGTAAATTGCAAGTTATTCTTGGTTAGGATATAGACGCATCGCTCATTTTATTAGGAACAAAGATGCAAATAAGAATCGATTCCGAGAGCTCCTTAGCGTGATTTTAAATTAAGAGCTCATTTTTTTTAGGGAGTTAGATTAAAAGATAGCAATTTTTTTTATGTTGAATTAGATTAAGAGTTCGGCATTTTTTTTGGGGGGGGGGGAGTAAGATTAAAAGATCAGTCATTTTATTTTGATTTCTCGGTAATATTTTACAGAGAGTTAGATTAAGAAATCAGTAATTTTGTTTTCTACGAAGCTAGAATAAGAGCTCGAGAATTTTTTCTTTGGAGTTAGATTAAGAGCTCGAGAATTTCTTTGGTGTTAGATTAAGAGCTCGAGAATTTTTTCTTTGGTGTTAGATTAAGAGCTCGAGAATTTTTTCTTTGGAGTTAGATTAAGAGCTCGAGAATTTCTTTGGTGTTAGATTAAGAGCTCGAGAATTTTTTCTTTGGTGTTAGATTAAGAGCTCGAGAATTTTTTCTTTGGTGTTAGATTAAGAGCTCGAGAATTTTTTTCTTTGGAGTTAGATTAAGAGCTCGAGAATTTTTTCTTTGGTGTTAGATTAAGAGCTCGAGAATTTTTTCTTTGGTGTTAGATTAAGAGCTCGAGAATTTTTTCTTTGAAGTTAGATTAAGAGCTCGAGAATTTCTTTGGTGTTAGATTAAGAGCTCGAGAATTTTTTCTTTGGTGTTAGATTAAGAGCTCGAGAATTTTTTCTTTGGAGTTAGATTAAGAGCTCGAGAATTTCTTTTTTGTTAGATTAAGAGCTCGAGAATTTCTTTTTTGTTAGATTAAGAGCTCGAGAATTTTTTCTTTGGTGTTAGATTAAGAGCTCGAGAATTTTTTCTTTTTTAGTTAGATTAAGAGCTCGAGAATTTTTTTTTTGGTGTTAGATTAAGAGCTCGAGAATTTTTTCTTTGGTGTTAGATTATGAGCTCGAGAATTTTTTCTTTGGAGTTAGATTAAGAGCTCGAGAATTTCTTTGGTGTTAGATTAAGAGCTCGAGAATTTTTTCTTTGGTGTTAGATTAAGAGCTCGAGAATTTTTTCTTTGGAGTTAGATTAAGAGCTCGAGAATTTCTTTGGTGTTAGATTAAGAGCTCGAGAATTTTTTCTTTGGTGTTAGATTAAGAGCTCGAGAATTTTTTCTTTGGTGTTAGATTAAGAGCTCGAGAATTTTTTCTTTGCTGTTAGATTAAGAGCTCGAGAATTTTTTCTTTGCTGTTAGATTAAGAGCTCGAGAATTTTTTCTTTGGAGTTAGATTAAGAGCTCGAGAATTTCTTTGTAATTAGATTAAGAGATCGAGAACTTTTTCTTTGGTGTTAGATTAAGAGCTCGAGAATTTCTTTGGTGTTAGATTAAGAGCTGGAGAATTTTTTCTTTGGTGTTAGATTAAGAGCTCGAGAATTTTTTCTTTGGTGTTAGATTAAGAGCTCGAGAATTTTTTCTTTGGTGTTAGATTAAGAGCTCGAGAATTTTTTCTTTGGTGTTAGATTAAGAGCTCGAGAATTTTTTCTTTGGTGTTAGATTAAGAGCTCGAAAATTTTTTCTTTGGTGTTAGATTAAGAGCTCGAGAATTTTTTCTTTGGTGTTAGATTAAGAGCTCGAGAATTTTTTCTTTGGAGTTAGATTAAGAGCTCGAGAATTTTTTTCTTTGTAATTAGATTAAGAGATTGAGAACTTTTTCTTTGGTGTTAGATTAAGAGCTCGAGAATTTTTTCTTTGGTGTTAGATTAAGAGCTCGAGAACTTTTTCTTTGATGTTAGATTAAGAGCTCGAGAATTTTTTCTTTGGTGTTAGATTAAGAGCTCGAGAATTTTTTCTTTGGAGTTAGATTAAGAGCTCGAGAATTTCTTTGGTGTTAGATTAAGAGCTCGAGAATTTTTATTTGGAGTTAGATTAAGAGCTCGAGAATTTTTTCTTTGGAGTTAGATTAAGAGCTCGAGAATTTTTTCTTTGGTGTTAGATTAATAGCTCGAGAAGTTTTTTCTTTGGTGTTAGATTAAGAGCTCGAGAATTTTTTCTTTGGAGTTAGATTAAGAGCTCGAGAATTTCTTTGGTGTTAGATTAAGAGCTCGAGAATTTTTTCTTTGGTGTTAGATAAAGAGCTCGAGAATTTTTTCTTTGGAGTTAGATTAGGAGCTCGAGAATTTTTTCTTTGATGTTAGATTAAGAGCTCGAGAATTTTTTCTTTGGTGCTAGATTAAGAGCTCGAGAATATTTTCTTTGGTGTTAGATTAAGAGCTCAAGAATTTTTTTCTTTGTAATTAGATTAAGAGCTCGAGAACTTTTTCTGTGGAGTTATATTAAGAGCTCGAGAATTTTTTTCTTTGTAATTAGATTAAGTGCTCGAGAATTTTTCTTTGGAGTTAGATTAAGAGCTCGAGAATTTCTTTGGTGTTAGATTAAGAGCTCGAGAATTTTTTCTTTGGTGTTAGATTAAGAGCTCGAGAATTTTTTCTTTGGAGTTAGATTAAGAGCTCGAGAATTTCTTTTTTGTTAGATTAAGAGCTCGAGAATTTTTTCTTTGGTGTTAGATTAAGAGCTCGAGAATTTTTTCTTTGGTGTTAGATTAAGAGCTCGAGAATTTTTTTCTTTGTAATTAGATTAAGAGCTCGAGAACTTTTTCTGTGGAGTTATATTAAGAGCTCGAGAATTTTTTTCTTTGGAGTTAGATTAAGCGTTCAGTAAATTTTTTTCTAGGAAGTTATATTTAGAGCTCGGTATTTTTTTTAGGGAGTTAGATTAAAACGCCATTACATTTTTAGAAGTTCTATTAAATGCTCAGAAATATTTTCTAGCTTTCTTTTTCTTCTTAAATTAGTTTTTTTGTGCTAAAAAAATGAAAACTAAAGATGATGATCTCAATCAAATCTATCTAAATCTTGTTTTTTCTGCGTGTTTGTTGAGCATTGCAGAATTTTTAAAACCGAAACAATTTAAACCGTAAATCTGTCTGAAAAAAAAAAAACATTTGAAATAGTCATTTTATGCTGCTGAAAATACGCTTATACGATTTAGACACATTTTATGTGTCAGTAATGGTTTTCGTTTTAATATTTGGAATTACCTTGTTTTAACTAGCATTATACTGTTAAAGATTCTGGCTTCATTAATAAATAGCGAGTAAATACTTTTTAAAATTAAGATTTAGGGAAATCTCATTGAAATCTTTATTTCATTTTCAGTAACATTTTAAGAGAAAAACTTATTTAGAAGTTAGGAACCTCTTCATTTATTCCTTATGAATGTAACTCGGTCTGTTTTTAACACAAGACTTCTAATTGTAGAGCAGCATTTATTTCTAAATTATTAATGTTTCACTTTTTTTACAAAAAACTTCTTATTGTAGATCAGCATTCATTTCTAAATTATGAATGTTTCACTTGCACTTTAGTTATGTATTGCCATCCTTGAAATTTAAGAATCGTCATCTCTGATGAGATAATAAAGCCGTGGATCCGTATTCAGGAAAGGAATGTCGTGCAAGAAAAACAACACTCAGTATTGTATGGGAGTTTCCATCCAAAGCTCCCACTATTAGGTTGGGTTGGGTTGTTTTACCTCTGAGCGGCACTTTTTTGCACACCATGGGCTAAATGGCCAGGTCACAAGGACCCCGAAAGCTCAGAGAAGGTTGGGAGAGGGGACCCACTGGAACAGCTGTTGGGAGACAGATGGTAGCCTCCCGTCAAGGCCATCCAGCGTGTTCTTTAACGTGCACAGGGTATGGCTCTCCCGCACACGGAGCCACGGCTTAACGTCCCATCCGACGGACGGCGGCCTTTCCAAGCCCATCGGTGTCCTCTACTGACCGTGGGCAGGGCGGGGAATTTTGCGGAGATAAATCTCAACGCTGACCCAGCTGGGACTCGAACCTGGAAACTACAGATTACGAGCCTGGCGCGCTACCGACTGAGCCCCCCGCCCCCCCCTATTACGATAAGAGCTTTTAGGGTGGCAGTTTCCGGTCACAACAGCTAACAGCTGTCCAGTGAATACAATTCTTTAACTTTTTCTGAGCCCTTGGCACTTGTAACCTGGCCATTTAGCCTTTTATTGTAGAAAAGAAAAAGTGTTCCTTAGACGTAAAACAACCCGACCAGGTGTTCAACGAATGCATGAGCTCGCCAAGATACATTTCTCTGCAATTCCACTAACTGCACTTTATTTCTTAGAAAATAATGAAATGAATTAAAAATATCCGCATTCAGTGAGGACGAATGAATCAAAAGAGGAAAAAAAATATTCACTTTCAGCAGATATAGAGAAAACGTAAATGAGTACGAATCCGATATTCCACATTTACAGGCTGCAGATTTCATAGAGCGATTTTATTCTATGAATGATCTCTGCATTAGGCTGTTGGTTGGTTGGTTTACCTCTGAGTGGCACTTTTTTGCACACCATGGGCTAAATGGCCAGGTCACAAGGACCCCGAAAGCTCAGAGAAGGTTGGGAGAGGGGACCCACTGGAACAGCTGTTGGGAGACAGATGGTAGCCTCCCGGTCAAGGCCATCCAGAGTGTTCTTTAACGTGCACAGGGTATGGCTCTCCCGCACACGGGGCCACGGTTTAACGTCCCCATCCGACGGACGGCGGCCTTTCCAAGCCCAGCGGTGTCCCCTACTGAGCGTGGGCAGGGCGGGGGAATTTTGCGGAGATAAATCTCAACGCTGACCCAGCTGGGACTCGAACCTGGGAACCGCAGATTACGAGCCTGGCGCGCTACCGAGTGAGCCCCCCCCCCCCCCCCCCCCCCCCGCCCCTCTCTGCATTAGGCATTTTGAACAGAATATATACTTTGTAGTAAACGTCAATACTAATACATTGCTCTATCAAAATATTAGACTCTCCATGTTATGTCAATGGGAATCAAACTTCGAAGCTCTGTAACATTTAAAATATGCATTTGTGGCCGAGTGGTTAGCGCGCTTGGCTGCCAATCTAAGGGACCTGGGTTCGAACCCCGGATTAGGCATGGATGTGTGTGTCGTTTTTCTGCTGAGGTCCTGCCATCCTCTCAGATCTCCTACTATGGCATATAAACTGACAGGCTCCTATCAGACCTCTGTGACAAGCAGCTCCTTGATGGGGTATTTATTTTTTATATTTGAAAATGTGACTGAAGCTGAATTGAATATCATAATCAAATCTATTTAAATCTCGATTTTCAACAATATTAGCTTAGTATTTAAAGTGTTATGAAGCTTAACAACAAATTATCTTTTATTAAAATCGTCAATAATGGGGCTATGTTATTTTACCTCTGAGCGGCACAATGGGCTAAATGAAAACAAAGACCCATAAGGCTCAGAGAAATTTTTGAGCCGTAGGGGTCTTTGTTTCATTTTCCGATGAAAGAATGAAACAAAGCCCTAGGGGTCTTTGTTCCATTCTCCGGATTGAGCCCCTAGGGCTCTCCCTGTACTCGGGACTTAATGTACCATCAGAAGGATGGGGGCTTTTCCAAGCCCATCGGTGTCCCCTACTGACCGTGGGAAGGGCGGGGAGTTTTGCGAAGATAAATCTTAAAGCTGGCCCAGCTGGGACTCGAACCTGGTTACTGTAGATTACGAGCCTGGCGCGCTACCGACTGAGCCACCCTCGCCCCATCAATAATGTCTAACATTGAAATAATCATTACGCCAGCTTCTGAAATGTATAATTAGTTTATTAAATGATTTGAGGCAAAATCTTACTACTCAATACTATTGTGAAACATTCTAACCTCCATAACTCTTTAAACACTGAACGAATATTGTTGAAAATCTGAATCTAAATAAATTTCATTATAATCTCTATCTTCAGTCGTAACGAGGGGCGGGGGTGGCTCAGCCAGGCTCGTAATCTGCAGTTCCCAGGTTCGAGTCCTAGCTGGGTCAGCGTTGAGATTTATCTCCGCAAAATTCCCCGCCCTGCCCCCGGTCAGTAGGGGACACCGATGGGCTTGGAAAGGCCTCCGTCCGTCGGATGGGACGTTAAGCCGTGGCCCCGTGTGTGGGAGAGCCATACCCTGTGCACGTTAAAGAACACGCTGGATGGCCTTGACGGGAGGCTACCATCTGTCTCCTAACAGCTGTTCCAGTGGGTCCCCTCCCCCAACCTTCTCTGAGCCTTCGGGGTCCCTGTGACCTGGCCATTTAGCCCATGGTGTGCAAAAAAGTGCCGCTCAGAGGTAAAACAACCCAACCCAACTCAGTCGTAACGTTCCATTAAAATACTTATTAAAAGTATTATAGAGTTTCGAATATGCATTGGAATAACACAAGCGCTCAAACAGCTGAGCCCTGTTCCGAAAAACGAATAGTGAAAAGCAGCATGCGACGTGCAGAAAAGAAGTTTTTTATGCCGTTTACTATTTCCGATAATTCTCTTCTTCGTATCCACTAAGTGCGAGAAAAGATTTCTCTGCCATTATAGTCTTCACCGGAGTCGTGGTTAATTCCTCCCACATCAGGCTCGCAATGCATCGCAATGATCAAAAAAAGAATGCAATGACGACAAAGTCCAGATTTCACGCTTCACCAAGAGATTAATAGCCACAGAGTTCGTACGTATGTGGAACACATTTTGGAAATTACACCTCTGCAGACGTAATGACGCTCCTACGAAGGCCCCATAACAACCAAGAACATGCAGCACGCCGCCTCTTTCCCTCTTCTAGGGGGTTCTGGGTGTGTGTGGGTTGCGAATGTCAGGGGGTAGGTCTCCAGATACAAACCGAAGGAACGGCGATTAAATAAAATGAGCTTTTACACATAAACGTGACTGATTTTACACGGGGGTTATCTTTGTGTACATGTGATAAGAGGTTCTGTAGTTCGATGGGCGGAAGATGGATATTTATAAACGTTGATCCTGTGATGTCAACGAACGTGGCCATAAAGATCACAAGTCACGTGATATAGTCGAAGAATACTACGAAATTAGGCCTAGGATTCTTGAGGTTAAAGAGAATTTTCCCTCCACGCATTTGAAGAAATCTGTGCCAATCTTTATTTAACTTTTGATCATAGATATATTAACCATGAGCCAAGAAATTATATTTTTGACAGTCTGTGAGCAGTACTAAGAATTATATATTTTTTTGAGGAAGAGTTTCAGGTATTGACATAGATAGTTTATTCTACATTCATGTGTTGGGTTGTTTTACCTCTGAGCGGCACTTTTTTGCACACCATGGGCTAAATGGCCAGGTCACATGGACCCCGAAGGCTCAGAGAAGGTTGGGGGAGGGGACCCATTGGAACAGCTGTTGGGAGACAGATGGTAGCCTCCCGTCAAGGCCATCCAGCGTGTTCTTTAACGTGCACAGGGTATGGCTCTCTCCCGCACACGGAGCCACGGCTTAGCGTCCCATCCGACGGACGGAGGCCTTTCCAAGCCCATCGGTGTCCCCTACTGACCGTGGGCAGGGCGGGGAATTTTGCGGAGATAAATCTCAACGCTGACCCAGCTGGGATTCGAACCTGGGAACTACAGATTACGAGCCTGGCGAGCTACCGACTGAGCCACCCCCGCCCCCTACATTCATGTGAACTGTTTATACAACTGTGATGAACTTGGTTATTTATACCAGAAATAATGAATATTAATGTTTATAATAGGCTGTCCCGTGGACGAGGGGAGGGGTTCGCGTGCTTGATTTCTTAATAAAAAGACCTAGGTTTGATTCCCGGATATGTCATGTATATATTCTTACTTACGTCATCCTTCTGTTGGTGTCTCGTCATATAGGGATCGTAGCGACGGTTCAGAAATCAAGAAGAGTCGACTGATTTCTAGTTTGAGATACAACTCTTTGCAATAGGCTGCCATGAAAGTTCTCCCCCCCCACCCCCGATTTTGGGAGGAAGATAAGGAAAGGTCAAAACTTGAGATAGCCTATAAACCAGACATCGATCCAATCTGACTCATTTCTTTCACTTTCTTTTTGAACAAGCATTTTTAGGTGGTTAAGAAATGATTTTTCGTATTTATAGTACAGTCGCCCAAAAAAATATCCGAACACTACGGTTGATTACAGAATTCAGAAAAAAAAAATCTGTAATCAACCATAGTGTTCGGATACTTTTTTTTGAGCGATTGTACCACAGGTTTCTGTGCTTAGGACTTATCCTGCACATAAATAATGGTAGGTTCAGCTGTACAAATACCTTTAGGGTTTTCTCCATTCCAAATCTTAATACCAACATATCTTATGGATTTCTGCCCAATAATTTTTTTTGCAAAAAGATTAAGTAATATTTATCTGAATCTTAGTGTCATAGTGAAAATTTAAATTCTTTCCAACAACAGTTAAGGCCAAAGTAATCTATCAGTTTATTCTCCAAACTTCACTGGGGCGGGGGTGGCTCAGTCGGTAGCGCGCCAGGCTCGTAATCTGTAGTTTCCAGGTTCGAATCCCAACTAGGTCAGCGTTGAGATTTATCTCCGCAAAAATTCCCCGCCCTGCCCACGGTCAGTAGGGGACACCGATGGGCTTGGAAAGCCGTGGCCCCGCGTGCGGGAGAGCCATACCCTGTGCACGTTAAAGAACACGCTGGATTGCTTTGACGGGAGGCTACCATCTGTCTCCCAACAGCTGTTCCAGTGGGTCCCCTCCCCCAACCTTCTCTGAGCCATCGGGGT
Organism: Ryuthela nishihirai; assembly: GCA_038380435.1. NCBI lineage: Eukaryota > Metazoa > Arthropoda > Arachnida > Araneae > Heptathelidae > Ryuthela > Ryuthela nishihirai. The sequence goes on along the minus strand of JAWZYU010000004.1, from coordinate 74,282,680 downwards.
CCATGTGACCTGGCCATTTAGCCCATTGTGTGCAAAAAAGTGCCGCTCAGAGGCAAAACAACCCAACTCCAACAGTGGAAGGCCGATATTTGACATTTGACCTCGAAGGACTCACTGGATCCGAAATTTTGAACCGTTTCTCACATATCCGAAACACTTCTATGCACAAATTCTTACTTTTCATTCCTTTAAGATCCAGGATTGACCTCTTTACACGTGAATATCGAATTTTCGAATTTTTTCGTATATATATGAGCTGGATTACCCCTAGTGCAAAATATCAGAGCTTTATCACTTCGTCATGACAGTTAGAACTTGTATTATCTCCAGCCAATCACTCAATCCTATATTCTATACCACATTGTCTAGATTTATCAAGTTAAATAGGGACGGGGATTGCTCAGTCGGTAGCGCGCTAGGCTCGTAATCTGCAGTTCCCAGGTTCAAGTCCAAGCTGGGTCACAGCGTTGAGATTTATCTCTGCAAAATTCCCCACCCTGCCCATGGTCAGTAGGGGACACCGATGGCCTTGGAAAGGCCGCCGCCCGTCGGATGGGACCTTAAGTCGTGGTTCCGTGTGCAGGAGAGCCATACCCTGTGCTCGTTAAAGAACACGCTGGATGGCCTTGACGGGAGGCTACCATCTGTCTCCCAACATCTGTTCCAGTGGGTCCTCTCCTCCAACCTTCTCTGAACCTTCGGGGTCCTTGTGCCCTGGCCATTTAGCCCATGGTGTGCAAAATGTGTCGCTCAGAGGTAAAACAATCCAATCAAGTTAAATAACTATATTTTCAAAGTCTGATTAATTTTCTAATTATAACAAATTCATTATACAGTTATGAGTTATATCATTATACAGTTACCAAGAGTAATGAAATTTGTCTGCAACTACTCATGTTTTAAATCATATGAATAGACACAATTTTTGATACTTTCATTTTATTTAAATATATATGCGAAAGAAAATTTTTAATAATTTATAATGTAAATTATTATATATATATTGATTTAATATATAAATATATATTTAATGTCCAAGTCCATCGGTGATCCTTAAGGAAAAAATCCTCAAAACAGGCAGAGTCGAGATTCTAACCTAGGACCATCAAATTACGAACCTGGTACCGACTGACTCATGTTCGGGGGGCGGGGGTGGCTCAGTCGGTAGCGCGCCAGGCTCGTAATCTGTAGTTCCCAGCTTCGAGTCCCAGCTGGGTCAGCGTTGAGATTTATCTCCGCAAAATTCCCCGCCCTGTCCACGGTCAGTAGGGGACACCGATGGGCTTGGAAAGGCCGCCGTCCTTCGGATGGGACGTTAAGCCGTGGCCCCGTATGCGGGAGAGCCATACCCTGTGCACGTTAAAGAACACGCTGGATGGGCTTGACGGGAGGCTACCATCTGTCTACCAACAGCTGTTCCATTGGGTCCCCTCCCCCAACCTTCTCTGAACCTTCGGGGTCCATGTGACTTGGCCATTTAGCCCATGGTGTGCAAAAAAGTGCCGCTCAGAGGTAAAACAACCCAACAACGTTACTACATAAATATATTCCTGTTCCTTCTCCTTTATTACTTAAATCAATAAATTATAGAACTTTTTGTCACAAGTTTAATATTATGTTTGATCTACTTATGGGGATAAATTTAAAGAGGCGAGCAGTTGTTACGCCAATTAACCGAGACATTTTCTCAAAGAGAACAACATTCCCATTTTCTTCTTAATAACAATAGGCCGAGGCAAAAGCGCACCAGAGGCATTGTTCGCAAACGGTGAAAGCTAGTAGACTTGAACTGACTTCCTTTGGAAAGAAAAAAATGAACAAACCAAAACTGTCATTAAAAGGCTTGTCTCAGAGGTTCGAATAACTTTTGTTAATGTTCTTTCTCCGTTCTTCTTTCTTCTCATAGAGCAGAACAGTGCTCTTTTGTGAATAAGGAGCTTTTGTTCGCTCTCCAGCGGATAATTAGTAGTGTAAGTCGCATCTGGCCTTTTTGTTTCTCTTCAACCGATAAGCTTCAGTTCAGAGAAGAAGCGGCTTTTAGAATCTGCGTTTAGCACGTTCTCTATGGTTCATTTGTAATCGATTCCTGAGCTCAGAGCTTCACATGGAAGACGTTGTTGTTTGGGGTTTTACCTCAGAGCGGCACTTTTTTTGCACACCATGGGCTAAATGGCCAGGTCACAAGGACCCTGGAGGTTCAGAGAAGGTTGGGGGAGGGGACCCACTGGAACAGCTGTTGGGAGACAGATGGTAGCCTCCCGTCAAGGCAATCCAGCGTGTTCTTTAATGTTGGGTTGTTTTACCTCTGAGCGGCACTTTTTTTGCACACCATGGGCTAAATGGCCAGGTCACAAGACGCCGGAGGCTCAGAGAAGGTTGGGGGAGGGGACCCACTGGAACAGCTGTTGGGAGACAGATGGTAGCCTCCCGTCAAGGCCATCCAGCGTGTTCTTTAACGTGCACAGAGTATGGCTATCCCGCACACGGTGCCACTCAGAGGTGCACCGTGTTCCATGGGCATAACGTCCCATCCGACGGACGGCGACCTTTCCAAGCCCATCGGTTTCCCTATTGACCGTGGGCAGGGTGGTGAGTTTTGCGGAGATAAATCTCAACGCTGATACAGCTGGGACTCGAACCATGCAAGACGAAATGCAGAAATGCACAGGGACGGTTCTAGAGGACCATGTTCCCCCCCCCCCTCCTCCTTTCATTTAAGAATTCTAGGAAAGGTAATGGAGGCGAAAGAAAAATATTAAACTTGTGCTGATTTCGAGCTCCAGAAGAGAATATCTATTCTGAATGGTGCTAATAGCCTGCACCATGAGAAGGCGGGGTCAGATTTTAGGTGTCCGCCCCGTTCTGTGCATTATCACAGAGAATTGGTACATAACTCTCCGGGGCGGGGGTCCCTCAGTCGGTAGAGCGCCAGGCTCGTAATCTGTAGTTCCCAGGTTCGAGTCCCAGCTGGGTCAGCGTTGAGATTTATATCCGTAAAATTTCCCCATCCTGCCCACGGTCAGTAGGGGACACCGATGGCTTTGGAAAGGCCGCCGTCCGTCGGATGGGACGTTAAGCCGTGGCCCCGTGTGCGGGAGAGCCATACACTGTGCACGTTAAAGAACACGCTGGATGGCCTTGACGGGAGGCTACCATCTGTCTCCCAACAGCTGTTCCAGTGTGTCCCCTCCCCCAACCTTCTTTGAGCCTTCGGGGTCCTTGTGACCTGGCCATTTAGCCCATGGTGTGCAAAAAAGTGCCGCTCAGAGGTAAAACAATCCACAATCAATCCATAACTCTCCTTACAGTATATGCCAGCTACCATTCACAGACCAAGACAAAAGGGAGAATATTATACTTCAATGGGAATCCATCTCTTCCTCTTTCATTTTTTTTTCTAGATCCGGGCCTTGTAGCAGTGTTAGATTAAGGTAGGGATGGACAACTTTATGACCTTGGGATATATAGTAGCGTTAGATTATTTTTAATTTGCAGAGGGCTATCGACTAGATACTCTCGCATCTGAAAAATATTTTGGCTCCAACCATAAGGTTTTATATTGGATTTCATCTATCTCTTAATAGCTGTCCAGTGGGACCCCTTCCCAAACATTCTCTGAGCTCTTAGAGTTCTTCTGACCTGACCATTTAGTCCATTGTGTTGTTGTTGGGTTGTTTTACCTCTGAGCGGCACTTTTTTGCACACCATGGGCTAAATGGCCAGGTCACATGGACCCCGAAGGCTCAGAGAAGGTTGGGGGAGGGGACCCACTGGAACAGCTGTTGGGAGACAGATGGTAGCCTCCCGTCAAGGCCATCCAGCGTGTTCTTTAACGTGCACAGGGTATGGCTCTCTCCCGCATACAGGGTCACGGCTTAACGTCCCATCCGATGGACGTCGGCCTTTCCAAGCCCATCGGTGTCCCCTACTAACCGTGGGCAGAGCGGGGAATTTTGCGGAGATAAATCACAACGCTGACCCAGCTGGGACTCGAACCTGGGAACTACAGATTACGAGCCTGGCGCGCTACCGACTGAGCCACCCCCGCCCCACTCCATTGTGTAAAAAAAAGTACAATTAAGAGGTAAAACAACTCAAGCCATACAATCTGGCGATCAATCACAACTCATGACTTTCAACAGAGTCAACAACCTTTCCTAAATCTGCAGTGCTAGTAAGAAAACAGATTTTTGAAATTCTAAACATTTCTCAAGAATCTGCCTAAGCGAAAATATTTATCTTTTCATCCCTTACCACTTCTGAATCCACAGTCTTCATCACGAAGTTGTCCTATCCATCAAGTATTTAATTCTGTTACGTATAATAATAGACAGAACTTATTCTGGGACAAGGAGTAGACTGATGACTCTATAATTATCACATGAACTGTGATCACGCTTCCTGAAATAGGGAGATAATAATACCTTTAGTAAAATCCGTAGGAACAACCCTTTTATCACCGAAAATATTTAACACTGCAGTTATCTATTAGAGAACAAAATTATTCGCAGTTTTGAGCATTTCATCAGTGATTTCATCTACTTCTGGTTTATTTGTGTATTTTCAACTTAAAGGTAAGCCAAAGTAACTTCAGATCGTGAAATTGGCAGTTATGAAAGCCCTACTGCGTCTATCATCTTTGCAAACAATGAGAGGAATATCTCTAAAGTGCCAATAACTAACCCATCTGGGGCGGGAGTGGCTCAGTCGGTAGCGCGCCAGGCTCGCAATCTGTAGTTCCCAGGTTCGAGTCCCAGCTGGGTCAGCGTTGAGATTTATCTCCGCAAAATTCCCGCCCTGCCCACGGTCAGTAGGGGACACCGATGGCCTTGGAAAGGCCGCCGTCCGTCGGATGGGACGTTAAGCCTTGGCCCCGTTTGCGGGAGAGCCATACCCTGTGCACGTTAAAGAACACATTGGATGGCCTTGACGGAAGACTACCATCTGTCTCCCAACAGCTGTTCCAGTGGGTCCCCTCCCCAAACCTTCTCTGAGCCTTCGGGGTCTCTGTGACCTGGCCATTTAGCCCATGGTGTGCAAAAAAGTGCCGCTCAGAGGTAAAACAACCCAACAACTAACCCATCTAGCCATTTCAAAAACTTCACTCTGCTTGCCTTTCCTTTTTTCTTACACAAAATACACTGGTGCTTAAAAGTTAAGCAAAAGATAACAAAAAACGGCATATCTTGTGGAATAATTTTCATTAAATAAGAAAAGTCCTTTTTTTTATGTAAAAAGAGACGATGAGAGGAAATTTGCACTAAACGCGGTCGCACATGCGGAACATGTCTGTATTAAAAGCACCTCATTTGTACGTGCGTTTCAGTTAGTGTTAAAGTCTTCACGTACGACATCCGAGATAGCCAACCGTTAGATAATCGCTGAAAGAAATCTTTTGAGAGAAGAAATGAGGCGGCGAGCAATCGGTAGGCTCGAGGCCGAACAACATCAGTTTGCGGTTGGGTTGGGTTGTTTTACCTCAGAACGGCACTTTTTTGCACACCATGGGCTAAATGGCCAGGTCACAAGGACCCCGAAGGCTCAGAGAAGGTTGGGGGAGGGGACCCACTGGAACAGCTGTTGGGAGACAGATGGTAGCTTAACGTCAAGGCCATCCAGCGTGTTCTTTAACGTGCACAGGGTATGGCTCTCCCGCACACGGGGCCACGACTTAACGTCCCATCCGACGGACGGCGGCCTTTCCAAGCCCATCGGTGTCCCCTACTGACCGTGGGTAGGGCGGGAAGTTTTTGTGGAGATAAATCTCAACGCTGACCCAGCTGGGACTCGAACCTGGGAACTATAGATTACGAGCCTAGCGTGCTACCGACTGAGCTACCTCCGCCCCATATATTTAAAGAGTTGACATTTTAGATTTCAGTATACTATTATTTATTTTTTTTCTGGATTAGTGTCTTTTTGACGCTTTGATATAATAATTATTGTACCATAGAGCAATGTTTTAAAATATTTTTACGATCTTGAGAAGGTCGCCGTGTACAGGATGAGAGGAAATTACGCCGTGAGCCCGTGTTCATAAAGGTCATAACCTATTCGCGTTAAAAACACGCTGGCTGACCTTGACATGATCTGTATCTTAACAATAGTCAAGTGAATCCAGTTCCTATATGAAATCTGGGAGCTTAGGGTCCTTGTGACCTGGCCATTTAGCTCATTTGTGTGTGAAAAGTGTCGCTCAAAGATGGCACCACTAAGCCGAACTTAAAATTTTGTGACACTAATGTAATCGTTATTAAATTTTCACATTTTTATACACCATTCCACCCGTTCTTCCAATTTGCATATTAAGACCAATCTTTCCATATAGAACCAAATAACTATCACATATAAGACGAAATTGGAATCTTGAAAATACCACATATTTTATTTAATGTGCTCACAACAGATTAATGATCCAATAATAGGGGACAGCCGTCCCATGGCCGAGTGGTTAGCGCCCGAGTGGTTAGCGAGCTTGGCTACTGATCTAAGGGACCTGGGTTCGAGCCCCGGGTAAGGCATGGATGTATGTGTCGTTTTTCTGCTGAGGTCCTGCCATCCTCTCAGACCTTCTACTATGGCATATAAACTGACAGGCTCCTGTCAGACCTCTGTGGCAAGCAGCTGTTTGAGAGGGTATTTATTTATTTTTACTTATTAATAGGGGACAAATACAAAGAGAATGTTGAAAATTACTACATATAAAGATACATAAACAAATTAGTACAAAAATGTGAAAAGGACATATACCACATTTTGAAACAACATATACAGCACACTTACATCAACACAGATATTTAGAAATAAAATCGAAAACAGAGTAATATCAAACAATGTGATTTAAAATTTTTTAAAGACATTGCAAAGAAATCGAAGATATTGTGGTACAAGTCAAAAAGGTTGGTAAATTTTTTCCGTGGTTAGGTTTTTCAATGTATTTGATTTATGGAATGGAACTCTAAAATTGAGCATTTTAAATATTCCGTTGGAGTCCATTCAGAACAGTCCACTTCTGGAATTTAGTCAAATCTGATTGTAGTAAATGACAGTCGTTAACTGACTCAATCTGTCTATAAAAGTTTGCATCATTTGCGTACATTAGACAACCACAAAAACTAAGTATATTTATTAGATCATTAATGAAAATGATAAATAATAACGGTCCCAGATTGGAGTCTTAGTGTTGGGTTGTTTTACCTCTGAGCGGCACTTTTTTTGCACACCATGGGCTAAATGGCCAGGTCACATGGACCCCGAAGTCTCAGAGAAGGTTGGGGGAGGGGACCCACTGGAACAGCTGTTGGGAGACAGATGGTAGCCTCCCGTCAAGGCCATCCAGCGTGTTCTTTAACGTGCACAGGGTATGGCTCTCTCGCACACGGGGCCACGGCTTAACGTCCAATCCGACGGACGGCGGCCTTTCCTAGCCCATCGGTGTCCCCTACTGACCGTGGGCAGGCCGGGAATTTTGCGGAGATAAATCTCAACGCTGACCCAGCTGGGACTCGAACCTGAGAACTACAGATTACGAGCCTGGCGCGCTACCGACTGACCGCTACCGCCCCCCGCCCCTAGGAGTCTTAGGGACATCCCAGAGCTGCTAAAACATTTGTAGGAAAACTCAGACCCATAGCAAACATAAAGAGATTTATTGTATGAAAAAGGAGTAAAACCATTCAACTTATTACAATGTAATTGCACTGTAATAAGTTATTGTAAGACATAAAATTTAATGATCTAGATTTGAATTGGGGAGTTTGTTCTGTTTAGGTAACCTAAGTGTTCCAGTCGAGAGATAGAACATTAAAATCTCTAACAATTAATATTTCATGGTCATGCATTTCTGAAAGAAATTCGAAACTTTGGAAAAATTCCTCTAAAAAGAAACATTGGTAAGACGGCGGCCAATGTACAATTTCTTATTATTAGGAAAAACAACTTTAAGGAGAATATTTTCAACATTTCTGTTGCTACTTAATTCAATACAAACAATATTTTTCTTTATCGCAATCGAAACGCCCTCACCACGACTGAGGTTAGTTGTTCGATATTCCTGTCTGATCTGTCATCAAAAAGTTCATTGCTGTCAATGCCCTCGTTTAACGATGTTTCAGTAAGACAAATAATGTCATATTCAGAAGACAAAACAGAAATATACAGGTCAGAGGTTTCGTTCGTAAACCTCTGACATTCTGATAATAAATGTTTATATAGATATCAAGCTCAGGAAACGGAAAGAACTGTATAAAAAATATATAAATGGTTAAAATTACTTAGTTAACTTGGACATCTGCAATTAATCATCCTGAACACTGATGTATGTTACCTTTCTAGTTAGGTTTCACCTTCCTCATAGGGGTGGGGGTGTCTCAGTCGGTAGCGCGCCAGGCTCGTAATCTGTAGTTCCCAGGTTCGAGTCCCAGCTGGGTCAGCGTTGAGATTTATCTCCGCAAAATACCCCGCCCTGCCCACGGTCAGTAGGGGACACCGATGGGCTTGGAAAGGCCACCGTCCGTCTGATGGGACGTTAAGCCGTGGCCCCGTGTGTGGGAGAGCCATACCCTGTGCACGTTAAAGAACACTCTGGATGGCCTTGACGGGAGGCTACCATCTGTCTCCCAACAGCTGTTCCAGTGGGTCCCCTCCCCCAACCTTCTCTGAGCCTTCGGGGTCCATGTAACCTGGCCATTTAGCCCATGGTGTGCAAAAAAGTGCAGCTCAGAGGTAAAACAACCCAACCCAACCTTACTCATAGATCTTCTCTAGGTGTTTTGTGCCTTTTCTCTATAGTCAAACTGAATGATGAAACGTGAGATTTCTATGGCAAGTGAGCTGCCTGGAAAGTCATTTTGTTATATATATCTTAAAGCGCTCAACCAATCAGTATTTGTATATAGCTTCTAGACCATAACACCTCCTTAGAACCCCAAAGGCTCTTGTTTAAAGTGGAACGGGGATAAAGCTCAACCAGTAGTGCACCAAGCTCGTAATTTGCAGTTCCTAGGTTTGAGTCTCAGCTGTGCTTGAGTTGAGAATTTTCTGCGCTACCTTGGCTTTCTGATCTCGGTGAGGGTGAGAAAGGGGACACCGCCCGTCTTGGGAAGGACGCCATTTCATCGGATGGAATTTTAAAACATTGGCCCGTGTATAGCGGAGTCATGTACAGTCGTTCAAAAAAGTATCCGAACACTATGGTTGATTACAGAATTCAGAAAAAATATCTGGCAACGATATTATTTTAGAAATTAGTGATCTGGCAACCTTCCTGTCACGTGACAGGAAGGTTGCCAGATCACTAATTTCTAAAATAATATCGTTGCCAGATATTTTTTCTGAATTCTGTAATTAACCATAGTGTTCGGATACTTTTTTGAACGACTGTACGTTAAAATGTAGCCTGTGTAAAGGGAAACCTGTGCACGTTAAAGAATATGCTAGAGAGCAAAGAATATGCTAGAGCCTTGATTAGAGGATACCTTTTGTCTTTTAATAGCTGTCCAGTGGGTCTTCTTTCCCCTGGGGCGGGGGTGGCTCAGTCGGTAACGTGCCAAGCTCGTAATCTGCAGTTTCCAGGTTCGAGTCCCAGCTGGGTCAGCGTTGAGACTTATCTCCGCAAAACTTCCCCGCCCTGCCCACAGTCAGTAGGGGACACCGATGGGCTTGGAAAGGCCACCGTCCGTCGGATCGGACGTTAAGCCGTGGTCCCGTGTGCGGGAGAGCCATACCCTGTGCACGTTAAAGAACACGCTGGATGGCCTTGACGGGATGCTACCATCTGTCTCCCAACAGCTGTTCCAGTGGGTCCCCTCCCCCAACCTTCTCTGAGCCTTCGGCGTCCTTGTGAACTGGCCATTTAGCCCATGGTGTGCAAAAAAGTGCCGCTCAGAGGTAAAACAACCCAACCCAATTCTCCTTCCCCCAACGTTTTCTGAGCCCTAGCCATTTAGCCCCGTGTGAAAAAAAAAGTATCGCTTAGAGGTAATCCAAATCAAATGTTATACAGCGATTTTCACCATTTTTTTGCCTGCCAGCAGGGCTTTCACTTGGTTGGTTGGTTGGTTGTTTTACCTCTGAGCGGCACTTTTTTGCACACAATGGGCTAAATGGCCAGGTCACATGGACCCCGAAGGCTCAGAGAAGGTTGGGGAAGGGGACCCAGTGGAACAGCTGTTGGGAGACAGATGGTAGCCTCCCGTCAAGGCCATCCAGCGTGTTCTTTAACGTGCACACAGTATGGCTTTCCCGCACACGGGCCACGGCTTAACGTCCCATCCGACGGACAGCGGCCTTTCCAAGCTTTCACTTGGAAGACTGCTCTATAGGCCATATAGTTCAAAACAATAACTTTCTGTTCAGTCCACTAAAGTTTACCTCTTTCTGGCAAACTTGCACTTTAGGCAGAGAGCACATTACATCAGCATTTTGAGCGTATTCAAAAGCTTGTGCAATGTATGTTGAACATCTAGTTAATTTCCTTCTTCTATTGCCATTCTCTCCGCATCTTATTACGATCGAAACAGCGTGGAAAAATCTCCCATCATCTGAGTGCAATCCTTCATCTCTTCTGGTCGAAATAATGCGTTCCTCTCGCATCAATAAACTCTGCTGCCAGCGAATGAGCCAAGCGTGGTGCGTTTCTTTGCCTCTGCGGATCATAACGGAGTCATTGTGCTCTTGTCTGTGTTTTCAATTCTACGTCATAGCCGGCTTCAATCCGCACAGTAAACCTTTTAGAGTTGACTTCTGCGAACTGTAACCAATATGCGGGCAGGCGTGGCCGGCCGGCCGGGACCCGATAGCTAAGAGGAATAAACGAGATGAGAGAGAAAAAAAACCTCACAGCTGCTTTTACTGATGATGAAAAGTCATCGTTCACCTAATTACCGACATTTCCTATCTTTTGAAATTAGTTCTGAATAACAGGGCTCTTTAATCACGGTTAAAAATGAGAGTCTCAATGTGAAACTGTGTACGATGAAGCGCAGGAATATCGGTTGACTTGCAAGTTCGTATGAAATCAAATACTGGATTTCACAGTAAGTTGAAATTGAATAGGGGAGAATGAATCACTTGTGCAATGCGCATGTGATAAGAAGGATGATGTATGCAGCGTTTTATTTGTTATCAATGACCTAATAAGTTGCAAGTATTTTTTTAAAACATCTGCTTCTTTTAGATACTCGTAAGATTTTACTGACAGGCTCCTGTCAGACCTCTGTGGCAAGCAGCTGCTTGAGGGGGTATTTAAATTTTAATTTTTTTTAAGATTTTAGACTTGGATTCATGAGTGGTCCATATTCATGGAATGATACTTGGCTTAAGGTCAGAGATAATCCTAAAATTTTTTTCTTAATTCTTAGGACTTTTCGGGGCAATTTAACTAGAAATGCTAGAAGTTAAAGTTGTATTAATACCTATCTTCCTATAAGTGCCTTATAAAATAGAAGATAATCCTAAAACATATCGATGGTGCAATCAGTCACTGAGTTCGTATTCGTTTCAAAGGAAGATAAGGTTGGGTTGTTTTATAGAGTAAAACCCGCCCCTAAGTCTAATTTTAAGTCGCCAGATCTGCGTAACGCTGATATCTAAGTTGGGTTGGGTTGTTTTACCTCTGAGCGGCACTTTTTTGCACACCATGGGCTAAATGGCCAGGTCACATGGACCCCGAAGGCTCAGAGAAGGTTGGGGGAGGGGACCCACTGGAACAGCTGTTGGGAGACAGATGGTAGCCTCCCGTCAAGGCCATCCAGTGTGTTCTTTAACGTGCACAGGGTATGGCTCTCCCGCACACGGGGCCACGGCTTAACGTCCCATCCGAAGGACGGCGGCCTTTCCAAGCCCATCGGTGTCCCCTACTGACCGTGGGCAGGGCGGGGAATTTTGCGGAGATAAATCTCAACGCTGACCCAGCTGGGACTCGAACCTGGGAACTACAGATTACGAGCCTGGCGCGCTACCGACTGAGCCACCCCCGCCCCTGATATCTAAGTACTCACTCCATAACATTTGCTGTGTAAGGCTCCCAATATAGATAAATCTCCAGTAACCATAATTGTATATCTCTCCTATCTCAATCTCCATCACCAGATCTGTGTAACACTCACATAGAGATATCCAGTCATCACGTGCGTATAACTCTCCGATCGCTTCTGTGTAGCATAGGGGCGGGGGTGGCTGAGTCGGTAACGCGCCAGGCTCGTAATATGCAGTTCCCAGGTTCGAGTCCCAGCTGGGTCAGTGATGAGATTTATCTCCTGAAAACTCCCTGTCCTGCCCATGGTCAGTAGGGGACACCGATGAGCTTGGAAAGGCCAGCGTCCGTCGGATGGGACGTTAAGCCGTGATCCCCGTGTACGGGAGAGCCATACCCTGTGCACGTTAAAGAACACATTGGATGACCTTGACGGAGAGGCTACCATCTGCCTCCCAACAGCTGTTCCAGTGGGTCCCCTCTCCTTACCTTCTCTGAGCCTTCGAGGTCCTTGTGACCTGGCCATTTAGCCCATTGTGTGGAAAAAAAAGTGCCGCTCAGAGGTAAAACAACCCAACTGTGTAGCACCCATCTGTGCAGGGACAGTCATAAGTCTCAGAACCTGGAGTGGGCCATTGAGGGATGAGTGGAAAATTTTGCAGTCCAGAAATTATACTTTTAACTTTACCAATGAATTATTTAGCACTCGATATCCTTTTTAAGAATTTGTCATCTGGTTTCTTGGATATTGAGAGCGTTAAGTGTTTTCCTTCCAAAAAAAGAAAATGACGACCAAACTTTGCACCCCTAATTCGCTCAGGAATTGAAAATGGCTGAAAAAACACTCACGATCTCTTGTAGGAGATTATGGCTTCCTCCTTACGACCGCCACTGTATCTGTGACGTCATAAACTTGAATCATTGTCTTTTAAATTTGGTTGATGGGACTTATAGTCATTGTTCTTTTTATGTCCCGATGTAAGAATCGATTTTTATGCGAACAGTTCTTTATTCATGGAGATTCACAACATATACGACAGAGTAAACAACGTGCCATACCCGAGAAGCAGTGTCACCCCGAGCCAACGTGATATCACAGAGCCACCGACACGGCATTTACACTCTAAGCGAGTTCTAAATCAAATGTGCAGAGGTGATAAATGCGACCACTAGATGGCGACAGCGACTCGCCATCCCCGCTCTCCGTGGTGCGTGGGTGTTTTGGCTTCACTGTCGGTTGCACAAGTGCCAAGGATCGATAAACCTGTGGCCTAAAGTGAGTAAGTTGGTGCTGCAGCAACTGCAGGAAGAGTAAAAATGCGCCTCCAGTCTCTTACTCTACGTTAACGATTTTTTTTAGTTCTAAATTCTGTGTTTTCACGCTATCCCATGTTTCATCCTGGTTGGTTTCCTGAAAAAGACACTTAGTCAAATGTTTTATTTGTCATGAAATTTTTAATTTGAGAGAAGGTTTCGTAGAGTTTTAGATTGAGAGGTAGGTTTCTTAGATTTGAGAGAAGGTTTCGTAGAATTTTTAAGATTCGAAGATGTATTGAAAAAAAAGTCTAAAATGAGTAGAATAGCGGACTGCATCCTTTAGAAACACTGACTCAGTTTACCGATTGAAACATTAACTGAAAAGACCTGGCCTATCTTTAAGTAATGACATTAAGCAAAAAACAACAACAATATTATATTGACATCATGACAAAGTTCCCAAAGTATTTTTATATTACACCCATTTTATGTTGAGAAAAATTCCGTTTTTACTACTGTTTTTGGTGCATGAATTAAGAGTAGTAGAGAATTTACAACCACGACACTTGATTTATTAGTATAGAAAAAAAAAACCTAAAAAGTTCCGTGCCACAGAGATCTGAGAGGAATACGTAAATATAATTGCAATAAAGATCTGTGAGGAAGGTGAGACCTCGGCGAAAAAGTACCACTTAAAAGAGTTGGGTTGTTTTACCTCTGAGCGGCACTTTTTTGCACACCATGTACTAAATGGCCAGGTCACATGGACCCCGAAGGCTCAGAGAAGTTTGGGGGAAGGGACCCACTGGAACAGCTGTTGGGAGACATGGTAGCCTCCGGTCAAGGCCATTCAGCGTGTTCTTTAACGTGCACAGGGTATGGCTCTCCCGAACACGGGGCCACGGCTTAACGTCCCATCCGACGGACGGTGGCCTTTACCAAGCCCATCGGTGTCCCCTACTGGCCGTGGGCAGGGAATTTTGCGGAGATAAATCTCAACGCTGACCCAGCTGGGTCTCGAACCTGCGAACTACAGATTACGAGCCTGGCGCGCTACCGACTGAGCCACCCCCGCCCCACCACTTAAAAGAACCATTTATATATCTTACCGGGGTTCAACGCAGGTCCCTGCGGTTAGGACTAATAAACGTTTTGGTATAATTTAGAATAAACTTAATGGCACAGACTGTAAGATGGAAAAACATCGCAGTTTCGAAGCTCTTCGAAGTGATATTAGTGTCATATCAACAAATCTATTTTAAAGTAAGCGAATGATTAACTAAAAATCTCACAGACTGCTTAATAAAACATCTGCCGACAGTAAAGGTAACTGTGAGATTTTCTGGAAACCTGTATATTTTCAAAATTTTAGAGTGCATTTTTTTGAAAGACTGAGTGGCCTCTGTAATATGGCGTTGTGACACTGCAGCAACGAGGGTCCGGGTTCGAATCCCCGGCATGGTTGTTTGTGTGCTGTTTGTTCTAACTGGGGCAACTGTCGGCAGTGACACTGCAGCAACGAGGATCCGGGTTCGAATCCACGGCATGGTTGTTTGTGTGCTGTTTGCTCTAACTGGGGCAACTGTCGGCAGTGACACTGCAGCAACGAGGGTCCGGGTTCGAATCCCCGGAATGGTTGTTTGTGTGCTGTTTGCTCTAACTGGGGCAACTGTCGGCAGTGACACTGCAGCAACGAGGGTCCGGGTTCGAATCCCCGGCATGGTTGTTTGTGTGCTGTTTGCTCTAACTGGGGAAACTGCCGGCAGTGACTTCGGTCTTGGTGCGGCATGTCCTTGTATGAAAAGGTCCCTAAAAATTAAGAGTAATTTCTCTACTCTTCTCCGTCCTTTATGTTGCAAATCAAAGCAAGATTCTGCTATCATTTAAACTGCTTCATTTAAGATATTTTAATGGGAGAATTGATTAAAAAGTTGCTTATAAAGATATGTTTAGAAAGAACTCTTGTTTAGTAAATCGGCATAGTTGGGTTGTTTGGGTTGTTTTACCTCTGAGCGGCACTTTTTTGCACACCATGGGCTAAATGGCCAGGTCACATGGACCCCCGAAGGCTCAGAGAAGGTTGGGGGAGGGGACCCACTGGAACAGCTGTTGGGAGACAGATGGTAGCCTCCCGTCAAGGCCATCCAGCATGTTCTTTAACGTGCACAGGGTATGTCTCTCCGGCACACGGGCTCACGGCTTAACGTCCCATCCGACGGACGGCGGCCTTTCCAAGCCCATCGGTGTCCCCTACCGACCGTGGTCAGGGCGGGGAATTTTGCGGAGATAAATCTCAACGCTGACCCAGCTGCATCGGCATAGTTCAAACGTTCACAAAGTGTAAGATTTCCCCAGTCACATGTAAATAGTTTGGAAATAAACCAATTTGTTAATAATCCATTATTCTAAGCGTATGTATATATTTAGTATTTGCTTTAAATTTTTCTTGAACTCCAATATAACGAAAATGTTTTCCATGATCATAATATCTCCGCAAAATTCCCCGCCCTGCCCACGGTCAGTAGGGGACACCGATGGGCTTGGAAAGGCCGCCGTCCGTCGGATGGGACGTTAAGCCGTGGCCCCGTGTGCTGGAGAGCCATACCCTGTGCACGTTAAAGAACACGCTGGATGGCCTTGACGGGAGGCTACTATCTGTCTCCCAACAGCTGTCCCAGTGGGTCCCCTCCCCCAACCTTCTCTGAGCCTTCGGGGGTCCATGTGACCTGGCCATTTAGCTCATAGTGTGCAAAAACGTGCCGCTCAGAGGTAAAACAAACCAACCAACTCATCGAATCTTTGCCATATTAGCAAGTTCAGTTGTCTGAATATTGAATGCATTGGGTAGATATCCCGCAACCAATTGAAATTATCTTCCTATACGACATTGAATCTTTCTTTGGTATTGGTGAGGATAATCCTGAGTGATTTAACGACAATGTTTTAATGCATCTACTGCCCTGGAGTTCTTCTAATCCTGGCCTCACTGTAAGGTTCTTCATTCTCAAAAGTTTTTTTTAGTGAAAAACACGACTGTGCCACTTTACATAAGTGCTACTCACTCTGATGTTTGCTAGTGGGATTGGCGTTGCAATAAAGGGTTTTTCTTCCGTTCCCTGCTGGAAATTGCTGTTGGATATTGCTGGCTGGGTTGGGTACTCTAATCCCCACCCCCCTCTTGTCTATAATGACGTCGAGGGTCGTTTCTGGCGCCCGAATCTCATTTGGCTCTAGCTCATTATATTCCCTTGATATTCATCGCCACTCAGAGGAAAGGATATGCTGCCACTTCTTTTCAGTAGAATGCATTTCTCCGCAGTTTTCGATGATTTACACTCGACTATGCGTTGGTGCAATCAGTTGAGAAACACTGACATTCGTCGGCCAGTCTCTCAGTGTCGATCGCTTCTCTGTGGTGATTTCAGTTTTCTTTAGAAAAGCTCCACTGTCTCTAGTGATACTTCTCCAGAGTATGAGAAGCTCTCTTCACCTAAGAATAAGTGGTATTCTCTTTTGTTAGTCGCACCCTAGTGCCTTGTTGTATTTGACGATTCAACAACATTAAATCGCATGTAAACAGCACAAACCGCGTTAATCAACATGTACAACCGTTCCTTTCACCTTCTTTCTCTGAAAACAAGATTGAGGACCTTTTCATTTTTGGAGAAGGAATGAATGAGATCACAACTCTCCTATCTTTCAGAGCAAAGTCGAGGCTCTCTTATAAGCTTGAGCAAGGTCGAGGCTCTCTTGTAACCTTAGAGCAAGGTCGAGGCTCTCTTGTAACCTTAGAGCAAGGTCGAGGCTCTCTTATAACCTCAGAGCAAGGTCGAGGCTCTCTTATAACCTTAGAGCAAGGTCGAGGCTCTTCTATAACCTTAGAGCAAGGTCGAGGCTCTCTTATAACCTCAGAGCAATGTCGAGGCTCTCTTATAACCTTAGAGCAAGGTCGAGGCTCTCTTATAACCTCAGAGCAAGGTCGAGACTCTCTTATAACCTTAGAGCAAGGTCGAGGCTCTTCTATAACCTTAGAGCAAGGTCGAGGCTCTCTTATAACCTCAGAGCAATGTCGAGGCTCTCTTATAACCTTAGAGCAAGGTCGAGACTCTTCTGTAACCTTAGAGCAAGGTCGAGGCTCTCTTATAACCTTAGAGCAAGGTCGAGGCTCTCTTATAACCTTAAAGCAAGGTCGAGGCTCTCTTATAACCTTAGAGGAAGGTCGAGGCTCTTCTATAACCTTAGCGAAAGGTCGAGACTCTCTTATAACCTCAGAGCAAGGTCGAGGCTCTCTTATAACCTTAGAGAAAGGTCGAGGCTCTCTTATAACCTTAAAGAAAGGTCGAAGCTCTCTTATAACCTTAGAGAAAGGTCGAGGCTCTCCTATAACCTTAGAGAAAGGTCGAGACTCTCTTATAACCTCAGAGCAAGGTCGAGGCTCTCTTATAACCTTAGAGCAAGATCGAGGCTCTCTTATAACCTTAGAGCAAGCTCGAGGCTCTCTTATAACCTTAGAGCAAGGTCGAGGCTCTCCTGTTACCCTAGAGCAGTGGTTCCCATTTGGTGGTTCGCGAACCCCAAGGGTTTCGCAACGATGGTCCAAGGGGTTCGCGCTAAAAATTCTGCAATGGCGCCTTAAGCAGTAAAGAATGTTCAATTATGTTACAAATATATTTTTTCTCTGTGACTCTAAATTTTGGAGGTTTCATAGTTACAGGTAGTAAATTTCATATTTTATAGTTTTAATTATATAATATAAATTTTAATTTCGAACTTTTTTTAGTCATTATTACCCTAGATGTTCTCAACACATTTTTTTGGTTGAAAGGGATTCGCGGAACAAAAATCGTTGGGAACCATTGCCCTAGAGCAAGATAATAGATGATCTCCTACAATCTGAGGTTCGAGTCCCAGCTGGGTCAGCGTTAAGATTTATCTACGCAAAATTCCCCCGCCCTGCCCACGGTCAGTAGGGGACACCGATGGGCTTGGAAAGGCCGTCGTCCGTCGGATGGGACGTTAAGCCGTGGCCCCGTGTTCGGGAGAGCCGTACCCTGTGCACGTTAAAGAACACGCTGGATGGCCTTGACGGGAGGCTACCATCTGTCTCCCAACAGCTGTTCCAGTGGGTCCCCTCCCCCAACCTTCTCTGAGCCTTCGGGATCCATGTGACCTGGCCATTTAGCCCATGGTGTGCAAAAAAGTGCCGCTCAGAGGTAAAACAACCCAACCTACATTTGTTTGACATACAATTCGATAATGATATATGATATATTTTAATAAAATGCATATTTTGTGCACGCCCCTTAGGCAAGGGATTTTCCCTATAATCTGAGAACAAGATCGTGTTTCTCCCTATAATCTTAGAGCAAGGTCGGTCATAAGTCTCAAGCCTGGAGGGGGCCATTTAGGGACGTATGAAAGATTTTGCAGACCAGAAATTACATTCTTAACTTTACTAATGGATTATTTAGCAATGGATATCATTTTTATCAGCTTATAATTTAATCTGTGAGCTAGCGAGAGTGTTAGGGATTTTTCTTCCTGGAAAAGAAAATGCGGATCAAACATACATTATGTTGCCGATCTCTTGGAGGGACCATGTCCCCCCCTGGTCCCCTCCTTATGACTGCCACTGCCTTATAGAAAGATCGTGTTTCTCTCTATAATCTTAGAATCAACCAGGGTCTCCCTATAATCTTAAAATATGAGGCTCTCCCTATAGAGCAAAATCATGGTTCTTTCTATAATCTTAGAATAAGATCGAGGCTCTCGCTATAATCTTAGAGCAAGATCGAGGCTCTCGCTGTAATCTTAGAGCAAGATCGAGGCTCTCGCTATAATCTTAGAGCAAGATCGAGGCTCTCAGATCTCTTAGAGCTAGGTCATGGCTCTCAGAGCTCTCCGGCTTCCATATCTTTTAAAGGATTGGGTTGTTTTACCTCTGAGCGGCACTTTTTTGCACACCATGGGCTAAATGGCCAGGTCACATGGACCCCGAAGGCTCAGAGAAGGTTGGGGGAGGGAAACACTGGAACAGCTGTTGGGAGACAGATGGTAGCCTACCGTCAAGGCCATCCAGCGTGTTCTTTAACGTGTACAGGGTATGGCTCTCCCGCACACGGGTTCAAAGTTTAACGTCCCATCCGACGGACGGCGGCCTTTCCAAGCCCATCGGTGTCCCCTACTGACCGCGGGCAGGGCGGGGAATTTTGCGGAGATAAATCTTAACGCTGACCCAGCTGGGACTCGAACCTGGGAACTACAGATTACGAGCCTGGCGCGCTACCGACTGAGCTACCCCCGCCCCTCTTTTAAAGGAAGGTCGAGGTTATGGTATCTCTTAGAGCAGTGTCTCGCAAACTGTGTGTTGCGGCACAGTAGTGTGCCGCGAGAGATTCCAAGTGTGCCGCCACAGATTTTCAAATTGACACTAGATATTCCAAAGATTTCATTTTGACTTGACTTGTGTTATCGACGTGCTTTAATATCGACGTGCTATCGATGTGCTTTAATAAAAATCTTTCAGATTTTATCAACTGGGATCTTGTAAGTATTTATCAAGCTTTTTCCAAATTTGGTATTAATTTTTGATTATTTCAAACCATAGAATGGACAAATATTTAAAACAAACACCGAGTTATGAATTAAAGAACGAGAGCAAATCTTCAAGTAAAACCAGGCTGATGACTTCAACAAAGCGCAAATATAATGACGATTACATAGAGTTTGCTTTTATTCTTTTTTAGGTGTGCCGCGGAAAAAAAAAATTACATTCAGTGTGCCGAGGAAAAAAAATTTGATTCAGTGTGCCTCAGAGTAAAAAAGTTTGCGAGACACTGTCTTAGAGCAAAGTCGAAGTCCTCATATTTCTTAGATCGTGGTTATCATATCTCTTAGAGCAGAGGTATGTAGCCAACTGCTCATGAAGCAGGTTTCGTTCGGGCAGTCGAGTGAAATACAGATGGGTGTTAATATTTTCACGCAATTGGGAACTGACATTCAATTTAAAGCAGTTTGTCTATTACCAAGGTAAATTATAATAAACGTTATGAATTCCGTCATCACGCTGTCCTTGCTAACTGATTTGTTCATGATTCAGGGTATCTAAACACAAAGTAAGCATTAATATTCTGGCTCGCGTATTGACTTCTTGAAATAATAATAACCCTCCAATTGAAAATGTGTTGAACGCATCTGTACTACAGCATAATTCAGGCTCTCTTAGCCTTAGAATAAGGTCGAGGCTGGCCTATTATTTTAGAGCGAGGATAAGTCTCTTCTATCCCTTCAGCTCGCACAAGGAATTTTGTAGCCAGCGAACAAAATCAGGTTTTCAATTGAAATTTTAAATAAATATCTGTAATCCACCGTATAATTTTTTGTCAATTATCTATCAACCTGGGGCGGGGGTGGCTCAGTCGGTAGCGCGCCAGGCTCGTAATCTGTAGTTCCCAGGTTCGAGTCCCAGCTGGGTCAGCGTTGAGATTTATCTCCGCAAAATTTCCCGCCCTGCCCACGGTCAGTAGGGGACACCAATGGGCTTGGAAAGTCCGTCGGATGGGACGTTAAGCCGTGGCCCCGTGTGCCGGAGAGCCATACCCTGTGCTCGTTAAAGAACACGCTGGAGGGTCTTGACGGGAGGCTACCATCTGTCTCCCAACAGCTCTTCCAGTGGGTCCCCTCCCCCAACCTTCTCTGAGCCTTCGGGGTCCATGTGACCTGGCCATTTAACCCATGGTGTGCAAAAAAGTGCCGCTCAGAGGTAAAACAACCCAACCTATCTACCAATTGCCTATCCTATCCTTTTTTTTTTTGGGCCCGAGAAATATTAGCAAAAGAAAAAATGGCCCGCGGTCTTAGAGAAGTTGGACAGCACTGGTCCATCTCTTCTTCTCAGACGAAAGCTTAGACTCTTTCAGAATTTAGCATTAAATGAGCATTATCGCTGTTATTGTATGCCACGCTCTTTATCAAGCTGTAATACGAAAGTCTCTAATTTTTTTGTTCGTTTCTTTTGGCAATGTAAAAACGAAACAGTTTAGAGCTTATATTGCCCCAATAGCAGAACGGTTAGGGTACTTGACTGTGGAGCAAATATGGGTTTAAATCCCAGATGAGATATAGATATTGGTTTTCAGATTAGGTTTCTTCTATCCTCTGATTTTCTCATGTCATATTCGGTTTATCAGAACTAATTTTCAAGCGAGGTACTTTATCTATATTTAGAGGCGAAATTTGTCCCTGATTTATGAAATGTTAAGGTGAAAATCATTATTGTGTAATATAAAGTTTGTGAAATTCATTTTTGTTTTACGCAAAGTTGAGATAAATTCATTTTTTTTTTGTTATGTAAAGTTTGCAAAATTCATTCTTGTTTCATGTAAAGATAGTTGATAGATATCTGAAACTGATATGTAAAATTCGATTACATAGTTATCAGATTCTTTACTCGAAGTTAAAAATCTAGGACAGTTATGCGGACTCCCCCCCCCCCGGTAATTAAAGACACTCCCATTTTCAGCCTATTAATTTAGATAAGATTGATTCTCTTCGTAAAAGTTAGGCAGAAGGTACAGCTGGTATTAATCAGCAAACAACGAGATTCTTTCTCTTCATTAAGTCAAGGATCAGTTTTATTCTTCGGTAAAAAAAAAGTTTTCTAGAGGTCGTTAAGCAAAGGGCAGTAAAGAAAAAAACACGAAAAGGAAATTCTGACTTAATTTCCAAAAGCTCTTTTAATATAATGACGTGTTTAAACCTTACACCAGAAACTGGATAAACAAAAGCTTAATAAATCAGATTTCGAAAAAAAAAAGATAAGAACATTTCCATTCCATCAGCACGAATTAAGGGTTTATTTCTAAGTTCCTGCTTAAGTGTCCGTTTTAAGTGCTTCATCGGTATCGAGGACCTTTTCCAAACTTTCAAGTCCCTCTCTCGTCCTGTTCGATTCCATCTCTAAATCAAGTAAGAAAGACAAGCGACAAATTTCCGTTTTCTTCTTCTACTTCTTTTCCGACTTTGCTCACTGATTATAAATTCGATAAACAGAGAGGATAAATCGAATTTGCTGCCGAGAAATCATCTTCACCTTCCCAGTCCTTGGGAACAGCAAGAAAATAACGATGCTAATTACTGCTAATGCATGTCACGTTGCTTCGTTTCGCGTTGATTTACAATTGTGTACATTGTTTCTGTGGGGTTTAGTTTCTTCTGAGACTAAGAGCAACAAAGAGAGAGAGAATTGCAATTATCAACGCTTGATAAAAGAGAGAGAGAGTGGGAGAGGAGAGAGAAGGCATCCAGCTAACAATGGATGCTCTTCATCGTCACTATTACCCAGTTCTTGGTTTAGCTACGCTCTTGTTCCTTTTGCTCTATCAGAGACTGAAAGAGGAGGAGCATTTTCTACCCACAGCAAAACAAAATAAATGCTGAGCATCCTTTGCTTTACTTTTGTCCCCATGTTCTTGCTATGTCAGTTGCACTTAATTAGCATAAATGAGAGAGGATTGTTAAGCATTTTTCGAGGAGGTGGTGGGGGCAGGGATTATTTCGCTCAGAAAAGAATTTTGAAAGTCTTTAGCTTATAGGGGCGGGGGTGACTCAGTCGGTAGCGCGCCAGGCTCGTAATCCGTAGTTCCCAGGTTCGAGTCCCAGCTGGGTCAGCGTTGAGATTTATCTCTGCAAAATTCCCCGCCCTGCCCACGGTAAGTAGGGGACACCGATGGGCTTGGAAAGGCCGCCGTCCGTCCGATGGGACGTTAAGCCGTGGCCCCGTGTGCGGGAGAGCCATACCCTGTGCACGTTAAAGAACACGCTGGATGGCCTTGACGGATCATCTGTCTCCCAACAGCTGTTCCAGTGGGTCCCCTCCCCCAACCTTCTCTGAGTCTTCGGGGTCCATGTGACCTGGCCATTTAGCCCATGGTGTGCAAAAAAGTGCCGCTCAGAGGTAAAACAACCCAACCCTTTAGCTTATAAGTATGGCTCTGTGTTGTGGTTATGATGTCGGTTATGCACAAACTGTGAAAGACGTTACCGTGTGTAAAGAAGGATCTTTTTAAAATAAATTTTAGTGGAAAATAAAGGAGAAGAAAGCTTCAACGATTAGATTCAATTTTTAGAAAAGTTACTTAATCTGAGATGAATACTACCTTCAAAAATTAATTCGGATGATTCCAACTTTACGTTAATCGAAAGCCAAATACCAGAAACTTCTAAAGTAGGCACGATGTGGAAAATGAAGAGAAGTTGTAAATCTTAACTAAATATCTAAAAATCTTTCAGTATTTAAAGATTGGTAATATTTAACAGCATCTTGGTAATATTTAACAGCATCGAAACTCGGTTGACGAAATCTTCGAAGTTGGCGAAAACTGCATCACTAAAGAAGCTTATGAAAAAATGCACTTTTTTTTTAACCATTTCAATAAAAATGAGTAAAAGAACAGAACTCAGTGAAGTCTTAAAAGTCAGTCTTTAGAAGAGGAAAGTTTCATTCCGGACCCCCCCCCCACTCCCCTATATAACCTAGCGTCGACATGGGCAGAGGGAAAATAAAAAAAAACATAAATACCCCCTCAAGCAGCTGCTTGCCACAGAGGTCTAACAGGACCCTGCCAGTTTATATGCCAGAATAGGTCTGAGAGGATGGCAGGACCTCAGCAGAAAAACGACACATACATCCATGCCTTACCCGGGGCTCGAACCCAGGTCCCTTAGATCAGTAGCCAAGCGCGCTAACCTTTTGTTTTCGGAGGCATATCAATTATTTTTATTTATCAACTAGCAGATTTACCCGGCGTTGTTTGAGTCTGAAACTCTTTAGAAAAAAGAGTGGATGTGCCAACGGATGTGCCAACGGATATGCTACGTCGCAAGCTTTTATTGGCATAAAAATCAGTATGATTGATCTCCTCCCTCTCCAGTTAAAACGACACATACATCCATGCCTTACCCGGGGCTCGAACCCAGGTCCCTTAGATCAGTAGCCAAGCGCGCTAACCTTTTGTTTTCGGAGGCATATCAATTATTTTTATTTATCAACTAGCAGATTTACCCGGCGTTGTTTGAGTCTGAAACTCTTTAGAAAAAAGAGTGGATGTGCCAACGGATGTGCCAACGGATATGCTACGTCGCAAGCTTTTATTGGCATAAAAATCAGTATGATTGATCTCCTCCCTCTCCAGTTAAATTTTCCTCCCTCTCTTATAGGGGAAGAATGAAATGTACATATTTCGAGGGACCATATGATCCTTTCCACGGTAGAAGTTTCTAAAATTATAAAAAAACTATAACTGAAGATGGCATCGCTTCATTCAGACAATCGAATTTTTCAAATCCTTTCACATCCATACAGTCTTCGGATACAGTTTGCCAGGCATTAAGCAACTTCATAGACAAAGAGAATTAAATATGGTCTGAGTTGCCCAAAAAATGCATAGCTGATACAAAAAAATTATTATTTAAAAAATACATTACTTATTACTTAATATAATATTTAAAACAGATTTTTTTTAACATATGAGGTGTACGTTTATTAACTTTTGCATATTTTTCAAATTAATGATTTTAACTTCGGATATGAATTCTTTTCGAAGCTTTCATTTCAGTAAAGAATCTCGTGTTCTGCTTTTGCTTAATTAGAACGACTTCGATTTCAAACAGAAATGCTCGTGCCCTTTGCTCAACAAACTGAACAATTACTTTATCAAACGAAAAAAAAAAGAAATTAATTGATGCATTCCTTCTTTCAAATTTATTAGTGGCAACAGTTATTTCCAGTAACTTTCAACACTAATGTTAATGCTGTTTTTGAGAAATTCAAATATGCCCACCCCAATTTTGGTTGACTCCAGCGGGTTGGCACATAGCCAATTCTACCCGTAGGTTTGGCGCCACTAGCTCTTCTAGGGACCGAGTGCAAAAGTGGACAAACAAACAAATTTTCTTCTTTATTTATTAGATTCCCCGCCAAATAGGCTAATATTTCTTCACGATAGTTGTCTTTTTAAAATATATTTCTACAAGGTTGGGTTGTTTTACTTCTGAGCGGCACTTTTTTGCACACCATGGGCTAAATGGCCAGGTCACATGGACCCCGAAGGCTCAGAGAAGGTTGGGGTAGGGGACCCACTGGAACAGCTGTTGGGAGACAGATGGTAGTCTCCCGTCAAGGCCATCCAGCGTGTTCTTTAACGTGCACAGGGCATGGTTCTCCCACACACGGGGCCACGGCTTAACGTCCAATCCGACGGACGGCGGCCTTTCCAAGCCCATCGGTGTCCCCTACTGACCGTGGGCAGGGCGGGGAATTTTGCGGAGATAAATCTCAACGCTGACCCAGCTGGGACTCGAACCTGGGAACTACAAATTACGAGCCTGGCGCGCTACCGACTGAGCCACCCCCGCCCCAAGAACTGCAGGAATGTCCTTAATCAATTCCCTACTAGTCCTAATAGAAAGCATTACAGAGAACTTAATAAACGTGTTAAAGATCAGTAAGCTACTGATAAGAATCTTTGGCTTGATGGCTTGGCTGACAAAGCCGAGGAAGCAGTTAGACAGCACAACAGCAGAGAGCTGTACCAGATAGTTAATGTTTTGTGTGGTAGAAAACGAACAGGTATACAGGGATTGCAGGATAAACAAGGTAAGGTTATAGAAGGGGAGGATTCTGTTATGGCTAGGTGGGCTGAGCATTTCAGTGATGTTCTAAACAATATGGTTCTACTCCCATTGTTTGTAATGATGATAGATGCATTACTGGCTTTAATGTTGGCCCTATAACACAATGTGAAGATATTTTAGCTATTTCTAAACTTAAACTACATAAATCCCTAGGGGTAGATAGAATTAGTATAGAAATGCTTAGAGCTGGGAATGTTTCGGTTACCACTTGGATGACTGAAATTCTGAATATCTTTTATGATAAAGACATGGTTCCTAAGGATTTTATCAGAGCTATAAGGGGGTATTTATTTATTTTATTATTAACCCTATTTTTTAAAAAAAAGTGATCGCAGTTCTTGCGTTAACTATACGGGTATCAGCCTACTCTCTGTTCCAGGGAAAGTTCTTTGTATGATTGTGCTTAATAGAATTAGCAATCTGGTTGACGGGCAATTGCGTGATGAGTAATGTGAATTCAGAAGTGGCCAGGGATGCGTAGATCAGATTTTTTCACCCAAGAAGATTCTTGAGAAATGTTTAGAGTTTCAGAAACCTTTGGTTGCTAGCTTTGTTGATTTCAAAAAGGCTTTTGACTCTGTTGATCGTCATAATTTGTGGTTGATTGTGAGATCTTATGGTATACCAGACAAGTTAGTTAACATAATGAAAGCTCTCTATAATAACACTGAGTCGTGTGTGAGAGTTGGTAAGGCTTGTAGCAATTGGTTTAGCATTACTTCTGGTGTTCGACAAGGGTGCATTTTGTCTCCTTTTCTCTTTACCTTGGTTATTGATTATGTTATGCGAAATTCACTTCAAGGGAAAGATTTTGGCCTTAAATGGGCTGGAGATACGAAAATTTCTGATTTAGATTATGCTGATGATTTAGCACTTTTGGCAAATGATGTTGATGAGATGAACTCTTTCATTCGAGCTGTTGATGAGACTGGTAGTAGGGTAGGTTTGGTTATAAACAGAGAGAAAACTAAAGTGATGAAAATTGGTCAGGCAGGCTGTGATTCAGTTAATCTGAATGGTTGCCGTCTTGAGCAGGTGTCACAGTTTAATTATCTTGGGAGCTATGTAACAGATAATGGTGATGTGCGGCATGAGATTAACAGACGAATAGGGATTGCTGCCGGGACTTTTAAGAATCTATGGAGAGTGTGGAGAAATAGGCGTATACACCTAAAGACTAAAATTAGACTGTATAATAGTTTGGTTCTTTCTAGGGTTAGTTATGGTAGTGAAACTTGGACACTTTGTAAATAAGATAACAGGAATTTTGATGCTTTTTATTCTAGATGCTTTTGCAGTATCTTGGGCATTTGGTGGTTCAACTTTGTAACTAATGATGAGGTTAGGCAAAGGAGTTTGCAACCTCCTTTAAGCAGCATATTGTGCAGAGAGAGACTCCGTTGGTGTGGCCATGTTGCCCGTATGAATAATTATAGATTGGCGAATAGGGTTATGAACAGTGTGCCTAAAAACGTTAGAAAGAGAGGTAGACCTAGGATGCGGTGGGCAGACTATCAAAATGGACCTTGTTAGAATTGGTGTGCAGTAGCCAAATGAAGTAGATGAACCTCCCTAGCTCTTGGCTGCTTGAGGATGATGGTGATGATAATAATGATAAAGAAACCCAGAACAAAAGCTTGACTAGGTTGGTATAGCACATATTGCATTAACGTTAGAAAAAGTAACTTTAAAATCAATTTTAAAAATGGTTTTAACGGACAATAATAATAATTTTTGGACAATAATGACAGTTAACACACAATAATGGTAATTAACAGATAATAATGATGATTAAAAGACAATAATGATAATTAAAAGACAATATGATAATTAACACACAATAATGATAATTAAAAGACAATAATGATAATTAACACAGAATAATTATAATTAACAGATAATAACGATAATTAACAGATAATAATGATAATTAAAAGACTGATAATTAACACACAATAATGATAATAAATTAACAGATTATTTATTGTTAACTACAAAAATGACCAGTATAAGAGCATGACAATCTAATTCATATGAAACATCACAAATAGGGTTATATCATCATCATCATCATCATCCTCAAGCAGCCATGGGCTACGGAGGTCCAACCAGACAGTGCAATTTAGTTCTCCAAGCAAGTCTATCCTGAGCTACATCTACTGCATCTGGCCACTGCACACCAATTCCAACAATTTCCTGTTTGACATTGTCTGCCCACCGCATCCTAGGTCTCCCCTTCTTTCTGAGGCCTTTAGGCACACTGTTCATAATCCTATTCGCCAATCTATAATTATTCATACGGGCAACATGGCCAAACCAACGGAGTCTCTTTCTGCACAATATGCTGCTTAAAGGAGGTTGCAAACTCCTTTGCCTAACCTCATCATTAGTTACAAAGTTGAACCACCTAATGCCCAAGATACTGCGTAAGCATCTGGAATCAAAAGCATCTAGTTTCTTGTTATCTTGTTTACAAAGTGTCCACGTTTCACTACCATAACTAACCCTAGAAAGAACCAAACTATTATACAGTCTAATTTTAGTCTTTAGGTGTATACGCCTATTTCTCCACACTCTCCATAGATTCTTAAAAGTCCCGGCAGCAATCCCTATTCGTCTGTTAATCTCATGCCGCACATCATCATTATCTGTTACATAGCTCCCAAGATAATTAACTGTGACACCTGCTCAAGACTGCAACCATTCAGATTAACTGAATCACAGCCTGCCTGACCAATTTTCATCACTTTAGTTTTCTCTCTGTTTATAACCAAACCTACTCTACTACCAGTCTCATCAACAGCTCGAATGAAAGAGTTCATCTCATCAACATCATTTGCCAAAAGTGCTAAATCATGAGCATAATCTAAATCAGAAATTTTCGTATCTCCAGCCCATTTAAGGCCAAAATCTTTCCCTTGAAGTGAATTTCGCATAACATAATCAAAAACCAAGCTAAAGAGAAAAGGAGACAAAATGCACCCTTGTCGAACACCAGAAGTAATGCTAAACCAATTGCTACAAGCCTTACCAACTCTCACACACGACTCAGTGTTATTATAGAGAGCTTTCATAACGTTAACTAACTTGTCTGGTATACCATATGATTTCACAATCAACCACAAATTATGACGATCAACAGAGTCAAAAGCCTTTTTGAAATCAACAAAGCTAGCAACCAAAGGTTTCTGAAACTCTAAACATTTCTCAAGAATCTGCCGAAGTAAAAATATCTGATCCACACATCCCATACCACTTCTGAATCCACATTGCTCATCACGCAATTGACTGTCAGCCAGATTCTTAGTTCTATTAAGCACAATCATGGAAAGAACTTTACCTGGAACAGAGAGTAGGCTGATACCCCTATAGTTATCACAAGAACTGTGATCACCTTTTTTGAAAATAGGGATAAGAATAGCTCTGGTAAAATCCTTAGGAACCATGCCTTTATCATAAAAGATATTCAAAATTTCAGTCATCCAAGTGGTAACCGAAACATTCCCAGCTCTAAGCATTTCCGTAGTAATTTCATCTACCCCTGTGGATTTATGAAGTTTAAGTTTAGAAACAGCCAAAATAACTTCAGATTGTGTTATAGGGCCAACATTAAAGCCACCAATGCATCTATCGTCATTGCAAACAATGGGAGTAGAACTAACTACATTGTTTAGAACATCACTGAAATGCTCAGCCCATCTAGCCATGACAGAATCCTCCCCTTCTATAACCTTACCTTGTTTATCCTTCAATCCTTGTATACCTGTCCGTTTTCTACCACACAAAACATTAACTATCTGGTACAGCTCTCTGCTGTTGTGCTGTCTAACTGCTTCCTCGGCTTTGTCAGCCAAACCATCAAGCCAAAGATTCTTATCAGCAGCTAACTGATCTTTTACACGTTTATTAAGTTCTCTGTAATGCTTTCTATTAGGACTAGTAGGGTATTGATTAAAGACATTCCTGCAGTTCTTTCTTTCCGAAATAAGCTCAAGTGCCTTATCACTCAGATAATTCTGCCTCTTCTGCTCCTTTTTTCCTAAAAGAGTACTGTTAGTGTCCAAAAAAGCCTGTTTAAAATGATCCCATTCTTCCTCAACTTCAGTAGTAAGCAAACCATGACTGTCATAATGACTAAGTAACCTATCATGGTAAGCTTTGGCTATAACTGGATCTTTTTAGAGCTTCAGTATTAAAAGTAAATTTTTTAACCCTAGCACAACACTTTTTAAGTTTAAGTTGCAACACACTTTTAACAAGGTAATGGTCAGATCCAATTTCAGCTCCCCTATATGTCCTGGTATTCCTAACAGAACTAGCCCATTTGCTGTTAATTAATATGTAATCAATCATATTCTTATGCAGCCCATCAGGTGAAACCCATGTGTACTTATGTATGTCGCTGTGTTTGTAATATGTGTTAGTTATTCTGAATCCATTGAGTTTACTTACCTGTAGGAGACGTTGCCCATTGCCATTGCAGCTACCAATACCAAAAGGGCCTATTACTCCTCCCCAAAGGTCAGAGTCAGTACCAACTTTGGCATTGAAGTCACCAAGAACAAGGGAAATATCTCCTTTCTTTACAGAATTCAAAATATCCTGAAGTTGTTCATAAAACCTATCCTTCTCATCCTCATCGGCATCCTCAGTGGGGGCATAACAGCAGATAACATTCAAGTGTTTAACGCTTGTCTGAAATTTTGCTGTAAGAAACCTTTCATTAATGCACTCATATCCTAGAAGAGCATCGCTATCTGCTGAGAAGCAGACCCACGCCTTGGTGATGCTTTTTGTCGTCCCTCCCTGAAAAGAGAAATTTAAGATTATTTTTAAGAATCTGACCTTTATCTGTCCATCTGGTCTCTTGCAAGCCGAGAATATCTAAATTATAGTGGTGGAATTCTTGTGTGAGGACATCAAGAGAAAAAGCTCTGTGCAGAGTCCTCACATTCCAACTACCTATGGAGAGAATAAGGTTAGTGGGATGTTTAAAGAAACTATGTTTATTGAGAGAGGGAATGCCGACAATATCAAACAGCCCCCTAATCGCAGACATGGGGCAAAGACCCGTTCCCCCACTACTAAAGGCTGAAGCCATCTGCACTGGAAGACTTCCTCCAATGTAGAATTTGACGATGCCAATAGAAGCAAAGAGTTCAGGTGCCTGCGATGACTTCTGCTCAGGATTATCCACCAGCTGATAAACATATCTTGTGAATCTATTCACTTGGGGCTGTCAACCCACAAACAAACAGAAAACACAGCGGAAGATTTTCCCTCCACAGAAGCCCACCAGTGCAGCAGAATCAGGATCCGTAATCAAGTTCAGAGCCATATATCTGTCCAGTCCAGTAGGTTTATATGG
The DNA here is from genome assembly GCA_038380435.1 of Ryuthela nishihirai. Lineage (NCBI taxonomy): Eukaryota > Metazoa > Arthropoda > Arachnida > Araneae > Heptathelidae > Ryuthela > Ryuthela nishihirai. The sequence continues at coordinate 74,251,388 of JAWZYU010000004.1, read as the reverse complement.
TCAGCACCAGGACCCTGTGCGGTTGACCACTCCTCAGCAGGGTAGAAAAAAAAAGAAAAGTAGCCATAGTTGTCCAGATCAGTAGGCCACACTAATCTGGCAGCCCTCCCCTTCCGTTCACTTCCACAAGAGAGTATCTCTTTTGAAAGTTACTAACGGTCCGTACCACGAGAAGGCGGGGTCGGACATTAGGTGCTAGGCCTGGCCGGTTCTATGCATCATCACAGGGGATTGGTGCATAGCTCTCCTTCCAGTGACTACCTAGCTACCATTTACAGACTAGGGTTATATACAGGGTGATCCAAAAGTAACAGAAAAAGGAAAATTGCAATAATTCGAAAAGTATAGACAGTAGCACGATGCGGTTTTCATAGAAATGCATAGAAAGACATGGGATTTTTTTTATGACGAAAAATTTTATTGCCAGAATAGTTACATTTGCCACCGACAGGTGGCGCTTCAGTTGTGTCAGTAGTTTGTACAGTGGCGCAGCATAGTTCGCAACGCAGCTAGGATTACAAATGTTCAATGTGACGGCCGTCATTCATGAGAATGGCCGTCAGACGTGGCAGACACTCTGCACAGCATCGAAGAGAGTTTCAGCTGTAATTCCTGTCACATGATGGCGAATAGCTGCTTTCAACATGGCCAATGACGTTGGCCGACCTCTGCAGACCGCTACAGTGCCACCTGTCGGTGACAAATGTAACCATTCTGGCAATTAAATTTTTCATTATTAAAAAAATCCCGTCTTTCTGTGCATTTCTGTGAAAAACACATCGTGCTACTGTCTATACTTTTCGAATTATTGCATTTTTATTTTTCCTGTTACTTTTGGATCACCCGGTATTTATAATGTAGAAGATATACAAATCAAAATAACTAATTTTATGTTGTCTGAAAACTGTAAAGCTATGTTCAAAATCACTTATAGCCAAGAATTACTGTTTTACAATCTCTTTTTACATAATAAAAGTTCACCTTTCGTAGATCAAAAATTAAATGATACAATATTTTAGGGACAAAATAAGTTATGAATTTGTGAAACAGTTCCTTTTTCACTACGAGAATTTCATACTTTTTTCCATTTGATCGCTGGCAATAATATCGTTTTACCTATCTTCCTATTCCGTTTCTCTTACGATTAGTTTGTCGGGTTGCATTTTAACCTATCTTCCTTCTTCCTATTTTTCCATTTTAACCTATCTTCCTTCTTCCTATTCTTCCATTTTAACCTATCTTCCTTCTTCCTATTCTTCCATTTTAACCTATCTTCCTTCTTCCTATTCTTCCATTTTAACCTATCTTCCTTCTTCCTATTCTTCCATTTTTACTTCTCATTTGTCGGTTTGTGTGTTTGTCAAAACAATTTTTCCACCATATTTTTCGAACACGATGGAGAAACTCAATGATTTATGTGTCAAATGAAAACTTGTGACGCGAGTGTGACATAGCATGAGGGTTTTTTTTTTTTATATACTTTCTTTCCCCCTAACAAAGAGGAAATGTGAAAATGATTGGTCGTCTATATCTCCAGAACGCGAGGGCCGAAAGTAAAATGTTGTATATCAAATGAAAGCTTATTAAGTGGGGAGTGCTGTGCTTAATAAAAATATACTCCCTTGTTTTTTACCCCCCCCCCCCCCCCTAAAAAACGGGACATGTGAAAGTCGTTCTTCTAATATCATCTTCCTCTCGCGAGGCCTACATTTACGAGTTAGGTGTCAAATGAAAGCTCATATATTTGGATTGGGTTGTTTTACATCTGACCGGTACTTTTTTTGTACACCATAGGCTAAATGGCCAGGTCACAACGACCCCGAATGCTCATAGAAGGATCGGGGAGAGGACCCACTGGAACAGTTGTTGGGAGACAGATGGTAGCCTCCCGTCAAGGCCATCCAGCGTGTTCTTTAACATGCACAGGGTATGGCACAGGGACACTTTAACGTGCACAGTTTATGGCTCTCCCACACATGGGACCACGGCTTAACGCCCCATCCGACGGACGGTGGCCTTTTCAATCCCACCAGTGTCCCTACTGACCGTGGGCAGGGCGGGGAGTTTTGCGGAGATAAATCTCAATTCTGACCCAGCTGGGTGAAAGCTTATATAATAACCGTCGTAACCTATTCCGAATTTTGCCCCCCCCCCATAGAGGGGCGGGTTTTCTCAGGGATCGACCTTAACGAGTTATATCTTAAATTAAAGCGTGACGTTTCTAATGTCATGGGCTACTTCAAACACGATTCCAAAAGGAAGGAAAAATGTGGTCGATGTTTATGAGTCGTATATGAAATGAAAGTTTCTGAAGGTAGATGTTTTTAATAAAAAGAAAAAAAAATGTAAATTCAGCAATCCCATAGCTATCTTCAGTCAGTCAGTTTATTGTAATAATAAGGTTGCAAAGAGCATATAGTTGTAATACTCTTGTTAATCCAAGAACATCTAAGCTCATGTAGGTTAACATAGATATTATTTAAGTACGTAACTTTGGCAACATTGACACTCAAAAGATATACAAAAATAATAAAGAATTTATAAAAACGAATTATAACTTTTTTACTTTAACACTGAAAACAGGCTGTCAGCATTAGTAATGCTCATTAGATAATTTAGCAGTGAGAAATCTGAAATGTATAAAATTAGTTTCATTTCGAATTATAATCGGTAAAGAATTAAAAATTTTAGTCAAATAATCAAAATGTTTGTGCATAATTTCTTTCTTTTTTGCAAGTGGCAACAGAAACGTTTCCCCCATCATCTCGCGTAGAATAATTTGTATAATGCAGCACTGCATTGTCGTTTTTAAAGAGGTAATTTAGTGATATATAAACAAATAAGTGTCTCAGTGGAAATATGTCTAAAATGGTATAGAACTGTTACCATCTTTTGTAAGTATATTTGATAATATTTGAAATATAAATTTATTTTGCATTGAAATTAGTCTCTTTAGCGATGAAATATCTGTATGTTCCTCCCCAACTTGTAATAACATACTGAATAACAGATTAGACCCAAGATTTGTATAACGTTATTATTATTTTATTATTGAGAAATTTTTTTTTTGAAATAGACAGATGTTATATAAATTTTATTAAGTGTATTTGTTAGTTTTAATGTGTATTTTCCAAATTAGAGAGCTATAATAGTAGACTTTGAACCTGTTCAATTTCTTCACAGCAACAAGCTGACTAATTATTGCATGAAAAGGTGTACAATTTTAATTTAATCAAGTTTGGAGTCTATGATTACTTTTTTAGGTTAAATAAAATATATTTAGTCTTTTTCGTATTTAAATGTAACCCATTTAAATTTAACAACTTCATCACACATTTTAGATCAGTGTTCATGTTAAGGGTAGATTTTCTAGAGAATCAGCAGATAAAATTAATGATGTATCATCTGCAAAAGTGTTAATATAGCTATTTATTTTTTACATAGATCATTTATGAATATCAAAAACAAGGTTGGTCCCAGAACTGAGCCTTGTGGTACACCATATATGAAATATATTTTGAGTTACTAAGTGTATTAAAAAGACTAACACATTACGTTCTGTGCTGTAAGTAGTCTTTAAACCATTTTAATACCACACCACGAATACCAATATTTTCTAGTTTGCTCATTAGAATTTCGTGATAAACGGTGTCAAAAGCTTTCTTCAAGTCCATAAATACCGGTAGAGTAAATTGAATATTGTTCATAGAACGAAACACTTTTGACGTAAAATTCAACAACGCAGTTTCCGTACCTCCATTTTTCCTAAATCCAAATTCGTTTTCAGAGAGAAAATTAAAACTATCTAAAAAATTTATCAGTCTATTATTAACTAATTTTTCTAATATTTTTAAAAAACTGGGAGAAGATATATCAGTCGATAATTCTTAAAACCATTTTTATTTCCATGTTTTGTAAACTGGAATTACAATAGCTTTCTTCATTAAATATAGAAAAGTGCCAGTTTAGAAAGATAAATTACAAATGTGAAACAATACTTGAATCAAGCTAAAGGAACATATTTAACAGCAATAATAGAAATATTGTCATACCCAACAGATGTTTCGTTTATAAAACTTTTTACAATGTTAATCAATTCCTTTCTACAAGTTGGAGCTAAAAACATGGATTTGGCATTTTTATTCATACGGATATTCTCATTTCTTACAATCCTATTCGTTGACAAATTTACTGCTTCATTTGCAAAATATTCATTAAATTCGTTTGCCAATAGCTTAGCATTTTCTCTTCAATTAGAACCATTTTCTATTCTAATTCTGGATATTCTTTATGATTCCTTTTTTTGCTTCTTCATCAGTTTCTTTTTCTGCTGGTTCATCAGTTTGAATTACTGATCCCGCCTGGGAATGTACCGACCCTCCATGGTCAAGGTCATCCCTAGTAATTCGACCCTCCGGGTCAAGGTCATCCCTTGTAATTCGACCCTTTCTCCTCCATTGTGCGGAACTATTGTTCTACTACGAGTTTCAAACTCTATGAGATATCCTGCGGTTGGTCAAAGGAAGCTTACTTCTTAAAACTTTCAATGAACACTTAAATTTGCCGGGACGGGGGTGGCTCAGTCTTTAGCGCGCCAGGCTCGTAATCTGTAGTTCCCAGGTTCGAGTCCCATCTGATTCAGCGTTGAGATTTATCTCCGCAAAATTCCCCGCCCTGCCCACGGTCAGTAGGGGACACCGATGGGTTTGGAAAGGCCGCCGTCCGTCTGCTGGGACGTTAAGCCGTGGCCCCGTGTGCGGGAGAGCCATACCCTGTGCACGTTAAAGAACAAGCTGGATGGCCTTGATGGGAGGCAACCATCTGTCTCCCAACAGCTGTTCCAGTGGGTCCCCTCCCCCAACCTTCTATGAGTCTTCGGGGTCCATGTGACCTGGCCATTTAGCCCATGGTGTGCAAAAAAGTGCCTCTCAGAGGTAAAACAACCCAACCCAACTTAATTCCTAAATCTTCAATTACTCTTTCTGTAGCTTGATTTGCACTCAATATTTTTTTTCTGCAAAATTAACAGTCAATCTAAACTGGCAAATTGTAAAATAAAACAAAATCGTAAAAAAAAACAAGACTAGCCTATATGGTACATATTAACTAGATCATGTCGTGTGCTGCGCACAGTCCTTTCAATTTATTCCGACCTCTCATCTCAAATTATTCCAATACCATTTTCTTTACGTTTCTTCCTTTTTTTTTCTCCCGAGCAACACTGCTTAACCATTCAGGCTTTAATTGAAGAGTCTCGCTTGCCCACTGGCAGCCTGAACCGAACGAGCGGAGTGATCTCTCTGTGCCGCAGCATCGTTCGAAACAGAGCTCACGGAAGAGGCACTCCGTGATGCACTCGCGAGCAGAATGTGAAGGATGCGTTCCGCGAGACAAAGCAAGAACTGAAGGATTACGGTTGCCACGGCAACCAGAAACCACCGTGACAGGGTCAGTAATTAATAACGAGCTCTGCAATAAGCGAAAAACCAGAAACAGAAAGATAGAGGGCGAAAGACTTGCACACAGGGGCTTGATTTATTTTCGAGTTGTTTATTACCGGGAACTTTCTCTGCCTATTTCTTTGTTTATTGCTGATGTGTTGTTAATGCGCATTTGTCTTCCAGTAAGAGAGTCGTGACCGAGCCATTTAAGTTCCCTTTCTTTAATTTGTTGAATGTAGGAAAACCAAGCTTCCTATTGTTCTGAAAGTGCCTCAAAAAGAATTGTGTCGTAAATTTATCCACTGATCCAAATGATTCGATAACCCTGAGTGAAATCTTTTGGCGAAGAGTGGTTTAAACAGCCGAATTAATTTTTCTTTTGAATTTCATTCTTTTAAAAGTGCGTTCTTTGGAACTTTTTCTTTTTTAAAGTACCAAGAGTCCCACTTATATCTTTTCTTATGGGTATTCTTCTTTGATATTATCTCTCTCTTATAAGGAATGATCCTCTTTAAATTCTTCTCTCTATTCTTAGGGCTGCTCCTTTTTGAATTAATCTCTCTCTCTTCTTAGGAATGCTCCTCTAAATTATTCTCTTTTCTTAGGAATGCTCCTCTTTAAAATATTCTCTCTTCGTAGGAATGTTTCTCTTTGAAATCATTCTCCCCGTAAGTGTGCTCCTTTTTTGATATCAGTTCTCTTTTCTTAGGGATATCAGTCCTCTTTGAAATTATGTTTTCATAAAGATGCACCTCTTTGAAAAAATCAATTTTCTTTTCTTAGAGGTGCCCTTCTTCCAAACCATTTCTCCTGGTAAGGGTACTCTTCTTTGAAATCCTCTCTCTCTTCTTAGAAGTGTTCCTCTTCCAAACCATTTCTCCTGGTAAGGGTACTCCTCTGAAATCCTCTCTCTTCATAGAAGTGTTCCTCTTCCAAACCATTTCTCCTGGTAAGGGTACTCCTCTGAAATCCTCTCTCTTAGAAGTGTTCCTCTTCCAAACCATTTCTCCTGGTAAGGGTACTCTTTGAAATCCTCTCTCTTCTTAGAAGTGTTCCTCTTCCAAACAATTTCTCCTGGTAAGGGTACTCCTCTTTGAATTCCCTCTCTCTCTCTTCTTAGAACTCTTCCAAATCATTTCTCCTGGTAAGTGTACTCCTTCTCTTTGAAACGATCTCTCTGTCTTAGGGATGCTCTTCTTTAGAATCTTCTCTCATCCCTTAAGGTTTCTCTTGTCCCTGAAGGTTTTTCCTGTCCCTTAAGGCTGCTCTCGTACCTTTTTAAAACTTTCTCTTTTCCTTTAGTAGTGTACCTCTTTGTAATTTTGTTTCATCTAAGTTCACCTCTCTGAGACTTTCGGTCTTCACCCTAGGGCGTGGCTCTTCGGATCATTCTTAATTTAAGAATGTGCTTTTTTGAACTTCCTTTCCTGTTCCATTAAAGTAAAACTTTTCGAACCTTTTTTGTGTGCGTTAAGAGCACACACACACAAAACCCCCAAAGTCAGGAAAGAAAAATTGTTAAAGGAAACGAGAATTAGGACAGTTTTTGCTATCCTGTTTTTCTTTAACCTAAACAAGGTTTATGTTTTCTTCACATGGACCACGCATCATGTGAACTACTTCAGGGGAAGAATGAGGAGAAACTATGGGGAGAAAAGGGTAAACCATGGAAGAGGCGTCATGCCTATCCAATCCATTGCCGAAACTAATGTGCCGATGTATGTCATGGGAGAAACAGAGAAATGTCCGTTGGTTGATGGATAGGAGCGAATTATCCATCCTGTTGCTATTTAATAAGAAAGATATTCTGCTATTACATACCATGTCATAATGTCAAGTTGCTATTCACAGTAATTATGTTAATAGTCAAAGAGTATGGGTCCAAGAGGTACTTCAGATGATGCACAATATTGGATTGGATTGTTTTACCTCTGAGAGGCACTTTTTTGCAGACCATGGGCTAAATGGCCAGGCCACAAGGACCCCGAAGGCTCAGAGAAGGTTGGGGGAGGGGACCCACTGGAACAGCTGTTGGGAGACAGATGGTAGCCTCCCGTCAAGGCCATCCAGCGTGTTCTCTAACGTGCACAGGGTATGGCTCTCCCGCACACGGGGTCACGGCTTAACGACCCATCCGACGGACGGCTGCCTTTTCAAGCCCATCGGTGTCCCCTACTGACCGTGGGCAGAGCAGGGAAATTTTGCGGAGATAAATCTCAACGCTGACCCAGCTGGAACTCGAACCTGGGAACTACAGATTACGAGCCTGGCGCGCTACCGACTGAGCCATCCCCACCCCTGATGCACAAGACATTGCTCTTTGGGAAATCTCTTTCATGTTCTTCTACTAGTTGTAGTTTCTCGTACCCCTCGATCTTATGATGCAATTCCGTACACTGACCTTTGTCGGAGAAGCGAAAAGCGACTTCATCGATAAAGAACTGATTACGTTCCAACTGAGAGTTAGTTTGCAGCCTGAATCCGATCCAACAAGAATTCATACATACTCCGATCGAGGGTTCAGGTGGATCTTTCGACATTCGTGTTTGTTTTCAGGAGTTTTAATTTCTTCCTTTGGCAGTAAATCTCGAACATTTTGATTTTTAGTACAGAGGTTATTTATACGAAAGTGGTTTCATGAAAAAAATAGTAAAACTCTCCTCTACAGTCGAATGAGCGACGATAAAAAATGTGAAAAGAAAAATAAAATAAAAACCAATATTGTGTTGAACGCTGCTTATGAAGAGGTTGATAATTATCCGTTCCAGCTGAATTTGGTTATTTTCACGTATTTCGCTGTTGTACCTGACAAATATTTCTTTGAACTATCACTTTGTTTTTTTATGTAGACAACGGACTGTTTTTAGGAGCAAACATAAAAATGCAAAAGTTTCGGAATTGAGCTGTTTACATAAATAAACCAAATTGAAAATATGTATTGGTTCCGCTCCAAGTAAACAGGTCATTCAATTACTGCATGAAAGTTGGCTTTGAAGATTTTGTATGGAGTGAGTTTCAAAATAATTTCGTATGAAAGTAGTCTTTGAAGTTTTGTGTGAAAGTGGGCTTTGAAGTTTTGTGTGAAAGTGGGCTTTGAAGTTTTGTGTGAAAGTGGGCTTTGAAGTTTTGTGTGAAAGTGGGCTTTGAAGTTTTGTGTGAAAGTGGGCTTTGAAGTTTTTTGTGAAAGTGGGCTTTGAAGTTTTGTGTGAAAGTGGGCTTCGAAGTTTTGTGTGAAAGTGGGCTTCGAAGTTTTGTATGAAAGTGGGCTTCGAAGTTTTGTATGAAAGTAGGCTTTGAAGTTTCATATGAATGCTTTTTGAATTTTCTGTATGAAGTGAGTTTGTGGATAATTCTAGCATCTGATCTACTCGATAGCGTCCTTTCCACGATGAGCAAGACAGTTCGGGGACTGAGGAGGGAGGATTCTTGCATCCTGATCTTGTTTTCATAGTTGAAAACCTAGAAACGTTATTTGACTTCTGTTTCAATGATCCTGTTCTTTACAATTTTTCTTTCTGTCTGCAAACGGAATTCACTGGCCTTACTTTTTTAATGGGATATATCTGCAAGAATAGATATTGCAACTAAGGCGAGGATTCCTCTAAACTGTAAGTTAGTACTTTCTCTAGCGAAGAGAAACAGTCGACACATCAGAAGTCCCTAGGGGCAGTATCAGTCTTTAGAAAGAGGAAGAGGAAGAATTACCGAGTTCCAGTCTTCTTGGATCATTTATCAGCAGGCCGGTGGCAGAGCGATTAGTGTGCTTGGCTTCACAGCAAAGGAACTTCAGATCCAGATAAAGCACGAACTTTTTCTTTCTGATGGACGTTGTCTTTTTGCCGAGGTTCTCGTATCTTTCTCTCAGACTTTCTCTATGCATTATTACATTGGCTCGGGGCGGGGGTGGCTCAGTCGGTAGCGCGCCAGGCTCGTAATCTGTAGTTCCCAGGTTCGAGTCCCAGCTGGGTCAGCGTTGAGATTTATCTCCGCAAAATTCCCCGCCCTGGCCACGGTCAGTAGGGAATGGGCTTGGAAAGGTCGCCGTCCGTCGGATGAGACGTTAAGCCGTGGTCCCGTGTGCGGGAGAGCCATACCCTGTACACGTTAAAGAACACGCTGGATGGCATTGACGGGGACTGGAAAAGCTGTTGGGAGACAGATGGTAATCTGTCTCCCAACAGCTGTTCCAGTGGGTCCCCTCCCCCAACCTTCTCTGAGCCTTCGGGGTCCATGTGACCTGGCCATTTAGCCCATGGTGCGCTCAGAGCAAAAAAGCGCCGCTCAGAGGTAAAACAACCCAACCCAATTACATCGGCTGACTCCTGTCAGACCTCTTGTGGCAAGTGGGATGTCTGAGAAGTAATTTTTATTATTTTTTTTATACCCTGGTGATGACTAAATTTATTGTTGCACGTGTGGCAGATCTTCATATTAATATTTGGTTTTGTATATTCGTTAATATATTAAAAATATTACATCTCGCTGTCAAAATAAAACTTTTAAAATAAAATGTAACTATATTTTGCATGAATATTCACTGTTTGATTCTTGACCTTGTAGATCAGAGTTTGGAAGCAACGTAAAAGAGCAAATTGTCTTCTCCAAAATCGGCAAAACTCCAACAAGACTTTTAACAGAGCTTCGTTGTCGTTTGCCGCAACATTGCAGCTGCTGCACGTGCCAAAGCGGTGATCCTTAGCTGCATTGCATCTGTGCAATTGCCAATAGAGGTCGCTTAGGCGTTTCACGGTGGAAATAAATTCTGTGTCTTGCTTTTAGAAAAGATTTTGGGTTGGGTTGTTTTACCTCTGAGCGGCACCTTTTTGCACACCATGGGCTAAATGGCCAGGTCACATGGACCCCGAAGGCCCAGAGAAGGTTGGGGGAGGGAACCCACTGGAACAGCTGTTGGGAGACAGATGGTAGCCTCCCGTCAAGGCCATCCAGCGTGTTCTTTAACGTGCACAGGGTATGGCTCTACCGCACATGGGGCCACGGCTTAACGTTCCATCCGACGGACGGCGGCCTTTCCAAGCCCATCGGTGTCCCCTACTGACCGTGGGCAGGGCGGGGAATTTTGCGGAGATAAGTCTCAACCAGCTGGACCCGAACCTGGGAACTACAGATTACGAGCCTGGCGCGCTACCGACTGAGCCATCCCCGCCCCTTTTAGAAAAGATTCCTTTTCGAAGTAAAAGGAATGTACAACTTTGCTAGATCGATAAACACCATTCTTTTATGTGAAACTATACTCTTTTCGGTAACTTATAACCTATTACAGATATTCATCCCCACTTCCAAGAATAGGGGTTGGACAAACTATGGCCCGCCAACTCTTTTTGTGCTGTCCGCGAGTTACTGATGACAAATAAATTTCCAAAAACGAAAAGCGACTTTCTTCTGGTTGCTTAGATATACGGTCTTCATTATGTATTTTTTGGCTGACCTCTCTTCCATTTCAGTTTTCTTTGAAGTCTCCTCCTTTCATTTCAGTTTTCTATGCGACCCTTCAGCTAAAAAGGTTTGCCCGTGACTGTCTTAGACTTTCTCTTAATAAGAGGCGAAGATCTGGAAGTGAGGCTGGATCCAGAAATAAATCGAGGGGAGGGGGTCAGGAAATACAATCGAGTCGAAAAAGTGTAGGAAGACAGCAGTCTTACTTTTACCTTCTTTACTTTTACCTCGGTTGGTCTTGGCTATGTCCAACCGGGGACCCAATCCGGCCGGCACAGCCTTCGACCGAGTTGCTGGGCCCGAAGCCCCCCCCCCCCACACACCACGACAAGGTGGTACCCTATTAGGGGGGGGGGGGTAACGATGTACAGTCTCCAAGATGTGGACATTTTTCCATGGCCGCCATACTCCTCGGACTTGTTGCCCATAAAGCATGTGTGGGATCTTATCGATCGCCGCCTTCGCCAGCTTTCTCCGGCTGCGAACCTGGTACAGTTGCGTGCCCAATTGGCTGATGTTTAGAACGCCATACCTCAGTACACTATTAATCACCTGATTGATGGAATACCGAGACGTCTGTAGGCTTGTATAGGTTGGGTTGTTTTACCTCTGAGCGGCACTTTTTTGCACACCATGGGCTAAATGGCCAGGTCACATGGATCCCGAAGGCTCAGAAAAGGTTGGGGGAGGGGACCCACTGGAACAGCTGTTGGGAGACAGATGGTAGCCTCCCGTCAAGGCCATCCAGCGTGTTCTTTAACGTGCACAGGGTATGGCTCTCCCGCACACGGGGCCACGGCTTAACGTCCCATCCGACGGACGGCGGCCTTTTCAAGCCCATCGGTGTCCCCTACTGACCGTGGGCAGGGTGGGGAATTTTGCGGAGATAAATATCAACGCTGACCCAGCTGGGACTCGAACATGGGAACTACAGATTACGAGCCTGGCGCGCTACCGACTGAGCCTCCTCCGTCCCGTAGGCTTGTATAACGACCTTATGTGGACCTACTATGTAGTGATGAATCTGCAATAAACGCACGTACTTTTCGTTCTAACGTTCCGTTTTTTGATCATTTGTCAATTTCCTGTTAATTTTGGTCGCATACATCCCTTCCTTCGCGGAGTTGCGATTTCCACCTTGAGCAGTGTTCTACCCAGAGTTACTCAATGTGTGCTGGAAGTTCCTTATTACTTTTACTGACTGTTGAGTAATTTCTTGGTCTTCGTTTCCCTTTCAACGACCTTTCCGTCATCCATTTAAATCGCAGCAACGACAGTTCGCCTGCGCTTTATGAATTTTGTTTTTATTGCGAATGCGTTATCTCTTCACTTGCGATTCACCGATGAATTAAGGCGAGAGAAATGCTCTGCGAGGACAAAGGAGGCGTTTCTCAACGTTTGTTTAATCAGTAGTGCAGTCAGTCGTTTATCACGCGTCGGCATGTTTCGGAAGTCGTTACTCGTCGTAATTAATTCTGTTATGGCGTCAATGCCCACGCAATCTGTGGCCATTCACCATTCGCAAGACTGTGTCGCTTGAGCAAGCCCACACTCCAAATGGAAGATGTCTACTTCTCTGATGACAGGAGTTTTCGCCAGTAATGTTGACTGGCTACACCAAAGATACCGAAGGTGAAGGTTTCTTAATCTCTATTGAATTTTAAACTGCCACTGGCCTCTCATCAATAGATTATTAAGAGAGATTAAAGAATTGTTTTGATTCTAATTGACATTTCGAGTTGGGATGGATTGGGTTCGGTTTGGGTTGTTTTACCTCTGAGCGGCACTTTTTGCACAAAATGGGCTAAATGGCCAGGTCACAAGGACCCCGAAGGTTCAGAGAAGGTTGGGGGAGGGGACCCACTGGAACAGCTGTTGGGAGACACATGATAGCCTCCCGTCAAGGCCATCCAGTGTGTTGGGTTGTTTTATCTCTGAGCGGCACGTGTTTGAACACCATGGGCTAAATGGCCAGGTCACATGGACCCCGAAGGCTCAGAGAAGGTTGGGGGAGGGGACCCAGTGGAACAGCTGTTGGGAGACAGATGATAGCCTCCAGTCAAGGCCATCCACTGTGTTCTTTAACGTGTACAGGGTATGGCTCTCCCACACACGGGGACACTGGCTTAACGTCCCATCCGACGGACGGCGCCCTTTCCAAGCCCATCGATGTCCCCTACTGACCGTGGGTAGGACGTGGAGTTTTGCGAAGATAAATCTCAACGCTGACCCAGCTGGGACTCGAACCTGAGAACTGCAGATTACGAGCCTGGCGCCCTACCGACTGAGCCACCCCCGTCCCAGATGGATTGGGTTATTTTACCTCTGAGCGACTTTTTTTTTTGCACACAATTCACAGATTTTTAAATCAAGAGCATGTTTAAAAGATAGAGAAAACTTTGGAAGATAATAGAGAGGAAACACAATGAACCTGCTATGTTTAAGGTCATCTAAGGAAATGAAAATATTTTGCTTCGCTAACAAAGAAACTCTTCATGACGTAAATTGTAACAATCTTGTATTTTTACACCGCAACCCTTAGAAGCAAGAACTATAAATAAGCTAGAGCAGAAGGAGAAATTTATTCACCGAAGAAAACTTAATAAAAAGTAAATGGGTGATAGATATTAATGCAGTTCCCCCATTTTCATTTGCTGGTTGTAAGAAATCGAGTAACGTTGGGAGATCAAGTTTATTGGTCGGCTAAGGTAAAAGTGTACTATATAATAGCTGATCCAAAGCTATAATGTATAACATCTGATGGGATGGGGCGCACTCTTATTTTACTAGCGTTATTATGTCCGGCATTTGACTGGACAGTACTTTAACTGCTTTTTCTATTGGTTCTGATGTGGGTGGCTGCAACATGTATATGTCCGTTGTTGAAGGCGAATGTATATGTATGCCCCTGCAGGTCGAATCATGGAAGGTAAAACAAGCGAGAATAGGAATGTATTCTTGCCGACTGATAAACCGAGCTTCGTTCATCCCACAGTTCTACTTGAGGGAAGGGACTAACATTCCCTACGCAATGCCCCTAAATGTTACGAGATGGAGGACAACCAGCATAAAAGGGGGAGGCATTAAAACTGCAGAGGTATGGAATGGATGTTCTCTCATAAGTTAGTGGCTTTGTTGGTATGATCACGTATTGAATAAATCAATAAAGAAAAGGTAATTTTAGTAGTTTGTGTAACAATTCTTTCAGTTATAGTTGTTTTTGAAAGAAAAAGAAAAAGGCGCTTAAGATGAAGGTCAGAGCAGAGTATTATGCAAAATATTCCAGAATCAAATGTTTTTTTTTAAATATTAACCCTTTAACGGCCAAAACGCCAGTGTGGTACTTGAAGTTTTAAAATCATTGAAACATAACACTGCTCCGATATTTGATGTTTCCGAATCATGAATCAGAACACATTTCGTGTCTGACGTTTCCGAATCGCTGAGCGCAGGTACAGGGCAGGATCAGTAAAGGAGTGTCAAGGGACCGTGCTCCTCACCGTCATTTTCTACTTTTTAGGGTGCATATAGAATGATACGTATTTCTTAATTTTTTTTTCAAAATTCTATGACAGGGAACCTTAAAGGCCACGAATATATTTCGTGGACTTCGGACAGTTATCTCAGTAGCCCTGATAGAAACTAATGTTTCAAAATTAAGATAACATGGGCAAGTGACACAACCAGAAATTTTAATGGGATTTGTGGAGGTGACACGTTTGAGTCAAATGGCGGACGGGAGTATGGCTTCTTGAGTATCTATTTTTAGAGACATTTTTAAAAACATATGTTACTCATATTGTCAAGGGGGAAGGATTATGACTTCCGCCTCTTCAGCCCCCTTCTAGGTACTCCAGTGATCGAACCGGAAAAAGCTAAGGGGGGGGGGGGGTCAAGAGACTGGATTTCTAATGCATTATAACATTTCCTCCTCCGTTTTACAAGTCTTTCAAAAATTTCTTGAAAAATGCATGAAATATTATTATTGTTATAGAGACGGCCGGAAAGTGCTACATCAGCACACTGATACCGGATGGTGATAAGTCAAATCTCTTCAGTCTAAAAGTAAAAGCATCAATACTTGTAGAAGTGACAATTCTGCTGGAAAGGGGAGTTCCATACTCTTTCAACACGCACACAAAGAATGGTACAATTCTTTCAGCAAAAGGTACATCGATCATAAGAGAATGATCTCTTGTTCTTCTGTTGACTAGGTTGAATATTGGAGTACCTGCGTTAGAGTGAGTTACTCCATGAATGAATGAATTTATAATATGTTAAGTCAAACATTAGTCTTCTCCACTCCAAGGAATGCAAAGAGAGCCTTTTCAACCTTTCTTCATATGGCATATTGTAAAACCAAGGAAGTTTTTTTGCAAACCATCTGGGCGTGTTCAAGATTTTTGATGTCTGATATTAGTTGAGGTGTCCTTACAGGTGAGGTGTATTCTAGTGAAGATCTGATGAAAGTCACAAATGCTCGAATTAGGGAATCAATGTCACATTTACCGTAACATTTCAGAATTAAGAAAACGGTGCGATTTGCCTTTTTCACAATGTTATTATAGTGGTCGCCAGAAGTTAACTGTGATGAGAATAGTACTCCTAAGTTTTTCTGTGTCTGTACATTTGGAATTGAATCATTTGTGAAATTGTATTTGTAATGAGGATTCTTGCTTCCAAGGTTAGAAGTGTCGTCTGTTGTTAAATGATCCCACTTCAATGACTCGTTAAATATTGATCGAATATTGTTGAAAATTGGCACTGTTACATTGCCTCCAAATTGATGAAATCTTAAAAAATCGTCATACAAACTTCATGTATTTAATTTATGTTAGTGAACAAATTGTTACAAGAGTTGTGTTTTATCTATTGAAGTGTTTTTTTTTGCAAGTGTCAAAAGTTGAAGATAAGTGATTCAGCTTCCATTCATTCTTTAAATATTAAACGAATATTGGGGGAAATATATTTAGAGAGATTTGAGTGACATCAATAATTTATCGCCAATGACAGTTTTTGCGTAAAGGGTTTACATATTTTCAATATTAGGAAGCATTGAAAGTGGCTTTCCATTCACAAAATATGGAAGTGTCCGGGCACTTTTTTCAACACAGTGTAGATCTCTAGATAACGACCGACAAGGCGACAATAATGCTGCAAACATTATTGTTCTGTAGGTGGAAGAGATCACCTACAGCACTTTCATATGGTCGCACGAATGGGTCCAAGATTTCATCCCTGTACAGTCGCTCAAAAAGTATCCGAACACTATGATTGATTACAAAATTCAGAAAAAATATCTGGCAACGATTTTTTTAGAAATTAGTCATCTGGCAACCTTCGTGTCACGTGATTACAGAATTCAGGAAAAATATCTGGAGCGTGTACAGTAACTGTACACGCTCCAGTTACCGTTCACACGTTACGATTATAGACACCCGAAGGCTCAGAGAAGGTTGGGGGAGGTGACCCATTGGAACAGCTGTTGGGAGACAGGTGGTAGCCTCCCGTCAAGGCCATCCAGCGTGTTCTTTAACGTGCACAGGGTATGGCTCTCCCGCACACGGGGCCACGGCTTAACGTCCCATCCGACGGACGGCGGCCTTTCCAAGCCCATCGGTGTCCCCTACTGACCGTGGGCAGGGCGGGGAATTTTGCGAAGATAAATCTCAACGCTGATCCAGCTGGGACTCGAACCTGGGAACTACAGATTACGAGCCTGGCGCGCTACCGACTGAGCCACCCCCGCCTCACTGGAAGGGAGTACTTTGAAGGATAGTAAAAGTTTTGTTGAGGTAAATACAATGGGTTTTGTTCTGAAGATGCATGTCAAGAACTTTTTGAACGCCCTAGGTTACTTTTGAGATGAATTCAATTTGTTTCAAAGCACTAAAGTTTTGAACAAATTCTTTATCTTCTCCTGGACTAGACACGGAAACGGTATTAAGAGACTCTGTGGTTAATTTCTTGGATTCAAAACTTATACTTGGATGGCCGAGAATTCTTTAAGGATTCTTATTTCCCAGTGAGGAACGTTTGCACCTTGCATCTGTATATAGGTATCAATCAGAGGAGAGAAAGCGAAAAGGAATGCAATTAGAGACAACAGCTGGAATGCGATGATTACTGATCCTGCCTGAGTGGAATGAATGCTGATGCTCTTGTGGTTTCAGCATTCTTTGTGATCGGTCTCGTGCTCGAAACGTAACGGAAAAGGTGCCGAATAAAAGATTTCATAAAATATAATTTTTATTTGTCTTTCTATTCGTTTGCGATTTTATTAATTCGCAGTAGCTTTGGAAGGGATTCCCCGCCCTGCCCACGGCCAGTAAGTGGTACCGATGAGCCTGGAAAAGCTGCCATTCGCCGGATGGGACGTTATGCTGTGGCTTTGTGTATGGGAGAGCCTTACACTGTTCACGTTGAAGAACATGCTGGATGACATTGACAGAAAACTACCATCTGTCTCCTAACAATTGTCCACCTTCCTCCAACCTTCTCTGTGGGGCGGGGGTGGCTCAGTCGGTAGCGCGCCAGGCTCGTAATCTGTAGTTCTCAGGTTCGAGTCCCAGCTGGGTCAGCGTTGAGATTTATCTCCGCAAAATTCCCCGCCCTGACCACGGTCAGTAGGGGACACCCATGGGCTTGGAAAGACCGCCGTCCGTCGGATGGGACGTTAAGCCGTGGCTCAGTGTGCGGGAGAGCCATACCCTGTGCACGTTAAAGAACACGCTGGATGGCCTTGACGGGAGGCTACCATCTGTCTCCCAACAGCTGTTCCAGTGAGTCCCCTCCCCCAACTTTCTCTGAGCCTTTGGGGTCCTTGTACCTGGCCATTTAGCCCATGGTGTGCAAAAAAGTGCCGCTCAGAGGTAAAACAACCCAACCAACCCAACACTTTTGCTATTCTAGTGTATATTCCTTCGTTGTATTAATTTCTCCTCTTGATTTTCTTCCTAGTATTTTTACTTATTCGCGAAATTCTGGTCTCCTCCCTCTCAGCATTGTTTTAATTTTGCCTCGAGGTTGCTTCACGTGTTCTCCTCATCACTTGACCGAGACCTAATTTCTCGTGTGCTTCTGCCACATCCGTGAGGTGATGTAACTGACGAGGATTCTTTCTCCGCTTCAATAACCTCTTCTTGTTCCGTGATTTTCATTACACGTTATCTGTGCAGCTTCATTTTGGGAACTTCAAATGACACACTTTCCTCTTCGCGCAAAGATCATCTAGAGATTTAATCTCTCTGGGCAAACCTGGTGCTTGCAAACTTGGTTGGTTTATTATCACAAAAAAGCTCTGGTTTCTAGTAAAAGCTGCCGTGGAATGAAGATGATAAGAATGAACCCAAAAATGTGTTTCATTATTTAAAAAAATCGTGGAAAAGGGAGAAACAGATGTTATACATATCAAATTTGGATTGTACAATGTAAAATGAATCGGGGGAACGTAATACATTGAATAGACTTTCTTGTAAGCTTAGATCAGTGATTCCCAACCTTTTCTGGACCACCGCCCCCTTTAGAAGAGAACAAAAATTTCAACGCCCCCTAGTCCATAATAGTTAATTTTATATGAATTAAAATATTGTTTCATATTATCTGTACCTAATTTATCTGTTTATTTATCTATTAAAAATCATAATGCCGCCCCCATGGAAGGCTCCAGCTCCTACTGGGTGGCGGTATCGCCCCCGTTGGGAATCTATGTCTTAGATGATTGCGGTTTTTAAGTTGAAAATTAGGGACGTGATTACATGTCCCTCATTTTCAGACTCGCCAACTAGAGTTTTATTATTAATAATTTGTTAATATTATGCCCATTTCCTGGCCGAGTGGTTAATGCGCTTGACTACTAATCAAAGGAACCCGGGTTGGGTTGTTTTACCTCTGAGAGGCACTTTTTTGCACACAATGGACTAAATGGTCAGGTTGGGTTGGGTTGTTCTACCTCTGAGCGACACTTTTTTGCACACCATGGGCTAAATGGCCAGGTCACATGGACCCCGAAGGCTCAGAGAAGGTTGGGGGAGGGGACCCACTGGAACAGCTGTTGGGAGACAGATGGTAGCCTTCTTTGTGATCGGTCTCGTGCTCGAAACGTAATTTCAAACGTCAAGGCCATCCAGCGTAACGTCAAGGCCATCCAGCGTGTTCTTTAACGTGCACAGGGTATGGCTCTCCCGCACACGGGGCCACGGCTTAACGTCCCATCCGACGGACGGCGGCCTTTCCAAGCCCATCGGTGTCTCATACTGACCGTGGGCAGGGCGGGGAATTTTGCGGAGATAAATCTCAACGCTGACCCAACTGGGACTCGAACCTGGGAACTACAGATTACGAGCCTGGCGCTACGGACTGAGTCACCACCGCCCCAAATGGCCAGGTCACAAGGACTCCAACGGCTCAGAGAAGGTTGGGGGAGGGACCCATTAGAACAGCTGTTGGGAGACAGATGGTAACCTCTTGTCAAGGTCATCCAGTGTGTTCTTTAACGTGCAGGATATATCTCTCCCGCACCAGGGACCATGGCTTAACGTCCCGTCCGATGAACGGCGGCTTTTCGAAGCCATCGGTTCCTCTACTGAGCAGGGAGCAGAAGAGTTTTGCGAAGATAAATCTCAACGCTGGCCCAGATGGGGCTCGAACTTGGGAACTGCAGATTTACATCCTGGCGCGCTACTGGCTGAGCCACCCCCTTCCCCAAAGGGATCTGGATTCGAGCTCAAATAAGCTGACACAGGTAGGACTTGAACCTGGGAACTACACATTATAAGCCTGGCTCGCTAACGATGGACCCTTCTCCCGTATGGGCGGGGGTGGTTCAGTCGGTAGCGCGCCAGGCTCGTAATCTATAGTTCCCAGGTTCGAGTCCCAGCTGGGTCAGCGTTGAGATTTATCTCCGCAAAACTCTCCGCCGTGCCCTCGGTCAGTAGGGGACACCGATGGGCTTGGAAAGGCCGCCGTCCGTCGGATGGGACGTTAAACCGTGGCTCCGTGTGCGGGAGAGCCATCACCTGTGCATGTTAAAGAACACACTGGATGGCCTTGACGGGAGGCTACCATCTGTCTCCCAATAGCTGTTCCAGTGGGTCCCCTTCCCCTTCTCTGAGCCTTCGGGGACCATGTGACCTGGCCATTTAGCCCATGGTGTGCAAAAAAGTGCCGCTCAGAGGTAAAACAACCCAACCCTTCTCCCGTAGAGATCGCTATGTTCTCATTACAAAATATTCAGCCGTACAAAAAACAGATTGTGCGAGCTTAGCGTCCAAACCACTCTTTAACGTCTTGAAAAAAAAATCAACAACGACGAGCAAAAAATACGTGGCAAGAAGCAATCTGCATCCCAGTTCCGCGTCGGCACACTCTCTATTTACTCTGTGGCCAAGTTTTGTTTCTCAAGACGCTACGAAGCCTTGAAATGTTATTAATGCTAGGCCAGTAGAATCGATTTTTCTGTGTTCGTACCTAAAACATTCTGGAATCGAGAAACTTACTCTTTCTTCTTCATTGCTAATGTTCACTGTTTACCTTATTATTATTTTGTCATTTGCAGTGTACGTTTTGAGCTTCTGCGGTTTCGCCTTCCTCTCAGATATTCTCTATGGCGTATTTCGCTGACAGTTTCCTTTCAGATCTCTGTGGCAAGCAGCTGCTTGAGGAGTAATTTGTTTACTTACATACACCGAAGAGTCAAAACATTATGACCACCTGCCTAATATGATGTTGGTCCTCCATGTGCCGCCAAAACAGCTCTTACCCGGCGAGGCATGGACGCTACAAGATTTCTAAAGGTGTCTTTAGGTATCTGGTACCAACACATTATCAGCAGACCCTTTAACTCTTGTAAGTTGCCTGGTTGAGCCGCCGCAGATCGGATATGCTGTTCCAACGCAAACCAAGATGCTCGATTGGATTGGTCTGCAAAATTTGGAGGTCAGGGTTGGGTTGTTTTACCTCTGAGCGGCACTTTTTTGCACACCATGGGCTAAATGGCCAGGTCACATGGACCCCGAAGTCTCAGAGAAGGTTGGGGGAGGGGACCCACTGGAACAGCTGTTGTGAGACGATGTAGCCTCCCGTCAAGGCCATCCAGCGTGTTCTTTAACGTGCACAGGGTATGGCTCTCCCGCACACGGGCCACTGCTTAACGTCCAATCCGACGGACGGTGGCCTTTCCAAGCCCATCGGTGTCCCCTACTGACCGTGGGCAGGGCGTGGAATTTTGCGGAGATAAATCTCAACGCTGACCCAGCTGGGACTCGAACCTGGGAACTACAGATTACGAGCCTGGCGCGCTACCGACTGAGTCACCCCCGCCCCGTGGAGGCAATACCTGGAAGTCTTCATCATGTTCTGCGAACCATTCTCAAACAATCCGGGCAGTGTGGCATGGCGCATTATCCTGCTGAAAGAAGGCACTACTAGAGGGGAATACCGTTGCCATGAAAGGATGTACCTGGTCTGAAATGATGTTTAGGTAGGTGGTATGCGTCATAGTTACCTGCACATGAATGTCTTGACTCGGGGTTTCCCAGCAGAACATTGTCCAAACACTTCCTCCACTGGCTTGTTTAATCCCACGGTGCATCCTGGTGCCAACACTTCCTCAGGTAAATGACGCACACGAACCCGGCCATCCACATGGTGTAACAGGAAACAATATTCATCGGACCAGACGACCTTCTTCCAAAATTCAAGGTCCAGTTTTGATGCTCACGTGCCCATTGTAGGTGCTTTGGATGGTGAACCGAGGTTAGCCTGAACACTCGGAGTGGCTTGCAGCTACGCAGTCCCATTTGCAGCAGGGTTCGTTGTACTGTGTGTTGTGACACATTACTCTCGTCATCAGCATTCAAATTAGGGACGAGTTGCGTCACAGTATCCTTCTGTTGGCTCGTACCATACGGGATAGCCTTCGCTCATTTCTGGCATCAATAAGACATGATCGGTCCACACCTTGCCAGCGGTTCGTGGTTTTTCCCTTCTCGGACAGCGTTGATATTTATCTCCGTAAAATTCCCCGCCCTGCCCACCGTCAGTAGGGGACACCGATGGGCTTGGAAAGGCCGCCGTCCATCGGATGGGACGTTAAGCCGTGGCCCCGTGTGCGGGAGAGCCATACCCTGTGCACGTTAAAGAACACGCTGGATGGCCTTGACGGGAGGCTACCATCTGTCTCCCAACAGCTGTTCCAGTGGGTCCCCTCCCCCAACCTTCTCTGAGCCTTCGGGGTCCATGTGACCTGGCCATTTAGCCCATGGTGTGCAAAAAAGTGCCGCTCAGAGGTAAAACAACACAACCCTTCTCGGATCACTTATTGAAGGTACTAACCGCGGCTGACCGTGAGCACCCCACAAGCCTTGCCGTCTCGGAAATGCTCTGACCCAGTCGTCCGGCCATTACAATTTGGCCTTTGTCAAACTCACTTAAGTCCGTTGCCTTTTCCATTTGAAGAACCAGAATAACACTGATTAACAGAACTCAGTATCAGATGTTATTTATACCGTTTCATGACCTTCACAAGCGCGCTCGTTTACTTGCAGTTGCTTCGATTTGCATAAAGACGCGCTGGTCATAATATTTTGGCTCTTCGGTGTATATTGTAATGTAACAATCTTTCAATGCTGAATTTTAAATTTGACTAAGAAGTTTGTTTCTTTCCGCATTTGGCTCGATTTTCGTTGTAACACTGAACGAAAGCAGATTCAAGATTTCTATCACTTATTCCTTTCGAATGTTGATTTTTTTTGTGTGTGTGTGTCCGGGGGAGGGGGACCGAAGAGGAAGCTGTCGTGGAGCGCGAGGATATGGCGCTTCCTTTATTTAAATGATGAATGAGCCGGAGAGAGTGATCCATTAAGACAGATAACGCTGACAATACTGATTAATATACAGATGCAGACACCTGACAACAGCAATTTTGGACTGCGTGGATGACACTGATGAAGCGATCGAACGAATACGGTGAGGTAATCATTTGTTCAGTCGTTTTATTTATTTATTTATTTTTCGAATTAAAAACGGGTGACGGCAAGTTTAAAATCAATTCTCAAATAATAATTGAATGAATGGTTTTTGCCCCAGGTTGATGAACTCGGATTTGAAATCTACAAATTCAAAAAACGAAACCATTTTGTGCCAGAGTTGTATTCCTCTGTGAAGTAATGTGGGTTGTGTTGTTTTAATCGTAATGTGAAGTAATGTGTGATTGGCAATTTTTGCGCACAATGGGCAAAATGGCCAGGTCACAAGGACCCCAAGGGTACTAAGAGAAGGTTGGGAAAGGTGATCCACTGAATAGCTGTAGGAGACAAATGGTAGCCCCCTGTCAATTCCACTCAGTGTGCTGTTTAATGTGCACAGCGTATGACTCTTTCTGCACAAAAGGCCTCATCCGACGGACGGTAATCTTTCCAAGCCCTGGGCGGGGGTAGCTCAGTCGGTAGCGCGCCAGGCTCGTAATCTGTAGTTCCCAGGTTCGAGTCCCACCTGGGTCAGCGTTGAGATTTATCTCCACAAAATTCCCCGCCCTGCCCACGGTCAGTAGGGGACACCGATATGCTTGGAAAGGCCGCCGTCCGTCGGATGGGACGTTAAGCCGTGGACCCGTGTACGGGAGAGCCATACCCTGTGCACGTTAAAGAACACGCTGGATGGCCTTGATGGGAGGCTACCATCTGTCTCCCAACAGCTGTTCCAGTGGGTCCCCTCCTCCAACTTTCTCTGAGCCTTCGGGGTCCATGTGACCTGGCCATTTAGTCCACGGTGTGCAAAAAAGTGCCATTCAGAGGTAAAACAACCCACCCCGCGTAAAAAATCTAGAAGAGAGTAGAAAAAGCACCCATTCCCCCCATCTATAATTTCAACTACATAAACACAAAAAAAGTCCTTATCAAGACTAGTAGCTAAAAAGTCCTTCTTAGGACAAAACCTGTAACACTGAACCCTTTCACGTCAACATTCCTTTCACAAAGCTCACAAAGAAGTCCTTCTCAGGACTAAACAACTACACTACATATGAAGATCCAACACAATATTACTTCTCTGACTACCTTTCCTCTTTCGCTTCTTGTTCTTACCACTGCTTCTGGACCTCACTGATCAATATTAACAACGCAAATGGAAACCTGACAGCATGCAACGGGAAGAACGCTCAGCCACATAAGAACGTCATCCTGCTTTCAAAAATTTCACGCTTCGCTTTCATCAGCCAACGAACAATTAAACACACTTGGTCACAAAATACATATGTACTGAAATCAGAAGAAACGTTATACGTTCTATACAGCATGAGGCTTTGGGTTGTTTTACCTCTGAGCGGCACTTTTTTGCACACCATGGGCTAAATGGCCAGGTCACATGGACCCCGAAGGCTCAGAGAAGGTTGGGGGAGGGGACCCACTGGAACAGCTGTTGGGAGACAGATGGTAGCCTCCCGTCAAGGCCATCCAGCGTGTTCTTTAACGTGCACAGGGTATGGCTCTACCGCACACGGGCCACGGCTTAACGTCCCATCCGACGGACGGCGGCCTTTCCAAGCCCATCGGTGTCCCCTACTGACCGTTGGCAGGGCGGGGAATTTTGCGGAGATAAATCTCAACGCTGACCCAGCTGGGACTCGAACCTGGGAACTATAGATTACGAGCCTGGCGCGCTACGGACTGAGTCACCACCGCCCCAAATGGCCAGGTCACAAGGACTCCAAAGGCTCAGAGAAGGTTGGGGGAGGGACCCACTGGAACAGCTGTTGGGAGACAGATAGTAGCCTCCCGTCAAGGCCATCCACCGTGTTCTTTAACGTGCACAGGGTATGGCTCTACCGCACACGGGCCACGGCTTAACGTCCCATCCGACGGACGGCGGCCTCTTCAAGCCCATCGGTGTCCCCTACTGACCGTGGGCAGGGCGGGGAATTTTGCGAAGATAAATCTCAACGCTGACCCAGCTGGGACTCGAACCTGGGAACTACAGATTACGAGCCTGGCGCGCTACCGACTGAGCCACCACCGCCCCAGCCTGAGGCAGATGGTCGACAGGATTAATCGCTGATATATGATTTGCAGATGAAAAAAACTTTTTTGAGGATGCCAGTGTGGTTTTGAGTATAATTATGTTCATATGTTACGTACACTTAGGATTACAATGTGCAGCTACAAATGGAAAAAAAATTCTAACTCTGCAGACGTCGAGATTTAGTCCGCTAATTCGCATCCTTCCAAGCTCGATTGTTTTATCTCTGAGCGGCTTTTTTTTTCGCGCATAGCGAAATAAATTGCCAGATCACAAGGACCCCAAGGGTTTAGAGAAAGTTAGGGAAAGGGGTCCATTGGACAGCTTCGTAGAAACAGTTGGAAACTTCTAGTCAAGGCCATCTCCATTCCCAGTGTGTTCCTTAACGTACATTGTGTGTATGTCTGCCCCTCATGCACACGGAACCATGGGACGGGACGGGGACTTAGTTGGTAGCGCGTCAGGCTCGTAATTTGCAGTTCCCAGGTTCGAGTCGCAGATTGGCTGCTTCAAGATTTATCTCCGAAAAACTCCCTGCTCTCGGTCAATAGGGGACACCGATGGCCTTGGAAAGGCCGCCGTCCATTGGATGGGACGTTAAGTCGTGGCCTCCATTGTGGGAGAGTCATACCCTGTGCACGTTAAAAGACACACTGGATGTCCTTGACGGGAGGCTACCATCTGTCCTACCATCTGTCTCCCAGTAGCTGTTCCAGTGGGTCCTCTCGCAATCTTCTCTGAACCTTCGGACCTGGCCATTTAGCCCCTTGTGTGCAAAAAAGTGCCGCTCAGAGGTCAAACAACCCAACAACAACACGGAACCACGGTTTATCTTCCAATCTGACCGACGGCAGCCTTTCGAATAATATCGTATATCTGGTTTCTCACCTAGAGCAAAGTGCGGATTAGGTTATTTTTATTTTTACCTCTGAGCAGCTTTTTTTTCGCACACAATGGACTAAATGATCAAGTCCCAAGAGTTCGGAAAAGATTGGAAAAGAAGACTCACTAGACAGCTCTTATGAGGTATGACAGCTCTTATGAGCTAGACAGCTCATATGAGGTTAACAGCTCTTATGAGGTAATCTCTCGTCAATGCCATCTAGTGTATTCTTTAACGTGCACAGAGTATGGCTCTCCCGCACATGGAGCCAATCTTATGTCCCATCCGACAGACGGTGGCCTTTCTAAGCCCATCGATGTCCCCACTTTTTTTTTTTATCGAAGACAGAATAGAGGTTTAGCTGAGAAAACTCTCAACCGTGGCCCAAGTGGAACTCGAACCTGGGAACTACAGATTACGAACGTAGCTCGCGATCGATTGAGCGAACCCTCTCATTTGGTGAGGGTTAGCGGACTTAAATCTCAACACAGGCACACTTAGGATTCGAACTCGGAAACTGCAAACTATGAGCCTGGTGCGCTGCCGATTAATCCATTTTATCTCATGGTGAAATACGGAACAAATTAGAGTTGGGTTGTTTTACCTCTGAGCGGCACTTTTTTGCACACCATGGGCTAAATGGGCAGGTCACATGGACCCCGAAGGCTCAGAAAAGGTTGGGGGAGGGGACACTGGAACAGCTGTTGGGAGACAGATAGTAACCTCCCGTCAAGGCCATCCAGCGTGTTCTTTAACGTGCACAGGGTATGGCTCTCCCGCACACGAGGCCACGGCTTAACGTCCCATCCGACGGACGGCGGCATTTCCAAGCCCATCGGTGTCCCCTACTGACCGTGGACAGGGAGGGGGAGTTTTGCGGAGATAAATCTCAACGCTGACCCAGCTGGGACTCGAACCTGGGAACTACAGATTACGAGCCTGGCACGCTACCGACTGAGCCACCCCCGCCCCAAACAAATTAGAGAGGCGGTCAGAGGGTATTCCGACGTCTATCGGAATCACGACACAGAAATCTTTGAGTCGAAGACAAGAAGGAAAAGGATGAAATTCAGACTTCAATTAGACTGAAAAGTTCTGTATGATGAAAAATGAAATTGAAAAAGACTTTGATAATGACGCAGTCTTGTTTGTTCCTGATCACGTGCATTGGAAGAGACCAACCAGATCGATGAAGATTCGGTTTTAGGTAAACTTGACGAAGAACTAGATATGTTTTCTCTTGCAGCAAAATTCACTTATACGATTCTCCGCTACAAAGGGGGCGGGGGTGGCGCAGTCGGTAGCGCGCCAGGCTCGTAATCTGTAGTTCCCAGGTTCGAGTCCCCGCTGGGTCAGCGTTGAGATTTATCTCCGCAAAAATTCCCCGCCCTGCCCACGGTCAGTAGGGGACACCGATGGGCTTGGAAAGGCTGCCGTCCGTCGGATGGGACGTTAAGCCGTGGCCCAGTGTGCTGGAGAGCCATACCCTGTGCACGTTAAAGAACACGCTGGATGGCCTTGACGGGAGGCTACCATCTGTCTCCCAACAGCTGTTCCAGTGGGTCCCCTCCCCCAACCTTCTCTGAGCCTTCGGGGTCCATGTGACCTGGCCATTTAGCCCATGGTGTGCAAAAAAAGTGCCGCTCAGAGGTAAAACAACCCAACCCAACCCTAACCACAAATGGAGGTGAACATTTTCAGGAATTATGGATAGTAGAATGAAAAACAGATATTGCTCTTATTTTTTGGTCGTTTCGAAGCCAGTAACCTTATTTAAGGTTTAGTACAAAGCCCTTTTGTAAGCTTATAATG
Organism: Ryuthela nishihirai; assembly: GCA_038380435.1. NCBI lineage: Eukaryota > Metazoa > Arthropoda > Arachnida > Araneae > Heptathelidae > Ryuthela > Ryuthela nishihirai. The sequence goes on along the minus strand of JAWZYU010000004.1, from coordinate 74,223,785 downwards.
CATATTTTTCTTCAACTGCAGAGATTACGTCGAGAAATACGAATTCTGTTCCGGAAACTAAAACATGGTTTATAAAAAGCAGCGAATACGTCTGGAAAAGATATGATACCACAGTAAGCTAATTTACTGAATTTGTTCCTGTAGTCCTGTTCATTGTAATCCGACAAATTGTAGAAAAACAGTGTAATCCTAGGCAGTTTTTTTACTAACATAGAGGTTATAAAATAACGTAGACGCCGAAGAATACCAGAGAAGTCAGTTGGATACAGAAGTCATTTAATCTATTCATAAGAGAAGCAAAATGAGATTTTGTATGCTCCAGATACCTTCAGAATTTCTTCTTTATACCGCTTAGGAATGTACAGTCGCTCAAAAATAAATATCCAAACACTATGGTTGATTACAAAATTCACAAAAAATATCTGACAACGATTTTTTTAGAAATTAGTGATTTGGCAACCTTCGTGTAACGAAGGTTGCCAAATCACTAATTTCTAAAATAATCGTTGTGAGATATTTTTTGTGAATTTTGTAATCAACCATAGTGTTTGGATATTTATTTTTGAGCGACTGTATGTTTCTCTAGTATAAAGGAGCACAGTTTCGGAGCGGATAAGTTGTAGGGAGACTTCTCCTCGAAGGGAATTGGAGAATTGGAAATAGAACGATCTAAAATTTCAATGAGAACTGAAATGAGTAGAATTACACTTTAACCTACCTGCCATAGGCTCAGCTTCACATATTCGTCAAACCTCAATTTATATTGAACTAGCAGATTTACTCGGCTTCGCTCGGGTGTGAACTTTCCAAAATGTAGAGTAGATGGCACTCCCCAAGCCGCAAGCTTTCATTTGGCACAAATATCATTAGACTCGATCTCCTCACCTCCGGGCAGCGGGGGTGGCTGAGTCGGTAGCGCTCCAGGCTCGTAATCTGTAGTTCGCAGGTTCGAGTCCCAGCTGGTAGCTTTGAGAGTTATCTCCGCAAAACTCCCCGCCCTGCCCACAGTCAGTAGGGGATACCGATGGGCTTGAAAAGGCCGCCGTCCGTCGAATGGAACGTTAAGCCATGACCCCGTGTGCGAGAAAGCCATACCCTGTGCACGTTAAAGAACACGCTGGATGGCCTTGATGGGAGGCTACCATATGTCTCTCAACAGCTGTTCCAGTGAGTCCCCTCCCACAACCTACTGTGAGCCTTCGGGGTCCTTGTGACGTGGCCATTTTCCCTATTGTGTGCAAAAAAAGTGCCGCTCAGAGGTAAAATAGTCCAACCTCCACCTCCGATTAAAATGTTCTCGCTCTCTTTTAGGAGAGGAAGGAAATGGACATAGTTCGAGGTATCCATTATCCTCCTCACGTCAGAAGTTTCTAAACCAAAAACCGAAATTCCTTCGCTCAGAGGCGGCCGGTAGCTCAATGGTCCAGATCACCTGATATGTTATCAGGAGGTCGTGAGTTCATATCCCACCCGGCTCAAGACAAATTGGGTCGAAGATGGCTCAGTCGGTAGTGCACCAAGCTCGTAACCTGCAATTCCCAGGTTCGAGTCCCAGCTGGGTCAGCGTTGAGATTTATCTCCACAAAACTCCCCGCGCTGTCCACGGTCAGTAGGAGACACCGATGGGCTTGGAAAGGCCGCCGTCCGTCGGATGGGACGTTAAGCCGTGGTCTCGTGTGCGGGAGAGCCATACCCTGTGCACGTTAAAGAACACGCTGGATGGCCTTGACGGGAGGCTACCATTTGTCTCCCAACAGCTATTTCAGTGGGTCCCTTCCCCCAACCTTCTCTGAGCCTTCGGGGTTCATGTGACCTGGCCATTTAGCCCATGGTGTGCAAAAAAGTGCCGCTCAGAGGTAAAACAATCCAATCCAAGTCTGCTACGATATTATGAGTTTCTTTCACGATCTTACGACCTCAGGATGAAGGCACGCTCTCTGGCAGAGGGAGGAAGCTAGCTCTTTAAAGCAGCTCTTTGGTTTCCGAATTGTCGAAATTTGACGTTTTCGAGATGAAAAAGTACGCGCTACTCTCTTTCTCTGTTCCCCTAACTGTAATCCCTTCTCTGTGATACATCTCTGACAGGAACAGAAATCTCTCTGACCTCCTTTACAAGAATAAAACAATTTCTGTTGCTCTCGAATTGTTCAAAGTCTGTTCTTGCACTTCAAGAGACGAATAACAACATCAAGTGAATGTTTTATCAAGAAAGTTCGCTTGTTCAAAACTCTCGGAAGAAAATACAGTGCAACAACACTGTTTCAGGGCTTAATTCGGATGATGCATTGTTCTGTCCTCAGTTCTTTTTCACTGCCTCTTTTCTGTTGCTTTTGTTGAAGCTTTGCGTTTTCCTGTCGTTGCCGCTGTTCATGCCGTGCACGTGCAGAATCGTCTCTAATACGGCTTCATCTCTACTGCGTTTCTTGTTTTCTCGCTGCTCCATAGGACTCAGAAACCATCCTTGCAAAAAGAAGCAGCTGCATGAGAGGATAAATGAAAAAAAAGTTGACTGATATAAATAAAAAGCCATCGATAATCGATGGCTTTTTCTTTACAATTGCCAACTTCTTCGTGATCTATAAAAGCAGGAGAAAAACTATAGTGTCCGTTTTCCTAGAAGTGGAGTCCCAGCTGGGTCAGCGTTGAGATTTATCTCCCCAAAATTCTCTGTCCTGCCCACGGTCAGTAGGGGACACCGGTGGGCTTGGAAAGACCCGCCGTCCATCGGATGGGACGTTAAGCCGTGGCTCAGTGTGCGAGAGAGCCATACCCTGTGCACGTTAAAGAACATACTGGATGACCTTGACGGGAAGCTACCACCTGTCCCCCAACAGCTGTTCCAATGGGTTCCCTCCCCCAACCTTTTCTGAGCCTTCGGGGTCCATGTGACATGGCCATTTAGTCCATGGTGTGCAAAAAAGTGTCGCTCAGAGGTAAAACAACCCAATCTAGAAGTGTAGTGAGGACGATTTGTGCTATCACCAGTTTTGGCATAAAGTGCAAAAGGTTGAGTTGGGTTGTTTTATCTCTGAGCGGCACTTTTCTGCACACAATGGGCTAAATGGCCAGGTCACAAGGACCTTAAAGGCTCAGAGAAGGCTTGGGGGGGGGGGAAACGGACTCAATGGACAACTGTTGGGAGACAGATGGTAGCCACCCGTCAAGGCCAGCCAGCATGTTCTTTAGTTCTTTTCACGGCTTAACGGCGGCCTTTCCAAGCCTATCGATGTCCCCTACTGAGCGTGGAGCTTTATGGAGATAAATCTCAACGCGGGCCCAACTGGGACTCGAACCTGGGAACTGCAGATTACGAGCGTGGCGTTGTTACCAGCTGAGTCACCCTCTTTCCAGTGGGAAAGGAATTAAAGGAAAACGGCATTGCCAAAAAGACAACATGGATTAAAGTAACAAAAAGAAGCGTAAATTTATTGCTTGTATGTAATTCCTATTAAATTATGGGATTATTCCAATCTGATTTACATAAATAGATCTAACCCGCACTTTTAAATTTCTACTATGCCCAAGTCATAATGCTTAGAAAAAGAGAAATAAAACCTCCAGTGTAACGGAACATGAATGAATACAACTTGAAACTAATCAACTGAAAGACCGTGAAACTTTAAAATATTGAACAAATTCAGATCCGACCTATTCTTAGCCTCCATATAATTCTAATGCTGTAGGAAAGTTTAGATTTCACAATAATGTGCAATTATACCGCTAGCCGCAATTTAGTTTATGTCCCTATGTTATGCAGCGAAGCATGATTTCGAAAACGCTAAGAATAAAAGGATCCTGTAATACGGGTTTCTTGACATAGTCGTTAGTCCTGCAGTGAAACGTACCTGAGCGACTTCGCCAGAGACTTGTTTTAACTCGGAGTTTGTACTGTTAATTATAACTGTATACTTCTAAATATTTTTTCATGGTTGGGTTTGGTTTGTTTTACCTCTGAGTGGACCTTTTTTTGCACACAATGAACTAAATGCTCAAGTCACAAGGACTTCGAAGGCTCAGAGAATGTTGGAGGAGGGGACCCACTGGAACAGATGTTGGGAGACAGATGACATCCTCCCGTCAAGGCCATCCAGCGTGTTCTTTAACGTGCATAGGGCATGGCTTTCGCACACATAGGACCACTTCTTAACCTCCCATCCGATGGACGGCGGTCTTTCCAAACCCATCGGTGTCCCCTACTGACCATGGGCACGGCGGGGAGTTTTGCGGAGATAAATCTCAACGCTGACCCAGCTGAGACTCGAACGTGGGAACTGCAGATTACGAGCCTGGCGCGCTACCTAATGAGCCACCCCCGCCCCATTTTTTCATGGTAAATTAAGAAATTAATTTTATATGACGATGCATAGTTTCACTTTATCTCAGTATTTGATATTGGAATTGTAAACAATGGCGACGCTAATGTGAACCCACTTAACAATATCACAATTACAATAATTTAAAAATTAGAAAAATTGATTTATTGGTTCAATAATAGAACTTTTTTATATTTTTTTCTCACATTTTCTGACTTCCTTAAATCAAACAGGAATCATTTGTTGGTTTTATATAAACTTCAAAAGTTTAATTAACGGTTAATGAACAATTGCATTATTATATTTAAAAAACTAAGGCGTACAAAATTTGCCAAAGCCACCAAAAACCATTATCTATTTATTACTACAGAAATTTTAATAAATCTGCATTATCAAAAGGTAAATGCAAAGTACGTTTGTCTTATATAAGTTGAAATTATAACTGCGAAATTAGAGCATATATCTGTTACCGCTAAAGCTCGAAAGCCGTTAATGTGCACATTACCTAGCTAATCTGCAGATTAACTTATTTGCTCCGTTAACGTGCGGAATCAAGTTTTCCGCATTTTACCTAGGTAATGTGCACATTAACGGCTTCCGTATCGTTAAAGTTCAAAAGTTTGTTTCTCTCATATTGGTGAATCTCTTGAATATGAATCTTCGTGTCATGTGATTCCCTCGTCCGCATTATAAAAAACGCCCCGGATGAGCGGAGGCCAAGTGAGAACGAATCGGTAAAGTGATTCATTCTTGATAACGAATCACTAAAATGATTCGTTCTCGCTTGGCCTGCTCATTTTGGGGGCGTTTTTTATAATTCGGACGACTGATTCATGTTGACAGAGGGATGACCCTGGTTTCAATTCTACTCTCGGACACTAGATAAATAACATTATGTTAATTTAAGCGTACAGAAACGTTCCTGTTGTTCCAGCAAAGATCTTATTTTCACTTTAACGAGTGCCTAGTAGGTAATGTGCAGATTATCTAGGTAATTTGAGAAATGAAACAATTTTCCACACGTTAACGGATCACCCTAATTAATCTGCACAATACCTAGATAATCTGTAGAATAACTGATTTCTGCACTTTAGCGGTAACATATATATAACAGCCTGATTTCTTAACGAAATAAACAGTATTAAAAAAAAACAAAGCATAAATGTTTCCATGGAAATCTGATTCTTTAAATTTGTGATACTAGCTTTTGAAGGCATAAATATTACCATGGGTTCCTGATGATGTAAATTTGTCATACAAGCTTTCGAAAGCACAATATTGCCTTAGAAATCTTATGTTGTAAATTTGTCATACAATCTTCCTAAAGCGTAAATATTACATGGAAATCTGATTCTGTAAATTTGTCATACAAGCTTTCGGAAGGATAAATATTAGCAAGGGAATCTGATGTTGTAAATTTTACGTATGTGCATTCGAAAGCATAAATATTACCATGGGGATTGGGCGGGGGTGGCTCAGTGGTAGCGCGTCAGGCTCGTAATCTGTAGTTCCCAGGTTCGAGTCCCAGCTGGGTCACAGTTGAGATTTTTCTCCGCAAAATTCCCCGCCCTGCCCTCGGTCGGTAGGGGACACAGATGGGCTTGGAAAGGCCGCCGTCCGTCGGATGGGACGTTAAGCCGTGGCCCTGTGTGCGGGAGAGACATACCCTGTGCACGTTAAAGAACACGCTGGATGGCCTTGACGGGAGGCTACCATCTGTCTCCCAACAGCTGTTCCAGTGGGTCCCCTCCCCCAACCTTCTCTGAGCCTTCGGGGTCCATGTGACCTGGCCATTTAGCCCATGGTGTGCAAAAAAGTGCCGCTCAGAGGTAAAACAACCCAACCATGGGGATCTAATGCTGTAAACTTGTCACAAAAGCTTCCTAAAGCATAAATATTGCCATAGGAATCCGATGTTTTAAATTTGTCATACATGCATTCGAAAGCATAAAAATTACTGTGGAAATATCGTTTTGGAAATTTGTCATACAAACTTCCAAAAAAAAAAAGGATATTGGGTTTTGTATCTCGCACATATTGATAATTATTAACTGAGAATCTCCCTTATAGTTTTACAGTAATTTTAATATTTATATCAAAGTGAACTGCGATTTTTTTCCACCTTAAGAATATCTAAATTAGAAATAATTTTGCTGAACCACATAGAGAGAAATAATAACCAGTGTTCGAATTTAAAATACAATACTTATATCAGATTCATTGGAAATGTTTAAACATTGTAATAATTTCTCTTCAAAGAGTCAACTTGATATAACTGGATCCTCTCAGTCGAATTCGACATAGAGAATATTCACGAGGAATGAGCAACCTCAGCAGAAAGACAATATACATCAGAACGAAAACATTCATTCCTTATTTGGGATTCGAACCCAGATCCCTTTGTGCCGCATCCAAGTACGCTGACCATTCAGCCTTGCGTAGCAAAAAAATTATTCTTCCTTTTACTAAAAGAAACAAATTGACATTTTTCTTCTTCGCAAACGGGGCGGGGGTGGCTCAGTCGGTAGCGAGCCAGGCTCGTAATCTGCAGTTCGCCAGGTTCGAATCCCAGCTGGGTCAGCGTTGAGATTTATCTCCGCAAAAATTCCCCGCCATATCCACGGTCAGTAGGGGACACCGATGGGCTTGGAAAGACCGCCGTCCGTTGGATAGAACGTTAAAGCTGTGGCCCTGTGTGCGGGAGAGCCATACCCTGTGCACGTTAAAGAACACGCTGGAAGGCCTTGACGGGAGGCTACCATCTGTCTCCCAACAGCTCTTCCAGTGGGTCCCCTCCCCCAATCTTTTCTGAGCCTTCGGGATCCATGTGACCTGGCCATTTAGCCCATGGTATGCATAAAAGAGCCGCTCAGAAGTAAAACAACCCAACCTTCTTTGCAAATCATGAAATCGTAAATGAATATCTGAAAGTTAAGAGTGCATAGATTATTAGCTTTCCTCTTTGGTTATCGTATTCTTTCTCAGATCGAAATAATCCGAGGAGACAAAGGCAGTAAATTCAAGTAACGAAGATCTCTGCCTCTGAGAGTCAAACTTATCCCCCCCCCCCCTTCCTAGCAAGTAGCCACACCCATCCTTCATACTCACTCCGCATTCCGCACGCTGGTGCACTCCATCTGCATGCTGTTGAAGTCTATTCGCTTAGCTGGCGCGGATCTTCCCGAACGTCCGGATAGGCCAATGCCACTGTTGCCATGGCAACAAGCACGCTGCTGCTCTCTTGCTCGGCGAGCAGGAGAGGAGAGTCGGGCATTCCGTGCCGTGGCGTTCAAGGAGACAGGACCATTCCCGGTGTCGGGACGGTATCTACCGGGGCTGAAGCTGTCGCGAGTGGGATGCTGTGATAATTCCGCATCTTGATGTTAGGATACGGGATTGGTGGACGCAGCGTTGTGCATGTGCCTGTTACGTGTTCGATCCCGTGGAGAAGTTTCTGCATTGGAAACTGCTGGTGTTAGATAAGAGTTACAGTGTGTTATAAGTGCATGGAAAAGATTCAGCAGGATGAGTTTACTATATGTTGATGGCGTCATCGTGATAAGAATTATCAGTTAGAACTTTGCTTAGTAAAATCATTTATCATCGTAGAACCTTCTTCCGTAATGAACTCAGGAATGTACTCTTTATATATTATACATTTGGAGAGAGAGATACGAAGAGAGGATCGTTTACCATTTTGAGAGTAAAAAATAATTAATTTACGAGGATTTAATCAGAGTGCATACAGATTTAAAAGATTCTAAAGTGCCCTCACTTGATTTTCATAGGATTAATTTTTGTGAGCTTCCAATCAGCAAATTGCTTTTTCGAATGCTGCCGGTAGTAGTGGTTTGGATTTTTTTCGATCATCTCAGTTGTAGAAGGAAGTGGTAGTGGATGCTGAAAGGCTACAGATTTAGTTAAGACTTAAATCTTAATTCAGCTTGGGAGGAAATGAGATAAGAAAAGGTTTAGAAATGCTATATTGTGTTATGCATCACTTTAAAAGCATTTGTTACTGAAGTATTAGTGCAACAGACAATGCATTTACATTAAAGATACGGAGTACAGGATGGAATTGCAACACTCTTAGTTCAAAGTGTTGATCGACAAATATTTCTAGCGCTTGACTACGAATCAAAGTCGATTTTGTGTGGAAAATGACAAAACTGACGTGATAATGTTTTCTTTTGTAGAATAGCAATCTAATGAGAATCTATTGATTAAGTAATTTCGACAAGATGTAAGATTAAACGGGAAAGAGAAATTGAAAAGTAAAACAACTGTATCAGTTATCTTAATGAATTCAAATGTTATTTCTTTAAAAACTATTGGACATTGCTGACAAAATCACTAGGATTTTTTTTAATACTAGAATGATACTTAAGTATTAACTTTGCGGACGGAAGCAAGCGTAAATGAAAACGTTTGCATTGTGTACAGCTTCTAAAAACATCTGTTAAGCTTTTGCTTTAAAAAGAATATTTGCTGATTCACCGTATTTAGAAAAGTTTTTCGTATTGGATACAACGTTAACAAAGGTATCTTACAACTAATGCAAACTTATTTTTCGTTTAGTCGACTGTAAAAGAAAATTCTTACATAATTATGTAGATGCAGTGTAGGAAAAAAAACATCCGCACCACTAATTATGGTTAAACCTTTCTTTCTTAAGCATAGTTTAAATGTACTCATTTCAAAACATAAATGCTATGCTAAGATCAAATGTAGTGCTCTCGTTTTCTGTGGAACTATCAGGATCCCCTTATCTAACGTTGTCTAGACTTCTTTACCATATTGGTGAATATATTGAAATAGTTGATGCACACCATTCAAACTCTACTCAAAATCAATGTCAGCTTGATCGCTTTAGCAGACAGTTATTAAGTTCACTTGCTCTAAATGAAAACCAGAGAGAGAGAGAGTTCCTTTCGAAGGAATAAACGACATGTCTGAAGTCTGAAACATCATTAATATTAAATGTGTAAATAGATTTTCCCATCCCACTGTAGTGGCCCATTTGACTTTTTCTATAAGTGAATTCCTTATTTTTTTACCAGCGCAATCCATCCAGATCATCATGTGTTATGATGGACTGGCAAATGAGAAAATATAATGAAAAGTTACCGACGAGTATGGATTTAAAAATTCCATGGTGTTTATCTCAATGTATTTACTTCTGCACCTAATGGTGTATTAGGAAACCGTGAAGAAAATCTGATTCGAGATGCATTTTTGGTTTTGCCTACCTTAAGTATTACAATACATCGTCCAAAATTGATGAGGTTCCTGTGATTGTTCTTCATCGTTATCATTATCGATAACAACAGCCAGGAAGTCTGCCTTTTTTTATAGATGCTATTTAATGATCTTTTAAAGTATGAAGCCACAAGATGAAGATTACTACTGGGGAGTGTCTACTAAATCAGGGTAAAGTATGCAGCTTTTCATGCCATGAAGTTGATTCTTTCCGTCTTTGAAATCTATATATGAAATCTCATTCGTCACATAAAGATAGAATCTAATGATTGAAATCCATACAATGATTCCATCAACATCCAGTAACGATGCGGATGATTTGCACAAGACAGTTGTGCTTGCTGACTCCAGAAGAAACCTCTTGTTCTTCCTAGAATCCAATCCATTCCCGTTAATCATCACGTCTCTCAAGCACGCACTCCAGTGGGTTATTTAGTTGACAGATTGGTGGCAGATTTGCATTACATCCATTGCTTATTTGCCATCTAGTGGTCTCGAAAATATTGCAGTGGCAAATGTACAAGGAATATCCAAACACCACAGATTCTCGACTACGTGATATCGTCTTACCCAGCACATTTACCAGTGTATAGTTCTCCTTTTCCTCTGTATCCACACTGGCTACCCCAAGAGGATCCTTTACACCTCCCGACTCTTCGGGATCATGTTACCTTTTACTAGAAGGTTTAGCAAACGCGCTCAGAGTGATCCTTGGATTTCAGACCGCATCAGAAGATACTTCTTTTGTCGTCGATTTACAGTTGGTTCTAATAACATCATCTTCACTGCTTCGGTAAATTATTCTATTCATGAAATGTATTCTACTGAATATTAATTAGCATGCTATGAGTTGGATTGAGAATGATATAAATTTTGTGCTATTTCAGTTTAATTTTTCAGCTGTGATTCCTCGTAAATGCTTTATCCAAATGAAAATTAAATCGGTTATTATTGCGAAGGAAGACATCACTCTGAAAACGTCGATCAATTTTAGAGGGTTGGGTTGTTTTACCTCTGAGCGGCACTTTTTTGCACACCATGGGCTAAATGGCCAGGTCACATGGACCCCGAAGGCTCAGAGAAGGTTGGGGGAGGGGACCCACTGGAACAGCTGTTGGGAGACAGATGGTAGCCTTCCGTCAAGGCCATCCAGCGTGTTCTTTAACGTGCACAGGGTATGGCTCTCCCGCACACGGTGCCACGGCTTAACGTCCCATCCGACGGACGGCGGAACTTTTCAAGCCCATCGGTGTCCCCTACTGACCGTGGGCAGGGTGGGGAAATTTTGCGGATATAAATCTCAACGCTGACCCAGCAGGGACTCGAACCTGGGAACTACAGATTACGAGCCTGGCGCGCTACCGACTGAGCCACCCCCGCCCCCAATTTTAGAGGAAAAATTGTCTTCAGCCGTGTGGGGTAATTTTTCCTCTAAAATTGATCGACATTTTCTGAGTGATGTCTTCCTTCAGTTATTATTACGGTTAAATTTTATGGCTTTCAGTAATGGTGCGATAAAATATTTTTAAAGTTAAGAATGCTATGTATTTAAATTTGAATACGTATCACAATTTTAACTTTCACCTAAGTTTAATACACGCTTAATTGTTTCCAGTAGTAAACTTCTGTCATATTTAAAGCGGTAAAGGTATATAAGATAAATAATATTTTATCTTTTAAATCTGTTCACCGTTTGAGGTACAGTCGCTCACAAAACTATCCGAACATTATGGTTGATTACAGAATTCAGAAAAAATATCTGGCAACAATATTTTTTAGCCAGATATTTTTTCTGAATTCTGTAATCAACCATAATGTTCGGATATTTATTTGAGAGACTACTATTTTGTGCATTTTGCACTTTACTGAATTTTAACTTATTCAAGTTTTTTTGGTACTTTTGGTCAATGCCATGGTCCTTTATATTCGAGATAGTTCTTTTATATCGGGGGCGGGGTGGCTCAGTCGGTAGCGCGCCAGGCTCGTAATCTATAGTTCCCAGGTTCGAGTCCCAGCTGTGTCAGCGTTGAGATTTATCTCCGCAAAAATTCCCTGCCCACGGTCAGTAGGGGACACCGATGGGCTTGGAAAGACCGCCGTCCGTCGGATGGGACATTAAGCCGTGGCCCATGTGCGGGAGAGTCATACTCTGTGCACGTTAAAGAACACGCTGGATGGCCTTGACGGGAGGCTACCATCTGTCTCCCAACAGCTGTTCCAGTGGGTCCCCTCCCCAAACCTTCTCTGAGCCTTCGGGGTCCATGTGACCTGGCCATTTAGCCCATGGTGTGCAAAAAAGTGCCGCTCAGAGGTAAAACAACCCAACCCAGCCCGATCCATGTTTCAATTTGTTTGATTCTTCTCGATATATTGAAGAATAAACAATTAATTAATCTTTAAATGCGTTTATATGTTTCTTAAGATCCTACGTATCTTCTCCAGTACTAAAAGGTTTGATGGCTTTGTAGGTGTTTTGTATGCTCGCTTGAGGCCAAAGAATGCGACGAGTGTACATAACATTTCGTCCTGAATTGATATTAGTCTGTTAAAGTCTGAAATCATGAATGCTTTTAGTGCACTTCAAACTATGTTGGCATGGCCGTTTGAAATTGTTGATAATTGTCATAGCACATACGTCATAGAAATGAAAATGTTGATATTTGTCATAGCACATACAAGATGTGTAGATTAAATTGCTGAGATATACATTTCATTGTATGCATTAGCCTGATATCTTCGTCACTTTCGTAGCTTTTTGGGTGAATATTTGCCTCTGTTGGGTTGGGTTGTTTTACCTCTGAGCGGCACTTTTTTGCACACCATGTGCTAAATGGCCAGGTCACATGGACCCCGAAGGCTCAGAGAAGGTTGGGGGAGGGGACCCACTTTAACAGCTGTTGGGAGACAGATGGTAGACTCCCGTCAAGGCCATCCAGCGTGTTCGGTGGCGTGCACAGGGTATGGCTCTCCCGCACACGGGGCCACGGCTTAACGTCCCATCCGACGGACGGCGGACTTTTCAAGCCCATCGGTGTCCCCTACTGACCGTGGGCAGGGCGGGGAATTTTGCGGAGATAAATTTCAACGCTGATGATGCTGGGACTCGAACCTGGGAACTACAGATTACGAGCCTGGCGTGCTACCGACTGAGCCACCCCCGCCCCTGAGTATCCAGACACAAATTGTAAACAACATCTAACAACAGCATTAAATTAAAACCGAACCAATATTTCACATCATCCACATTCTTCGCCGACTTAAACTCAACCGGATGAAATATTCAAATATCGCAGCATGTATTATGAAATGCTTTATTCGTCCGGATGTTGAAATGCAGGAAGCAATTTACACATCGTATCGTTAGACAATAGTTTAATCTCTTCCATTCTCCCCCCCCCCCCGTTATCTCGACAGTGGTCTCTTCCCTCCCCCAATCTTTCCCCTCTCTTCGCATATATTTACACCCCAGCAGAAGCAACTAACTACAGCTGAACGAGACGGATGGTTCCCGGATGAGACGGTTAATCAGATTTGTTCACCTCTTCGCTCCCAACGGCTGCATCTAATGAGACTATTCCTTGCGGTGGCCGGCCGGCAAATAGCGTCAACAAGCATCGTCCTCTCACTCAGGCTAGCCAGTTACAAATATTTCTCTGGCCTTGTTTCCTGTCAGCTGGCTCCTCGTTTCATTTCGGCACTTCGAAAGGAAGAAACTGGAGCCTGAGAAAGAAGACAACTTGAAACATTGGGTTGTTGGGTTGTTTTACCTCTGAGCGGCACTTTTTTGCACACCATGGGCTAAATGGTCAGGTCACATGGACCCCGAAGGCTCAGAGAAAGTTGGGGGAGGGGACCCACTGGAACAGCTGTTGGGAGACAGATGGTAGCCTCCCGTCAAGGCCATCCAGCGTGTTCTTTAACGAGCAGAGGGTATGGCTCTCCCGCACACGGGGCCACGGCTTAACGTACCATCCGACGGACGGCGGCCTTTACCAAGCCCATCGGTGTCCCCTACTGACCGTGGGCAGGGCGGGGAATTTTGCGGAGATAAATCTCAACGCTAACCCAACTGGGACTCGAACCTGGGAACTACAGATTACGAGCCTGGCGCGCTACCGACTGAGCCACCCCCGCCCCACTTGAAACATTGATTTCTGTGCTTTTGGATTTTATCGTTTTCGGTTTTATATATCGCTGGCAGATTTTCGTGGGAGTGCTCGGATTTTCGAAAGCTTTCGTTTCCACAAAAAAACTAGTGTTTTTTACTCCTTTTCGAAACAATGATTTTTATCATACAAAAAACAATCAATTGAACTCTACTGCTCACAAAAATTAGGGGATATTTCAAAATGAATATGAAGCGATGAAATATCCCCTAATTTTTGTGAGCAGTATATTATGCCTGGCTTTAATCTGCTCTTCATTATAGAATATACAGCTGGGGAGACGGTTATGAAATAATCTTCATAATTTCATTTTAATTCATAAAAAATATATATAAGCTAGTTTTTGGTATTTGTTCGTACTCTAATATTCATACTTTAAACACTGTACATTTTTACAACAGTAGACAAATATACAAAATTATGTTATGTTTGTATTTAAACAGAGATTGGCTCCTGTCTTTCTAGGCCCAGAATAATATTAGACGAATAGGTTTGTTATACAGGGTTCCATTTCCATATAAAAATATAATTAAAAGACATTTTGTTTTTTTAGCTCCTAAAGTTTACGATAGATTAGATATAAATATTAGAAATGAAATTAGTTCATTTTAAAAATAAAGAAACATATTTTTGATATTGAAGCTTTGGATCATTTTTTAAAATTGAATACGCATTTCCATTTGTTACTCTTATGTTTGATAAGGTGTCGCTTTCAAATGGTTATCAAATTTCAAGTATGCAATTAAATTTTTAAAATTTAATTTTAAAGGAACGAATAAAAAAATGGTTGAAATAATTACTTCTTTTAAATTTACTGGTAGCAACAATTATTTTCAATAAGCAGTTTGTGAGAGTTTTAAAGAATTAAACTCTGTCCAGGGAGTTTTTAACCGTTTAATAAAGTCTATGGGAATTCGGGGATTTCAAACCTGTCCACGGGAGTTTCTAACTGCTTAATAGAGTTTATTGGAATTTCGAGGAATCCAACCTGGTCCACGCCATTTTCGGCTGAAACTAACATTTGGCACATAATTTACAATCTTCCCCTCGGTGCAAATTGATGCAAATTTAGGTGCTTCTAGCTCTTTAGGGAGCTGAATACATAAAACGACGGACGGATGGACAGACATACGATGAAAGGATATGGAGACAGACGAACGGATGGATGAACAGAGAGATAGACGGGACAGATGGACGGATAGACAGGAAGACAGATGGTCGAACAGAGAGGAAGACAGATGGACGGATAGACAGGCAGATGGACGGATAGATAGGAAGACAGATGGACGGATAGACAGGAAGACAGATGGACGAATAGATAGGAAGACAGATGGACGGATAGACAGTGAGATGGACGGATAGATAGGAAGACAGATGGACAGATAGACAGGAAGACAGATGGACGGATCGATGAATTCAATCTTCAATTTGTTTTTTGCTCATTTTCAAATTCATTTTCTGCCCATTTTCAACGAAATGAAATTTTTCTTGTTTTATTATTGCTTAGTTCAATGGGATTTTTAAAATCTGCTGATGGCAACAAGTGTTTTTAATAACCACTAATAGCCACCACTTTAAAGGATGGCATAATAATATTTCACGAGATGACATTACGTGCATTTGAATTTAGCTATGGATATATTTTGACGCTGTCATTAATGCCCTTTAATTTTTGTTGCTCTTGAAATGCAGAAGCTATCGTAGATTGAACATTTGCGATGCGGTTGTTAATTTAACTACCAAAAAAATTTTTTTTCGGTCGTTTGTAGCAAGCAATGGATATTAGAAGAAAAGATTAATAAGATGCAATTCTTTGGGTTGGGTTGTTTTACCTCTGAGCGGCACTTTTTTGCACACAATTGGGCTAAATGGCCAGGTCACAAGGACCCCGAAGGCTCAGAGAAGGTTGGGGGAGGGGACCCACTGGAACAGCTGTTGGGAGACAGATGGTAGACTCCCGTCAAGGCCATCCAACGTGTTCTTTAACGTGAACAGGGTATGGCTCTCCTGCACACAGGGCCACGGATTAACGTCCCATCCGACGGACGGCGGCCTTTCCAAGCCCATCGGTGTCCCCTACTGACCTTGGGTAGGGCGGGGGAATTTTGCGGAGATAACTCTCAATGCTGACCCAGCTGGGACTCGAACCTGGGAAGTACAGATTACGAGCCTGGCGCGCTACCGACTGAGCCACCCCCGCCCCCTTGAAGAATTGGAAATTCCTGTGATTAAACCCTGTCATCATATTACAGTCGGTTCATTAATAAGACAACATTTATTTTTTGAATTCAGTAACTATTAGTTTCGTTCCAGTAAGTAGTAAACATGTCTTATTAATGAAAGTGCATAAAACGTGTCAAAAGCATTCGGCAATAAAATTTCATGCTTTGAAACGAAAAAAGGATCATTTAACGTCATCTATTAATGTAAAGAAGATTACCAAGAAACTATGCGAAGTTGAACTACAATGTTTATTAAATTTAAGGGTCTTTTTAAAAAAAATCATTATGCAAAGCTGCGCACAATTTTATACCTTAAGACTCGCCTGAACTGAATGTTGGAAGAACATCGTAAAACCAGACTCTTCTCAGAATTATGGAACGTGCTTTGAGGTCTTTTTCTTTGTTCTGTAGCAACTTATGATGCTTAGGTGCAAGCATAGAAGAGGACTTTACAGGGTCATTTGCTTTCATGTTTCAGGAGTAGCCAGTTAACTATATACTCGGTTTAGTGCCCTGAAACTAGAAGCTCATCTGATCTGCAAGGAATACTTATTTTAGAAACTTTTTTTAGGTTTCTGTCAGGAAAACTTTTAAGAGTAAAAATTTTCTTAGCTTATAACTATTTTCAAAAAAAAAAATAAAATGTCAAATGCTTAGAAGTAATTGTAACCTGTGAAAGTGTTAATATAACGGTCGTTTAAAAGAAAAGTGCACAATCCCTATATCTGAATAATGTATTCAATGATATTTGTGCCCTCATATAGGAATCGGTTGTTAGTCGACACCAGGGTTGGGTTGTTTTACCTCTGAGCGGCACTTTTTTGCACACCATGGGCTAAATGGCCAGGTCACATGGACTCCGAAGGCTCAGAGAAGGTTGGGGGAGGGGACCCACTGGAACAGCTGTTGGGAGACAGATGGTAAGCCTCCCGTCAAGGCCATCCAGCGTGTTCTTTAACGTGCACAGGGTATGACTCTCCCGCACACGGGGCCACTGCTTAACGTCCCATCCGACGGACGGCGGCCTTTCAAAGCTCATCGGTGTCCCCTACTGACCGTGGGCAGGGCGGGGAATTTTGCGGAGATAAATCTCAATGCTGACCCAGCTGGGACTCGAACCTGGGAAATACAGATTACGAGCCTGGCGCGCTACCGACTGAGCCACCCCCGCAACAGTTGACACCAGAATCAGTGGCAGGTATCTGCTTGAATGTTACAGATGTTGTACGGATTTCAAACAAACCTCACAGAGGTAGTCACTGGAAGGAGAGCTATGCACCAATCCCATGTGATGATGCATAGAACCGGCCAGGCCTAGCACCTAATGTCCGACCCCGCCTTCTCGTGGTGCAGACCGTTAGTACCTTTCAAAAGAGATACTCTCTTGTGGAAGTGAACGGAAGGGGAGGGCTGCCAGATTAGTGTGGCCTACTGATCTGGACAACTATGGCTACTTTTCTTTTTTTTTTACCCTGCTGAGGAGTGGTCAACCACACAGGGTCCTGGTGCTGACCATATAAACCCACTGGACTGGACAGATATATGGCTCTGAGCTTGATTATGGATCCTGATTTTGCTGCACTGGTGGGCTTCTCTGGAGGGAAAATCTTCCGCTGTGTTTTCTGTTTCTTTGTGGGTTGACAGCCCCAAGTGAATAGATTCACAGGATATGTTTATCAGCTGGTGGATGATCCTGAGCAGAGGTCATCGCAGGCACCTGAACTCTTTGCTTCTATTGGCATCGTCAAATTCTACATTGGAGGAAGTCTTCCAGTGTAGATGGCTTCAGCCTTTAGTGGTGGGGGAGCGGGTCTTTGCCCCATTTCTGCGATTAGGGGGCCGTTTGATATTGTCGGCATTCCCTCTCTCAATAAAAATAGTTTCTTTAAACATCCCACTAACCATTTTCTCTCCATAGGTAGTTGGAATGTGAGGACTCTGCACAGAGCTTTTTCTCTTGATGTCCTCACACAAGATTTCCACCATTATAATTTAGATATTCTCGGCTTGCAAGAGACCAGATTTACAGATAAAGGTCAGATTCTTAAAAATAATCTTAAATTTCTCTTTTCAGGGAGGGACGACAATAAGCATCACCAAGGCGTGGGACTGCTTCTCAGCAGACACGCTAGTGATGCTCTTCTAGGATATGAGTGCATTAATGAAAGGTTTCTTACAGCAAAATTTCAGACAAGCGTTAAAGACCTGAATGTTATCTGCTGTTATGCCCCCACTGAGGATGCCGATGAGGATGAGAAGGATAGGTTTTATGAACAACTTCAGGATATTTTGAATTCTCTCAAGAAAGGAGATATTACCCTTGTTTTTGGTGACTTCAATGCCAAAGTTGGTACTGACTCTGACCTTTGGGGAGGGGTGATTGGCCCTTTTGGTATTGGCAGCTGCAATGGCAATGGGCAACGTCTCCTACAGGTAAGTAAACTCAATGGTTTCAGAATAAGTAACACATATTACAAACACCGCGACATACATAAGTACACATGGGTTTCACCTGATGGGCTGCATAGGAATATGATTGATTATATATTAATTAACAGCAAATGGGCTAGTTCTGTTAGAAATACCAGGGCATATAGGGGAGCTGAAATTGGATCTGACCATTACCTAGTTAAAAGTGTCTTGCAACTTAAACTTAAAAAGTGTTGTGCTACGGTTAAAAAATTTGCTTTTAATACTGAAGCTCTGAAAGACCCAGTTATAGCCAAAGCTTACCATGATAGGTTACTTAGACATTATGACAGTCATGGTATGCTTACTACTGAAGTTGAGGAAGAATGGGATCATTTTAAACAGGCTTTTTTGGAAACTAACAGTACTCTTTTAGGGAAAAAGGAGCAGAGGAGGCAGAATTATCTAAGTGATAAGGCACTTGAGCTTATTTCGGAAAGAAAGAACTGCAGGAATGTCCTTAATCAATACCCTACTAGTCCTAATAGAAAGCATTACAGAGAACTTAATAAACGTGTAAAAGATCAGTTAGCTGCTGATAAGAATCTTTGGCTTGATGGTTTGGCTGACAAAGCCGAGGAAGCAGTTAGACAGCACAGCAGCAGAGAGCTGTACCAGACAGTTAATGTTTTGTGTGGTAGAAAACGGACAGGTATACAGGGATTGAAGGATAAACAAGGTAAGGTTATGGAAGGTGAGGATTCTGTCATGGCTAGGTGGGCTGAGCATTTCAGTGATGTTCTAAACAATGCGGTTAGTTCTATTCCCATTGTTTGCAATGATGATAGATGCATTGGTGGCTTTAATGTTGGCCCTATAACACAATATGAAGTTATTTTGGCTGTTTCTAAACTTAAACTTCATAAATCCACAGGGGTAGATGAAATTGCTACAGAAATGCTTAGAGCTGGAAATGTTTCGGTTACCACTTGGATGACTGAAATTCTGAATATCTTTTATGATAAAGGCATGGTTCCTTAGGATTTTACCAGAGCTATTGTTATCCCTATTTTCAAAAAAGGTGATCGCAGTTCTTGTGATAACTATAGGGGTATTAGCCTACTCCTGTTCCAGGTAAAGTTCTTTCCATGATTGTGCTTAATAGAATTAAGAATCTGGTTGACAGTCAATTGCGTGATGAGCAATGTGGATTCAGAAGTGGTAGGGGATGTGTGGATCACATATTTTCACTTCGGCAGATTCTTGAGAAATGTTTAGAGTTTCAGAAACCTTTGGTTGCTAGCTTTGTTGATTTCAAAAAGGCTTTTGACTCTGTTGATCGTCATAATTTGTGGTTGATTGTGAAATCATATGGTATACCAGACAAGTTAGTTAACATAATGAAAGCTCTCTATAATAACACTGAGTCGTGTGTGAGAGTTGGTAAGGCTTGTAGCAATTGGTTTAGCATTACTTCTGGTGTTCGACAAGGGTGCATTTTGTCTCCTTTTCTCTTTAGTTTGGTTATTGATTATGTTATGCGAAATTCACTTCAAGGGAAAGATTTTGGCCTTAAATGGACTGGAGATACGAAATTTTCTGATTTAGATTATGCTGATGATTTAGCCCTTTTGGCAAATGATGTTGATGAGATGAACTCTTTCATTCGAGCTGTTGATGAGACTGGTAGTAGAGTAGGTTTGGTTATAAACAGAGAGAAAACTAAAGTGATGAAAATTGGTCAGGCAGGGTGTGATTCAGTTAATCTTAATGGTTGCAATCTTGAGCAGGTGTCACAGTTTAATTATCTTGGGAGCTATGTAACAGATAATGGTGATGTGCGGCATGAGATTAACAGACGAATAGGGATTGCTGCCGGGACTTTTAATTTTAGGAGAGTGTGGAGAAATAGGCGTATACACCTAAAGACTAAAATTAGACTGTATAATAGTTTGGTTCTTTCTAGTGTTAGTTATGGTAGTGAAACTTGGACACTTTGTAAACAAGATAACAGGAAACTAGATGCTTTTGATTCCAGATGCTTACGCAGTATCTTGGGCATTAGGTGGTTCAACTTTGTAACTAATGATGAGATTAGGCAAAGGAGTTTGCAACCTCCTTTAAGCAACATATTGTGCAGAGAGAGACTCCGTTGGTTTGGCCATGTTGCCCGTATGAATAATTATAGATTGGCGAATAGGGTTATGAACAGTGTGCCTAGAGGCCTCAGAAAGAAGGGGAGACCTAGGATGCGGTGGGCAGACAATGTCAAACAGGACCTTGTTAGAATTGGTGTGCAATGGCCAGATGCAGTAGATGTAGCTCAGGATAGACTTGCTTGGAGAACTAAATTGCACGGTCTGGTTGGACCTCCGTAGCCCATGGCTGCTTGAGGATGATGATGATGATGATGATGATTAGTAACAAGTTGAACAAGTATCATTGGGAGTGCCTGGAACATCCTCCCTATATTCCTGACTACTTCTTACGTGATTTTCATATTAATGGTCCTTTAACTAAAGCCATTAATGGGCGGAAGTTAGAATGAAAGTTAAAGTGAAAAGTGGTGCTCTTATTCACAGAATTCGTCGAACACGGAATCGGCAAAGTCGTTCTACGAACAGGGTAATGTAGTTAACCTCAGGTTAGGGTTAATGTCTCAACAGGAATGGGAAATGTCTATAGATAAACCAATCCTTTACGTTTCTTTCCAACGTCCATTTTCGAACGAACCTTGTACAGAAACTTTTTTTACATTGGCATGGATTTATACATTTTTTTTTTACATTGGCATGGATTTATACATTTTTTTTTTACATTGGCATGGATTGGGTTGAGTTGTTTTACCTCTGAGCGGCACTTTTTTTGCACACCATGGGGTAAATGGCCACGTCACAAGGACCCCGAAGGCTCAGAGAAGGTTGAGGGAGAGGGACCCACTGGAAGAGTTGTTGGGAGACAGATGGTAGCCTCCCGTCAAGGCCATCCAGTGTGTTCTTTAACGTGCACAGGTTATGGCTCTCCCTCACACTGAGTCACGGCTTAACGTCCCATCCGACGGACGGCAGCCTTTCGAAGCCCATTGGTATCCCCTACTGACTGTGGGCAGGGTTGGGAATTTTGCGGAGATAAATCTCAACGCTGACCAAGCCAGGTCTCGAACCTGGGAACTACAGATTACGTGCCTGGTGCGCTACCGACTGAGCCACCCCCGCCCCCTACATTGGCATTAATTACTGTCGCCAATAAATTGGGACTTTCCAACATTGATTTTTCGTGCGTGCATAGACCGCTTCGACGTTTAGATTGAGTCACGTTAGTAATTCAGCAGTCGGTTATTGGCGCCAGTAGTTCACCAGTCGGTTATTGGCACCAGTAATTCACCAGTCGGTTATTGGCGCCAGTAGTTCACCATTCGGTTATTTGCGCCAGTAGTTTACCAGTCGGTTATTGGCGCCAGTAATTCACCAGTCGGTTATTTTCGCCAGTAGTTTACCAGTCGGTTATTGGCGCCAGTAATTCACCAGTCGGTTATTGGCGCCAGTAATTCACCAGTCGGTTATTGGCGCCAGTAGTTCACCAGTTGGTTATTGGCACCAGTAATTCACCAGTCGGTTATTGGCGCCAGTAATTCACCAGACGGTTATTGGCACCAGTAATTCACCAGACGTTTATTGGCGCCAGTAGTTCACCAGTCGGTTATTGGCGCCAGTAATTCACCAGTCGGTTATTGGCGCCAGTAGTTCACCAGTCGGTTATTGGCGCCAGTAATTTTTTACCAGTTTTTTTTAGAAATTAGTGATCTGGCAACTTTCGTGTCACGTGATTACAGAATTCAGGAAAAATATCTGGAGCGTGTACAGTAAATGTACACGCTCCAGTTACCGTTCACAGCAAACTGGAGCGTGTGCAGTTACTCCACACGCTCCAGTTTGCTGTGAACGGTAACTGCACACGCTCAATATTTCTATGAGTGGGCCCACACGATCCAGGTCTTTGTGAGCTCACACGATCCAATATACTGTGAACATTAACCGCAACCGCTCCAGTTTGCTGCGAACGGTAATTGCACACGTTCCATATTCATTGCATTATATATTCATACGCATTATGTATATTAAAAAATATCCGAACACTATGGTTGATTACAGAATTCAGAAAAAATATCTGGCAGCGATTTTTTTAGAAATTAGTGATCTGGCAACATTCGTGTCACGTGACACGAAGGTTGCCAGATTACTAATTTCTAAAAAAAATCGTTGCCAGATATTTTTTCTGAATTCTGTAATCAACCATAGTGTTCGGATATTTTTTGAGCGACTATACTCATTACAATTGTGCATTTTTGTTATTTAATTAAGATGTTTTTCTTGATTCCTTAAGCACAGTTTTTTTTCCCAATTAGTTACTCATTGAAAATGTATGCTTTTATTTTAAAGCAAAAAAAGTTTTCCTGAGGCTTTATAAGAATAGAATTTCTTTCTCAGTGTTTCTACCAAATTTTCTGTTGACCACCCTTGGCTATAAGCATTTCCCTTGTCTCAAGCTTCATTTACATATTACTCGTTACGTTTCTGCTCCCGCGTTCGAAAGACAGACCAGAGCAATTGTTTACAACTTTCATTTTTTTTAAATGGAGAAGAAAGAAATATGGCAGAAAATGTTTAATAACTTATTCTTCCTTCGTAAAAAATCCCTTCCCAGGTCAAAAACTTTAATTCGGTGCTTAACTAGTAACGATTGGACAGAAGATTGGTAATATGTGGTACAACACTATTGCGGTTTCACTTGTTTTACCTCTGAGCTGGGGAGGGGGGGCTGGCTCAGTCGGTAGCACGCCAGACTCGCAGTTGCCAGGTTCGAGTCCCAGCTGGGTCAGCGTTGAGATTTATCACCAGAAAATTCCTTGCTCTGCCTACGGTCAGTAGGGGACACCGATGGGCGTGGTAAGGTCGCCGTCCATCGGATGGGACGTTAAGCCGTGACTCAGTGTATGGGAGAGCCATACTCTGTGCCCGTTAAAGAAGAGGTGGATGGCCTTGACGGGAGGCTACCATCTGTCTCCCAACAGCTGTTCCAGTGGGTCCCCTCCCCCAACCTTCTCTGCACCTTCGAGGTCCTTGTGACCTGGCCATTTAGCTCATTGTGTGCAAAAAAGTACCGCTCAGAGATGAGATAAACCGACCAACCAACTTGTCAGCTGCAGCCACTTTCGAGCCCACAATGGGCTAAATGGCGAGATCACAACAAACCCAAATGCTCAGAGTTGGTTAGCAGAAGGATTATGGGTTATTATTGGACAGAGTGTTCTTTCACAAGGTAAGGCTCTTCTGTACACGGTACCACGACTTTGTCCTTCTGGTGGATGGAGTCTTTTCCAAACCCATTGGTGTCATTGTTATCACCGAGGACAGGATGAAGATTTAGAGAAGATAAATCTCAAAATCCCCATCCTGTGTCTTAACCAACTTTCCTCAACCAGAAGGTTGCGGAAGAGAGACCCACTAGACAGTTCTTACGAGACAGATGGAACACCACAAAGACAACCAGAAGACAGCATATGGCTGTCTTGCAAAGGACCACGATGCCTTATACGACGGTGGGGCGGGGGTGTCTCAGTCGGTAGCGCGTCAGGCTCGTAATCTGTAGTTCCTAGGTTCGAGTCCCAGCTGGGTCAGCGTTGAGATTTATCTCCGCAAAAATTCCCCACCCTGCCCACGGTCAGTAGGGGACACCGATGGGCTTGGAAAGGCCGCCGTCCGTCGGATGGGACGTTAAGCCGTGGCCCCGTGTGTGGGAGAACCATACCCTGTGCACGTTAAAGAACACGCTGGATGGCCTTGATGGGAGACTACCATCTGTCTCCCAACAGCTGTTCCAGTGGGTCCCCTCCCCCAACCTTCTCTGAGCCTTCGGGGTGCATGTGACCTGGCCATTTAGCCCATGGTGTGCAAAAAAGTGCCGCTCAGAGGTAAAACAACCCAACCCAAATCCTTTACTCGTTTCGACTCCATTTTTTTTTCTTTTTATTTTATAAAAAACTCGATAATCTATTCTGTCCATTCTCTTCAAAAGGCAACACGAAATATCACTCAGGCAATCAGTTTCCCCACCGTGTGTCTATCCTCCCCAATCCCCCCCCCCCTCCATTTTTACTCGTCGGAAACGGGAAATTACTGAAGTGCGTTTCAGGCGATATTCCCGCCAAAACTCCTTCTATTCGAGTCGCCTCAACTCAGCTCCTTAGGGAGAATCTTTATTGAAGAAAAACTGGATGGCGCAGTAACGATAAACGTGCCAGCCTAGTTCTTGACATTGATGGACAAGAAAGCGTTTTAGAATGCGAATTTTACCATACCATATTTACATATGCTTATACAGTTTAAAAAGAGTTTCAAAAGCTTTCAATTTTTTTTTTATCCTGTAGACCGACACGTTTAAAAAAACTGTCGTAAATAACATCACTTTTCGCATCGTTACTTCTGATTTCTGTATTTATTGGTTTACGTGTTGTTTAATGGTAAGTGGGGCGATTATGAGTCTGCGTAGTTCATTCTTCAATTCTCAATGATCATTGGTCGATGATCTGTTAATCACCTATCAATCAAATTGTGATTTTCACGAACACTCGAAGTATCAACTGCGCAGACTCAAAGTTTCTTCTTAGTGTCAGCACTTTCTACTCACCCTATTGATTTCGAAAGATTTAATGGATGATTCTCGCTTTTATTAAATAAATTCCTCAAACAAAAGCACGTAGAAAAGGAAGGCCAGGTCACAGAAACCCCGCCCTGCCCACGGTCAGTAGGGGACACCGATGGGCTTGGAAAGGCCGCCGTCCGTCGGATGGGACGTTAAGCCGTGGCCCCGTGTGCGGGAGAGATATACCCTGTGCACGTTAAAGAACACTCTGGATGGCCTTGACGGGAGGCTACCATCTGTCTCCCAACAGCTGTTCCAGTGGGTCCCCTCCCCATCCTTCTCTGAGCCTTCGGGGTCCATGTGACCCTGCCATTTAGCCCATGGTGTGCAAAAAAGTGCCGCTCAGAGGTAAAACAACCCAACCCAACTCACAGAAATCCCAAGGACCCAGAGAAGGTTGGGGAAGGGGACGCACTGGACAGCTGATAGGAGACAGATGATAGCCATCAGTTAACGCCATACAGGGTGTTCTTTAACGGGCACAGGGTAATGGCTCTCTCTTGTACACAGAACCACGGCATTACCTCATATCCAAAGGACATCTGTCTTTCCAAATCCCTTTCTAATCAAAGGCAGGATGGAGATTCAGCGGAGATAAATCTCAACGCTGGCGAAGGGGAGACTCAAACCTGGGAAATGCAGATTACAAACTGGCGCGCTACCAATTGAGGCAACCCCCTAAATCTGAAAAGACATGATTACGTCATCCTCGTGTCTCGGTCAGTTACATTCAACACGTGGTTCCCTCAAAGCGTGTACTCTCTGTCTCAGTGTGCCTCAACGTAAGAGAAACAAACAATATTACCTTCTCACATGAGAGGTAGGCAGTGGCGGTCATAAGGAGGGGGCCACGGGGGCTATGCCTCCTTGGACCCGCAATGTTTCATTTTTTTTCAGAGACCCGCAGTGTTTCATTTTTTGAATTTCAACTGCCAGCCAATTTCTTTTTCACTGAAGCAAATCCCTGACGCCTTCAGTACTCCATATGAAGGCAAATGTAGGACATATAAAGGATTTTGTTGGGTTGTGGCCTTTTACCTCTGAGCGGCGCTTTTTTTTTTTTGTACACCGTGAGCTAAATGGCCAGGTCGCATGGACCCCGAACTCAGAGAAGGTTCGGGAAGGAGATCCACTGGAACAGCTGTTGGGAGATAGATGGTAGCCTCCCGTCAAGGCCATCCAGCGTGTTCTTTAACGTGTACAAGGTATGGCTCTCTGACACAAGGAACCACAGCTGAATGTGCCACCCGACGGACGGCGACCCTACTGACAAGTCCCCTACTGACCGTGGACAGGGCGAGGAATTTTACGGAGATAAATCTCAACGCTGACCCAGCTGGGACTCGAACCTTGGAACTACAGATTACGAGCCTGGCGCACTACAGAAATGTACTCCAGAAAATGTACTCCAGAAATGTACTCCAGAATTTGTACTCCAGAAATGACACTTTTCGCTACAAAATCTTTCATATGTCCCTAAATGGTCCCCTGCAGGATTGAGACTTATGACCGCTCCTAGAGGTAGGAGAAACAAAATTAGACTTGGGGGGGGGGGGGTTCTTCAATCCCCGAGGGAGCACGAAATCTTGTTTTACGTGTGTCTTGACTGAGTAGCGGAGATAGAGAAACATCGATGCACGTAAACACATAGATTACTTCTAGAAATATACTTCACCAATTATGGAAAACATCTGAAAAACAAATTATCACTCACGCGGCGGGGATCAGTTTGCGTGGTTTAACAAGTAGAGCGCTCTGGCATGTATCTAGATCAGTGGTTCTCAACCTTTTATGCTTCACGTACCCCCTGGAAATGCGCATGTAACTGGCGTACCCCTTGTATAGATAGATAAAACTACAGTTATAGTATAACAATGGGAATAAAATAAAACATATATATCAGTGGTTCTCAACCTTTTATGCTTCACGTACCCCCTGGAAATGCGCATGTAACTGGCGTACCCCTTGTATAGATAGATAAAACTACAGTTATAGTATAACAATGGGAATAAAATAAAACATATATATCAGTGGTTCTCAACCTTTTATGCTTCACGTACCCCCTGGAAATGCGCATGTAACTGGCGTACCCCTTGTATAGATAGATAAAACTACAGTTATAGTATAACAATGGGAATAAAATAAAACATATATATCAGTGGTTCTCAACCTTTTATGCTTCACGTACCCCCTGGAAATGCGCATGTAACTGGCGTACCCCTTGTACAGATAGATAAAACTACAGTTATAGTATAACAATGGGGATAAAATAAAACATATCTATCAGTGGTTCTCAACCTTCTATGCTTCACGTACCCCCTGGAAATGTGTATGTAACTGGCGTACCCCTTGTATAGATAGATAAAACTACAGTTATAGTATAACAATGGGAATAAAATAAAACATATATATCAGTGGTTCTCAACCTTTTATGCTTCACGTACCCCCTGGAAATGCGCATGTAACTGGCGTACCCCTTATACAGATAGATAAAACTACAGTTATAGTATAACAATGGGGATAAAATAAAACACATATATATACACACATTAAATTTGATATTCATAAATTACATATATCGATAAACACAAAAATTATTTTTGAACATCAGTGTTGCCAACTTAGCGACTTTTGAGCTTCGTGTCACGTGACACGAAGGTTGCCAGATCTCTAATTTCTAAAAAAAATCGTTGCCAGATATTTTTTCTGAATTCTGTAATCAACCATAGTGTTCGGATATTTTTTTGAGCGACTGTACCCTCAAAAATTTACCGCTTACCCCACGTTGAGAATCCTTACTCCAGAGAGTTGCAGGATCGATCTGCGCCGTGTCAACGATAATTTTTTTTCATATATTTTTAATAATCAATGCACATGTTTGTAAGAAGGAGCAAATTACCTTCTTCTAGCGGCGATCGTGCTTTTTCGTCGGACGTATAAAGCAAATGTGATCGATCGAAAAAAAAAATCGATGTTCAGTTCTTCAATTTGGGGCTATGTTTCCCGTGTTCCTGAATTTCGTCTCACCGTGCGTGGTTCTAGTGTTTCAATAATTCAAGCTACCAAGTAAATACTCTCATTAACTATCATTAGTTGTTGGGTTGTTTTACATCTGAGCGGCACTTTTTTGCACACCATGGGCTAAATGGCCAGATCACAAGGACCTCGAAGGCTCAGAGAAGGTTGGGGGAGGGGACCCACTGGAACAGCTGTTGGGAGACAGATGGTAGCCTCCCGTCAAGGTCATCCAGCGTGTACTTTAACGTGCACAGGGTATGGCTCTCCCGTACACGGGGCCACGGCTTAACGTCCCATCCGTCGGACGGCGGCCTTTCCAAGCCCATCGGTGTCCTGTACTGACAGTGGGCAGGGCGGGGAATTTTGCGGAGATAAATCTCAACGCTGACCCAGCTGGGACTCGAACCTGGGAACTACAGATTACGAGCCTGGTGCGCTACTGACTGAGCCACCCCCGCCCCTAACTATCATTGAAGCATATTTAGTTCATTCGAACTAGTAACACTGCGAACGGACACTTTAAGAATGCAATTAATTAAATGCGATTAATTAAATGCACGGAGCGATTTTATCAAAACAACTTTTTGAGCAATAACTAAGCGTACGTGTCACAGAGAGATTTTGTAAGTGACGTAATAATTAACGAGCTTGCTATTTTCGCTTTAGAAGTTTGTGACTCAATAAATAATGCACTTGTCGCAGAGAGTTGACGCAATAATGAAACTTAATTGCTTAACAACTATTTACGCAATAACACATTCTGTTCATGAAATAAATACTTGTTACAGTGAGAATATTGTACAGTGATGCAACAGTTAAGCAAATTGTCACCCAGTTCTTTTTTATAATCCGTTCCAAATAAAGAACCGAAAATCAGATCAAAGAAAACAACCACCCAATGAAAAGAGGTCACACCTATATGAGTTCGTGCAAGGAAAACTCGCAGATATAATTCCACCAGAGCAAATAGTTCCACACCTTAATAATAATAATAAATACCTCCTCAAGCAGCTGCTTGCCACAGAGGTCTGACAGGAGCCTGTCAGTTTATATGCCATAGTAGAAGATCTGAGAGGATGGCAGGACCTCAGCAGAAAAACGACACTAACATCCATGCCTTACCCGGGGCTCGAACCCAGGTCCCTTAGATTGGTAGCGAAGTGCGCTAACCACTCGGCCACAGGACGGCTAGTTCCACACCTTATGAGAGAAAATTTTTTTTTAATACGTAGTCATACGTTATGAATACGTATATTTTAAGGAAGAGCAATTTAAAACTCTATTTTTAATTTCGAAATATTGCAGAGTACTCGACGAAGCCACAATTTCTTTCCCAACTGGTATACTGTATTATCGACCAGAAGAATTGCCCGGGGTTGCTCAGGTGCTTGCCGACCTCAGCGCGCGCTCTCACATAGCACGTGACTTTGTCTCTACCCAAAATTATCGAAAGTGTTATTTCCGTTTTGGCAGATTTCGATCTCCTGTAACTCCGAGATATTTGATTGAATGCTGCCATAGTGGGTTTTATTGTTTCTGGCCTTTCGGTTGTACAGTCGATCAAAAAAGTATCCGAACACTATGGTTGATTACAGAATCCAGAAAAAGTATCTGGCATCGATTGTTTTTGGAAATTGGTGATCTGGCAGACTTCGTGTCACGTGACACGAAGGTTGCCAGATCAGTAATCAGATCAGTAATCCAGATCAGTAATCAGATCCTGTAAGAAACCTTTCATTAATGCACTCGTATCCAGGCGAATGCATTAATGAAAGGTTTCTTACAGGAACATTTCAGACAAGCATTAAAGACTTGAATGTTATCTGCTGTTATGCCCCCACTGAGGATGCTGATGAGGATGAGAAGGATAGGTTTTACAGACAACTTCCGGATATTTTGAATTCTGTCAAGAAAGGAGATATTACTCTTGTTCTAGGTGACTTCAATGCCAAAGTCGGTACTGACTCTGACCTTTGGGGAGGAGCAATAGGCCCTTTTGGTATTGGTAGCTGCAATGGCAATGGGCAACGTCTCCTACAGATAAGTAAACTCAATGGATTCAGAATAACTTACACTTATTACAAACACCGAGACATACATAAGTACACATGGATCACACCTGATGGGCTGCATAAGAATATGATTGATTATATATTAATTAACAGAAAATGGACTAGTTCTGTTTGGAATACCAGGTCATATAGGGGAGCTGAAATTGTATCTGACCATTACCTTGTTAGAAGTGTCTTGCAACTTAAACTTAAAAAGTGTTCTGCTAGGGTTAAAAAATTTACTTTTAATACTGAAGCTCTGAAAGATCCAGTTATAGCCAAAGCTTACCATGATAGGTTACTTAGTCATTATGACAGTCATGGTTTGCTTACTACTGAAGTTGAGGAAGAATGGGATCATTTTAAACAGGCTTTTTGGGACACTAACAGTACTCTTTTAGGAAAAAAGGAGGAGAGGAGGCAAAATTATCTGAGTGATAAGGCACTTGAGCTTATTTCGGAAAGAAAGAACTGCAGGAATGTCCTTAATCAATACCCTACTAGTCCTAATAGAAAGCATTACAGAGAGCGTAATAAACGTGTAAAAGATCAGTTAGCTGCTGATAAGAATCTTTGGCTTGATGGCTTAGCTGACAAAGCCGAGGAAGCAGTTAGACAGCACAACAGCAGAGAGCTGTACCAGATAGTTAATGTTTCGTGTGGTAGAAAACGAACAGGTATACAGGGATTGAAGGATAAACAAGGTAGGTTATAGAAGGTGAAGATTCTGTCATGGCTAGGTGACCTGAACATTTCAGTGATGTTCTAAACAATGTGGGTAGTTCTACTCCCATTGTTTGCAATGATGATAGATGCATTGGTGGCTTTAATGTTGGCCTATAACACAATCTGAAGTTCTTTTGGCTATTTCTAAACTTAATCTTCAGAAATCTCCAGGGGTAGATGAAATTGCAACGGAAATGCTTAGAACTGGGATGTTTCGGTTATCACCTGGATGACTGAAATTCTAAATATCTTTTATGATAAAGGCATGGTTCCTAAGGATTTTACCAGAGCTATTGTTATCCCTATTTTCAAAAAAGGTGATCGCAGTTCTTGTGATAACTATAGGGGTATTAGCCTACTCTCTGTTCCAGGTAAAGTTCTTTCCATGATTGTGCTTAATAGAATTAAGAATCTGGTTGACAGTCAATTACGTGATGAGCAATGTGGATTCAGAAGTGGTAGGGGATGTGTGGATCAGATATTTTCACTTAGGCAGATTCTTGAGAAATGTTTAGAGTTACAGAAACCTTTGGTTGCTGGCTTTGTTGATTTCAAAAAGGGTTTCGACTCTGTTGATCGTCATAATTTGTGGTTGATTGTGAGATCATATGGTATACCAGACAAGTTAGTTACCATAATGAAAGCTCTCTATAATAACACTGAGTCGTGTGTGAGAGTTGGTAAGGCTTGTAGCAATTGGTTTAGCATTACTTCTGGTGTTCGACAAGGGTGCATTTTGTCTCCTTTTCTCTTTAGTTTGGTTATTGATTATGTTATGTGAAATTCACTTCAAGGGAAAGATTTTGGCCTTAAATGGACTGGAGATACGAAAATTTCTGATTTAGATTATGCTGATGATTTAGCCCTTTTGGCAAATGATGTTGATGAGATGAACTCTTTCATTCGAGCTGTTGATGAGACTGGTAGTAGAGTAGGTTTGGTTATAAACAGAGAGAAAACTAAAGTGATGAAAATTGGTCAGGCAGGCTGTGATTCAGTTAATCTGAATGGTTGCAGTCTTGAGCAGGTGTCCCAGTTTAATTTTCTTGGGAGCTAGGTAACAGATAATGGTGATGTGCGGCATGAGATTAACAGACGAATAGGGATTGCTGCCGGGACTTTTAAGAATCTATGGAGAGTGTGGAGAAATATGCGTATACACCTAAAGACTAAAATTAGACTGTATAATAGTTTGGTTCTTTCTAGGTTTAGTTATGGTAGTGAAACTTGGACACTTTGCAAACAAGATAACAGGTAACTAGATGCTTTTGATTCCAGATACTTACGCAATATCTTGGGCATTAGGTGGTTCAACTTTGTAAGTAATCATGAGGTTAGGCAAAGGAGTCGGCAACCTCCTTTAAGCAGCATATTGTGCAGAGAGAGACTCCGTTGGTTTGGCCATGTTGCCCTTATGAATAATTATAGATTGGCGAATAGGGTTATGAACAGTGTGCCTAAAGGCCTCAGAAAGAAGGGGAGACCTAGGATGCGGTGGGCAGACAATGTCAAACAGGACCTTGTTAGAATTGGTGTGCAGTGGCCAGATGCAGTAGATGTAGCTGAGGATAGACTTCTTGGAGAACTAAATTGCACGGTCTGGTTGGACCTCCGTAGCCCATGGCTGCTTGAGGATGATGATGTAACTTCTTCGCGTACGATTCGGATGTTTACGCTAAATGTAAAGGAACAGGTGAACCCCGGGCTTCAACAATACAACGCATGCATTTATTTTTTAGAGTATTTTGGAAATTGGAACTGTTAGGTATGTTCAATTTCCCTGATATAATTTTTGGAGTTGAGTTATATTTTATATGTGTTTTATTTTCTTGTCTGAAATGACTTTCCGTAAACAGGAATTTTGAAGGATGAAGAAATTATGAACGTTTTATTTGTCATTGACAGTTCAGAGAACGAATTCAGATTATCTGAAGAAGAGAATGAGATTTCGATCACAATAGATTAAGAAATATCCGCAGTACCGAATGGCGAGCACGAAGGATTTTTCAAAGTGATTTTAATGAGTTGGGTTGGGTTGTTTTACCTCTGAGCGGCACTTTTTTGCACACCATAGGCTAAATGGCCAGGTCACATGGACCCCGAAGGCTCAGAGAAGGTTGGGGGAGGGGACCCACTGGAACAGCTGTTGGGAGACAGATGGTAGCCTCCCGTCAAGGCCATCCAGCATGTTCTTTAACGTGCACAGGGTATGTCTCTCCCGCACACGGAGCCACGGCTTAACGTCCCATCCGACGGACGGCGGCCTTTCCAAGCCCATCGGTGTCCCCTACTGACCGTGGGCACGGCGGGGAATTTTGCGGTTATAAATCTCAACGCTGACCCAGCTGGGACTCGAACCTGGGAACTACAGATTACGATCCTGGCGCGCTACCGACTGAGCCACCCCCGCCCCTGATTTTTATGACATTTCGTGGTTCAATGAAATCGGTAATTAATCATTGCCCTGGATTGCTCATGAAAATTGGGATTAACCAGTTCCTAATGTTTCTGTACGATCGTAACCTTTGGAATTTTGAAATTGATGTTCAGTAACAAGATGCGTGAATCGACTTTATTAAAGTGAATGCCTGCCAAAGTAAAGCCGCATTCAAGCTGATTGGAGAAAGTCTCCAAGAGCCATCAATAAAAGGCATTTCATCCGACGAAGTATTGAGCAGAGCTAAGGCCACCGGAATCGAGACATTCTCATATCGATACACATATGGAAATGTAAATAAACAGCGTATCGTCCTCTACCTAGTGCATTGGACATTTATTCCTTTCATCGAAGGTACAGTCGCTCAAAAAAATATCCGAACACTACGGTCGATTAGAGAATTCAGAAAAAATATATGGCAACGATTTTTGTTTAGAAATTAGTGATTTGGCAACCTTCGTGTCACTTTTTTTTGAGCGACTGAAGGTGGTCATATTATTTTGATACTAGATCGTGTGGGCTCCCTCACGGAAATATTGAGCGTGTGCAGTTACCGTTAACAGCAAACTGGAACGTGTGCAGTAACTGCACACGCTCCAATTTGCTGTGAACGGTAACTGGAGCGTGTACAGTTGCTGTACACGCTCCAGATATTTTTCCTGAATTCTGTAATCACGTGACACGAAGGTTGCCAGATCACTAATTTCTAAAAAAAACGTTGCCAGATATTTTTTCTGAATTCTGTAATCAACCATAGTGTTCGGATATTTTTTTGAGCGACTGTACAGCACGTCTGACGTAAACCTGAGGATGGGGGTAAAGACCCCGCGGATCTGTGATTTCACCCACAATCACGGGTGAAGATTAATTAATAGAGAAATTAAGAGGAAGTTCGGGAGTCGATCAGCACTCGTCCCCGATATAAACAATACCGTTTGGCACATCTTGCATTTGACTCTTTTCGATTGAAAGCCCCGACAAAAAAGTTAGATCAGACGAAATTATAAAAATTACAAATTAAAAGGAAACCAGAAATCAATTGGCGTGAGATATATTGGTCTGCAACCAATTCTTACTATGAAGGCCGTATTTTGAACCTGATTCCTAATCTTCTTGGGACGGGGTGGCTCAGTCTGTAGCGCGCCAGGCTTGTAATCTGTAGTTCCCAGGTTCGAGTCCCAGCTGGGTCAGCTTTGAGATTTATCTCCGCAACATTCCCCGCCCTGCCCACGGTCAGTAGGGAACACCGATGGGCTTGGAAAGGCCGCCGTCCGTCGGATGGGACGTTAAGCCGTGGTCCCGTGTGCGGGAGAGCCATACCCTGTGCACGTTAAAGAACACGCTGGATGGCCTTGACGGGAAGGCTACTATGTGTCTCCCAACAGCTGTTCCAGTGGGTCCCCTCCCCCAACCTTCTCTGAGCCTTCGGGGTCCATGTGACCTGGCCATTTAGCCCATGGTGTGCAAAAAAGTGCCGCTCAGAGGTAAAACAACCCAACCCACCAGCGTGATGACTGAAATTCGTCAGATCAGATGACGTGTTTTCAGTCCTCTTCACTCGAGTTGCGATAAGCCTTTGCAAACTGCGGCCTAGTCTTTCAGTGCCTTGCAGTCAACAAGGGGATACGATGTGGACGTCGATTAATATTTCCATGATATGACGATAGCCTATTTTTTTTTTCCATGGTCTGACAGATAGCCTTTGTGTATAAGCTTGTGGAAGCACCCTCATTGAATTCCAACGTTATCTGCTCCTCGGTGACCTTGAGGGCCTTCCATCCTCTCAGACCTTCTACTATGGCATATAACTGACAGGCTCCTGTCAGACTTCTGTGGCAAGCAGCTGCTTGAGGGGGTATTTATTTTTATTTTTTAACCTTGTAATGATACGGGACAGTCTGCGATCACCTCGAGAGTTAATTGCACGTTTACGTCCACATTTTCCCCGCTGGTTAGAAGTTTTGTCGTATTTCACGCAGCCAAGGTATACACGTGCGACGGTCTGGCGTCCAAAACCCAACATTTCAGCAGTTGCAGTGATTGAACATCCGTCTTCATCTCACCTACTATATGGTCACGGTCAAACTCGCTTAGGTCGCTGCATTTACCCATGATTACTTCTCCGTGACTGGTTTCCAATGCGTACAGACTTGCTCTATTTATAGGCATTGCCAGTTTCAGCGTCCCACATGACTGTACGCGATACTTCGCTTTGCGTATTGTTATCAGGGTGTAATAATTTGTTCTTTCAGTGTATAATTTGTTATAATTCTCCATATTTTACTAGCTATCCAAATATTTCATTATATGCAGTTTTATTTGGCTTTAGTTCCTTAAGTTACGAATATTGTGATATAATCCTTACTTAACTCAAAATCTTTCATGCATTTTTTTCTTTCCTTTTTTTGCGTGTGTTAATATGTTGAATACTAAGACTTCCCTTTATTTTAATACTCTTGGAGGTGAATACTTTTCGAACATTTTCTCATACGTCTTTCTTCCCTAAAATGAAGATAAAAATCTCTTTCAATGACGTTACCCTTCTTACTGTCGTCTTCAGTGATGATGAATGCCTTCTGTTACTTTTTTTTGCATTCGCTGCAGATAAAATTCTTTTAAAACTGAACTTCCTCTTTAAAGCATTTATCTTTTTCGTTTCTTTAAACGAAATCATTTCGTTAGCGTGACTTTTACATCTAAAGGCAAAACGAAAGCTTTTCCTTTCGTCAACTCATAATGAACTAATTCAAACAAGCCTTCAGAAATTTAGAAAGGGACGCAATTTCTTCGTTTTTGAAGGAAATGAGAAACAACAACGACATCACTTCCTCCGTCAGAGCATTGAAGAGCACTCTTGCAGAACTTTAAAAATCACAGAAATGAAGATAGCGAATTTGAGAGATCTTTGTAACTCGATGGTAATATTCCAAGGGTTAACGACATTTCCTCCAAAGTGCATCTTCTTTATTGACTCTCTAATTCCACCACGGTTCCCCGCCGCCGGAATCGATCTCTTCCGTCTTTGCGAGAGCGACTAAAATCTCTCTTTAATTTTCGTTTGAACAGTTTTTATTGCGCAAAGATATATATCCTCATTCACGCAAACACACACACACAGACAGACAAAGTTCTGAATCGCCTCTCTTGACCTTGACATTTGGCATTTTCTTCGAGTTATCGATCTCGCATTTAAGGCAAGAAGGGGAGAGAGAGGCGATAGATGGAAGAGCGTGTCCTCCTCGCAGCTGCTACTGATTGCGATCAGCAAAGCACGGCAGCAATGTTAAATTAAACGACATTTTCCTCCGTTGATTATTAACTTAACCTCTCTGGGTGTTAATAAATAAGATGCTGGAAGGCACGGATTGCTTCCGACGAAATCGAGAGCTGAAATAAGAGTGTGAATAAAATTCGTTTCATGTTCGTAATTAATTGAAACTCCAGCGAGCAATGCGGTTGTATGAAAAACATTCTTGTTAAGTCTTATAAATGGTAAATGAGTTACGAAATAATTTGAAATACTTTCTTTCTTCCCCTCACCCCCTTACGTCTAACGGTGTGTTCAAGTGAGAGGCGGGGGTGGCCCAGTCGGTAGCGCGCCAAGCGTAATCTGTACTTCCCAGGTTCGAGTCCCAGCTGGGTCAGCGTTGAGATTTATTTCCGCAAAAACTCCCCCGCCCTGCCCACGGTCAGTAGGGGACACCGATGGGCTTGGAAAGGCCGCCGTCCGTCGGATGGACGTTAAGCCGTTGGCCCGTGTGCGAGAGAGCCATACCCTGTGCACGTTAAAGAACACACTGAATGGCCTTGACGAGAGGCTACCATATGTCCCCCAACAGCTGTTCCAGTGGGTCCCCTTCCCCAACCTTCTCTGAGCTTTCCGGGTCCGTGTGACCTGGCCATTTAGCCCATGGTGTGCAAAAAAGTGCCGCTCAGAGATAAAACAACCCAACCGCAAAACTCCCCACCCTGCCCATGGTCAGTAGGGGACACCGATGGGCTTGGAAAGGCCTCCGTCCGTCGGATGGGACGTTAAGCCGTGGCCCCGTGTGCGAGAGAGCCGTACCCTGTGCACGTTAAAGAACACACTGGATGGCCTTGACTGGAGGCTATCATCTGTCCCCAACAGTTGTTCCAGAGGGTCCCCTCCCCCAATCTTCTCTGAGCTTTCAGGATCCGTGTGACCTGGCCATTTAGCCCACTGTGTGAAAAAAAAGTGCCGCTCAGACACAACCCAACCTGTGTTAATGTGAAAAGCTCTTTAAAACCAGAGGTCCCTTTCGTTCGTTGTAAGTGAACTGAGTTTAAAATCGCTGCCAAATAACGTGCGTCAACGAAAGAAATCGGATTTTAGGACTAAGGCGATGTTGGGAAATGACGTTACCAAAAAAAAAAGTGTACTTGGCTATTGTATTGTTTAGTAAAAATTAAATGTATTGTTTGGTAGGAAGAAAAGTTATCGACTGGACTATACATTTCGATGACCACTCATTTCGTTTTGACTACTCATTTCGATGAAATTCAATAGCATTCTTCATCTCCAAATTCGAATGACGTATCAAATTTCGAAATTTAATTGTCTTCTTCAGATTTCAAAATTCAGTTTTCTTCTTCAAATTTCAAAATTCAATTGTCTTCTTCAAATTTCGTAGATAAATTGTCTTCTTCAAATTTCGTAGATAAATTGTCTTCTCCAAATTTCGAAGAAAAATTTTCTTCTTCAAATTTCAAAATTCAATTTTCTTCTTGAAATTTCGAAATTGTCTTCTTGAAAATTCGAAATTCAATTGTCTTCTCCAAATTTAAAAATTCAATCGTCTCCTAGAAATTTAACAGTTCGAAAGATGTACCTAATTTCAGACGAAAAACGTGCATTTATTTATGCATATGATGGCCCAAAATGAACGGACAAATTAAAAAACGAACAAATTCGACTTCGTTCCAAAGAGTTTCGTGTTTTGGAAAACCCTGACAATCTCAGACCCATTTCATTCGTTCGCACCGGTTTCTGTGTTTCACCATGTTTCTGTGATTCCTAGTCACATTCCAACGTACTGTGATTCCTGGTCCATTGACCACGAACTCAATGCCTGGATATTTGAAGATAGAATTCAATGGCTGGATACAAAGTAAACAACTGTTATTAACGCTAACGCTTCAATAAACTTTATTGGATCCTGTTCCACTGAAAGCTGCAATAACTTTTTGCTTCTTCGGCGAGAAATTTTACCCGTGGAGAGGAGGCCATTGCAGATAGAATTCTAAAGACTATCCTACATCGCATGTCGTATTAAGCCATGACGCCGTGGGTTGGGTTGTGTTGTTTTACCTCTGAGCGGCACTCTTTTGCACACCATGGGCTAAATGGCCAGGTCACATGGACCCTGAAGGCTCAGAGAAGGTTGGGGGAGGGGACCCACTGGAACAGCTGTTGGGAGACAGATGGTAGCATCCCGTCAAGGCCATCCAGCGTGTTCTTTAACGTGCACAGGGTATGGCTCTCCCGCACACGGGGCCCACGGCTTAACGTCCCATACGACGGACGGCGACCTTTCCAAGCCCATCAGTATCCCCTACTGACCGTGGGCAGGGCGGGGAATTTGGCGGAGATAAATCTCAACGCTGACCCAGCTGGGACTCGAACCTGGGAACTACAGATTACGAGCCTGGCGCGCTACCGACTGAGCCACCCCCGCCCGCATGACGCCGTGTATAACAGACCCATACTCTATGCATCATTGTTTACTTAATTAAGTTGTCCTAAGTTTTGAGTCTCGTGGCTATTTAAGATCATTGTATAGCAGGATTATGTTTACCTGATGAACTATGAAGATTCTAAATGAAGAAGATGATGTGTTTGGAGATGTCGATTTTCTTCGCACCAGTTCACACTCTAATGAACTAAAGAAAGGAAATTCAGATGACCGAGTGGGGCGAAAATCTTTTTTTAACTTTTTGTGAGATTAATTGGATGTTTGTTAAAAAATAATTTTCGAACGGTTACTTCATTCTCTTATTTAATAAGGGCAGTGGTTGGCTCAGGTCAATAGCGCGCCAGGCTGGTAATGTTCCCAGCCAGGTTCGAGTCCCAACTGCGGCTGCGTTGAAAATTTATATCCTCTAATCCAGTGTCTCGCAAACGTTTTTACTCTGCGGCACACTGAATCTATTTTTTTTCCCGCGGCACACTGAATCTATTTTTTTTTCCGCGGCACACTGAATCTATTTTTTTCCGCGGTACACCTAAAAAAGAATTTTTGATGGTTACGTAAAAAGAGGAAAATTGAAGTTTCGTTAAATGCATTTTATTTAAAATAAATATAATAATAAATATAATTAATCATAACTCGATGTTTGTTTTAAATATTTGTCCATTCTATGGCTTGAAATAATCAAAAATTAATACCAAAATTTGGAAAAAAGCTTGATAAATACTTACAAGATCCCAGTTGATAAAATCTGAAAGATTTTTATTAAAGCACGTCGATAACACAAATCAAATCAAAATGAAATCTTTGGAATATCTAGTGTCAATTTGAAAATCTCTCGCGGCACACAGTTTGCGAGACACTGCTCTAATCCTTACCCTTCCCTCGGTGAGAAAGGCGATAACCGATGGGCTTGGCTGGAATCTGTAGAATGGCATGTTATGCCATGGTTTGCTGTGCACCCAAAAAACACGACACTGCATTACTTTGATGGGAGGCTGGCATCAGTTTCCTAATTCTTCTCAACCTTCTCAGACCTTGGATTTGTTGTGACTTGTTTTGACTATATTGTCTAAAAAATAGTGCCATCCAGAGGTAAAACAACACACCCTACTGATTAAATAAAAAAAGTAAATTGATAAATAAAAATTTGTATAAAAGTGCGTTGTAGACCAAATCTACGGCTTAAAAGAAAATACAGTCGCTCAAAAAAATATCCGAACACTATGGTTGATTACAGAATTCAGAAAAAATATCTGAGAACGATTTTTTTTTTTAGAAATTAGTGATCTGGCAACCTTCGTGTCACGTGACACGAAGGTTGCCGGATCACTAATTTCTAAAAAAAAAGTCGTCGCCAGATATTTTTTCTAAATTCTGTAATCGACCATAGTGTTCGGATACTTTTTTGAGCGACTGTAGGTGGTCATATTATTTTGATACTAGATCGTGTGGGCTCACTCACAAAAATATTGAGCGTGTGCAGCTACCGTTCACAGCAAACTGGAGCGTGTGCAGTAACTGCACACGCTCCAGTTTGCTGTGAACGGTAACTGGAGCGTGTACAGTTGCTGTACACGCTCCAGATATTTTTCCTGAATTCTGTAATCACGTGACACGAAGGTTGCCAGATCACTGATTTCTAAAAAAATCGTTGCCAGATATTTTTTCTGAATTCTGTAATTTGTGTAATTTATTAAAGCACGTCGATAACGCAAGTCAAGCCATAGCGTTGGGATACTTTTTTGGGCGACTGTACAAGCATCAAGAGTCAGAGAGGCATTCAACAAGTGCATAGTTAATAAACAAATTTTTTAACAACTCTGTTTTTACGGTATTTGTTCTCTTGTGGTTCCGACATGTTCCATCTGCCATAACAGAGTGACTGATAAAGCAATAATAGTACTCCAAGGACTCATAATTGAATTATTTACAGAAATAAATGAATTTGCGAGCGGTCTTTTTGGTCCCCGACAAACTAGCCAGAATCCTCTTGGGAAAACAGAGTTCCATAACTCACCTGCAAAGAGATGATCAACATCTATTCATAGCAATTGTTGCAAGCACACAGAGTAATGAAAAAGAGGATAAATACGCAAAGTTTGCACATTCTCACTATGGATCAGTCGGTAGCGCGCCAGGCTCGTAATCTGTAGTTCCCAGGTTCGAGTCCCAGTTGGGTCAGCGCTGAGATTTATCTCCTCAAAATTCCCTTCCCTGCCCACGGTCAGTAGAGGACACCGATGGGCTTGGCCCAGCTGGGTAGGCGTTGAGTTTTAACTCCGCAAAATTCCCTGTCGTGCCCATGATCAGTAGGGGACACCGATGGGCTTGGAAAGGCCACCGTCCGTCGGATGGGACGTTAAGCCGTGTCCCCGTGTGCGGAAGTGGGCTTGGCCCAACTGGGTCAGCGTTGAGATTTATCTCCGCAAAACTCCCCGCCTGCCCACGGTCAGTAGGGGACACCGATGGGCTTGGAAAGACCGCCGTCCGTCGGATGGGACGTTAAGCCGTGGCCCCGTGTGCGGGAGAGATATACCCTGTGCACGTTAAAGAAACGCTGGGTGGCCTTGACGGGAGGCTACCATCTGTCTCCCAACAGCTGTTCCAGTGGGTTCCCTCCCCCAACCTTCTCTGAGCCTTAGCGGTCCTTGTGACTTGGCCATTTAGCCCATGGTGTGCAAAAAAGTGCCTCTCAGAGGTAAAACAACCCAACTCACTATGGACGCCAGAGGTTAAGTGACATGACAGGTAGGCATTCCAAATAAATGCAATTTCCTTCCACACTTTATGGAACATATCAGGAGTATTTGACTGATAGTGATAGGTTCCCAGGTTGGAATCCCAACTGCTCTAGAGTTGAGATTTATTCCCGCTAAACCCCACCTTGCCTCTTTATATAATTTTTATCCATCACGTGACGAGCAGACTGAAAGTCTGGTCAAATATTTTTCCGGAGGAAGGTAGGACAGCGTGGATGGATGATGGCTTCGTTGCCATAGATACAGGGTGGAACTGAAAGGATTAAGAGGCAACAATTCGGAAGACTCCTTTGCTGTAATTTGTTGCTGCAGGCACTCTGCTATCAGATTTTTAAATTTCGCGCAAGATCTTTTACAATATTTATTTTAATGTCGGTATTTTTAGAGGGCCCTACTAGGAGATTCGTAAAATGCGAAAT
This sequence comes from Ryuthela nishihirai, assembly GCA_038380435.1. Classification (NCBI taxonomy): domain Eukaryota; kingdom Metazoa; phylum Arthropoda; class Arachnida; order Araneae; family Heptathelidae; genus Ryuthela; species Ryuthela nishihirai. The sequence continues at coordinate 74,181,593 of JAWZYU010000004.1, read as the reverse complement.
CGTAATGTTCCGTCAATACCTATAGAAATCAAAAAGATTTATTAACAAAAAATTAAATTAGCTTTAAAAACACAAAGTTTGAATGTGTGCAGAAAGTCAGACAGACGAAAAAGTGTAAACATTAGCTCATTTTTTTTCTGAAACGTTTAGCTTAAAAGAAAAGAAAAAGTGAGAGGTTAAGAAAGGTCTCCAGACTTTTTCTTTTTCCCAAGTGAGTTGCATTAAAGTGTCAAACCTTTAAGAAAAGCGTAACTTGAAATCGAAAAGTGAATAAAAACGTTACCAACCAAATCAAGAAATTGATTAAATAGGACAAATAAATGCAGCTTTCAATCTTACATTACACATCGAACATCGGACGACGGATGGCTTAGGCGGTAGCTCATTAGGCTCTTAATCTGCAGTTCCAGGTCCGAGTCCTGTCTGCTTTAAGCTTTATCTCCGCTAAACCTAGGTCGGGGGTGGCTCAGTCGGTAACGCGCCAGGTTCGTAATCTGCAGTTCTCAGGTTCGAGTGCCAGCTGGGTCAGCGTTGAGACTTATCTCCGCATAACTCCCCGCTCTGCCCGCGGTCAGTAGGGGACACCGATGAGCTTGGAAAGGCCGCCGTCCGTCGGATGGGACGTTAAGCCGTGGCCCCGTGTACGGGAGAGCCATACCCTGTGCACGTTAAAGAACACGCTGGATGGCCTTGACGGGAGACTACCATCTGTCTCCCAACAGCTGTTCCAGTGGGTCCCCTCCCCCAACCTTCTCTGAGCCTTCGGGGTTCTTGTGACCTGGCCATTTAGCCCATGGTGTGGGGGCGTGGGTGGCTCAGTCGGTAGCGCGTCAGGCTCGTAATCTGCAGTTCCCAGGTTCGAGTCCCAGCTAGGTCAGCGTTGAGACTTATCTCCACAAAACTCCCCGCCCTGCCCGCGGTCAGTAGGGGACACCGATGGGTTTGGTAAAGGTCGCCGTCCGTCGGATGTTGCGTTAAGCCGTGGCCCCATGTGCGGAAGAGCCATACCCTGTGCACGTTAAAGAACACGCTGGATGGCCTTGACGTTAAGCTACCATCTGTCTCCCAACAGCTGTTCCAGTGGGTCCCCTCCCCGAACCTTCTCTGAGCCTTCGGGGTCCTTATGACTTAGCCATTTAGCCCATGGTGTGCAGAAAAGTGCCGCTCGGAGATAAAGCAACTCAATCTCCGCTAAACCTGCACCCTGCCCTTGGTCAGAAAGTAGACAGCGATGGGCTACGAAAGACAGCTTTCCGTCTGATGTCACGTAAAAGCCGTGACTCGTGTGCAGCAGAGTCAGACCCGAGCACATTAAAGAACACGGGAGAAGGCCTTCACGGAATTCTTTCATCTGTCTCTAACAGCTTTCCAGTGGATCCCCTTTCACTTTTTTTAATAATAATAATTGAATCTTTATTTTCTCATAATAATGCGTTACAGAACGATTTGTCCCTCAAAGCTGCGTAGCTTGTATGCAGGAAATATAAGAGTTACAATATTTATTTAAGTAAAATAATTTGAGGGAAAAAATAACGAAAAAAGTAAATAAATGAGTGTAAAATTTAAAAAAAATGGATAGTAAAATCATCTCAGTTCAGTTCAGTTTTATTATAATAATAAGGTTACGAACAACATATATTTGTAATAATCTTATTAACCCAAGAGCATCTAAGCTCATGTAGGTTAATTTACAAATTATTTAAATACATAATTTTGGCAACATTGACACTCAACTTTACATAAAGAAAAAAATATATATACAAAAACAACACAGAATTTATTGAAACGAATTAATATTTTTTTTTACTTTAACACTGAAAACAGACTGCCTGCATTTGTAATGGTCATTAGATAATTAGCAGTGAGAGATCTGAAATGCATAAAATTAGTTTCATTTCGAATTATAATCGGTAAAGAATTAAAAATATTAGGGGCCAAATAATCAAAGTGTTTGTGCATAATTTCTTTATTTGCAAGTGGTAACAGAAACCTTTTCCCATCATCTCGCACAGAATAATTTGTATAATGCAGCACTGCATTATTGTTTTTAAAGAAGTAATTTAATGTTCTATAAACAAATAAATGTCTCAGTGGAAATACACCTGAAATGGTATACTTACAAAAGATGGTAACAGTTTTATATTTATTTGGTAAAATTTGGAATATAAATTTATTTTGATTGAGATTAGACTCCTTAATGATGAAATGTATGTTCCTCCCCAACTTGTAATACCATACTGTATAGCAGACTGGACCCAAGATTTGTATAACATTATTAACATTTTATTACTGAGGATTTTTTTTAAATAATAAAATTTATATAACATCTGTCTAAGTGTGTTTGTTAGTTTTCCAATATGCATTTTCCAACTTAGGGAGCTATCAATAGGTATAGCAGACTTTGAACCTGTTCAATTTCTTCACAGCAACAAGCTGAGTAATTATTGCATGATAATGTAAACAATTTTAATTTAATCAAATTTGGATTGTATGATTTCTTTTTTAGGTTAAATAGAATATAATTAGTCTTTTTCGTATCCAACCATTTCATCACACATTTTAGATCAGTGTTCATGTTATAAAGGAGATTTTCCTGAGAATCAGCACATAAAGTTAATCATCTGCAAAAGTGTTAATATAGCTATTTATTTTTAATTTACATAGATCATTTATGAATATCAGAAACAAAGTTGGTCCCAGGACTGAACCTTGTAGTACGCCACGTGAAATATGTTTTGGATTACTAAGTGTATTAAAAAGACTAACACATGGCGTTCTGTGCTGTAAGTAGTCTTTAAACCATTTTAACACCACGAATGCCAATATTTTCTAGTTTGCTAATTAAAATTTCGTGATCAACGGTGTCAAAAGCTTTCTCCAAGTCCATAAATACGGACAGAGTAAATTGATTATTGTCTATGGAATGAAACACCTTGACGTATAATTCAACAATGCAGTTTCTGTACCTGTACCTTTCCTAAACCCAAATTGGTTTTCAGAGAGAAAATTAAAACTGTCTAAAAAATTTATCAGTCTATTATTAACTAATTTTTCTAATATTTTTGAAAAAACTGGGAGAAGAGATATCGGTCGATAATTCTTAAAACCATTTTTATTTCCCTTTTTGTAAACTGGAATTACAATAGCTTTCTTCATTAAATCTGGAAAAGTGCCAGTTTCGAAAGATAAATTACAAATGTGAACCAATGGTTGAATCAAGTTAAAAGAACATTTTTTAACAGCAATAATGGAAATATTGTCATTACCCAGCAGATTGGATTTAACGACAATAATGGAAATATTGTCATACCCAGCAGATTTTTTTTTTTAAATCCTTTTATAATGTCAGTCAATTCCTTTCTACAAGTTGGAGCTAAAAACATGGATTTGACATTTTTACTCATATGGCTATCTGGTTACATAGTTCACAAAGCTAGAACGCAAACAAATGTGTATGATATTAAACATTTGTGTTAGTGATGAAAATTGGTCAGGCAGGCTGTGATTCAGTTAATCCGAATGGTTGCAGTCTTGAGCAGGTGTCACGGTTTAATTATCTTGGGAGCTATGTAACAGATAATGGTGATGTGCGGCATGAGATTAACAGACGAATAGGGATTGCTGCCGGGACTTTTAAGAATCTATGGAGAGTGTGGAGAAATAGGCGTATACACCTAAAGACTAAAATTAGACTGTATAATAGTTTGGTTCTTTCTAGGGTTAGTTATGGTAGTGATACTTGGACACTTTGTAAACAAGATAGCAGGAAACTAGATGCTTTTGATTCCAGATGCTTTTGATTCCAGATGCTTACGCAGTATCTTGGGCATTAGGTGGTTCAACTTTGTAACTAATGATGAGGTTAGGCAAAGGAGTTTGCAACCTCCTTTAAGCAGCATATTGTGCAGAGAGAGACTCCGTTGGTTTGGCCATGTTGCCCGTATGAATAATTATAGATTGGCGAATAGGGTTATGAACAGTGTGCCTAGGGCCTCAGAAAGAAGGGGAGACCTAGGATGCGGTGGGCAGACAATGTCAAACAGGACCTTGTTAGAATTGGTGTGCAGTGGCCAGATGCAGTAGATGTAGCTCAGGATAGACTTGCTTGGAGAACTAAATTGCACTGTCTGGTCGGACCTCCGTAGCCCATGGCTGCTTGAGGATGATGATGAACTATAGACAGAAATGAAAATATCAATTGACATGCTATAAATATTTCCTTTCTTCGAGTCTTTGAGTCCCTTGTGACCTAGACATTTAGACAACTGAAAACTTATTACTAAAAAAAAATATCTAATTCAGGAATTAGGGGAAACTTATTTCCTTGGATTAAAAGTTATTTTCAAATAGAAAACAAAGAGTAAAGATAAAGGATACCTTCTGTAATAAATTACCTATTGAAATTGGGGTTCCACAAGGTTCAGTATTAGGCCTTTTATTATTTCTAGTATTTGTTAACGACATATGCAACTTTGATTTTAAAGGGAAAAATAATTGCATTTGCAGATAACATGGCATTAACTTATTCAGGAAGTGAAAATGAAATTATGCAAAAAATAAATTCTGCCTTACTAAATTTCAGACATTGGTTTAACAGAAATAAAATGTTCTTAAACGTTTCTAAGATTAAATATGTAAATTTTAGATTAAGAATAAATAAAGGGAGACTTTTTTCGAAACAAAATTATACATCGCAAGTTAAATTGTAATAAAAAAAATTTGACATTGTGACAAAATTGAATAAGTGGAAACAATAAAATACCTGGGAGTAATCATAGACAGATAATTATCTTGGGAACCACAAGTAGCGGACGTTTTATAAAAATTAAATTCTATTTTTCCAAAAATTTATTTTATGAAGAATTTCGTTGACATTTCTACCTTGTCAATAATTTACAATGCTTGGGTAATGTCTTATCTCTCACATGGTATTCTATCATGGGGAGGAACGTTTTCGTCTACTATTATACCATTACAGTACTCCCAAAACCATATACTTCAGTGTATGAGTAAATTAAAGAAGGGTTGGATTGTTTTACCTCTGAGAGGCACTTTTTCGCACACCATGTGCTAAATGGCAGGTCACATGGACCCCGAAGGCTCAGAGAAGGTTGGGGGAGGGGACCCACTGGAACAGCTGTTGGGTTGGGTTGTTTTACCTCTGAGCGGCACTTTTTTGCACACCATGGGCTAAATGGCCAGGTCACACGGACCCCGAAGGCTCAGAGAAGGTTAGGGGAGGGGACCCACTGGAACAGCTGTTGGGAGACAGATGGTAGCCTCCCGTCAAGGCCATCCAGCGTGTTCTTTAACGTGCACAGGGTATGGCTCTCCCGCACACGGTGCCACGGCATAACGTCCTATCCGACGGAAGGCGACCTTTCCAAGCCCATCGGTGTCCCCTAATGACCGTGGGCACGGCGGGGAATTTTGCGGAGTTAAATCTCAACGCTGACCCAGCTGGGACTCGAACCTGGGAACTACATATTACGAGCCTGGCGCGCTACTGACTGAGCCACCCCCGCCCCAGTAAATTAAAGAAGTATGAGCAAGTAATAAGAATATATTATAATTAAAAAATTTTTCAAATAAGAAAATTACTTTTTTATTGCGCTAAGTCATCTGAAGAACAATTGAAATCCACAATTAGTTAGAATATCTGCGATAGACACTCGACAATCTAAAAATTTATTTCTAAAAAATATTACTCTTAATAAAAATCTAATTACCAAATACTCTGGGTTCGAGCCGCGGATAAGGCATGGATGTATGTGTCGTTTTTCTGCTGAGGTCCTGCCATCCTCTCAGACCTTCTACTATGGCTATAAACTGACAGGCTCCTGTCAGACCTCTGTGACAAGCACCTGCTTGAGGGGGTATTTATTTTATTTTTTTAAATTTTTAATGTTTTAGCAAATGAAATAAGGAAATAATTAATATTAAAACTTATATTAAGGAAGTTAAAAATTGGATATTAAATATTGAGAATATTAATGTATTGTTCTAATCGGAACCGTGAGTTAATTGAAACCATGTGATTTAGCTCTCCAAACTCTTTTACTGAGCTGTAATTTACGTTTGTTTACATATCTAGACTGTTTGTGTATAGATGAATTTAGTTATGTTAAATAATATCCACATGCGAGTCATACTGTTGTGGATAAGAAAAATTGGACTCGAAAATGTATCTATATGCAGGCATTACTATATATTTAGTGCTGGAAACTACGTCTACGTTGGTATTATAATGTAATTACAGTAATTGTAATTTTGCGTAACATGTGCAGTGAAATGGTGCTGTATGTGATCGTCGTTCTTGAAAATGCAATGTAAAGTTACTTTCATATTCCAATTTTGTTGGGGGCGGGGTTGACTCAGTCTGTAGCGCGCCAGGCTCGTAATCTATAGTTCCCAGGTTCGAGTCCCAGCTGGGTCAGCGTTGAGATTTATCTCCGCAAAATTCCCCGCCCTGCCCACGGTCAGTAGGGGACACCGATGGGCTTGGAAAGGCCGCCGTCCTTCTGATGGGACGTTAAGCCGTGGCCCCGTGTGCGGGAGAGCCATACCATGTGCACGTTAAAGAACACACTGGATGGCCTTAACGGGAGGCTACCATCTGTCTCCCAACAGCTGTTCCAGTGGGTTCCCTCCCCCCAACCTTCTCTGAGCCTTCGGGGTCCATGTGACCTGTCCATTTAGCCCATTGTGTGCAAAAAAGTGCCGCTCAGAGGTAAAACAACCCAACTCTATGGCATATAAACTGACAGGTTCCTGTCAGATTTCGGAGGCAAACAACTGTTTAAAGGGATGTTTATTTTAAATTGTGCCAATTGGAGTGTCAATCGAAGTCTCAATTGTAATGTCAGTTGGAGTGTCAATTGGAACCTCAATTGACACAATTGTTTGAATTGCCAATTGTTTTTTCAATTAGTTTGTCAATTTTGCCAATTGCTTTGTTAATATAATGGGTTGTCAAATGTGTAACTTTTATTGTTAATTGTGCCCATTGCTTTACCAATTGGACTGTCAAATTTTGTCAATTTTTGTGTGAATTAGGTTGTCAATTTTGCTAATTACTTGTCGATTGCATTGTCAATTGTTTAAACTTGATTGGAATTGTGTCAACTGCTTAGTGAAATGGATTGCCAAATGGGCTGTTAAATTTGTCAATTATGTTGTCAATTTTATCAATTGCTTATCAACCTACTTGTCAATTAGGCTGCCAATTGAGTCCAGTTGCTTTGCCAATTATGTTAATTAGAATGCCAAGTGAGGTGTCAATTGTGACAATCGGAAATCTGTTTAAATCTGTTTTTTCAACAATATTCGCGCAGTATTTGAAGAGTTATTGAAGCTAGAATATTTCACAAGATCGATGAGCCATGACAATTATCCTCAGATATTGAACTTATTATTTAAGTATTGTTCTAAAACAGTGAATGAATGTGCATTTTAGAAGCTTGTATAATGACTATTTCATTATACAGTTATGAATGTATCTTAATAATTGTATATTATCGAAATCAATTCAGGTGACAATTATATCATTTGAGGCGTCAATTGGGGTATCAATTGGAGTGTCCATTGGAATGTCAATTTTGTTAATTGGAGTGTCTATTGAGGTGTGAATTTTGTCAGTTGGAGTTTCAATTGAGGTATTGGTTGTGCCAATTGGACTGTCAATTGTGTAAATTGAATGTCACTTGGAGTGTCAATTGTGTAAATTGAGTGTCACTTGGAGTGTCAATTGTGTAAATTGAGTGTCACTTGGAGTGTCAATTGTGTAAATTGAGTGTCACTTGGAGTGTCAATTGTGTAAATTGAGTGTCACTTGGAGTGCCATTTGAGATGTTAATTGTGCCAATTGGGTACCAATTGAGATGTTAATTGTGCCAATTGGAGTACCACTTGAGATGTTAATTGTGCCAATTGGAGTGTCAATTGAGGTGTGGAATGTGTCCAATTGAGATGTTAATTGTGACAATTGCAGTGTCAGTTGAGGTGTGGAATGTGTCAATTGAGGTGTGGATTGTGTCAGTTGGAGCGTCAATGGAGTTTTAATTGTGTCAATTGGAGTGTTCGTTCAAAAACCTCTATAAATTATTTTAAATAATCTATTCCTGGAATATCCTGTTATTAATTACATGTAAAGATATAAAAATGAGTGCTTACAGATACAATCGTCAGATAAATGAATAAATTAATTAAAGTTTGACATTATGTAACATATGAAAATAATTGTTAATAGTTTTTGAAATAGATAACCAAGGGATTAACATTTGTTGAAAACATTTAATGAGGAAACATGATTTATAATTATAGCGTGAGCTCTCTTAAGGTTAAGCCTACGTGCAGAACTTATGTATTTGCAAAATCTATAATTTGAATGAGTGCAAAAAAGGTGCTGCTCAGAGGTAAAAACCAGCCGAACTTAAGCAACGTATTGGAAAAGATAATGTTATTTTTTAATCTTGTAATTTAGCCTAAAAAGTTCCAATTGTTATTTCTCTCATTATAGTTTTCCAATATCCAGAGTTTATATGAAATTTGACGATTGGATATCTATAAATAGAGCCTTAAGCGAATGACAAAATTCTCTCCGCATCCTAAAATCGTTATCAGCATCCGTGTATAATGATGGCTAATATCAACCGTCTAAAATTTTAAAAAATGTTTGCGAGTAAATGAAATTAAACGATTTATTAATGATTAATATTTAACTGAAATACCATTGATGAAAAAATAAGTTTCTCCTTTCGGCACATACATAAAAGTTAAGACAAATGGTAGCCCAGAACAAAGAAAAAGCGTTGGTTGTTTGTTTTTTTAATATATACGTCGTGGTCAAATTATTATGAACACTGCATTAGGCGCGCATTACCATGAAGTATGCTAATGTATACAAAATTTCTCATTGATGTAAGTATTTTAGGTCACTAGGTTGGGTTGGGTTGTTTTAACCTCTGAGCGGCACTTTTTTTCACACAATGGGCTAAATGGCCAGGTTACATGGACCCCGAAGGCTCAGAGAAGGTTGGGAGGGAACCCACTGGAATAGTTGTTGGGAGACAGATGGTAGCCTCCCGTCAAGGCCATCCAGCGTGTTCTTTAACGTGCACAGGTGTGGCTCTCCCACACACGGCCCACGGCTTAACGTCCCATCCGACGGACGGCGGCCTTTCCAAGCCCATCGGTGTCCCCTACTGACCATTGACAGGGCGGGGAGTTTTGCGGAGATAAATCTCAACGCTGACCCAGCTGGGACTCGAACCTGGGAACTACAGATTACGAGCCTGACGCGCTACCGACTGAGCCACCCCCGCCCCTAGGTCACTAGAAAGTCATAGAAGTCGTAAAGGATAGTCAAGTGCGGCATGGATGAAGCGGCTGATCTGATGGAGTTTTAAAGGGGACTCTTCGTTGGAGCGAGATGCGCTAGAGCATTCGTAACAGAGGTGATGGAACGCAGCGGAAAATCACGGGGCACAATATCCGAACTGTATGAAAAATGGCAATGGTCTCAAATAATGAATCCGCCAATCGTGAAAAATACGGAAAGAAAAAAGAGTCTGATAGACAGGGACAGGCGTTTGTAGGCACACAACCCCCCCCCCCCCCCGTAAAATAGAACTGATACAGTTGATCAACTAACAGAAATGATGACTAGAAGTACTTCAAATACCATTTCAACCAGTACGTCAACAGAGAATTGAAAACTTTGAAATGTGGGAATCGTACAATGATACAAACGACAAAATATTAGATAGGTGTTCGTAATAATTTGACTAGGCAGTGTCTTTTTTAGTTCTTTTTGTGTGTGTCTTACTGCAGAAGGAAGTTTAAGGAGCGAGCCACAGAGAGGCGAAAACCGTTTGAAAAAAATTTTCTTTGATGTTAGGCAGGTCGTAAAATAACAATCTGATTTTTGTAAGATTGGGAATCGAACCCAGACTAACCTCACTCTAAGCGTTCTGCCTTCTACCATAAGCATCCGATGTCCCATTAACAACGAGGGAAAAATAGCCCAAATGATACGATGAAGAAGCGAATAATGATATGCATTTCTCAACACCCCATCAGTATTTGAATATCTTCTATAAATTTCCCTTTGCTCAAAATCCGATCCGACTTCAGGGCGGGGGTGACTCAGTCGGTAGCGCGCCAGGCTCGTAATCTGTAGTTCCCAGGTTCGAGTCCCAGCTGGGTCAGCGTTGAGATTTATCTCCGCAAAATTCCCCGCCGTGCCCACGGTCATTAGGGGACACCGATGGGCTTGGAAAGACCACCGCCCGTCGGATGGGACGTTAAGCCGTGGCCCCGTGTGCGGGAGAGCCATACCCTGTGCACGTTAAAGAACACGCTGGATGGCCTTGACGGAAGGCTACCATCTGTCTCCCAACAGCTGTTCCAGTGGGTCCTCTCCCCCAACCTTCTCTGAGCCTCCGGGGTCTATGTGACCTGGCCATTTAGCCCATGGTGTGCAAAAAAGTGCCTCTCAGAGGTAAAACAATCCAACGTTAAAGAACACGCTGGATGGCCTTGACAGGAGGCTACCATCTCTCTCCCAACAGCTGTTCCAGTGGGTCCCCTCCCCCAACCTTCTCTGAGCCTCCGGGATCCATGTGACCTGGCCATTTAGCCCATGGTGTGCAAAAAAGTGCCGCTCAGAGGTAAAACAACAACCCAACCCGTTCCGACTTTCAGCAGTTTTCGTCGCAATGTCATCCTGTTTTCGTTTGCGCAGCACCAGAAGTTGGCGTTGTCCTCTCTTCTCGCAAACATTGGTCGAAGAACATTGATCTTGGCTCGGCGTTAAAGCGCCCGGTGCGAGGTAAGGCCGCGTTCTCTGGTGACGGGAACCTCTCCGGTGAAAGAGGAAACCACGTCGACTCCTCGGATTGCACTTTTCGCTTCAAAAGCTCCTTTCACTGCGATGGATCAATCTGCAATGCAAATGAAGTAAAGATCACATTACAGCCGTTTGAGGATCCATTTCCGGCTTGCTTACTTCCGAACATTCCCATTCTGGTTCTTTAATGCATGCATCTGTGATTCCTTATTTTTCATACTTTTTGACAAGAAATGCCTTAAAAGATATTCTGCTATTCTTCTCCCGACTACGAAAGATATTTTTTTTTCCTTTGAGCTTTTCTTTCAAAGCAAAGAAAGGCACTTGTTTTTTTTTACTTTCTTGGCGTTTTTTTTTGTTGGAGAACGAAGTTAAGGGTAAATAATATTTCATCGTCAGGTCATTGCGATAGTGATTTGCTGTTTGGGTATTATTATAAATGACATTTATTGCAATTAAGTTTAGAAGAAATTTAGAGTTGGGTTGTTTTACCTCTGAGCGGCACTTTTTTGCACATCATGGGCTAAATGGCCAGGTCACATGGACCCCGAAGGCTCAGAGAAGGTTGGGGGAGGGGACCCACTGGAACAGCTGTTGGGAGACAGATGGTAGCCTCCCGTCAAGGCCATCCAGCGTGTTCTTTAACGTACACAGGGTATGGCTCTCCCGCACACGGGGCCACGGCTTAACGTCCCATCTGACGGACAGCGGCTTTCCAAGCCCATCGGTGTCCCCTACTGACCGTGGTCAGGGCGGGGGAATTTTGCGGAAATAAATCTCAACGCTGACCCAGCTGGGACTCGAACCTGAGAACTACAGATTACGAGCCTGGCGCGCTACCGACTGAGCCACCCCCGCCCCTCTAAATAGAAGGTCTGCAAGGATCCCAGAGGATTAGAGAAGATTTGGGGTAGTTGACCCACTGAACAACTTTTAGGAAAGATGGTAATCTCCCGTCAATCCATTCAGCGTGCTCTTTAACGTGCAGAAGGTCTGGCTTTCCCACACACGGGGGCCATGGCTTTACGTCTGATCCGACGGCCTTTCCAAGCCCATCGGTGTCCCCTACTGACCGTGGGCAGGGCGGGGGAATTTTGCGGAAATAACTCTCAACGCTGACCCAGCTGGGACTCGAACCTGAGAACTACAGATTACGAGCCTGGCGCGCTACCGACTGAGCCACCCCCCGCCCCTCTAAATAGAAGGTCCGCAAGGATCCCAGAGGATTAGAGAAGATTTGGGGTAGTTGACCACTGAACAACTTTTGGGAAAGATGGTAGTCTCCCGTTAATCCATTCAGCGTGCTCTTTAACGTGCACAAGGTCTGGCTCTCCCACACACGGGGGCCATGGCTTTACGTCTGATCCGACGGGCGTCGGCCTTTCCAATCCCATAGGTATGCCCTACGGACTGAGGGAGTTCCCCTGCATGCAGAAGAACCTTAACCAGTGCACGTTAAAGAACAAGCTCAATGGCCTTGATGGGAGGCTACCATCTGTATCTTAACAGCTGTCTTGGGTGTTCCCTTCCCCAACCTTCTATGATCCTTTTGGGTTCTTGTTGCGTGGCCATTGAACCCATTGTGTATAAAAAAAGTGCCGCTTAGAGTTAAAAAATTCAACTTAACTGTCGCACCAGTCTGAAATAAACCTGATGTTCTACAATCAATCGAAATCAAACAGGTTCAAATATCGCATTAAACTATGCGAACTTAGATTTGAATGGTTCACTGTCGCGTGGCATGCATAAATTCTACCTTAAGACGTAAAAAATGTAATTCCTGATTTTTTTTTTATATAATAATATATATTTATTTCCATTCTCATTTACAGAAGCATTACACGCAAAAATTTGCCATCAAATTTCGGTGGAAATTGCAAATGGAAAATAATATAAAATAAAAAAAAAACGATTAAAAATAAAAAAACTGACACAAACATACATTTTACAAGTATTTCTGTGTAATCTAGGAGTTACAAAACAACTCTTACAGATTACAAAAACAAAATTCTACTGTAAACAAAAAACTTTGGCAATGGATAAAAAAACTAAGAAATTACATTAAAAGCGTCTTCAATATCTTCAGTATTTACCAAAAAATTTTGTTTTTTTTTCTTAAAATTACAATCACTTTTTTCTTCTTTTATACTATTTGGTAAAGAATTATATAATTTTGGTGCAATAAAATTAAAATGCTTATGCATGATTTCTTTTTTTGATTTCACAACATGAAACATGTTTGTAGAACATCTGGTATCGTATGGGATGAACCGTTTTTCGATCCAATTGTTGTTTTTATGTAGATACAAAAGACTTCTATATAAATATAACTTTCTCAAGGGTAATATATTATTGCTTATGTAATGATAATTTGCATTGCTAATATTGCTATTTGAAACTAGTTTTACAATTTTATTTTGCAATTTCACTAGAGGGAGTAGGTTTGATATATAATCTCCCCCCCCCCCCAACATGTGATTCCCTAGCTTAAAATTGAGTGAACCCAAGCGAAATAAACTAAAATTAACAACTTCTTATGAGAACATGATTTAAGATAATATAACGTGTACAAAATAAATCTTAATTTTTTACACACTGTATCTACATGTTTCTTCCATTTTAGATTTTGTTCAACATAAAATGCCTAGATATTTAACACTTTCAACTTGTTCGATAGTTTTACATACACAACCATTTACCAAATTACAACCAGAATTATGGTATTTTATGACAACCTCTTTACTTATATTCAATAAGCCGAAACAGATAAAATTAGTTTTATCCACATTTATTTGCAGTTTATTACTACTAAACCAGTTTCTTATGCTTTTTAAGTCATTGTTTATCTTGAACACTAACTCATTATTAGTTTCAGTCGAGTACACTATCGCTGTGTCATCCGCATAAGCTGTGATTTTGCCGAATAAATTTCAATTGCAAAAATCATTAATATATATTAAAAACAATACTGGTCCAAGAATAGAACCTTGCGGTACACCACCATTCAAAACAAGCATATTACTTTCCAGTTTATGTATAGCCACATATTGTTTCCTGTTTTCCAAATATGATTTAAACCAATTGAAAGCAAGTCCTCTTATTCCTATTATACTTAATTTTTGCATTAAAATTTCATGATTTATTGTGTCGAAAGCTTTTTTTACGTCAATAAATAAGGCTAAAGTTTTCCTGTGTTCATTTACACTGTTATAGATGTTGCCGGTAAGTTGTAACATAGCATGTTCTGTACCCAATTTATCTCTAAATCTAAACTGTTTATTTGATAAGAAATTATATTTCGATAGAAATTTCATTAATCTCTCTTTCATGAGTTTTTCAATTATTTTTGAAAAATGAAAGTATGGTTCGTGCTACGTTGTTTGGACTAAAGAGTTGCGGTCCACCAGTTAAAATAAAAAAAAGGCTTAAGACCGTCATTGGCAAAACAATAACATCGAGAGTAAAGAAAACATTCATCGAGAGCGTGTTTCTTAAAACACGGTACGTGTAGACCTGTTCCACTTTCACAAGAAGGAAAAAAGATCTTCAATTTGTTTTTCCTGAACTATCTCTTTTTTTACGCTTCGAGGTGTTGTTCTTGAGTTTTATAATTACTGGATGTTACTGCTGTTATTTCCTTCTTTTTTTTCTTAAATCTCCCATTACCTATTAAAAGCGTGCACCACATGGCTGCAGCAAACTGACATTCATTATTTTTTTCTATATATGGTTCCTTCACACTTCTCTTCAGTCTCAAATTAGTTTCCATGACCCCCTCCCCCTTCAAAAGAGCGGAGTCTCTGCTGAGGCCACCTACGACGATGTAAATAATCTCTTTATTCTTCTAAGAAGACAGAGGAGGGCTTGGGGCAAACATTGATCGGATGAAATTGTTAGTTGCTTTATTCTGCTAAGTGGGCATCTTGGCTGAAGACTGGGGTTAAAATTATATGCTCGCTTTCAACCGTTTAATGTGCTCTTTAGGGGGCGGGGGTGGCTCAGTCGGTAGCGCGCCAGGCTCGTAATCTGTAGTTCCCAGGTTCGAGTCCAAGCTGGGTCAGCGTTGAGATTTATCTCCGCAAAACTCCCCGCCCTGCCTACGGTCAGTAGGAGACCGATGGGCTTGGAAAGGCCGCCGTCCGTCTGATGGGACGTTAAGCCGTGGCTCCGTGTGCGGGAGAGCCACACCCTGTGCACGTTAAAGAACACGCTGGATGGCCTTGACGTGAGGCTACCATCTGTCTCCCAATAGCTGTTCCAGTGGGTCCCCTCCCCCAACCTTCTCTGAGCCTTCGGGGTTCTTGTAGCCTGGCCATTTAGCCCATGGTGTGCAAAAAAGTGCCGCTCAGAGGTAAAACAATCCAATGTGCTCTTTAAGTAAAAAAAAAATAACCGTTACCGTAAAGGATAAAGTAAAAAGCTGAAATCATATTTGCAGCAAAAAATGGAGAGAATTTTTTTTTTCAGAAATATTAACTAATGTTGAGGTTTATTTCTACACGTAATCTGTGTATTTACGATGGATGGATTTTTAAGATTAATAAACGCTTAAGCGTGATCGACCTTCTCATTAACATCTAAATCAATAGCAACAATTGGAAAGTTGCTTCTTCTGAAATATAGATGGCGCAAAGTTCCCCACATCTCAGTAACAGATTTATAAGGTCTTATTCTGAAAGATTTTCTCGTCTGATGCGTGGTGTAATGGTAGCTCGCTCTGGCATGAATCTGCAGAGTTGCGGGGGGGGGGGGGGGGGGGGGGGGTTCAGAAATATTAACTAATGTTGAAGTCTATTTTTACAGGGTTGGGTTGTTTTACCACTGAGCGGCACTTTTTTGCACACCATGGGCTAAATGGCCAGGTCACATGGACCCCGAAGGCTCAGAGAAGGTTGGGGAAGGGGACCCACTGGAAGCTGTTGGGAGACAGATGGCCCGTCAAAGCCATCCAGCGTGTTCTTTAACATGCACAGGGTATGGCTCTCCCGCACACGAGGCCACGGCTTAACGTCCCATCCGACGGACGGCGGCCTTTCCAAGCCCATTGGTGACACCTACTGACCGTGGGCAGGGCGGGGAATTTTGCGCAGATAAATCTCAATACAATAATAATTACATTACACGCTGACCCAGCTGGGACTCGAACCTGGGAACTACAGATTACGAGCTTGGCGCGCTACCGACTGAGCCACCCCCGCCCCCTATTTTTACAGGTAATCTTTATATTTACTATGGATGAATCGCGTATCATTTTCATAATGTAATTAATCGCGTCTGTTTTTAGGCATTTTATTCCCGGAGAAGTATCGGAATAGAACCGGGAGAAGTAATTTCGTAATTTCATTGTTTTTGCTACAGTGTATTTCGTGTTCGACAATGGTTTGATCATGAGAGAAACAGATTTAAAGGGAAAATAAATTTGCAACACATGCTTTTAAATCCGTTGTTCATGTTCGTTGTCTGATTTTTTCAAGATTCGCGCATTAACTGCGTTAATAATGATTTCGTTTACCTCTTTCACCGCCGAAAGTGTGAAAGGAAACTACGTTGATCTTGGAAAGACTGTAGTCCATTGGATGGTAGTTAAGCAGTGCTTCTCTATACAAACCAAATTGGGCTTTGGGTTGGGTTGTTTTACCTCTGAGCGGCACTTTTTTTTTGCACACCATGGGCTAAGTGGCCAGATCACAAGGACCCAGAAGGCTCAGAGAAGGTAGGGGGAGGGGAACAGCTGTTAGGAGACAGATGGTAACCTCCCGTCAAGGCAATCCAGCGTGTTCTTTATCGTGCACAGGATATGGTCTCCTGCAGACTGGTGGGGCGGGGGTGGGCTCAGTGGGTAGCGCGCCAGGCTCGTAATCTGTAGTTCCCAGGTTCGAGTCCCAGCTGGGTCAGCGTTGAGATTTATCTCCACAAAATTCCCCCCCCCCTGCCCACGGTCAGTAGGGAACACCGATGAGCTTGGAAAGGCCGCCTTCCATCAGATGGGACGTTAAACCGTGGCCCCGTGTACGGGAGAGCCATACCCTGTGCACGTTAGAGAACACGCTGGATGGCCTTGACGGGAGGCTACCATCTGTCTCCCAACAGCTGTTCCAGTGGGTCCCCTCCCCCAACCTTCTTTGAGCCTTCGGGGTCCATGTGACCTGGCCATTTAGCCCATGGTGTGCAAAAAAGTGCCGCTCAGAGGTAAAACAACCCAACCCAAATCCTGCAGACTGGACCATGGTTTAACGTCCCATCTGACTTACGGCTGCCTTTCCAAGCCTATTGTGCCCCCTACTGACCAAGGGCAGAGAAGAGAGTTTTGCGGAGATAAATCTCAACGTTGGTCCAGGTAGGACTCGACCCTGGGAAATGCAGATTATCAGCCTGGCCCGCTGCCGACTGAGTCCACCCCCGCCCACCAAATTAGGCTTCAAACATTATCTCTGAGTTATTAAAACTGAGAAAATGCTGATATCAATTTAGTGTGCGTTTTCTTTTGAGGAAAGGAAGAAAAAAAAAACTGAATTCTTGAACTTTTTCTATACAGTCGCTCAAAAAAGTATCCGAACACTATGATTGATTACAGAATTCAGGAAAAATATCTGGAGCGTGTACAGCAACTGTACACGCTCCAGTTACCGTTCACAGCAAACTGGAGCGTGTGCAGTTACTGCACACGCTCCAGTTTGCTGTGAACGGTAACTGCACACGCTCAATATTTTTGTGAGTGGTCCCACACGATCTAGTATCAAAATAATATGATCACCTACAGTCGCTCAAAAAAGTATCCGAACACTATGGTCGATTACAGAATTCAGAAAAAAATCTGGCAAAGATTTTTTTTTAGAAATTAGCGATCTGACAACCTTCGTGTCACGTGACACGAAGTGGCCAGATCACTAATTTCTAAAAAAAATCGTTGCCAGATATTTTTTCTGAATTCTGTAATCAACCATAGTGTTCGGATACTTTTTTGAGCGACTGTACATGCAGTATATTTGCTAAATTTCAAACCTAAGGCGGCATTGATCTAACCTTAGTTTTGAAAGCATTTGTTGAAACAAAACAAATTGAAGTTTCTTTACACAATGAAATGATGCTGCTATGTTTACTAAAAGTTGCAACCTTAAATCTAAAAAAGAAGCTTTATTGAAAGTTTTAAGATTTAGTGAGTAGTCTGTTCATGGGAAAAATCTTGGGAATTTTGCGCGGAATCTATAGAGAAACGAGAACTGAGCCTCCATTTGATCCTAGTGATATTGAACGGAAGAAGTCATAATTGGAATTTGATGACTGCAGAGGGAATCCCGAAAGCAGAGGAAGGTAAAAGCTTATCCTTGTCCACAGAGCCACCATCGTAAATGTCGAATCTTGTAGCAGTTCTCTTATGATGCGGGAGTTTCTTCTTCTCTAGTGGTCCAAAACTTGGTTTTAATCATGATTTTTTTGGCTCTAAAAGTATCCAAAGATTCTTTTCCCTCATTGAGAATCCATTGCGGACACTGCACAGTGTCTTATACATGGTGAACAGTGGTGAAAGAAGCTGGTTCATTTGGGTTGGGTTGTTTTACCTCTGAGCGGCACTTTTTTGCACACCATGGGCTAAATGGCCAGGTTACATGGACCCCGAAGGCTCAGAGAAGGTTGGGGGAGGGAACCCACTGGAACAGCTGTTGGGAGACAGCTGTTTGGAGCCTCCCGTCAAGGCCTTCCAGCGTGTTCTTTAACGTGCACAGGGTATGGCTCTCCCGCACACGGCTCCACGGCCTAACGTCCCATCCGACGGACGACGGCCTTTCCAAGCCCATCGGTGTCCCCTACTGACCGTGGGCGGGGCGGGGAATTTTGCGGAGATAAATCTCAACGCTGACCCAGATGGGACTCGAACCTGGGAACTACAGATTACGAGCCTGGCGCGCTACCGACTGAGCCACCCCCGCCCCAAAAGTAGCTGGTAAGACATTTTTCAGTAGTAGTGTACATAACGATTTTTTTTGCGCTTTAAATGCTCTTAGATAGATAGATAGATAGATAGATAATTTTTATTTCAGATAATGTTTTACAGTATACAAAATCTTTTGAGGTCTCACAAGAGCAGGCCGTTCATGAGATCTCAATATAGAAACAATTTCAATTGTAAACATCAGTCGTCACATTGAATAATACACAAAAAACGAAAACAACTCAAAACAAAGCATTTCTAGTAATCCAGAAGTGTGAAAGTCAGAAAGTCAGAAACATTCAATATCCATGTTACATATAAACAGTTATAGTAGATTAATGCAAAAAAGTTTCCACGTCATCCAGTTTCAAAATGTATTTCTTGAGAACTTTAGAAAACAAATGATAATTCGTGATATTTTTCATGCTGACTGGGAGAGAGGAAAGAAATTTCGGTGCTAAATACAAATAATAGTGCCTAAAAATTTCCTTATGTAATGCAGGAATTTCATAATTTATGTTTTTATCTCGTCGTAATTTGTAATTATTCGTGTCAGTTTTAATGCTATCATTTCTAAAGTAAAAGTATTTAATTATTTCGAAAAAATACTCATAGCGTAAAGGCAAAATTCCTGCTTCTCGAAACAAAGGTAATGAAGGTTGCGTTTTTGGGCTCTTAGTTAATAAGCGAATAAATCTCTTTTGCAGCACTAAAAGTTGTGTAAAATTATTGAAATACATGCCTCCCCAAGATTTTATACCATATGTTAGTTGAGAATGGATTAATGCATAATATAGTGTACACATAAATTTAAATGAAACTAAATGTCTTACAAGATATAAGCGGGCCAGGTTACGGATGACCTTTCTTTTTACCCATGTTACATGAACTTTCCAAGTTAGGCCTGCATCAATCCAAATACCTAAATATTTCACTGACGGCACAAAAGGCATTTGAGGACAATTACAGTGACTTTTCGATGAACAATTCGTATCATGATATTTCAATTTATTGCGGTGCAAAATATCTGTAACAGAACTATTTTTCTTTAAGTAGAAATAAACTGCATTTGTCTTTGTCAGATTAATTGTTAAAAAATTACTCGTGGTCCAGTTTCTAATTAATTCTCGATCACTATTTGCTTGTTTAAAAATAATCGAAGAATCAGAACCGGTATATGTCAGGCAAGTGTCGTCAGCAAAAATAGTTAATTTACCTATTAGGTTAATGGAATCTAGATCATTAATGTAAATAATAAATAATAAGGGACCCAGAACAGATCCCTGGGGCACTCCGTATTCAACTTTAGTCCAAGCACTGTATGTATCTTTTATTTTTACTCTTTGCCTTCTGTTAGCTAAATAACTGCGAAACCAATTCAATGCCACTCCTCTAACTCCAGCAGCTTGTAATTTTTGTATTAATTTTTGATGATTTACCGTATCGAATGCTTTTTTAATGTCCAGAAAGATAGTTAATGCATGATCACTGTTATTCATAGCTGTGTAAATCGTATTTGTTACCTGCAATAATGCATCATCCGTACCCATTTTTTCTCTAAACCCAAACTGATTGCTACTGAGAAAACATTTTTTTCCAGATATTCATATAATTTATTTTTCACTATTTTTTTAAAAATTTTAGATATTACTGAGAGTAATGCAATAGGTCTATAATTCCCTAATTCCTTTGGGTCACCGTCTTTAAAAATAGGAACAATAGTAGCTTTTTTCAAAACATCAGGGAAAATTCCTTGCTCAATGGATAGATTAAATAGATTTACAAGTATTTCGATAAATGTTTCTCCCAACAGATGAATTATTTCTGCGGTTAAGCCATCAAAACCTGAAGATTTATTTTTTGGTAGAAGTAAAATTTGAGTCCTAATATCTTTAGCTATTATTGGCGTTAAGAAGAAAGAACTTACCGCAGTTGATGATTTTCCGTCTCCTTCCCAATCAGCATTTGTTTGAAATAAATCTTTGTTCAAATTCCTTGCAATTCCGGCAAAATAATCGTTGAACAAATTTGCAAATTTACAAGGGTCTTCATCATATTTAATTAACACGTTTTTACTTTTAATTGTACGGGGATAGTTTTCTTTCTCTTTAAAGTTACCACATATTTCATTTATTACATTCCACTGCTTTTTCTGGTTTTTACCTGCTTTGGAAAATTTATTAGTAAAGTATTGTGTTTTTGTTTCCCTTATGGCACTAGTAACAAAATTTCTGTATCGGGAAAATGACAGTTTAAGCGACATATCTGTAGGATTCTTCTTCATTTCCTTATACAGAGTGTTACGATAATTTATTAAAATTGCTAATTCATTTGTCATCCACGGTTTAATTTTCTTAAAACGTTTTTTCTTTACTTTCGTTGAATCATCAATTAAATGGCTTAGTGTATCAATTAAATTTTTAAAAGAAGTATTAACAGAACCGTCAATATATATATCATCCCATTTTATATTTGCAATTAAGATCGTTAATCTTTTTAAATCAACCATTTTTATTTCATCAATATTTAATTTTTGTTCAATTTTAATATCTAAATTAACCTTAACTAAGCAGTGGTCTGTAATTCCAATGTCATCCAGAAATATATTACAGTTATATAATTCTTTGGTTCTAAGAAATACATGACCAATACATGTAGACGAGTTCTCCGTAATTCTGGTTGGCTCTTCTATCGTATTAAGTAAACCATTTTCTGCTAATAGTCCTATATATTCATCAGTGTTTGTGTTGTCATTTAATAAGTTAATATTAATATCTCCAAGATAAAGAACATTAAGGGTATCAAGTGATTCTAGGATTCGGTTTAATTCGGAAATGAAATTAAATACATTTTCAGAAAGAGATCTGTATACAGCCATTAATGTCCACTCTTTGTTTTCAATTTCAAGTTTTAAAACCGCAATGTCTGCGCAATTCATTTGATTGGTTGTTGTATAGCATTAATGTCGCAGCTAACATAAATTAATACTCCACCTGATCTATAATCACCCTACAAAATGAGAAACACTTGGGACCGTCTATTTTGTACAGTGAGACTTCCCATGAGTAGATCCAAATTTCTGTCAATATAATTAATCTGGGTCTTTCCTGAAAAGTCCCCAAGTACGTCAAAAATTCATCAAAATGTGCTCTAGCACTGCATATATTTAACTGAATAAGAGAAAAAATACCAACAACTGAACATTTAATTATAAGAAGCGGAGCTTTATTTAAAGAAGAATTCCTCGATTTTTAATTACATCAGTATAGTTTAAACCATTAGGTACCAAACTGTCGGTACCAAAAATCGGCTTAACGTCCCATCCGACGACGGTGGCCTTTCCAAGCCCATTGTACAATGTTGGTCTGTATCCTATTGACCATGAACAGGGCGGGGAGTTTTGCGGAGATAAGTCTCAACACTGACCCAGCTGGGGCTTGAACCTGGGAACTGCAGATGACGAGTCTGGCGCGCTACCGACTGAGCCATCCCCGTTCCTATTATCTATGACATCATAATCGCTCCAAGAACTTGTCAATATCATTTGTTAAGTCACAGTTGCGTTGTTTGGGTTGTTTTACCTCTGAGCGGCACTTTTTTGCACACCATGGGCTAAATGGCCAGGTCACATGGACCCCGAAGGCTCAGAGAAGGTTGGGGGAGGGGACCCACTGGAACAGCTGTTGGGAGACAGATGGTAGCCTCCTGTCAAGGCCATCCAGCGTGTTCTTTAACGTGCACAGGGTATGGCTCTCCCGCACACGGGGCCACGGCTTAACGTCCCATCCGACGGGCGGCGGCCTTTCCAAGCCCATCGGTGTCCCCTACTGACCGTGGGAAAGGCGGGGAATTTTGCGGAGATAAATCTCAACGCTGACCCAGCTGGGACTCGAACCTGGGAACTACAGATTACGAGCCTGGCGCGCTACCGACTGAGCCACCCCCGCCCCACACAGGTGCGTTAGTTTAGGAACACCTGGCACTGTTTAAATACTGAAAAGGATAACCAGTTTTACCACTGGCGATCTAACGGACCCTATAGTTAGCTAGTTATTCATTGAATCGGTAAAGAGCCAAAAGAAAGAAAAAAATTGTAGTTTACGAGTTTGTTTTCATTTGCCCTTCGTAAAGTTCGTTTCGGGTTAAAAAAGTTCCATTGTACATTGAGGAAAATTACGTCTGTTTTTCTAGGAAAGATTGCGTTTTTCTTAGAATTCAAAGGTATGATGAAAGCATTGCGAAATTATATGGCATTCTGTGATTCTCAGAGGAAAAAACGTAAAAGTTAAAGAAATTGTTTTCCTGAAATGAATAGAATAAAGCAGTTCCGACAACAATGGACGACCTCGCGATTACTGAAATGTCTTCGAAGAGAGCTCATGGTTAAGTTTTCGTTTTCACTGTTGACTTTGTCGTTTCCTTAGCTCATTGTTATTTGCGTTGGCGTCATTAAATGAGGATGACACCCAACAACGTAATCCAAGAAAGATTCACCTTCAGTTGGATGCGGTTCTGTTCAATGAGCAAGACTGCTTTTTGATGTGTCGCTCACTCGGAAAAGAATCTTGAAGAAAAATGTTATGACCTAAAAATTCTTTTTTATTTTGTATTTATACTGATCTGTTAAAATATTAGAGAATTTTCATGTCATGTCAATGGGGATCTAAATTCGAAGCTCTATAACTTCTGAAATATTCATTTAATGAAAAAATGTGATTGGAGATAAATTAAAGATGGGGCGGGGGTGGCTCAGTCGGTAGCGCGCCAGGCTCGTCATCTGTAGTTCCCAGGTTCGAGTCCCAGCTGGGTCAGCTTTGAGAATTATCTCCGCAAAATTCCCCGCCCTGCCCACGGTCAGTAGTGGACACCGATGGGCTTGGAAAGGCCGCCGTCCGTCGGATGGGACGTTCAACCGTGGCTCCGTGTGCGGGAGAGCCATACCCTGTGCACGTTAAAGAACACGCTGGATGGGCTTGACGGGAGGCCACCATCTGTCTCCCAACAGCTGTTCCAGTGGGTCCCCTCCCCCAACCTTCTCTGAGCCTTCCGGGTCCATGTGACCTGGCCATTTAGCCCATGGTGTGTAAAAAAGTGCCGCTCAGAGGTAAAACAACCCAACCTAAATTAAAGATCATAATCAAATCTGTTCAAATCTCGATTTTCAACTATATTCGTTCAGTATTTAAAGAGTTATGGAAGCTAAAATATTTCACCAACAGCAATGCGTCATAAGAATTTAACTGGAATATTAATTATAATAATAATAATATTTATTTTCAATTCTCATTTACAGAAACATTACACACAAAAATTTACCATCAAATTTGGATGGAAAATAGCAAAAGGAAATAATATAAAAAAAATAAAAAAAAAACGATTAAAAATAAAAAAACACACAAACATACATTTTACAAGTATTTCTGTGTAATCTAGGAGTTACAAAACAACTCTTACAGATTACAAAAGCAAAATTCTACTGTAAACGAAAATCTTTGACAATGGATAAAAAAACTAAGAAATTACATTAAAAGCGTCTTCAATATCTTCAGTATTTACCAAAAAAAGTTTGGTTTTTTTCTTAAAATTACAATCACTTTTTTCTTCTTTTATACTATTTGGTAAAGAATTATATAATTTTGGTGCAATAAAATTAAAATGCTTATGCATGATTTCTTTTTTTGATTTCACAACATGAAACATGTTTGTAGAACATCTGGTATCGTATGGGATGAACCGTTTTTCGATCAATTGTTGTTTTTATGTAGATACAACAGACTTCTATATAAATATAACTTTCTCAAGGGTAATATATTTTTGCTTATGTAATGATAATTTACATTGCTAATATTGCTATTTGAAACTAGTTTTACAATTTTATTTTGCAATTTCACTAGAGGGAGTAGGTTTGATATATAATCTCCCCCCCCAACATGTGATTCCATAGCTTAAAATTGAGTGAACCCAAGCGAAATAAACTAAAATTAACAACTTCTTATGAGAACATGATTTAAGATAATATAACTTGTACAAAATAAATCTTAATTTTTTACACACTGTATCTACTTGTTTCTTCCATTTTAGATTTTGTTCAACATAAATGCCTAGATATTTAACACATTCAACTTGTTCGATAGTTTTACATACACAACCATTTACCAAATTACAACCAGAATTATGGTATTTTATGACAACCTCTTTACTTGTATTCAATAAGCCGAAATAGATAAAATTAATTTTTTCCACATTTATTTGCAGTTTATTACTACTAAACCAGTTTCTTATGCTTTTTAAGTCATTGTTTATCTTGAACATTAACTCATTATTAGTTTCAGTCGAGTACACTATCGCTGTGTCATCCGCATAAGCTGTGATTTTGCCAAATAAATTTAAATTTCAAAAATAATTAATATATATTAAAAACAATACTGGTCCAAGAATAGAACCTTGCGGTACACCACCATTCAAAACAAGCATATTACTTTCCAGTTTATGTATAGCCACATATTGTTTGCTGTTTTCCAAATATGATTTAAACCAATTGAAAGCAAGTCCCCTTATTCCTATTATACTTAATTTTTGCATTAAAATTTCATGATTTATTGTGTCGAAAGCTTTTTTTGTCTATAAATAAGGCTAAAGTTTTCCTGTGTTCATTTACACTGTTATAGATGTTGCCGGTAAGTTATAATATAGCATGTTCTGTACCCAATTTATCTCTAAATCCAAACTGTTTATTTGATAAGAAATTATATTTCGATAGAAATTTCATTAATCTCTCTTTCATGAATTTTTCGATAATTTTTGAAAAGATAGGGAGTATAGAAATTGGTCTATAATTATTAAAATCCGTGTTTTGTAAATTGGCTTTACTTTAGCAATTTTTAAAGCATGTATGAACATTCCAGTAGAAAAAGATAAATTTACAATTTTTACAAAAATATGAGGTTTATATTTAAAAACAATTTTTAACATATGGGCATTTATTTCATCATAACCACATGATTTCTTAGTATTCAATTGTGATATTATATTTTTTAGTTCCGTTTGATCTGCTTCAAACAGAACCATTGAGTTATCATTAAGGTTTACATATTTGTCAATTTCAGTATTAAAATTATTTGTAGTATATTGATACCCCTGGTTAACTTCTATGAAATGTGCATTAAATTTATTTGCTAGATCTTCAGCAACATTTTTTGAAGGATATATCTCAGGTTTTTTTTCGATCCCTAAAATACTATTTATTGTTGCCCATTGCTTTTTCACATCACTATTACAATTATGGAACTCTTTTAAATAATGAAGTTTTTTTCCATACCTAGTTTTATTTGTTAGTTGAGTTCTTAATGATTTATATTGCTTTTCAAGCGATTTATCAAAAGGGCGTTTTTTATATTTGTTGTATAATTTTTGCTTTTCTTTTGCTAAAATTATAATTTCATTTGTTATCCATTTGTTTTTGCTCCCCTGAGTAGGACCCAAAACATTATTGTTTTTAGTAACTTTAGTACTTACTGTTTTGGCCTCATTTATCATGTATATGAATTTATCATATAATGCATTTACATCATCAGTTTTATCATCTTCATTGTTCCATTTATATTCTTTAATATATTTCTCGAATAAATTATAATCTATACAGCTTTTCACTAAAGGTTTAGGGTTAGAAAAAATTTCTTTCCCACTCACGCTTACAAATATTGGATAATGATCTGTAATATCATTTTGGAAGACAGCTGTATTGTACGTATAATCATTATTCTTATCTCGTATAAATACATGATCTATACAAGTATGAGAGGAAAAACTAGATCTCGTAGCAATATTCACAAAAGACTTTAAACCATTTAAAGACATTACATCAAGATAATCTGACACCTCCGAGCTGTTGCTTAATAGATTAAGATTTATATCCCCAATTATTATTAGCTTATTAATTTTAATATTTTGCAAAGTACTACTAAATTCAGTTATGTATTCTTTGACGGAGTATTCATGAGAACGATATATAGCACATAAATATATACCTGTGTTACAGTCAAATAGATTAATATTCTCTGCAGTTTTCATATTTACATTACAATCACAAAAACTAAACTTCGTAATATTTGCATAAGCTACAATTTCTCCTGATTTATTATATTGCCTACTCCAAAAAATTTGCTGATAACCATCAATTTTATAATTTACAACTTCATCATCCTTTACCCAAATTTCACTTAAGATTATAATATCAATGAGATTTCGAAATTGGTACATTAATACAAGTAAATCATTGAAATGCAATCGCAAACTTCTGATATTCACATGCAAAAGGGTATAATTTAAAAAAACAATGACAAGAAAGGAATTTATTAACTTAAAATTTAAATAATAAGCATTGTTTCAAACCATTCAATAAATTAAACATAATTTTAGAAGTTTTCGTAATAATAATTTCGGTATTAGACAATTGTAATGGGGAGGGGGTGGCTCAGTCGGTAGCGCGCCAGGCTCGTAATCTGTAGTTCCCAGGTTCGAGTCCCAGCTGGGTCAGCGTTGAGATTTATCTCCGCAAAATTCCCCGCCCTGCCCACGGTCAGTAGGGGACACTGATGGGCTTGGAAAGGCCGCCGTCCGTCGGATGGGACGTTAAGCCGTGGCCACGTGTGCGGGAGAGCCATACCCTGTGCACGTTAAAGAACACGCTGGATGGCCTTGACGGGAGGCTACCATCTGTCTCCCAACAGCTGTTCCAGTGGGTCCCCTCCCCCAACCTTCTCTGAGCCTTCGGGGTCCATGTGGCCTGGCCATTTAGCCCATGGTGTGCAAAAAAGTGCCGCTCAGAGGTAAAACAACCCAACCCAAAGACAATTGTAAAAGATTTTTAGAATGCAAAACAATTCATTGTTAACTATTCAAGCCATCACAACTCGTTAAATACCGAAAGAAAATCGAGATTTATTTATAATGTTTAATTTATCGTCAGTCCCATTTTTCCATTAAATACATATTTTAGAAGTTGTAGGAAATAGGGCTCGCTGAAGTGACTGTCGCAATTAATATTTGATTAGAATACGAGTATGAAAAAATCCACCAATCCTCCACGGGGTATCTCCTAGTTACACGTCAGTCGACCTAAGACGGTTGGGTTGTTTTTCCTCTGAGAGGCACTTTTTTGCACACCATGGGCTAAATGGCCAGGTCACATGGACCGCGAAGGCTCAGAGAAGGTTAGGGGAGGGGACCCACTGGAACAGTTGTTGGGAGACAGATGGTAGCCTCCCGTCAAGGCCATTCAGCGTGTTCTTTAACGTGCACAGGGTATAGCTCTCCCGCATACGGGGCCACAGCTTAAAGTCCCATATGACGGACGGCGGATTTTCCAAGCTCATCGGTGTCCCCTGCTGACCATGAGCAGGGCGGGGAATTTTTGCGGAGATAAATCTCAACGCTGACTCGAACCTGAAAACTGCAGATTATGAGCCTGGCGCGCTACCAACTGAGCCACCACCGCCCCATCTAAGACGGTTACCATTCAGATTTGTCTAAGTAGGTTATGATGATAAGAAGGCGCCACTACAATTTTGTCCAAAAGTTTCAGGAGCACCACGGTCTATTTGAATCGATGGCGAACTAAGGCGGAAATAACTATTTATGAAGTATTAATATACCTTTTAATTTATGACTTTTTTTTTACAATTTGGTGTTTAAAAAGTTGATAGGAAATAGAATTAATCGAACTGATAGTCACAATTGATATTTGATCTTCTTATCAAATTAGAAGTTACAGAACTTTGAAGTTAGATTCCTGACATAATTTCTTCTTCATAATTCCATGTTAACACAACATGGAAATTATCTTCTATTATTTTAATAGGACAATGTATATATTTCTTTGGTAAACAATTCGGAAAGAAAGTCTATATATAGTTTTTTATTGCCAAAAGAAGTGAAATCAATTTCACGCTGGTTTTAAAAAAGACCAGTGTCAATGAAATTGTTCGACAAGTGATAAGTGCCTCTGCTGAAGAATTCCACACTCTGAAGGTTAAAAAGAGTGTCCCAGGTTCGAGTCCCAGCTGGGTCAGCGTTGAGATTTATCTCCGCAAAATTCCCCGCCCTGCCCACGGTCAGTAGGGGACACCGATGGGCTTGGAAAGGCCGCCGTCCGTCGGATGGGACGTTAAGGCGTGGCTCCGTGTGCGGGAGAGCCATACCTTGTGCACGTTAAAGAACACGCTGGATGGCCTTGACGGGAGGCTACCATCTGTCTCCCAACAGCTGTTCCAGTGGGTCCCCTCCCCCAACCTTCTCTGAGTCTCGGTCGGTAGCGCGCCAGGCTCGTAATCTGCAGTTCTCAGTTTCGAGTCCCAGCTGGGTTAACTTTAAGATTTATCTCCGCAAAATTCCCCGCCGTGCCCCCGATCAGTAGGGGACTCCAATAGGCTTGAAAAGGTCGCCGTCCGTCGGATGGGACGTTATGCCTAACCCCTTATGCGGGAGTGCTATACTCTATATACGTTGAAGAATATGTTGGATGGCCTTGACGGGAGGCTACAATCTGTTTCCTAGCAGCTCTCCAGTGAATCCTTTCCTTTGAACCCTCGGGGTCCTTGTAACCTTGCCTTTTACCCCATTGTATGCGGAAAAAAGTTTCGCTCAGAGGTTGGGTTGTTTTGTTGGGTTGTTTTACCTCTGAGCGGCACTTTTTTTGCACACCACGGGCTAAATGGCCAGGTCACATGGACCCCGAAGGCTCAGAGAAGGTTGGGGACCACTGGAACAGCTGTTGGGAGACAGATGGTAGCCTTCCGTCAAGGCCATCCAGCGTGTTCTTTAACGTGCACAGGGTATGGCTCTCCCGCACACGGGGCCACGGCTTAACGTCCATCCGACGGACGGCGGCCTTTCCAAGCCCATCGGTGTCCCCTACTGACCGTGGGCAGGGCGGGGAATTTTGAGGAGATAAATCTCAACGCTGACCCAGCTGAGACTCGAACCTGGGAACTACAGATTACGAGCCTGGCGCGCTACCAACTGAGCCACCCCCGCCCCTCGCTCAGAGGTGAAACAACCCAAACCTGAAAGTTAAAATGAATGAAAAGAAAATTTATAGTAATATCCTTCTTGCTGTGTGCTTTAAGAATAAAATGATTATTATAATTTATTCCATGCAAGGAATTACAGTAAAACCAAAGAACAGGCACTTTCAGATATTAATTTACAATGTTCAAATGGCTTGATTATTACATCACTTATTTAAATCTTACTAATTTCAAAGGAAGATGCACTTCTTGAATTTATTTTTACCGTCGAAAACTTTTTCGCCTCCCCCCCCCCCACCCAACCCTCCATGTTATTTTGGAATTAATGCGAATTAATCGAGTGATATAATTATTGGTAATTTAATTTTTAATTTTTTTTACAGCACATGTAAAAATGATACTGTTATCAAGGTTGGTCTTTTTTCATAGGGCCGTTGTCACCGAAAAATGGTTAGGGGCGGGGGTGGCTCAGTCGGTAGCGCGCCAGGCTCGTAATCTGTAGTTCCCAGGTTCCAAGTCCCAGCTGGTTCAGCTTTGAGATTTATCTCCGCAAAATTCCCCGCCCTGCCCACGGTCAGTAGGGGACACCGATGGGCTTGGAAAGGCCGCCGTCCGTCGGATGCGACGTTAAGCCGTGGCCCCGTGTGTGGGAGAGCCATACCCTGTGCACGTTAAAGAACACGCTGGATGGCCTTGACGAGAGGCTACTATCTGTCTCCCAACAGCTGTTCCAGTGGGTCCCCTCCCCCAACCTTCTCTGAGCCTTCGGGGTCCATGTGACTTGGCCATTTAGCCCATGGTGTGCAAAAAAGTGCCGCTCAGAGGTAAAACAACCCAAACAACAACCCCTCCCCCAACTTTCTCTGAGCCTTCGGGGTCCATGTGACCTGGCCATTTAGCCCATGGTGTGCAAAAAAGTGCCGCTCATGGGTAAAACAACCCAACAACCGAAAAATGGCTACCATTTCCCTTTTTTGGAAGGGAATAGTTTCGTTCGGTGATCGGGTCGAGGAGATACGACAAAGCAACCGTTAACCAGAGTCTATCTCAAGTGAAAAAAATATTTATTTAATAATACGATTTTTGTATAATTTTCGCAACTTCATCGTTGTCCTAATATGATAATTTTGCACGTGGCTAAATGTACGACATACAAGCATGACACAGACGCAGTCTAATGATGATGAATAGCTGATGGAACCCGGAAGTAACATGATTAAAGAGCACATTACGGACTCGCCCTTTCAGATTTGCCTCCCGTTTTAGTGAGTTTTGTTTTTTATTTAAAAGAAAAGTTCTCATTCTTCAGACATAAATCCCCGAGAAATGAAGAGTATCGGACCTCATTCTGAAAGTGTTCCTATAGCTGATTTTATTTCTTTATCACCGCAGTGAGAATCTTTCTTTCATCGAAAATCGGGAGGAGAAAGAACGAGGGAATGGTTTATTACTTCGATGAGCTAAATTAAAATAAGTTATCATGAAAGCACGGCACATTATCTTTTTTCTAGATGGGGGCGGGGGTGGCTCAGTCGGTAGCGCGCCAGGCTCGTAATCTGCATTTCCCAGGTTCGAGTCCCAGCTGGGTCAGCTTTGAGATTTATCTCCGCAAAATTCCCCGCCCTGCCCACGGTCAGTAGGGGACACCGATGGGTTTGATCTCTATGTTGCGATCTTGTGCAACCACGGCAATTCCCGGTTCCGCCTGACAGCACTACCTGGTTTAAGAAAAGCCATGACTATCTAGAGTCGGGGGCAAGGAATACGCCCTATAGGCGCACCTCAACCCCGGCCTCACATGGCAGCAGTCCTATAGAAGGAAAGCTAACCACCGGAAGAAACCTAACTTTAATCTATTCCCCGGTTTGCAAATGTGCAAGGATATAAAGATCCAAGCTCGATCGGCACCCGGGGTGGAGACTCTTAGTAAGACCCAGACTTTTTGGACAGCTCGTGCCTACTAGGCAGGAGGAACCTTTCGACCGAGCCGTCGAACTGACCACCCAAGGTCCCTGAAAGGTAAGGTCTCCGACGCCGTCACCACCCGACCGGCAATCAAGCCGGCCAGCAGCGTCTTCAACCTCGGTTGGCCATGTCCAACCGGCGCCCAACCCGGTCGGCACAGCCTTCAGCCGGGTTGCTGGGCCCTAGGCCCCCCCACCACGACAAGGTGGTCCCTATCGGGGGGGACACCGATGGGTTTGGAGAGGCCGCCGTCCGTCGGATGGGACGTTAAGCCGTGGTCCCGTGTGCGGGAGAGCCATACCCTGTGCACGTTAAAGAACACGCTGGATGGCCTTGACGGGAGGCTACCATCTGTCTCCCAACAGCTGTTCCAGTGGGTCCCCTCCCCCAACCTTCTCTGAGCCTTCGGGCTCCATGTGACCTGGCCATTTAGCCCATGGTGTGCAGAAAACAGAAAATGCACAGAGTAAAACAACCCAACCCAATCCGTTCCTATGACAAAGTGAAAGAAATAACGACAATATGATTATTTGGAGACGGTTTAAAAAAAGTCCTCTTCTATGCCCCCCTCAGAGTTCTTTATGACGAAATACACTCGTGCTTCTGACAGAGCTTCGTGGTCAATTGGCGACTAGCCGAAAAGATGCAGTTTCGTTTTTAATAAAAAAAGAATTCCAGCTCAGCAAATTTCATTATTACAAGGAATCAAATCCGCTTCCCTCCCCACGGGCACGCGACCATTGAAGATCGGTAATCTACCCTAACTTCTACACGAATCCTTCCGATCATCGCGTTCCTACAATCCGCATGCGCCAGTTCAAAGATGAAAACCCTTCCTTATTGCTGACTATTCAAACTTCTCACAGAGAACATCCGTGGAAAATCGGCATGAAACTGACAAATCAATCAGCGAACACGATCCACCCGGCGGGGGGTCGTCGTCAGATCAGGTGTCAGCATTCGAAGGTCACGGTCGAACCTGTTCCTACCAATGCAGACTCGACTTGTGACGTCACCAACTTTCGTTAATGAGCGAAGTGAGAACCGCTCCGAGCGTTTGTTTCATTCACGACTCCATTTATTTGCACCGTACAGATCTTTTATATTATTCACTTCTCACTTCTGTTTTCCCCATTCTAATATCGGAATATATTCTGTGCCCTGCAACAGTCCCTTCCTCGTTCCAGGCTAGTAATCTGTAGTTCCCAGGTTCGAGTCCCAGCTGGGTCAGCGTTGAGATTTATCTCCGCAAAATTCCTCGCCCTGCCCACGATCAGTAGGGCACACCGACGGGCTTGGAAAGGCCGCCGTCCGTCGGATGGGACGTTAAGCCGTGGCTCCGTGTGCGGGAGAGCTATACCCTGTGCACGTTAAAGAACACGCTGGATGGCCTTAACGGGAGGCTACCATCTGTCTCCCAACAGCTGTTCCAGTGGGTCCACTCTCCAACCTTCTCTGAGCCTTCGGGGTCCTTGTGACCTGGCCATTTCGCCCATGGTGTGCAAAAAAGTGCCTCTCAGAGGTAAAACAATCCAACGTTAAAGAACACGCTGGATGGCCTTGACGGGAGGCTACCATCTGTCTCCCAACAGCTGTTCCAGTGGGTCCCCTCTCCAACCTTCTCTGAGCCTTCGGGGTCCTTGTGATCTGGCCAATTAGCCCATGGTGTGCAAAAAAGTGCCGTTCAGAGGTAAAGAACCGCAACCACTCCCCATCCCCTCCTCCAGTGTTTCACCTACGATATTTCCTTAGCACTGAACACCAAACTTTTTATTGCTTCTCTCTCTGACATATTCTTCCCAGCATTCTTTTCAAGCGAGCCGCGTGAGTGGGTGGGAGACGAGGAATCTGATGAGGAAAACAGACGAATGGCACTCGTCGTATCGAGAGAGAGAGTAATCTTCCAAAAGGAGGAGGAGGATCAGCAGCGGGAGACGCAGTTTTTACCAAGCTCATTTGCCTCCGATGGTTCATTTTGACTTTATTGCACCCTCGAGGATTCTAAAATTAGAAAGCCATTTGCCTCCGAGATGAGTACTTTATTAGATTTGATAAGTGGCGCCTATCATTGGACTACTTCACTCAATTAGAAAACCTTACTCTAAGCAACCGTCCTGCGATCAAATTTTATTGCATCTCGACATGTTACCGAGATATATATACGTCACGGCAAATTTAAATAAACTTTTTTTTTCACTTTTTTCTTCTTCCTCCTCGTCATCTGCATCGAAGAGTTGGATTAACATTTCTTCTGAAGATTTATCTGCGCTTAGTTTTGTTTTCATTTATTTGTTTCGAGTCAAAATCTGTGGACATTTTTGTGCTGAATTTCAGATTGCCAACGTATGATTAAAATATACATTCGAAGATTACTTATAGTGTTTGAAGGATTAAATTGTTTTACCTCTGAGCTGCACTTTTTGCACTCTATGGGCTAAATGCTTAGTTCTCAAGAAAACCAACGTCCCTGAGAAAAACGTGGATGAACGAAATGTACTTTGGATAACTATTAGCAGACAGATGGAGGGTTCCCGTCAAGGCAATCTAGCAGGCTCTTTAACGTACTCGGAGTATGACTCTCCGGCTTCGTGGGACGGAGGTGGCTCAGTCGGTAACGCGACAGGCTCGTAATCTGTAGTTCCCAGGTTCGAGTCCCAGCTGGGTCAGCGTTGAGATTTATCTCCGCAAAATTCCCCGCCCTGCCCACGGTCAGTAGGGGACACCGATGGGCTTGGAAAGGCCGCCGTCCGTCGGATGGGACGTTAAGCCGTGTCGCCGTGTGCGGGAGAGCCATACCCTATACACGTTAAAGAACACGCTGGATGGCCTTGACGGGAGGCTACCATCTGTCTCCCAACAGCTGTCCCAGTGGGTCCCCTCCCCCAACCTTCTCTGAGCCTTCGGTGTCCTTGTGACCTGGCCATTTAGCCCATGGTGTGCAAAAAAGTGCCGCTTAGAGGTAAAACAACCCAACCCATCCCCCTCCAGTAGTGCCTTCTTTCAGCAGGGTAATGCGCCATGCCACACTGCCTGGATTGTTCGAGAATGGTTCGCGGAACACGAGGAGGACTTCCAGGTATTTCCCTGGCCTCCAAATTCTCCAGATATCAATCCAATCGAGCATATGTGGTTTGGGTTGGAACAGCTATATCCTATCTGCGGCGGTTCAACCACGTAGCTTACAAGAGATTAAAGGATCTGCTGGTAACGTGTTGGTACCAGATACCACAAGACACCTTTATAAATCTTTTAGCGTCCCTGCCTCGACGGTTAAGAGCTGTTTTGGCGGCACGTGGAGGACAAACATCATATTAAGCAGGTGATCATAATGTTTTTCTCTGCTAGTTCCCACTCTTCCCTCGAGCCTGAATGATATCTTCATGGCAAGACCCATCGTCCTTGTGCGAGTTGTTTTCTTCCTCCTTCCATGAACATTTTTGTTTTCTTTTGCACTTTAGAAAAAAAAAGTTTTTTCTTACCCACAATAATATCTCAAAATCACTGTGTGGAGTCCCTTTTTCCTTAAGGGTTTGTTGGCTGAATTTTCAGCGACCTGGTCAGAAAAACGACAGGGTCAGCGTTGAGTTTTATCTCCGAAAAATTCCCCGCCCTGCCCACGGTCAGTAGGGGACACCGATGGGCTTGGATGGCCGCCGTCCGTTGGATGGGACATAATACTTTGGCTCATCAGTGGATGACCGGTTTGTTGGCTAAATTCTTAGCGTGGCCCCAGTGGATGACCGGTTTGTTGGCTGAATTCTCCGTCAGAAATAAATCCATGGCCCCCAGTTGATGAAGACCGAAGAGATAAATAATCTCGAGGCTAGCACAGTTGGGACTCAAACCTGAAAAATGCAGATTATGAGCCTGGCTCGCTACCCGATGATCCAACTCCTGTCCCTGGTAAAACAAATATTCAACTCTTCGGACGACGTTTGTTGCATTTTCAATGATCGCGACTTCGCAACAGGAAAATTGTCACAATGTGAATGTTAGTAAGTCATCGCTCCCCTTGCGCGCACACTCATCATCAGAGCACGAAATATTCAGGAAGTAATCATCCCATCACCACAAATTGTGTGGTGGCCTCGCTCTGGCTCTCCTTTTGATGCTTTTCACTCGCGTGACTTTTGGTTAATTGCATCCCATTCGTTTTATCTCCATTAGAGACATCAATGCTGCCTCGATTGCCGTGGCAACCATTCGGGATGCTGACGATGGACAAGCAGAAACTCTCGCGAAAACGTCCGTGGAGATTCGATTTCAAACTTTATTATGTAGTCAGGAAGTCGCTTTATGTTTCGTTTACACAAAACCAGGAGAATTTTTTCTTCATTTTTTAAGTTGAATGAAGCTGAAACTAATGTGGAAATATCTGTCAAAGAAATTACTCCTTTACTGGCGTTTTATATTTTTTTACAACGTAAAGTACAGATGGGGTAACTTCAACGATCCCATTTACGTAGCTTTTTTTTAGCTTATTGGCTCGAAAGTTGAGCTGCCCGTACTTCAGTCCTTGCAGTTGCGAACGTGTCCCATTAAAAGTATCGAGAAAGGAATCAGTGATCGCTGCTTATCTAAAATATACTGAAATGAGAATGATGGAGCTGATCAATTATTGTACAGTAGCTCAAAAAAGTATCCGAACACTACGGTTGATTACAAAATTCAGAAAAAATATCTGGCAACGTTGCCAGATATTTTTTCTGAATTTTGTAATCAACCGTAGTGTTCGGATACTTTTTTGAGCGACTGTACATACTGCCAATAAATTTTGTTTTACCTCTGAGCAGCACTTTTATGCGCTTTTTCAAAAGGCTTGTGACCTGTTTAAAAAGGCTTGTGACCAGACCTTTTAGTCCATTCATTAAAGACCAAAGGCCAGGTCACAAGGACCCCAAGTAGTCAGAGCTGTGTAATTGCAGGGAACCCAGAGAGATTCAGCGTCTCTTCAAGGTTATCCAGCATGTTCTATGACTCTTTTCCCATACGGAGTCGCGGGTTAAAGTCCGTCCGATGGACGGTGACCTCTTCATGATCATCGGTGTTCCCTTTCTCACCGAGGGCAAGGGGGGGGGGGGGTTAGTGGAGATAAATGTCAACTAAAGTTAAAGTAACTGGACACAGTGGACAGCCTTTTCCAAATTTATCTGAGACCCTGGGGTCACTGCGACCTACCCATTGTGTGCAAAAAAGTGCCGTTTGAGATAAAACAATCCAACTCTCTGGTTGACCTGTTAAAAAGTTGGGATAAAAAGTTGACCTGTTAAAAAGTTGGGATAAAAGTAGACCTGTTTAAAAAGTTGGGGCAAGTTTGCCCTGGTCCCTTTTAAAAAACTGTAAAATGGAGGAGGAAATGCTATATTTGAAATCTAGTCTCCTGCCCCTACATTTACATTTCCTTTGCATTTCTCCTGCTCTATTGTGTTTTTTCATCCCCACCCTCGATTTGTTTCTAGATCCATGCCTGGTTCTCTGCATACGCAGCCAAGGTTTAACGTCCCATCCGACGGACGGCTCCCTTTACAGGCCCATTGGTACTGGGTAGTGGAAAATCGACCTTTCAACCACACGTGTAGATTACCTTTTAAATTACAAATTGTGCAAATTTAGTAAACTTGGGTCTACATTGTCCTTTTTCGTTAGGGGGTGGAGTGCCCCTTGTTGTTCGACTGGCCCCAATTATGAAAAAGTCCTCTCAAATTACATATTATCGTGTTTACATATTTCATTTACGACAATATCCATCTTTTATATAATTCTTTCAGTCCCCAAGTGCCAAGAAGAAACTGTAAACATTTTTAATTTATATAAAACTGTTAAAAAAGATTTCCGAAGATTATTTATGAAATGAGGAGGTATAGTGTATTTGCAATTATTAATGAGGTTTTTCTCGTGTTGTACTGTTGCTCAAAAAAGTATCCGAACACTACGGTTGATTACAAAATTCAGAAAAAATATCTGGCAACGATTTTTTTATAAATTAGTGATCTGGCAACCTTCGTGTCACGTGACACGAAGGTTGTACTAGATCAGTGATTCCCAACCTTTTCTGGACCATCACCCCCTTTAGAAGAGAACAAAAATTTCAACGCCCCCCTAGTCCATAATAGTTAATTTTATACGAAATATTAAAATATTGTTGCATATTATCTGTACCTAATTTATCTGTTTATTTATCTATTAAAAATCATAAAGCAGAAATTAATAAAACGACAACCAAAGGTACAATAAAATTGTTTATTAAAATTTTAAAAATAAACACAGAATCAGTAAGAAATCAAAAATAATGAGATAAACACAAAATTAATAATAAATAAAAAAATTAATGAGATGGTTGAAGCTGGTGGAGTGTTAACAATTTGTTAATGTCGGGTTCCAATTTCGTTAACATCAATCGCAGATCGCCACGTTCAGTGATGTGTCTTCTTTGACAGTAAATTAGCTTAATTACTTCTCTTCTCTGACAGTAAATTAGCTACTGCACTGAATCCATGCTCAGCCATATAGGACGAAGGAAATGCGATTAAAAACTTCTGGCCAACAACTATTTGCCAACTATTGCCCACAATCCAGGGTAGAGAACTGGTATTGATTTTTGAAGCCAGAACTATTGGTATCCATGTTTGAATTTTACTTTGAGTACTTCGTTAGTCGTGAGTTCTTAGAGTTCCTCTTCCAAATTTGATGATTCTTCAGTATCTGTGTTTGCGAAAGGATCTAAAACCCAACTCGGTATATTCATGTTTAAAATATCTTGGAAACGCTCCGTAAAATCAACATGAAGAACTTCCAAGTGTTGGCAGTAAATAAGTAAATCTTCCGGTTTTGCAGAGACTGCTGATAATGTGGGAAAGTGGTTGTATTCACCTCTACCTAGATTTCGTTTGAATAGAAGTTTTCCCGCAAAAGCAGCTATGACGTTTTTTGTTTTAATTAAATTCAACTCATCACCTTGCAATTGTAAATTAACTTGATTAAATATTTTAAACAGGTCTGTCAAATAAGCGATGTCATTTTTTGACGTAATCAGGTTTTCGCGCAATTTTTCGTCTCTGTCTTCAAGAAAGTCCAGTACTGAGTCAAATAGATTGAAAAAAAGATTCAGACGAACACCTTTAGAGAGCCAACGTACTTCTGTGTGCAGCAGCAAGTGATTGTAATCTTCATCATTTTCATTACAAAGCTTACCAAATAATCGGTCATTCAATGAATTGCTTCTAATCTTATTGATTGCTTTAATAACATAATGGAGCGACGTATGCAGACGTTCATTCAAATTTTTTGCAACCAAATGCTGACGATGAATAATACAATGTACAGCGAGTACATTTGGTACTGCTTGTTTCAAATGCGCTATGAAACCCTTATGACGCCCTGTCATTGCTGAAGCACCATCAGTAGCAGCAGACAAAATATTGCAAATAGTAATTTCTTTCTCTTGAAAAAACTTTTGCATGGTATTAAATATAGATTCTCCCTTTGTATCAGATTCAAAATTTTTAGCAAATAATAACTCTTCATGAATTTTTTCTTCTTTTATAAATCGTACATATGATAAGAGTAGACCTTCGTTATTTGGTAGAGTTGATTCATCGAGTTGAATAGCAAATTTGCAAGTCTTTAAGTAATCACATAATAATATTTCAACGTCTTTTGCCATTTCATCTATTCTTCTTTGCACTGAGTTATTACTGAGAGGAATTTTTTTGATGATATCTGACGGTGTCTTATGATGAAGAACAGTTTTTAATATCTCTTTGACTGCCGGTAAAATTAATTCCTCGCCAATTGTGTGGTTTTCCTGCTTTTGCGATTAACAATGAAACGTTATATGAGGCTCGTAGTCCATCATCATCTTGTTTAGAAGACGACGCAAAAAGGTTTGACATAGTTGGCTGTTTTAAATATTGCTTTTCCAGTTCTTGAAAATAGGATAAATCTTTGTTCTTCTTATCAGCATGCATTTTATTTAAATGCTCTTGTAGCCTAGAAGGTTTCATAGCTTCATTTGAAAACACTTTTCGGCAAATTAAACACATAGGTAATGATTGGTTTGTAGGAGAGTACGTAAATCCATATTTCAAATACTCAATACTGTACTGCCGGCATTTCTTTTCAGATGTAGATTCAGACATTTTCAAATACAAATTAACTTCTCAACAGATTTATAGATAGTTATAAAAATAATGTTTATAATGACTTCTAACACTTATCACTGACGACTATTTATCACGGCGAAGCACATAAAAATAATAAAACATTCCTAGAGCTATCGCTTTTATAGATTTGATTTTGTGCACGCATTAACTTGTATGTTTGCGATGCCGGCGCACTTGCTCCGTAAACAAGTCATTTCAAGCTCCCATATTCTTGTCGAAACATGTTAAATTGCATGAACCGCGTGTTTGCCTACCAACTTGCAAGGACTTGTCACCGTCAATCTATTCTAAACTAAAACAAATTAGGTATAGGTATACCTAATGCTAATTTAAAAATGCTTATTGACGCGATAACAATAAGATAATTTATATAGCTAGATAAAATATTTATTCATGAAAACAGGTATTTTCAAAGTATTTTATTATATTAAAAATAATTATAAAAATATTAAATATAATAAATTTATTTTTATTATATTATTATTGCATCAAGGTTGATTTGCCTATCAGGACGGACACAAATGTCCAACATAATAAGCCTGATATAGTAGTGCATGTTAAGGTATTGAATGAGATTGCAATTATTGAAGTAGGAATAACATCTCAGGATAACCTGCAGACAGTAGAGGTTGAAAAGAAGAGGAAGTATGATCTGCTGGCTAATGAGTTGAGCTTAATTCACAAGTGTAATGTTAATATTATACCTTATGTTCTGACGTGGGATGGTATTGTAACTACGTACCATAAAGCATACTTAAAGCGACTTGGAGTGGGAAAACATATTGAAGCTTATATCCAATCTGTGATCTTGAAGAGAACTTTTGAGAGCATCTCAGTCGACTTCATACGTACCAGTACGCTAGTAGGCGGTAGCAGGGAACTTATTGTCCAAGCTGCAGTTGAAAAGCTGTACATGACGGATGAGGTAGTGGATGACCAGAATCACCAGGAAGACACCACAGAATAGAAGAGATAAAAAGGTTGTCACAGAAAATTCCATTAAATCTATTTATTTATTTGACCGCCCCTCTTGACTGCCTCAACGCCCCCCATTTGCCTCTGGATCCGCTACCGCCCCCATGGAAGGCTCCAGCGCCCATTGGGGGGCGGTATCGCCCCCGTTGGGAATCTATGTACTAGATGAACTGTACCCGGCGCTGCCCATGTCTTACTTTTAATCTCTATATTCTGATTTTTCACTGCATCATAGTTAGTTTGTTGTGAACCTCCCCCAATTCCCCCCTCCTCCTCCCCCAACCCTTTAGCACAGATTGAACACGAAAAATTGGACGGCACTGCTGACGTCAGAGCGCGTTCTCATATCCCGTAGCTTCGTTTCTTCGCAAACTATCGAGATTTACATTTCCCTTTTCACAGATTTTTATACTTTGTGGTTCCTGAGATACTTTACTGAACGGCCTCAAATTTAGTACTCTGGTTCCTCCTTTGTAATCCGTGTTGGGTTAAAAATAATCAAGTTCCTACTGGGATACTTGAATATAGTAATGAGCTTGAGAATGTGGGGGATATGGCAACGGCAGTAGATTTACACGTTGTTACGACCTTAGCAACGGAAGTAGATTTACACGTTGTTACGACCTTAGGTCATCATTCATATGCTCACAGTTAGGGAGCAGTAAATGGCAATAATGGATTTGGCAGTGGCTTCGATTTCCCGAAGGAATAGCATGGCAAATGAGTTTTCTTGTTGTAAGACTCGTTTTGGAATTTTGACTTGAAATTTGGCAAAATTTCGACTGAAAATTGGCCCCCACCCCTACTCATTGGATAACGAGCCAGACCGTAATCTGACATTTCCAAGTTCACATTCCAATGGCACCTGGATTGTTGTACAGGAGTGTCATACTCCGTTACGTTAACACTCTGGATGACCTTGACGAGAGGCTTCCTGACAGCTCTCCAGTGTATCCTTACTTTCTCTGCGTTTTGAATCCTTGTAGCTTGTCCATTGAACTCATTTTGTGCAAAACAAAAAAGGCTTCTCAGATGTAAAACTACCCAATCCCATTGGGGCGGGGGTGGCTCAGTCAGTAGCGCGCCAGGCTCGTAATCTGTAGTTCCCAGGTTCGAGTCCCAGCTGGGTCAGCGTTGAGATTTATCTCCGCAAAATTCCCCGCCTTGTCCACGGTCAGTAGGGGACACCGATGGGCTTGGAAAGGCCGCCGTCCGTCGGATGGGACGTTAAGCCGTGGCCCCGTGTGCGGGAGGGCCATACCCTGTGCACGTTAAAGAACACGCTGGATGGCCTTGACGGGAGGCTACCATCTGTCTTCCACCAGCTGTTCTAGTGGGTCCCCTCCCCCAACCTTCTCTGAGCCTTCGGGTTCCATGTGACGTGGCCATTTAGCCCATGGTGTGCAAAAAAGTGCCGCTCAAAGGTAAAACAACCCAACCCAATCCCACCTGCCAGACATCCCCAACTAGGTATTTGAAAAACTACGCTCACCGCGATTAGAAAACAATCAATTAATGTATGATTTTTTTCATCTCTTACGTATCTCCTGAACAAAGGCTGATGCAGTCTACGAAATAAATATTTTATTTTCATTATCCAGCTTAATGTTTCCTTTCAGCTTTATTTCCAACCGCAGCCAGGAACTTTCATCTAATCCTCTCTGATAATCGATCATCCTCTCCATCGGCAACACGGTCCCTGCCAATCTAATCTTACCGAAAGCACAGCTAAGTGGAAATCTTTTCGGGAACCGACAAAATTACTCACCCATCATGACAAAGCCGTAAAAGCACACAATGCCACAGAAGTTGTTTCATCAACATGAGATTGCTAAACGTAAACAATATACTTTTAAATAATAAGAGACAATTCGTTCTGTAGAAATACACTTCTTCTCGAGCGTTAAATAACGAGTAAGTCGAGAAAGGTGGAATTCTTTTGGAAGAATGATAAGGGATTTTTTGGCAGTTGTTTTCGATGTTAATATTAGAAACAATCTTTATTAACGAAAGCATTAAACAATGGATAATAAAAATAATAAATTATCTCTCAAGTAGTTGCTTACCAGAGTGGTCTGACAGGGTCGGGTTGTTTTACCTCTGAGCGGCACTTTTTTGCACACCATGGGCAAAATGGCCAGGTCACATGGACCCCGAAGGCTCAGAGAAGGTTGAGGGAGGGGACCCACTGGAACAGCTGTTAGGAGACAGATGGTACCATCCAGTGTGTTCTTTAACGTGCACAGGGTATGGCTCTCCCGCACACGGGGCCACTGCTTAACGTCCCATCCGACGGACGGCGGCCTTTCCAAGCCCATCGGTCTCCGCTACTGACAGTGGGCAGGGCGGGAAATTTTGCGGAGATAAATCTCAACGCTGACCCAGCTGGGATTCGAACCTGGGAACACATTGTCATGTGACACGAAGGTTGCCAGATCACTAATTTCTAAAAAAAAAAAATCGTTGCCAGATATTTTTTCTAAATTCTGTAATCAACCATAGTGTTTGGATATTTTTTTGAGCGACTGTACTTGCCCATCGTATAGTTCTTTCTTTTGCTTAAATCACAAGAACCCCAAGGATTTTGAACTTGGTAGCAAAGGGATCCAAAGGATAATGTGAGAAGATAGATGAATGCTTCCCGTCAAGACCATCTAGTTTGATATTTAATGTTCATAGGAGGATGGCAAACTTGGCAAGGCTTTCGGTTTTTGAGTTGTTTTACCTCTGAGCGGCAAAATCTTTTTTTTTTTGCACTCAATGGGTTAAATGGCAGGTCATAAGGACCCCGAGGGCTCAGAGAAGGTTGAAGGAAGGAGATTCACTGGACAGCTGTTGGGACACAGGTATTAGACTCTCGTCAAGGCCATCCAGTGTGTTCTTTAACGTGCACAGGGTATGGCTCTCCCGCACATGGGGCCACGGCTATAGTCCCATCCGACGAACGACGGCCTTTCGAATCTTGGCCTTCCACTGATGGAGTTGCAATCTTATCCTGCCACTGATGGAGTTGCAATCTTATCCTGCCACTGATGGAGTTGAAATCTTGTCCTGCCACTGATGGAGTTGAAATCTTGTCCTGCCATGGGGCGGGGGTGGCTCAGTCGGTAGCGCGCCATGCTCGTAATCTGTAGTTCCCAGGTTCGAGTCCCAGCTGGGTGAGCGTTGAGATTTATCTCCGCAAAAATTCCCCGCCCTGCCCACGGTCAGTAGGGGACACCGATGGGCTTGGGAAGTCCGCCGACCGTCGGATGGGACGTTAAGCCGTGGCCCCGTGCGCGGGAGAGCCATACCCTGTGCACGTTAAAGAACACGCTGGATGGCCTTGACGGGAGGCTACCATCTGTCTCCCAACAGCTGTTCCAGTGGATCCCCTCCCCCAACCTTCTCTGAGCCTTCGGGGTCTATGTGACCTGGCCATTTAGCCCATGGTGTGCAAAAAAGTGCCGCTCAGAGGTAAAACAACCCAAATATCCCATCCGACGGACGGCAACCTTTCGAAGGCCATCGGTGCCCTT
Organism: Ryuthela nishihirai; assembly: GCA_038380435.1. NCBI lineage: Eukaryota > Metazoa > Arthropoda > Arachnida > Araneae > Heptathelidae > Ryuthela > Ryuthela nishihirai. The sequence goes on along the minus strand of JAWZYU010000004.1, from coordinate 74,137,167 downwards.
TTTTGACAGAGGGCAGAACGGGCTTTAGTGGAGAAAATTTTCAACGCTGGCATTGGGTGGGTTTCGACCTGGGAACTGCAGATTACTACGGGCTTAAGTGGGGATCTTGTTCAGAGGTAAAGTGTAAGAGACTTAATCGAAAAGGCAGGTGTTCTCATCACATCTTGCTAGAGATAATTTTTTCGATATCATCATAGTGAACATTTTGTACAATTTGCATTTCTTTTTAAACGTGGTTTTCCACAGAAGCTTCTCTGGAAGATTTTAGGGAAATGTGTGTGGGCTGGGGGTGGGCTCAGTTGGAAGCACGGCAGGCTCGTAATCTGCAGTTCTCATCTTCTAGTCCCGGCATGTTCTAATCCGGTTGAGATTTATATCCCAAAAATTACCGCCCTGCTCTCTGTCAAAATAGGGGCACCGACGGGCTTGTGCCGCCGTCCGTTGGATGAGACGTTAAGCCGAGACACAATGTGCTGGAGAGCCATTCCCCGTGCACGTTAAAGAATACTCTAGATCAGGGGTGTGCAATTGTTTTCGTATCTACACTGCGCATGCGTATTGACCTGGCCGTCCTAGTTTAAAATACGAGACGAATCTTCGGTCGCGCACGGGAAGGAAATCTCTGTTCAAGGCGGATTTTTCTGACTTCTTGGCGGGCCACAAAAAACTCTTAGCTTGCCGCTATTTGCCCACCCCTGCTCTAGATGGCTTTGATGGGCATCTACAATCTGTTTCCTAACAAATGTCTAGTGCAGGGGTTCTCAACGTGGGGAACGCGTACCCTTTGGGGGTAGGCAATAAAATTATTTGTGGTACGCCGTGAGAGCTCAATAGTCGCTAAGTTGGCATTATTATACTATAACTATAGTTTTATCTATCTACATAAGGGGTACGCCAGTTATTTACACATTTCCAGGGGGTACGTGAAGCATAAAAGGGTGAGAACCACTGGTCTACTTGGTCACCTTCCCTAGTCCTCAGGGCGGGGCGGGGGTGGCTCAGTCGGTAGCGCGCCAGACTCGTAATCTGTAGTTCCCAGGTTCGAGTCCCAGCTGGGTCAGCGTTGAGATTTATCTCCGCAAAATTTCCCGCCCTGCCCATGGTCAGTAGGGGACACCGATGGGCTTGGAAAGACTGCCGTCCGTCGGATGGGATGTTAAGCCCTGACCCCGTGTGCGGGAGAGCCATACCCTGTGCACGTTAAAGAACACGCTGGATGGCCTTGACAGGAGACTACCATCTGTCTCCCAACAGCTGTTCCAGTGGGTCCCCTCCCCCAACCTTCTCTGAGCCTTCGGGGTCCATGTGACCTGGCCATTTAGCCCACGGTGTGCAAAACAGTTGGGTTGTTGGGTTGTTTTACCTCTGAGCGGCACTTATTTGCACACCATGGGCTAAATGGCCAGGTCACATGGACCCCGAAGGCTCAGAGAAGGTTGGGGGAGGGGACCCACTGAAACAGCTGTTGGGAGACATATGGTAGCCTCCCGTCAAGGCCATCCAGCGTGTTCTTTAACGTGCACAGGGTATGGCTATCCCGCACACGGGGCCACGGCTTAACGTCCCATCCAACGGACGGCGGCCTTTCCAAGCACATCGGTGTCCCCTACTGACCGTGGGCAGGGCGGGGAATTTTGCGGAGATAAATCTCAACGCTGACCCAGCTGGGACTCGAACCTGGGAACTACATTACGAGCCTGGCGCGCTACCTACTGAGCCACCCCCGCCCCGTGCAAAACAGTGCCGCTCAGAGGTAAAACAATCCAACCCTAGTTCTCAGGGTCCTTATGACCTAGATATTTAGCCCATGGTGTGCAAAAAAAGTGCCTCTCAGCGGTAAAACAATCCAAAATGTTTATGGTTTCTGTTCCTAGATTCTTTTTTTGAATTTAAAAACTCTCTTTCTGGATGGGGTGGGGATGGCTCAGTCGGTAGCGCGCCAGGCTCGTAATCTGTAGTTCCCAGGTTCGAGTCCCAGCTGGGTCAGCGTTGAGATTTATCTCCGCAAAATTCCCCGCCCTGCCCACGGTCAGTAGGGGACACCGATGGGCTTGGAAAGGCCGCCGTCCGTCGGATGGGACGTTAAGCCGTGGCCCCGTGTGCGGGAGAGCCATACCCTGTGCACGTTAAAGAACACGCTGGATGGCCTTGACGGGAGGCTACCATCTGTCACCCAACAGCTGTTCCAGTGGGTCCCCTTCCCCAACCTTCTCTGAGCCTTCGGGGTCCATGTGACCTGGCCATTTAGCCCATGGTGTGCAAAAAAGTGCCGCTCAGAGGTAAAACAACCCAACCCAACCTCTTTCTGGACAACGATAATTATCAGCCCCAGTCAAAAATCAGAAGCTTTCGATTTGGGTTCATATAATTAACTAGTTTTACCCATTTTCTTTCATGAATGATCTCCCGCTTCAATTAATAATATTTAATAATAATTAATTAGTTGATATTTACAAATTTCGTTGATTTTAAATCGAGCAAAACCGGTAATGAGATATTTAATGGAATAAATTAAACTGAAATAAAAAAGACATTATTAGTTGAAAACGAACTTAGAATTAAAAAGGTCAGTTTAAAAATTCTAGAGAAACGTCGCAATCGAAACATAAATCTGCATGCAAGATTTACCAAAAAATGTGGTATAAATAATTTTAGTTTTCATTTAAAAATTTGGCAGTATAGAAATCTTATAAACGACAAAACATTTCAAACATCTGTTTTGCTTTTTAAAACACAAGCACGGTTGGGAAAAAATTATATATAAAGAAATAGAAATGTCTCAAACAGTAATTAGAGTAGCTAAGAAGAATAATGAAATTAGAGACAATAACAGGACTGAAAAAAAAAACTCAATGGCAAAACTACAATGCTAGAAAACAAAATGCAAATTATTTAAATTTTTCGGTATTAAAATGAAGTTGGAAGTTTGATTTTTAAAGTCAATAAGTTAATTACGAAAATGAAAAATTTATTTTTTACAATCAGTAACGTCAGATGGGAAATGAAATAAATGAGCCTAAGTGAAACACTTTTGTTAATTTTTTTTAGGGTACAAAAAAGAAGCTTTGAGAAATAATTCAAAGGATAATTACTATTAAGAATATTTTCTGAAGCGCAATATTGAAATTTCATTAGTTAGTCGCTCAAAAAAGTATCCGAACGCTATGGGTGATTACAGAATTCAAAAAAAAAATATCCGGCAACGATTGTTTTTAGAAATTAGTGATCTGGCAACCTTCGTGTCACGTGACGCGAAGGTTGCCAGATCACTAATTTCTAAAAAAATCGTTGCCGGATATTTTTTCTGAAACACGAAGGTTGCCAGATCACTAATTTCTAAAAAAAATCGTTGCCGGATATTTTTTCTGAATTCTGTAATCACCCATAATGTTCGGATATTTATTTGAGCCACTGTACATTCGGTACATAGCAAGAAAAACTTGCTGCATACTAAAGGAAATTATTTCGGTTCTTTTCGTTTTTTTCGTTGCAATTAAAATTTGCTGTTAACTTGTTATGAGTCTATTATATCCTCATCCGATGCACCGCCCTCCGCTCAATTAGTAGTATATACCGATGGGCTTAGAAATGCCGCCGTCCTTCGGATAGGACGTTAAGCCATGGTCTCTTGTGCAAGAGAGAACATACCCTGTGCACGTTAAGTCCCATCACGTTGGATGGCCTTCACGGGAGGCTGCCATCTGTCTCCTAACAGATGTACAGTCGCTCAAAAAAGTATCCGAACACCATGGTTGTTTGCAGGATTCAGAAAAAATATCTGGCAACGATATTTTTTAGAAATTAGTAATCTGGCAACCATCGTGTCACGTGACACGAAGGTTGCCAGATCATTAATTTCCAAAAAATAGTTGCCAGATATTTTTTCTGAATTCTGTAATCAACCGTAGTGTTCGGATACTTTTTTGAGCGACTGTACAGTGGGTCTCTTTTCCCCAACCAACTTGAGTCCTCGGGGTCCTTGTAACATGGATATTTAGTACATTGTGTGCAAAAAAGAGTCGCTCAGAGGTAAATCAACCAAACTCATTCTGCTAAATGTTTTGTACATACACATTCGTATCAGAATAACATGACCACCCATAGAATCACAGTGTACCCACTCAGATGTGTCACAGAGTTCGCATGACAAGGTCGACCACATGGATATATAAACGGCTGGCCGGTACAGATGAGCCATAGTGCGCAATGTGAGCACAATGGACAGAGGTATTGATTTGACGGACGTTCAAAAAGAAATGATCATCGGTTACAGTGCCAAGGGTGGAAACATCTCTGAAACAGCACACTTTGTGAGCTGTTCACGAGGTGCTGTTGTAAGGGTGTACCAAGAATGAACCGCTGGCAAACCGAGTACCTCCAGACGTCATAACTGTGGAGCCTCAAAGGCCATCGACCAGAGGAGACGTCACCTCCGTCGACTGGTAAAGGACAATCGACGCGCAACAGTGCAGCAATTGACCACTCAAATGAATGCTGAGGCACCCAGGTACATGTCCCCGATAACAGTAGAGCGAACCCTGTTACGCATGGGTCTCTGGAGTCGATGCTGCGAAAAGCACCCATGTTAACCAAGGTCCATCGGCAATGATGCCTGCAGTTCACACGGGGACTACCGTCATTGGACAGTGGAAGAGTGGAAAAAGGGTCCTTCTCTGACGAATCGAGGTTACTACTCCTCAGAAGTGACGGGCAGTGTCAGACACACGAGAACCAACACCCGGACTCACTTGCCAGTCGGGCGGGGGTGGCTCAGTCGGTAGCGCGCCAGGCTCGTAATCTGTAGTTCCCAGGTTCGAGTCCCAGCTGGGTCAGCGTTGAGATTTATCTCCGCAAAAATTCCCCACCCTGCCCACGGTCAGTAGGGACACCGATGGGCTTGGAAAGGCCGCCGTCCGTCGGATGGGACATTAGGCCGTGGCCCCGTGTGTGGGAGAGCCATACTCTATGCACGTTAAAGAACACGCTGGATGGCCTTGACGGGAGGCTACCATCTGTCTCCCAACAGCTGTTCCAGTTGGTCCCCTCCCCCAACCTTCTCTGAGCCTTCGGGGTCCATGTGACCTGGCCATTTAGCCCATGGTGTGCAAAAAGGTGCCGCTCAGAAGTATAAACAACCCAACCCACTTGCCAGTCAAGTACAGGCCGGCGGTGGCAGTGTGCATGTCTGGGGGATGTTTTCCTGGTATGACTTGGGACCGCTGGTACCACTGGATGGGTCACTGAACGCCAATGGCTACCTGTCCATCCTCACTGACCACATGCATCCCTTCACGTTGTACGTTTATCCTGGTGGTGATGGTGTCTACCAACAGGACAACGAGCCCTCCAATGTTGCTAAGGTAGTGCCTAACTGGTTCCAGGAACACGACAGCGATGTCTCCGTTCTCCCTTGGCGGGCGAAATCGCCCGACCTCAATCCCATAGAGCACTTGTGGGACCATTTGGATCGACAGGTTCGGCGTGCGGACCCACAACCACATCATCTCTGGATACTTCCGTGCTCTACTGGGGTCCGAATGGGCACATGTGTCTCTGGCAACCTTCCTGGGCCTCATTGCGTCGATGCCACACTGTCTCACCGCTGCCATTCGGGTCAAGGGTGGTTATTCCCATTATTAGGTAGGTGGTCATATTATTCTGATATGACTGTGTATATGCGTATGTACATTCCATCATCAAATTATAAATGCCACTGTTGTTAATATGATTTCCACGTAATAGTAATATCACTATCTGAGTCGAATAGTTTGGTTCTGCGAGGCAATGTTGCTTAAAAACTTGGGACATTAAATTTTTCATTTTCCTTCACGGATTATTTTTCCCATAATGAAGTCGCACACGTTCAGTACATTAATACCTTATACTGATTAAGTGATATAAAAGAACAGAAATTACGCGTTAAGCACATGGCTATTGTTTGGTTGGTTATTTTACCTCTGAGCTGCACTTTTTTTTGCACACCAAGGGCTAAATGGCCAGGTCACATGGACCCCTAAGGTTCAGAGAAGGTTGGGGGAGGAGACCCACTGGAACAGCTGTTGGGAGACAGATGGTAGCCTCCCGTCAAGGCCATCCAGCGTGTTCTTTAAAGGGCACAGGATATGGCTATCCCACAAACGGGGCCACGGCTTAACGTCCCATCCGACGGACGGCGGCCTTTCCAAGCCCATCGGTGTCCCCTACCGACTGTATGCTGGCGGGGAATTTTGCGGAGATAAATCTCAACGCTGACCCAAATAGGATTTGAATCTAAAAAATGTAGATTACGAGCCTGGCGCGCTACCGACTGAACCGCTACCGACTGAATCACTCCCGACCCAAAGCACCTGACTAAGTGTATCGGAACTGGTGTGTGTACTCGAACTTGGAAATGTGAAGTTAGGAGATTCCATCATCGTTTTCCTATGCAGTAGATCGATTCAAATCTGTCTAAGGGACAATGCAAATAGAAACGTTTGCATGCATTTTTATGAACCTAGTATAAGTTAAAAAATATTACTATACGTAATATCAAATATTGATCTACTTAATATAACAAAAAAATTTCCATGCGGACTGCAAGGTTCTGTTCCAGCTGGGGGAGGCTCTGTGATGTTCTTGGGGTGTTTCACGTACAGTCGCTCAAAAAAGTATCCGAACACTACGGTTGATTACAAAATTCAGAAAAAAATATCTGGCAAAGATTTTTTTAGAAATTAGTGATCTGGCAACCTTCGTGTCACGTGATTACAGAATTCAGTAAAAATATCTGGAGCGTGTACAGCAACTGTACACGCTCCAGTTACCGTTCACAGCAAACTGGAGCGTGTGTGGCAATGATTTTTTGGACCTTCGTGTCACGTGACACGAAGGTTGCTAGATCACTAATTTCTGAAAAAATCATTGCCAGATATTTTTTCTGAATTTTGTAATTAACCGTAGTGTTCGGATACTTTTTTGAGCGACAGTACGAGGAAATGGGTCATTTGTTTTCTGCGACGTCACATTTGAACCAGAAGGGCTATATGGAGCCACATGTTGTCGACCACATGTTGTCCTTTGTGCAGCATCTCCACAGTGAACACCAGAAAGATACCCCAAGTCTTCCAAGACGACAAATGTCGCGTGCACAGGGGTCAAAGTGTGTCGGATTGGCACGACGAGCATTCTGAAGCCTCCGAACATCTCGACTGGCCCGCCAAATCCCTGGATTTGAATCCCATAGAAAACGTGTGGGACTAGTTGGAGCAGCGAGTGAAGCGCTGTCCCAGCCATCCGGCCAATCTGCCCGAACTGCGGCATTTGCTGCTGGGTTGGGTTGGGTTGTTTTACTTCTGAGCGGCACTTTTTTGCACACCATGGGCTAAATGGCCAGGTCACATGGACCCCGAAGGCTCTGAGAAGGTTGGGGGAGGGGACCCACTGGAACAGCTGTTGGGAGACAGATGGTAGCCTCCCGTCAAGGCCATACAGCGTGTTCTTTAACGTGCACAGGGTATGGCTCTCCCGCACACGGGCCCACGGCTTAACGTCCCATCCGACGGACGGCGGCCTTTCCAAGCCCATCGGTGTCCCCTACTGACCGTGTGCGGGGCGGGGAATTTTGCTGAGATGAATCTCAACGCTGACCTTTGACCCAGCTGGGACTCGAACCTGGGAACTACAGATTACGAGCCTAGCGCGCTACCGACTGAGCCACCCCTGCCCCCATTTGCTGGAAGAGTGGATGAATATTGATGTGCACTACATCCACACACTGGCGGCATCCATGCCAGACAGAATTTCGGCTGTTCTTCGGTCGCATGGAGGCGTTACGCGCTATTAGGTGACATTCAGCCAGGGATGACTAATTTTTTGTCCGGTGAGCTTATCACACAGCAGAAAAGTGACCAAACAAACTAATATTTCCGAAACTAAAAATTTTCGCTCTACGATAAAAAGAGCGAAATATTTTCCCGAATATTCCGCCTTGATAACTTGCTCTGACAAGTCTTCTTAACGGGAGCATTCTTCCTCCGTTATATTTCCGCAGAAATCTCTCTCCATTCTTTCAACCACTCCTTTCTCCCATAGTGATAACGTCATATCCATCCTAGCAAGCAGTTATCAATTCCCTAGTCTCCATCCCCATCTCGGAGTCAGGTCTGGATGAGAGAAGATGAGGAACCATCACTCGATACATATATATTCCGTAGACCAAGTTCAGCCACCTCTTCTGCCCTCAGGGACAGCTGAAGGCCGTTGGCCGCCGGCGGATATTGTTCTGCGGAGATAAGGTTTCGCCTGAAATTTCTTCCTCTTCGTCGGAGGATAGACGTTTGGTGGCGGCAGGAGGCCTCCCAAGAGCACGTGCTTCCATCATGGGTGACGGGGATGTGTTACGCCGTAGACACGTTGTTCCTCGGTTGAATGTTCTGATGGCTGGGATGCTGGATGCGCAGACGCGATAGTCCAGCATGATCTTTATTACCCAGTATCAATCTTAATTCTTGATATCTACGTTCTGTCACTTCATTCTCTTTCTTTCTGTTTTTTTTTTTTTGTTTTTTCTTTTTGTACTCTCCTAGTTATTTGTGTTTGCACATCCGTTCCAGTTTTTTTCTTTCAATTTGATGTCAGAATAGATTGTGGGATTATTTAAGAAACTTGGTAAATGAAGAAATATTTTTCTGAGGGCTAACAATAGTTTGGTTAGTTAACATATTGCAGATGGGTGAAATTTGATGAAGATCAAGACCTTCACTTTCGGCCGGCAGCTCTCCATAGTTTATGAAGACAAGTGTCTGATTTTGACCATAAGCCTGATGATTAAGAAAATTCCTAGTCACGTAGCTCGTACATAATGTGTTATTATCAGTATTTTATGTCAACCTTTTATAAGTTTCTAGGTGACCATGTAGAGACACTGAGATTTTTAAAATTAATATAAAGGTATCAAGGTCTGTAAATGGTAGTTAGGTAGTCACTGGAAGGAGAGCTATACACCAATCCCCTGTGATGATGCATAGAACCGGCCAGACCTAGCACCGACCCCGCCTTCTCGTGGTGCACACCGTTAGTACCTTTCAAAAGAGATACTCTCTTGTGGAAGTGAACGGAAGGGGAGGGCTGCCAGATTAGTGTGGCTTACTGATCAGGACAACTCTGGCCATGACATCAGCAGTTGGGTTGTTTTACCTCTGAGAGGCACTTTTTTGCACACCATGAGCTAAATGGCCAAGTCACATGGACCCCGAAGGCTCAGAGAAGGTTGGGGGAGGGGTCAGGTCTGGTGAACCAGTGAGTACTGGAACAGCTGTTGGGAGACAGATGCCTCCCGTCAAGACCATCCAGCGTGTTCTTTAACGTGCACAGGGTATGGCTCTCCCGCACACGGGGCCACGGCTTAACGTCCCATCCGATGGACGGCGGCCTTTCCAAGCCCATCGGTGTCCCCTACTGACGGTGGGCAGGGCGGGGAATTTTACGGAGATAAATCTCAACGCTGACCCAGCTGGGACTCGAACCTGGGAACTACAGATTACGAGCCTGGCGCGCTACCGACTGAGCCACCCCCGCCCCTATCAACAAGATAAAGTTATTTACAAACAAGCTATAAATTATGAAAGTTTGAATAATTGACAACAGAAAGGTCAGTCAAACAATTTAGCTCAGAAATTAATTAAAACTTAATAATTATTGTTTGAAACTGTTTAATAAATTTTTATTTAATTAAAAATCATAATAATTAATTTAAAGGTTTGAGTAACATTCTTTCATTATTCGCTATTTTTTACACGTTTCTTAGGACCGTCATTGCTGTTATTAAATATTCCTAAATATTCCTCTTCCATAAATAAATCTTTAAATATCGACTGAATATTTTTGAAATTCACCATTTAGATAAACTTGATACAGATCTTTGATTTTTTTTATCTTCATTTAACATGTTACCAATAAAGGAATATCGAATTTATATAGCCAAAAAGGGGACATTCTGTATTTTATTTTGTCTTATGCAGCGTATGTACAGTCGCTCAAAAAAATATCCGAACACTACGGTTGATTACAGTATTCAGAAAAAATATCTGACAACGATTTTTTTTAGAAATTAGTGATCTTCGTGTCACGTGACACGAATTGAATAGAGAAACAAATACATTAACCATTCTACGCCCCTGATTTGAGTCCGCTTCTTACGAACACAAGTGCGGATTATTAGGAGAAGGAAACAACGTAACAGTGGCATTTCGTCTTTGCACGTGTGGCACTTCTCGTGCAACAAGAGCTCGAGGTTGCGTTGTTGCCTTGTTTACCACCGCAGCTGCTCCATCAGCGGAAGAGCAGAGGGAGGCGGAACTTTGGGTCTTGCGTGAGAGGAACCTTCCGCGTCTGGCTGCACGCGTGCAAACTGAAGGAGACTTCTGATGGGAGAGCGTGCCCGTAACGATGCATTTTGAGTGGCCATCAATTTTCCTGGCTGCCACAACCCGGGCTTTCTTTGCTGCTTTCTCTCCGCGAAACGAAAAGAGGATCAGCACTCTAGTGAATGTTTGAGCATTTATTCCTAAGACTTAAACCAACATCGCAAAGAATTTTAAATGCATCGCCCCACGATTTTTTTTTTTTTTCAGGAACTAGCAAGTGTTCTCGCAGTTTTTTAACTGTCTCGCGAATTTTATTATTATTTTGTGATTAAACCTATTAAGTATGGAACAGAATCTTGCTTGTTTCTGCCCTACAAGACTTCCTTCTGCCCTTCAAAGTGACAGTAAATCCTTCATGAAAAATGGCAATAAGTGTTTCACGAAAAGTGACATTAAATGTTTAACGAAAAATGAAGTTTCCACGAAAAGTGACAGCAGATATTCTCCGAAAAATGATGTATATTCCAGAAAAGAGTGAGTAAATATTTTCTCAAAAGTGATGGTAAATACGCTAGAAGAGTGTAATATTCCCTCAAAAGTGAGAATAAGCATTCCACAAGGGGCACTAAATATTCCAGAAGAATGGCGGTAATTATTCTAGAAAATAGAGAGTAAATATTTCCCAAAAGTGATGGTAAATATTCCGTTACAAGTGGTAATAAATATTTCAGAAAAATAAAAGCAAATATTCACCCAAAACTGATGGTAAATATTCTACAAGAAGTGGCAATAAATATTCCACAAAAAGTGGCAATAAATATCCCAGAAAAGTGACAGTAAATTTTCTACAAGAAGTGGCAGTAAATATTTAACAAAAGTGATGTAAAATAGATGACTAGAAGTGGCAATAAATATTCCAGAAAAGTGATAGTAAATATTTCCCCAAAAGTGAAGGTAAACATTCCACGAAAAGTGACAGTAAATATTCTCCAAAAGTGATGGTAAATATTTCACAAGAGGTAGCAGGAAATACTCAAAAAAAAGGGACAGGAAATATTCTGCGAGAAGTGGTAGCAAATATTCCAGAAAATTGACAGCAAATATTCCTCCAAAAGTGATGGTAAATATTTCACAAGTGACAGAAATATTCCAAAAAAGTGGTAATAAATATTCTTCAAGAAGTGATAGCAAATATTCCAGAAAAGTGACAGCAAATATCCCCCCCCCAAAGTGATGGTAAATATTTCACAAGTGGCAGAAATATTCCAAGAAAAGTGGTAATAAATATTCTTCAAGAAGTGATAGCAAATATTCCAGAAAAGTAACAGCAAATATCCTCCCCCTCAAAGTGATGGTAAATATTCCACAAGAAGTGTTAGTAGATATTCCCAAGATGTTACCGTAAATATTTTACAAGAAGTAATAGCAAATATTCCAGAAAAGTGACAACAAATATTCTAGAAAAGTGACAACAAACATTCCCCTAAAAGTGATCGTAAATATTCCATAAGAACTGGCAGTAAATATTCCAAAGAAGTGACAGTAAATATTCTAGAAGAAGTGGTAGCAAATATTTCAGTAATGTGACAACAAAAATCCCCCTAAAAGTGATCATAAATATTCCACAACAAATGATCGTAAATATTCCACGAAAATTGAGGAAATATTCCACATAGCATGATGTAAATCTTCCATGAATATCGGCCATCGACGAAATTCAGATGCTATTCAGTGCCTATTCAAGATAAATGATTCAGTTCTTCTAATTTTTCGTTTCTTGATCTTGAGATCATCAATTCCCCTCCTCTGGTGTCTAGAAAAAGTAAAATTTTCTCTAAAATGAGAAAATCTTTCGATTTTTAACAGCTATTTGTATGAGAAGACAACCGAATGATTTTGGTTTTACGTTATTGCCCACAAAGGGAGGTTTTTGATTCTGCTGAATCTTATTTTCGCTAAGCATCGATGGATTCGTTTATTTGTTCCGCAGTAACTGTCAAGTGGTTTCCGGGAATCATTTTAGGTGAATAACTTATTTTTAAATTAAAATAGGAATCATGGCCGAGTGGTTAGCACGCTTGGCTACTGATCTAAGGGACCTGGGTTCGAGCCCCGGGTAAGGCACGGTTGTGTGTGCCGTTTTTCTGCTGAGGTCCTGCCATCCTCTCAGATCTTCTACTATGGCATGTAAACTGACAGGCTCCTGTCAGACCTCTGTGGCAAGTAGCTGCTTGAGGGGGTATTTATTTTTTTTATTTTTTTATCAAACTGAAACAGTAGCATACACGAAGTGGAAGGGGAAGGATACGCCATAGCTAAAAAAAAAAATTCAAATTATCCCTCCCAATTGAAATTTTTTGAGTGCGCTGCAGTTGGAATGTGAACTAGATCTGCTTGTCCGGAACCAAAATTTAAACAAAAATTATCGTAATACTAGTAACAAACGGTCAAGAATTGAAAAAAGAAGTTTAATCAAAAACTTTGAATGGTCTTCAATGTGGAAGGTTTAGGGCAATGTTTCCCAAAGTGGGCGATACCGCCCCCTGGGGGTCGCCCCTGGTAGTAGCCTCGGGTGCAATTGGGGGGACGGTGGGAACATAAAGAAGGGAAGATAAGAAATTTGAAAAACCGTTCGTACATGTTTCATCTGTAGAGTTAAAGTCGTAGTGATTACTTTATTTTCCAAATAAACACACAGAATTTTCTTTCTTTATCTCAATTTTTTGTGTGTAATGCGAATGTTACTATGGTTGATTTTAATAAATAATTTTATAACTTCAAGCTTCGAGGTGTCTTATTTACAACAACATCTTTCTTTACTATGTTGTAGGACGTAGTAGAAATATAGATACATAAAAGAACGCAAATTTGTCACTGCACCTTTCTGTTTGTTCGCTTAAAGAAAGTAGATTTCCAGGGGAGCGCTGAGTAATTTTTTTTTTCTGAAAAGGCGGCGGTAGGACAAACAAGTTTGGGAACCTCTGGTTTAGGGATTTTCCTGGGCGTTAACTCACCAAATGCTATTCTAATGTTAAGTCGATACGGAAAGTGGGAAGCGAACGCATTTCAAATGGGAAATAGAGTAAAAAGTGGGAGGTGAATCAAAAACAGGTTGAAGACCATGATTCAATTGAAGGTTTTTATTTTGCATCGTGCATATGTCGTTCAGTTTTCACTAGAAGAGAATCATTGAAAAAGTGGGCTCTAAAATCATAACTGTAATAATCATTTAAATAAATAAACCAAGCAAGATTCTGTTGATCCCACTATATATGTATGATGATGTCAATATTCAGCACTTTTGAATTGAAAGTTAGACAAAACATTGGCCATTTGTTTCGTCTTGCGATATTTTTTTACCCCTTCTCCAGTCAGATACTCGCATGATGTAAGTTTGATCACTCAGCTCCAAAGGGATGCTTCTGATTGCAGTGGCGCACAAAAGGAGTGAGAGGGATGATAATGTGGCTTTATCTCCCCCGAGAGTTTAAATATCGTATATTTTCTAAGGCAGAAAACATAAGTCATCTTTTTGAATTTACATCAATAATCAGATTTATTTGAAGCCAAGTTATTATTCGCTGTTGTATTCTGCTAACACTGACTATAGGGGGAAAATTGTCTCGTTGCGGATATGATCCAAATCGTCGACCTCTTTATAACATTCCTTCAGGTGGGATCCGAACCCACGACTTCCTGAATACAACAGCAAAGATAGTGACTTCAAATAAATCTAATTATCACTGTGAATGCAACAGAAAATGACTATGTGTTATTGACATATACCAACATCCATAATGCATGGAGAGGTGTTAAAATATGTCTAAAAAGAAATTGAAGGTTTTCAAAAATAAAAACCTTCAATTAAATCAATGGTCTTCAACCTGTTTTTGATTCACCTCCCACTTTTTAGAACTCCCACTTTGTTAAAGACCATTCAAGCAAACAGTACCACTTGGATCGCCTTTTCGCACTTCCGGTGGTGTGCCTGATCCTGGAATAGCTCCGTCGAATGTATGCTTTATCTGCATTCATAGAACATACTTCAAACTAGGGTATGAAATTTAACAACAACAAAAGGGAAATCTTGATCCAGATAGCTGTCAGAGCACCTGACATTTATCAGGAGGTCGTGAGTTTGGATCCTACTCGACACCAGGCAATCTTTGTCCCTATACCCAGTGTCAGAGTTGGGTTGTTTTACCTCAGAGCGGCACTTTTTTGCACACATGGGCTAAATGGCCAGGTTACATGGACCCCGAAGGCTCAGAGAAGGTTGGGGAGGGGACCCACTGGAACAACTGTTGGGAGACAGATGGTAGGCTCCCGTCAAGGCCATCCAGCGTGTTCTTTAACGTGCACAGGATATGGCTCTCCCGCACACGGGACCACAGCTTAACGTCCCATCCAACGGACGGCGACCTTTCCAAGCCCATCGGTGTCCCCTACTGACCGTGGGCAGGGCGGGGAATTTTGCGGAGATAAATCTCAACGCTGACCCAGCTGGGACTCGAACCTGGGAACTACAGATTACGAGCCTGGCGCGCTACCGACTGAGCCACCCCGCCCCAAAACAATACAAACATCCATACCTTACCCGGGGCTCGAACCCAGGTCCCTTTGATCACTAGCCAAGCGTGCTAACCACTCGGCCATGGGACGGCAGTGTCAGAGAATACAACATCGAAGACAGTGGCTTCAAATAAAGAAATATGACTCCAGCATGTCGAATTTCACCCATTAGAATGTTTTTGGTATGCTACTGTTGCTGTTAATATTGAGAACTAACGGGACCGTTTAAGAGGGGCATTTAAAAAGTTCTTGACATGCATATGCAGAACAAAAACCATTGTACTTACCTCAACAAAACTTTTGCTGTCCTTCAAAGTACACCCCTACAGCATATATACAAAGTTTCAAACGTCAATGTAGTTCTGGAACGCTTGGGGGGGGCACTCCTGTTGGGAAATACTTCCATCTCTGAATGAACACGTTTTTCAAAGTATCGCACCCTTGAAAAAGACTCTCCAGCAAGTTCCTTTTCAATTTTTGGAAACAACCTAGAGTCTTATGGCGCAAGATCGAGTGAATATGCTGGATAGGGTAGCTGTTTGTTTTTTGCTGCTCCAGATATGTCATAACTTGCCGGGTTTTGTGAGCACTGGCATTACCATGAAGAAGAGAAGGCCTGTTGTTGAACGCTGCTCCTTCATCTTTTTAACCATTTTGGACGAAACAATGTTGGTGTAGTATTTGCCATTTATAACCATTTTTTCATGCAAGGTATCCACCGCTACTACTCCTTGAAAGTAATAAAATAAATAAATACCCCCTCAAGCAGCTGCATGCCACAGAGGTCTGACAGCAGCCTGTCAGTTTATATGCCACAGTAGAAGGTCTGTGAGGATGGCGGGACCTCAGAAGAAAAACGACACACACACATCCATGCCTTATCCGGGGCTCGAACCCAGGTCCCTTAGATCAGTAGCCAAGCATGCTAACCACTCGGGCATGGGACGGCTAAGAGAAAAAAAAATTGTGAACTTCCTTTAGCAAAAGTTTTGTTGGAGAATTTTGAGATGCGGTTCATCTTCCTCAACCCCTCCGCAAAATTCCCCGCCCTGCCCACGGTCAGTAGGGGACACCGATGGGTTTGGAAAGGCCGCCGTCCGTCGGATGGGACGTTGAGCCGTGACCCGTGTGCGGGAGAGCCATACCCTGTGCACGTTAAAGAACACGCTGGATGGCCTTGATGGGAGACTACCATCTGTCTCCCAACAACTGTTCCAGTGGGTCCCCTCCCTCAACCTTCTCCGAGCCTTCGGGGTCCATGTGACCTGGCCATTTAGCCCATGGTGTGCAAAAAGTGCCGCTCAGAGGTAAAACAACCCAACCCAACCCTCAACCCAAACACAACTGTCGAGCTTTCTGCGAATTGTGTAGCAATAAAACCACGTGTCAGCACCTTTGTGTCTGTTAAACATTTGGGGCCACAAAGTTCAAATATTACCAGCATCTCCTTATATGTGTTGACTCAGTCCTTTTTTGTTGGTGGTAATGTGTAGTGTCAATGGGTGGTGCACCCATTTGGCACAGATTTTGCTGAACTTTAAATTTTGATGAAAACCACAGCCCTTGATTTACGGCGAGGTTAGGTTCCTGGAGATGTCGACGTATATCGAATTGGCGTAAATGAAACCCGAAAATATTATGCATTTCAATGAGATGCGTTCCAGGTATACGGAAATTGAGACTCTTTCATACAATAATGGAAAATTTTTAATATTTTAAACATAAACATTATATGCATGCATTAAAAACACATTTATTTCGTAATATGTACAGTCGCTCAAAAAAGTATCCGAGTACTATGGTTGATTACAGAATTCAGAAAAAATATCTGGCAACGATTTTTTTCTGAATTCTGTAAGGAACTATAGTGTTCGGATACTTTTTTGAGCTACTGTAGGTGGTCATATTATTTTGATACTAGATCGTGTGGGCTCACTCACGGAAATATTGAGCGTGTGCAGTTACCGTTCACAGCAAACTGCAGCGTGTACAGTAACTGCACACGCTCCAGTTTGCTGTGAAAGGTAACTGGAGCGTGTACAGTTGCTGTACACGCTCCAGATATTTTTCCTGAATTCTGTAATCACGTGACACGAAGGTTGTCAGTCACTAATTTCTAAAAAAATCGTTGCCAGATATTTTTTCTGAATTCTGTAATCAACCATAGTGTTCGAATACTTTTTTGAGCGACTGTACCTGTATAAACCTGTATAATATTAATAGGTAGTCATTACTAGCGAGAGCGGGGGAGGGGGGTGACGTTGTCATAGCCGGTGACTTCGTCTCAAACTATCGGGATTTAGCCCATGATGTGCAAAAAAGTGCCGCTCAGAGGTAAAACAACCCAACACAACCTTACGAGAGGAAGATTCTGGTTGTCCTGCATCATCTTCTGCCTCTTTGGATCAGTTAAATTCTTTTCAGATTTCTTTTTAAAATAAGAAAGAACGGTTGTTTGCATTGTTTGACGCCTTCTTTCCTGCAAGACATGGTAGTAAGGCTGCAACACTGCATTGATTCCTCTTCTGGGGCGGGGGTGGCTCAGTCGGTAGCACGCCAGGCTCGTAATCTGTAGTTCCCAGGTTCGAGTCCCAGCTGGGTCAGCGTTGAGATTTATCTCCGCAAAATTCCCCGCCCTGCCCACGGTCAGTAGGGGACACCGATGGGCTTGGAAAGGCCACCGTCCGTCGGATGGGACGTTAAGCCGTGACCCCGTGTGCGGGAGAGCCATACCTTGTGCACGTTAAAGAACACGCTGGATGGCCTTGACGGGAGGCTACCATCTGTCTCCCAACAGCTGTTTCAGTGGGTCCCCTCCCCCAACCTTCTCTGAACCTTCGGGGTCCTTGTGACCTGGTCATTTAGCCCATGGTGTGCAAAAAAGTGCCGCTCAGAGGTAAAACAACCCAACCAACCCTTGATTCCTCTTCTAATAGCACAGCCTCGTTCCCAATCAGGATCGATGTCCTTAGCCTCTGCAGGTGCCTGTCAATCCCAACCAGAATTTCCTGTAAATCATAGTTTTTTTTAGACCATAAAGCGGGCTTTTCTTGTTTTTGCTGCTGGTTTCCTGCGTCAACTGAGCAGCCAAATCTTCCAGTCCCTCATTTGTAGACGGCTGAGAATGGCTCTCCAACAACTCAGTCACATCATCAATTTCAACGTTGTTAAGTCCTATCTCCCGAGCAATTGCGGTAATTTAATTAACAATTCTGTGGCACTTCCTCAAATCCCGTGAAATCATGTATACCGCCCGGTAGCGTTGTGCAGTGACTTTTTTTTTTGGTGGCGGCAGCGCGGAATAGATTTGGGTTGTTTTACCTCTGAGCGGCACTTTTTGCACACCATGGGCTAAATGGCCAGGTCACATGGACCCCGAAGGCTCAGAGAGTTGGGTTGAGTTGTTTTACCTCTAGAGCGGCACTTTTCTTCACACCATGGGCTAAATGGCCAGGTCACAAGAACCCTTAAGGCTCAGAGAAGGTTGGGGGAGAGGACCCACTGGAACAGCTGTTGGGAGACAGATGGTAGCCTCCCGTCAAGGCCATCCAGCGTGTTCTTTAACGTGCACAGGGTATGTCTCTCCCGCACACGGGGCCACGGCTTAACGTCCCATCCGACGGACGGCGGCCTTTCCAAGCCCATCGGTGTCCCCTACTGACCGTGGGCAGGGCGGCGAATTTTGCGAGATAAATCTCAACGCTGACCCAGCTGGGTTGTTGTTTGGGTTGTTTTACCTCTGAGCGGCACTTTTTTTGCACACCATGAGCTAAATGGCCAGGTCACATGGACCCCCGAAGGCTCAGAGAAGGTTGGGGGAGGGGACCCACTGGAACAGCTGTTGGGAGACAGATGGTAGCCTCCCGTCAAGGCCATCCAGCGTGTTCTTTAACGTGCACAGGGTATAGCTCTCCCGCACACGGGACCACGGCTTAACGTCCCATTCGACGGACGGCGGCCTTTCCAAGCCCATCGGTGTCCCCTACTGACCATGGGCAGGGCGGGGAATTTTTGCGGAGATAAATCTCAACGCTGACCCAGCTGGGACTCGAACCTGGGAACTACAGATTACGAGCCTGGCGCGCTACCGACTGAGCCACCCCCGCCCCACTCTAGTCAAAGTGGAACAGAGGAGAACGAAGTCATTTGATTGATACCCGACTGGAGATTATTTCCGAAAGAATGAAGTATACGGATAAACTGAATCAGCACCTTACTCGTCCTAACAGATGGCATAGAGTACCCCTATTAAAAAAAACCTTTTTGAAGTACAGTAGCTCAAAAAAATATCCGAACAACAGAATTCAGAAAAAATATCTGGCAACGATTGTTTTAGAAATTAGTGATCTGGCAACCTTCGTGTCACGTGACACGAAGGTTGCCAGATCACTAATTTATAAAACAATCGTTGCCAGATATTTTTTCTGAATTTTGTAATCAACCAATAGTGTTCAGATATTTTTTTGAGCGATGTAGGTGGTCATATTATTTTGATACTAGATCGTGTGGGCTCACTCACGGAAATATTGAGCGTGTGCAGTTACCGTTCACAGCAAACTGGAGCGTGTGCAGTAACTGCACACGCTCCAGTTTGCTGTGAACGGTAACTGGAGCGTGTACAGTTGCTGTACACGCTCCAGATATTTTTCCTGAATTCTGTAATCACGTGACACGAAGGTTGCCAGATCACTAATTTCTAAAAGAAATCGTTGCCAGATATTTTTTCTGAATTCTGTAATCGACCATAGTGTTCGGATATTTTTTTGAGCGACTGTAATTTGAAAAAAAAAATTCTTAGTCAAGAGAAAGATGGTAAATTACGCGTATATCGAAAAGAAAATTTTGTTTCATTCCACGAAAGTAGAAAAGAAATAAAAGCGCTATAGAAATCGTGGAATCCATTAAAAAATAACGGTCGAATTTGGTATTTCCTCAAGAGAAAATGTGACTTGACTCCATTCATCCATTATCATCATGCACAACATCATCCATTATCATCATGAAACTTGAACCTCATCAGTTTTCTTTCTATCTAGAAAGATGCTTTTAGTTTCAACACTGACAAATGTAATCGTTCATTAGCATTTATCGAAATCCCCCCCAACCCATCCCCCACAAAAATCTGTAGAATTTCAAAGATTTGCATTGGAAGGACACGGAATAGCCTCCTTTTGTTGCAAACTCATGGCTTTGCAACATTGTCTTCTCCTTTAGATTTGACTGCAGCTTGTATTCATATAGACACGTACTCTCTTTATGAAACGTCGAAACAAACCTTTTGCATATTGATCAAAAACAGCTTTTGGAAAAGAAGCGATCTTGTTGAAACGTGATATTGATGCTGATTTCATTATCCTTTCTGGTTTTTTTAACGTAAAAAAAATTTTAGCAGTGGAATTAACCGCATCTATTATTAACTTGATCATGTGTTAGAACGAATACACGTTAATGATGCAATTTAATTCCTGTTTTAATTAAATGTCGGGTTTTTTAATATCAGCTTTATCAGTTATCTGAAATCGCTCTGTTGAACTTCTTGAGCATTTTTTGATGACTGAATTTCACAAATGATTTCGATCAAATGCAGCTGACATTTTTTTTTTAATACGTGTATAAATATTCAGTTTTTTTAGTGAATGCAAGAAAATTAGATAAACTCTGCGAAAAATTACAGTAGGTTTCTGAATTCCATTCTATTTTATAGGGGTAGGGGCGGGGGTGGCTCAGTCGGTAGCGCGCCAGGTTCGTAATCTGCAGTTCCCAGGTTCGAGTCCCAGCTGGGTCAGCGTTGAGATTTATCTCCGTAAAACTCACCGCCCCGCGCACAGTCAGTAGGGGACACTGATGGGCTTGAAAAGGCCACCGCCTGTCGGATGGGACGTTAAGCCGTGGTTCCGTGTGCGTGAGAGCCTACTCTGTGCACGTTAAAGAACATACTGAATGGCCTTGACGGGAGGCTACCATCTGTCTATCTGTCTCTTAACAGCTGTTCCAGTGGGTCCCCTCCCACAACCTTCTCTGAGCCTTCGGGGTCCATGTGACTTGGCCATTTAGCCCATGGTGTGCAAAAAAGTGCATGGTCACTTATAGGTTTGGTTAGATGGCGTAGTTTTCGATGACATTACTCGTTAATATAATTGGATGTTTTGTTGCTTTTCTCATATTAAATCTTGGCTAGATGACGCAAATTGTAAAATAAACTGCTATCTACTACTTCAATAACGTTATAATCATTTAATAAATGTTTTTGTTTTTTTAAGGTTCGACTAGATTTGTTGAAAGTTTTAACAAAGTGAAAGTTACTCGTAATTCAATTTAAAAATGACGTATCGTCGAATCCAATTTTCTGTGGAGAAGAATGTGATGGAAGTCATGTGATAGTGTCAGTAAAAGAAATATATTAAAAAAAAAATGCGAACATCGGACAAGTTGAGCGATGTTTACTTCGGTAGTTAATCCTAACGTGGCAGTTTCGCTAGCACTAAAGATGTTAATGGGACTTTCAGTTGGCCGTTAAGTCTGCACGAGCTGCGTTTCAGCTTCTTAGTTGTACCTAAGACTACAGCAACTGATGGACTTAGGGTGACTAAGCTGTCACTCCAGCCTCTAATTATCCACGTTAGTAGATCACTCTTCAGGGACTAGAGAAAGGCTAGGTGATAGCCCAGGGTTCTGTTAAAGGTGTAGATCGAAAGCTCTAGGTAGAAGGGAGTTATTACATGTGGATAGTGCCAATCAATACTTTGAAAGGCAAATTGTGGACAGTCCTGAGTAGACTTTGCATTTTTACTTGTTTTTTGGTAGGTATAGAAGGGTTTTACCTCGTTATCGAGTTTAAAACTACAATGATACTGTGAAAAATTTTTCTTTTGATATGAAAGGTAATGTTTATTTGTGATGGTAAGTTTTATTTTTGTGGTAAGTTTTATTTTTGTGTGATGGTTTGGTGATGGTAAGTTTTATTTTTGTGGGGGAATATTTGATAAATTATCGTAAAAACTTGTTTTCAACTCGGTCAAAAGATGAATTATGTAGCTTGCTTAAATGATATTGTCGAAATTATTTTGTATTGACGGAATGACGAAATGTTTTGTTTAATACTGTTGAAGGACCGAGGTAGGATTTCCTAAAACTAGATACCAACCAGAAAGGAAGCTTGAAAATTAAGGAGGATATTAAAAGGAAACCTGGATAACATATCCTCTTTTTAATTTGGTCAAGCGTCTTTAACGTAAAACACCTTTCAGCAAATTAGAGTAAGGACTTGAAGTTGGTCATGATGATTCTCGACCAACTTCATGTTGGTCATCATGACCTCTGAGAGACTTTTTGTCTTTGCAAATATTGAAGTGGCCAGGTCACAAACCACCCAAGAGCCTACAGCTCTTTAGGGAAAGGGATACAATAACAACTCTTTGACGATAGATATAGTCAAGACCATTAAGAACGTTGTTTATCAAGTACAGAGTGTGACTCTCCTGAAAACAGAATCGTGGCTTAGAGTTCCCATTCTCCGACTACGGTTTTTTCAAACCCATCGATTATACAGTCGCTCAAAAAAGTATCCGAACACTATAGTTGATTACAGAATTCAGAAAAAATATCTGGAGCGTGTACAGCAACTGTACACGCTCCAGTTACCGTTCACAGCAAACTGGAGCGTGTGCAGTTACTGCACACGCTCCAGTTTGCAAAAAAAAATTTTTTTTGAGTTGAGTTTGCTCAAAAAAGTATCCGAACACTATAGTTGATTACAGAATTGAGAAAAAATATCTGGCAACGATTTCTTTTAGAAATTAGTGATCTGGCAACCTTCGTGTCACGTGACAGTTGTGGCTCTCCCGCACACGGGGCCACGGCTTTTAACGTCCCATCCGACGGACTTTACCGGTGTCTCCTACTGACCATGGGCAGGGCGGGGAATTTTGCGGAGATACATCTCAACGCTGACCCAGCTGGGACTCGAACCTGGGAACTACAGATTACGAGCCTGGCGCGCTACCGACTGAGCCACCCCCGCCCCGGACAGCCACCGGAGAAAGGGAGGAAACAAAGAAAGGGAATTATATATTCATAAAGTTTTAAGTGATGTGTCTAAAATTTAACTATAAGCTATTTAATTTAGAATATGGTAAAATAGGATAATTTACTTACTGCGATTATTGCGATTATTAAAATATTTAGTAATATTTTAATAAAGTATGCCAATAAATAGCTTACAGACGAATTTCAAGTTATGAAACTTTAAAATATCTGTACATTGAAACATTACTTATAGCCGTCCCGTGGCCGAGTGGTTAGCGCGCTTGGCTACTGATTTACGGGACCTGGGTTCGAGCCCCGGGTAAGGCATGGATGTTAGTGTTGTTTTCTACTGAGGTCCTGCCATCCTCTCAGATCTTCTACTGTGGCATATAAACTGACAGGCTCCTGTCAGACCTCTGTGACAAGCAGCTGCTTGAGGGGGTATTTTATTTATTTTTTATTCTGTTAATGCGCTGCCCGGGCTTGGTGTATCTAGGTGGCCATGGGTTGACTCCAGGAACGTACCCAGGGGGGTAGACCAGGGAGTGCCCGCCCTCCGAAAATTCAGTCATCTTATGCGAAATCTGAACCTTGTCTTCCTGCTTTGAAATACAAAATAATTGTCTTTCGATAATTTTATTTTAGCCCCATATTATGTCTGACACTAAAAATATATTTAGGAAACAACTATAAAATTTCATTCCATGTAGAATATCATTTTAACTTTTCCTGTCCCGTGGAATACTTTATTAATTGGGAAACATTACTCAAGTCTTATTTTAAAAACCCCTTCCCCTCCCTCCCCCGCCATCCGAAACTAAAGGGGCGGAGGTGGCTCAGTCGGTATCGCTCCAGGCTCGTAATCTGTAGTTCCCAGGTTCGAGTCCCAGCTGGGTCAGCGTTGAGATTTATCTCCGCAAAATTCCCCGCCCTGCCCACGGTCAGTAGGGAACACCGATGGGCTTGGAAAGGCCGCCGTCCGTCGGATGGGACGTTAAGCCGTGGCCCCGTGTGCGGAAGAGCCATACCCTGTGCACGTTAAAGAACACGCTGGATGGCCTTGACGGGAGGCTACCATCTGTCTCCCAACAGCTGTTCCAGTGGGTCCCCTCCCCCAACCTTCTCTGAGCCTTCGGGGTCCATGTGACCTGGCCATTTAGCCCATGGTGTGCAAAAAAGTGCCGCTCAGAGGTAAAACAACCCAACAACCCGAAACTAAATCCTGGGTAAGTTGCTGGTTGGGGCAGTCAGTAGTGCTTCAGGCTCATAACCTGCAGTTTCCAGGTTCGACCCCCAACCAACGTTGAGGTTTATCGCAGTTACTCCTAACCCTGCCCTTATGAGAAATGGGTCATCGACGGGCTTGTAAAAGCTCCTGTCCATCGAATGAGACATCAAGCCATTGTTCTGTGTACATCCTTGTTGGGTTGCTTTACCTCTGAGTTGCACTTTTTGCACCCAATAGGCTAAGTGGCCAGGTCACAAGGATTCCGAGGACTCAGAGAAGGTTTAGAGGGAGGGGACCCATTGAACAGGTGTTGGGAGACAGATGGTAGCCTCTTGTCAAGACCAGCGTGCTCTCTAACGTGCATAGAGTATGGCTTTCCCGCCCACAGTCCCAGCTGGGTCAGCGTTGAGATTTATCTCCGCAAAATTTCCCCGCCCTGCCCACGGTCAATAGGGGACACCGATGGGCTTGAAAAGGCCGTCGTCCGTCGGATGGGACGTTAAGCCGTGGCCCCGTGTGCGGGAGAGCCATACCCTGTGCACGTTAAAGAACACGCTGGATGGCCTTGACGGGAGGCTACCATCTGTCTCCCAACAGCTGTTCCAGTGGGTCCCCTCTCCCAACCTTCTCTGAGCCTTCGGGGTCCATGTGACCTGGCCATTTAGCCCATGGTGTGCAAAAAAGTGCCGCTCAGAGGTAAAACAACACAACAACCCAAATCCCGCCCACAGAGCCACGGTTTAACTTCCATCCGACGGACGGCCGCCTTTTCAAACCCATCGGTGTCCCCTACTGGTGTACATGGGCAGCTATACCCTTTGCATGTTAAAAACACGCTAGTTAGTTTTGACAGGAAGCAACCATCTGTCTCCTAATAGCTATGCAGAGGATCCCCTTCCCCAAATGTTCTTTGAGACCTTTGGGGTCTTTGTGATTTGGCCATTTAGCTCATTGAGCGCAAAGTAGTACCTCTAAGAGGTAAAACAACCCAACTCATAACGAAATGAAGTAATAAATGCAGTTAAGGAGCTAAAACGATGAGATTTACACAAAGTAACACATAGACATTGCCATAAACGTTAAAGTGTAGTGTTTTTGCTAATTATTTAAACTATTTTCACGTTATTGCTGCACAATTTTAAATACATGCCACATATATAGGGGCGGGGGTGGCTCAGTCGGTAGCGCGCCAGGCTCGTAATCTGTAATTCCCAGGTTCGAGTCCCAGCTGGGTCAGCGTTGAGATTTATCTCCGCAAAATTCCCCGCCCTGCCCACTGTCAGTAGGGGACACCGATGGGCTTGGAAAGGCCGCCGTCTGTCGGATGGGACGTAAAGGCGTGGTCCCATGTGCGGGAAAGCCATACCCTGTGCACGTTAAAGAACACGCTGGATGGCCTTGACGAGAGACTACCATCTGTCTCCCAACAGCTGTTCCAGTGGGTCCCCTCCCCCAACCTTCTCTGAGCCTTCGGGGTCCATGTGACCTGGCCATTTAGCCCATGGTGTGGAAAAAAGTGCCTCTCAGAGGTAAAACAACCCAACGAAATGAAGTAATAAATGCAGTTAAGGAGCTAAAACGATGAGATTTACACAAAGTAACACATAAACATTGCCATAAACGTTAAAGTGTAGTGTTTTTGCTAATTATTTAAACTATTTTCACGTTATTGCTGCACAATTTTAAATACATGCCAAATATATATGTGCAATAGTTATATAAATAACTGTTAACGTTCATAAAAACTATTTCACAAGTATCTAGAATAGGAATTTTGTGGCCTGGAGCACTTGTGTCCGTCTGTGTCAGATAATAACTTCCTCGCAACAAAATCACCAAAATTTACAACATACTGCATTTTGTGACATTAACAGTAACGAATGTTCACTTAACTAGCATATCTTATTGCTATAATTAGAATCGTGAAGTAAATGAAAAAGGAGATCAGATACTTACCCATAGCTGGGAGGAAGGAAATTTTACGCTTCTATTCGTTTATGTTATTTTTTGTAGCCAATTGGAAAAAGAAAGATGAGACTCCGAAGGAAGTACGACATGGCAACAGAAACCAACCTCGTTACACAAAATGTTCCTCCGACATGAAAGAAGAATTGCCCCGAAGCAGAATGCCTTTTTGAGGGAAGTGATTTTTTTTGGCCGGAAAGACACGGCGTGAATAATGTATTTTCTAAATTTAAGTTCTCACTGAGTTGAAAGCCAGTGTGCGTCGATGATCAGCTTTAGAAATCGAAAATGTCTACAGAGATTACAAGTTTTCTCAGATTAAAATCCGAATTCTGTTTTCGGATCAACAACGATCCGAGTTGCCACTTGCCCACGGGCGAAGTATGGATGCCACTGGTCACGCGGAATAACAATTTGAAAGCCTCTTCGTCCACCTCGTGTTAAGGAGACGAGTTCAGTTACAAGCGAGATCAGACGATGCCTAAGGCAGATTGAGGAAAACACAGAAGGAGAGAAAGGCAGAGATTGAGACTTCTCTCTCAAAGGTTTAAAGAAAATGGCTATATCACTCTTTCGCTATCTCTCTATTTTCTTGAGCTGCATTCCAAAACTTTGTTCATATAGAAATAGATTTTAACGTCGTTCAGCCACATATTTTTTTCTCTTTTCAACATTCGACAGAAAGAGGATAAAAAGTATTATAAGAGGAGAGTTCTCAAGCAGAATTTCTATGACTCATTTTCTCTTGACAGAGCTGAATAGCCCAGAGTTCCAAATTTAAGGACGATTCCGTTTTATAGCGGTGGACTATCAAATTCGAAATTCCGTAACTTCCAATGTGATTTTTTTTACGGGTTGGGTTGTTGGCTTGTTTTACCTCTGAGCGGCACTTTTTTGCACACCATGGGCTAAACGGCCAGGTCACATGGACCCCGAAGGCTCAGTGAAGGTTGGGGGAGGGGACCCACTGGAACAGCTGTTGGGAGACAGATGGTAGCCTCCCATCAAGGCCATCCAGCGTGTTCTTTAACGTGCACAGGGTATGGCTCTCCCGCACACGGGACCACGGCTTAACGTCCCATCCGACGGACGGTGGCCTTTCCAAGCCCATCGGTGTCCCCTACTGACCGTGGGCAGGGCGGGAATTTTGCGGAGATAAATCTCAACGCTGACCCAGCTGGGACTCGAACCTGTGAACTACAGATTACGAGCCTGACGCGCTACCGACTGAGCCACCCCCGTCCCCGTGTATAGTAGAGACATGAGTCAAGTTAAAGAACACGCTAGATGGTTTCCATCTGTCTCCTAATGCTGTCCAGTGAATCCCCTTCCCTATGAAGTCTCGCTTTCTTCAAAGACCATCTCTATGTCATATTACACTGAGAGGCTCCTCTCAGACCTCTGTGGCAAGCAGCTACTTAAGAAGTAATTTATTATTTTTATAAATAGTTACTTCCTAAGCGACTGCTATAATTCCATTTCGTTTTTATTGTTCTCACTTCTATTTATTGTTAGAATTCACTGAAGTTTCTGTGGGCGTTTTCTCATTCACCAAGAACACAGATGTTTATTGTATCATTATTATTTATATGTATATTACACAGCAAACACTGTAAGGCCTAAAATAATCACTCGGCTATAAACTAACCAAAAACCATCTGTTACTTAATAGGTCATTCATTCGTTCTATGAATAACCATAAGTTCAGTTTTAAGCAGTACAATTGCCGCATAGATTAAATACCAGATAAAGAATAGTTGTGTTTCTCTTCCAGGATACGAGGACGCATGTCGTTGGAGAGCTTTACGATACGGAGAAGTCTTATGTAGAGTCCCTACAGATCCTGGCTAATGTAAGTCTTTTCTAGCTTTCCTTTTTATTTCCTCAGCTTCTCAGTATTGAAGTTTGTTAGTAACGTGTCGGTAGTTCATTGATCTGCTCTTAACGTCAATCATTGGAAGAGAGAAGCTGGAGTGTTTCTAAAATGGTATCGAGGTTCAATAATTGGATATTTCCTCCAAAACAATCTGAAGTAAAAAAGACACTAAACACATTTTTTTTAAAAAACAATTGACAGCTTCTTTGCCACGAGACTTTCTTTTCGATAGTTTTTTTTTGTTAATTTTGTTGAAGTCGTAAGCTTTAGAAAACACGCTATTTTTTTTTCTGCACTTTCGATTTTCAGAGTGACACTTCTTTTATTCCTGTTTTTAAAACAGAGAAACAGATGTTTCTGCATTTCGTTCATACTACGTATAAGAGTAGTACTGGGAGTTTTTCTGGCAATGACTAAAAATGTCTTTCGTTACTCGATATAGAGTTCGAATGCTTTAAAAAAAATCGTTTGGTCCACGGTTGATAATTTTGAGGAGTGTTTATTGTACGAAAGGCAGTGTTTAGAGTACTAAAGGCAAGTCATGTTTATTTGATTTTATTGATATTTGGACTCCATCAAAATTTTTCAGATGCTTGTCTGTCCTGCCTTGAATAAGACTGATTCCATTAAAAACATTTTCTCTATTGAATATTGCTCGGACATCAGGGATTATTATTTTATTATGTTCATATTTAAAAAGGAAACTCCCAAAACAACTAACCATCAGTGATGACTCTTTCATTTCTGAACCATTTACCTAAAAAAACCAACGCTAGGTAAACCTTTTCGAACAGGGCAGGACCTGGTGGTGGTGGTGGGGGGGGGGGGGGCTGCGCAACCGGGCCATGCACACACCCCTTTTATATTATGTTCCATGGCTCCACCCCCACCCATTTCCGATTTTTTTATAAATCCGAGCCTGCTTCCAACCCAAATTTAGTGAAGCATCACTAAGAAAATAATTATAGTCTTAATGAGCATCAGTAAAATTTATCTACTCAGAAACGAAAACATTTCTAATGAATAATATATTGAAAAAAAAGACTATATTTTAAGGAATCAAGAAAATATTTTGATTAAAAACTAAAATATGCATTTTTAATGAGTTCGATGAATTGGTAAAAATCCAGTGGCGTAAATAAGAGAGGAAGGGCTCGAGTTCAAGGAAGGGCTCAACCAAAACTTACGAGCCCTATTTACCTCCACTAATTTTTGTGGTTGATTTGGAGGCCTAAAATGTTTATATAATTAAATACATATTTTTTTCATTGAAAAGAAAAAAAAAACTATGGATAAAGTATATAAACTTATTAAAATATACCCTTAGATGCTAAATTATTATTAACAAATATGAACATAAAATGAAAAATATTGATATGATGTAAAATACTGTTAAATCCTTCCTGAAAATGAAGAATGCTTTGATTCCTGTTCGTCGTAATCTATGGGATCAAAAAGATAGAAATTTTTGACAATCGTGATAATTTCTATTTTTTTTTTTGATGAAGTGTGAGTTTGATTATGAGTGGGCCCTTGTTAATCGTAATTGTAAAAAGTAACTAAGGGGACATTTTTTCTTTCGAGCTCAAACTCTGCGCATCACAACTAACATCATCTGCGCAAGAGTTCAATGCGGCAGTTGCTCATCACATAGGTCATGATGCAGTTGTTCGTTAACTTAATCATGCTAAGCACAATCATGCAAAGAACTTTACCTGGAATAGAAAGTAGACTGATGCTCTTATAATTATCGAAAGAACTGCTATTACCTTTTTTAAAAATAGGAGCAAAATAGCTCTTAGAAAATCCTTAGGAACAATGCTTTTATCTTAAAATGTTTTCAAAATTTCAGTTATATTTCAACATTCCCAGTTGTAAGCATTTTAGTAGTAATTTCACACATCCCCTGGGAATTTATGCAATTTTAATTTAGAGATATCCAAAGTAACTTCAAACTTTTTTTTTCTTTCTATTATTAGGTAAAAAGTCCTACACTTAATAACAAAGAACCGACTTTGACAAGTCGTAGAAGAATATATTTTATTTTTTCGTCATATAATTAAGTTACAAAAACTTAATTTAATTTTTAGGTTGAATAAAATTAAGGATTTTGTTCGATTTTTAGATCTCTTAAAAATACTGTTTACGCGACTAAACTTTAAACCTTCATAATAAAATATTAAAATGAAAATTAAGTTATCCCTGAAACAGTCCACTTGCCAGAGGTCTTACAGAAGCCTTTCAGTAATAATATAGAATTTTGGGTTGGGTTGTTTTACCTCTGAGCGGCCCTTTTTTGCACACCATGGACTAAATGGCCAGGTCACATGGACCCCGAAGGCTCAGAGAAGGTTGGGGGAGGGGACCCACTGGAACAGCTGTTGGGAGACAGATGGTAGCCTCCCGTCAAGGCCATCCATCGTGTTCTTTAACGTGCAGAGGGTATGGCTCTCCCGCACACGGGGCCACGGCTTAACGTCCCATCCGACGGAACCTAAGCCCATCGGTGTCCCCTACTGACCGTGGGCAGGGCGGGGAATTTTGCGGTGATAATATAAATTTTGCGGTGAAAATGATCTAATCTCAACGCTGACCCAGCTGGAACTCGAACCTGGGAACTACAGATTACGAGCCTGGCGCGCTACCGACTGAGCCACCCCCGCCCCAGTAATAATATAAAATAAAGATATGGGAGAAAAAATAGACCTCAGCAGAAAGAAATACTTAAAAAAAAAAGAAAGCATCCAGTTTTTTTTACACGATTCAAACCCGAGTCCCTTTGCTCCAAAGGAATGGAGAGAAAGGTTGGCTCAGTCAGTCGCGCGCCAGGCTCGTAATCTGCAATTTTCAATTTCGAGTTCCGACTGTGACAGCTCTGAGATTAATTTCTTCTAACCCCTTCCCTGGTTGAGAAGACTTGATGGAATTATTGGAAAGGCCGCCTCCGTCATATCGGACGTTAAATCCTAGTTTCGTGTGCATGTTGAAGAACATGAAGTCATTGTACTCCACTTTTAATTCCCCATTCTTAAAACTTCTAGGGGTGTTATTACAATTTATAATAACACCACCTAGAAGTTTCAGGTGGTTTTCATTTTATGTTCATATTTGTTAATAATAATTTAGCATCTAAGGGAATATTTTAATAAGTTACTATACTTCATCGATAGTTTTTTTTTCTTTTCAATGAAAAAAATATGTATTTAATTATATGAACGTTTTAGTCCTCCAAATCAACCGCAAAAAGTAGTGGAGCCTTTCAGTAATAATATAGAATAGGGCTCGTAAGTTTTGGTTGAGCCCTTCCTTGAACACGAGCCTTTCCTCTCTTATTTACGCCACTGGATTTTTACCAATTCATCGAACTCATTAAAAATACATATTTTAGTTTTTAATCAAAATATTTTCTTGATTTCTTAAAATATAGTCTTTTTTTTTTTCAATATATTATTATTGGAAAGGCCGCCGTCCGTCATGTAGGACGCTAAGTCCTTGTTCCGTGTGCATGTTAAAGAACATGAAGTCACCGTACTCCTCTTCACTTCTCACTTCCCATTCTTAAAACTTCTAGGTGGTGTCATTAAAATTTAAGAAGTGGGGGAAGGGCGCAGGTGTGCAAGGGGGAGGGCGCAGGTGGGCAAGGGGGAGGGCGCAGTGTGCAAGGGGGAGGGTGCAGCGTGCAAGGGGGAGGGCGCAGGTGGGCAAGGGGGAGGGCGCAGGTGTACAAGGGGGAGGGCGCAGGTGTACAAGGGGGAGGGCGCAGGTGTACAAGGGGGAGGGCGCAGGTGTGCAAGGGGGAGGGCGCAGTGTGCAAGGGGGAGGGCGCAGGTGTGCAAGGGGGAGGGCGCAGATGTGCAAGGAATACACTGTTGAAAATAAAAGTAAATCCTAATGAAGAACGAGGCTCAAATCAAAGGAAAAAGTAAATAATACTATTCACAGAATAGAATGATAATAACACTCAGTAATTAATAATTTTCCAACAAACGTACTATAAGTTGAGTACTATTAATTATGACTTTAATTAAATTACTATTAATTATACTATTAATTGTACTATTAATTATTAGTTATGACTATTAATTATGACCTAATTGTTTCAAGCCAGTTTTGCATAAACAGTATCCGCAAACATGATATTAAATCTTACTCCCGGCATGTCTTTACCGGTGGCACTGAACTCCAATGAAAAAGTCATCCATTCCCTAAATAATTTCTTTGGAAATTCTGCAAACCACCATCCCGGCAATCTTATTTTAAGGAATGAATTGATTCGCGTGAAACAACTGCTAAAATGCAATTGCTTTATTGAGCTTATCACTTTTTTCAATATATCAGAAGTAAATTCATTTCGACTGTTTCGCTCTGTTAAAAGCCAATAATCAGAAGATTATAATTTGAATTATAGCATTGTCCTTCCTTGCAATTATCATAGATATTATTATCACATTTCCCGAAGGCAAGACGAATATTATTTCATTGATTTACCAAATGAATGAATGTGAAACTGAGTCTTGTTTTAGGAACAATTTCTTTTGTAAATCTCAGCAGTTTTGAAACGTGTATATAAGCTGTTGTTACCGCAGAGAATTGTTATTAATTAGTGATATATATCCAGCGTCAGTGACAGGTTCACATATACATTTCAGCTAACCAAGCATTACAGTTAAAAGTAAATACTAACTCATTTTCGGGGCGGTGGTGGCTCAGTCGGTAGAGCGCCAGGCTCGTAATCTGTAGTT
Organism: Ryuthela nishihirai; assembly: GCA_038380435.1. NCBI lineage: Eukaryota > Metazoa > Arthropoda > Arachnida > Araneae > Heptathelidae > Ryuthela > Ryuthela nishihirai. The sequence continues at coordinate 74,104,413 of JAWZYU010000004.1, read as the reverse complement.
CCCAGGTTCGAGTCCCAGCTGGGTCAGCGTTGAGATTTATCTCCGCAAACTTCCCCGCCCTGCCCACGGTCAATAGCGGACACCGATGGTCTTGGAAAGGCCACCGTCCATCGGATGGGACGTTAAGCCGTGGCGCCGTGTGCAGGAGAGCCATACCCTGTGCACGTTAAAGAACACGCTGAATGGCCTTGATCGGAGTTACCATCTGTCTCCCAACAGCTGTTCCAGTGGGTCCCCTCCCCCAACCTTCTCTGAGCCTTCGGGGTCCATGTGACCTGGCCATTTAGCCCATTGTGTGCAAAAGAGTGCCGCTCAGAGGTAAAACAACCCAACTAACTCATTTTCAATATTGATTTTCTATTAAAGGTATGGGAAAAAGTGATGGGGATGGGGGCAATTCCTCATCTGCCGTTGCTCCGTGTGTAGATGAGCGAAACCCCTGTTCACATTAAGGAACATACTGGATGACGTTGACGGGAGGCTTACACGTGCTGTCTCCTAACAACTAATAAGTGGACCTCTTTCCTAAACCTTCTCTGAGACCTTGGGGTTCTTGTGACCTGACCATTTTTTTTTTAATTTGCGACATATAGAACAGAGAAGAATCCTAGAAGCTACTCCTAGCTTTTACAGGCCTTCTCATACAAGGACATGCCCTACTAAGACCGAAGTCACTGCTGACCACTGCCTTAGTTAGTTAGTTAGAGCTAACACAATACACAAAGTTTGCCTTACTGGAACAGTCGCTAGCTGCCTAACCACTATGCCAGTTAAGGCTTATATTGCCATTTTAGTCCACTGTAAGCACAAAAGTGCAGCTAAAAGATAAAACAACTTAAAATAACCCTTTGAAACGAAATGAACTTGAAGCAGGAACTTGGTAAGTCTCCGCAGAGAACAGCGGCAAAGACGGCCGAAATACAAAATAAAATACTACGATGCTTTTCATGCATCTGAATCCAGTTCCTTTTTCATTGCAGCCGATCACGCTGCTTGCTCATGCTAATTAGGTTGGAATAAACCATTTTCCTTTCGGGGAACGATAAGAAAAAGAAACGAGTCGTGCAATCCATTTTAAGGCTAAATTAGGGTTATTTTGCATGGGCTCAATAGTTTCTAACTACGTCCAAAACATTGGGCTCTTTAACTTGATAGCTCAACTAGAGTAAAACAGAAAGTGTCTTTTAGTCATTTAGGATAACAATAATATCCATAAGTGAAGTGCAAAAAGAGAATAATGTTATCTTCATTAATGCCATTGAAAGAAAACTACCTTGAAACCGAAACAGAATATCCATAACGCAAAGCTGTTGAAAGCATTTGAAGCCGTCTTCCTTACAATGAATGCTAGATTAAAACGATCTCGTCTTTATTGATTCCAACTTATTCAACTCTGCACGCGATTCCCAATTAATTTCTCTTTTTTTTAAACAGATTTCTTTCTGTTATCTATGGCTTATAATATTAAGAATTCTCATTAACTTTGTTAGTGGCTGCAGAAGGTTTTCTGAGAACATGTAGAGGAGGCTCTCCTCTGCACCTCCCACAATGAAGAAAATGAGAAAAAAAAAATAAAAATGAAAACTATAGTTCTGAGAGGAAACTCTTCCCTCCCTACATCATGAGATTTTTTTTTTTCTTTCCATAGAAATCTTTTTCGATCTGGCTTGTGTTCGTAATTGTCGCTGCTCCGTATTGATCGAAAGCTTCGAACAACTTCTTCCATTTGGGTGACTGAACTTCTTCGAGTAAAGATGCGGTCTTCAATGGCAATGATTCGGAGAGGCAGACAGCAAAGAGAGGAAACGGCACCAGAAGAATTCTGATTAACCTCAACTCTGGAAAAGAAAAATCGATAACAACTTTATCGAGACTTTGACGATGCGCTTCCAAGGAATGAGATGTCAACTTGTCTCCCTTTAGGAGATTTGTGGCTTAAAATGAGCAGAGCCATTAGTTGGAATGACTTAAACAAGTTTTTAATCGAGTTCTTTTCCTTCATCGGTATTACTCTATTCATCAGTCGATTATATTAATTCTTTTTCTTATCTTCAGCATAGCAATAAATATAACTTCACTACATTTTCAAATTCAATAACGTTAAAGACTTTTCAATATATTTGGTGAAAGAAATTGTTTTTCAGAAAGGGTTGGGTTGTTTTACCTCTGAGCGGCACTTTTTTTGCACACCATGGGCTAAATGGCCAGGTCACATGGACCCCGAAGTCTCAGAGAAGGTTGGGGGAGGGGATCCACTGGAACAGCTGTTGGGAGACAGATGGTAGCCTCCCGTCAAGGCCATCCAGCGTGTTCTTTAACGTGCACAGGGTATGGCTCTCCCGCACACGGGGCCATGGCTTAACGTCCCATCCGACGGACGGCGGCCTTTCCAAGCCCATCGGTGTCCCCTACTGACCGTGGGCAGGGCGGGGAATTTTGTGGAGAACTCGTACCTGGGAACTACAGATTACGAGCCTGGCGCGCTACCGACTGAGCCACCCCCGCCCTTTCAGAAAGAGAACTTTATGATAACCTTTATTTAAAATTATAAAATGCTACAATGAAATGGGTTTCGATTGTGTTTAATTAATTACAAGCACCTTTGTTTTCAGTATGCATTGTATTAAATGACTCTATTAAGGATTAGATCATTGTCTATGAAGACTGCTATGGTGTTCTCCATCTGCAGTTTCCAGACTTGAGTCCCAACTGCGTTGGAAAAGCCGCCGTCCGTCGGATGGGACATAAAGCATTGGCCCCGTGTGCGGGAGAGCCATACCCTGTGCAAATTAAAGAACACGTTGGATGGCCTTGACGGGAGGCTACCATCTATCTCCCAACAGCTGTTCCAGTGGGTCCCCTCCCCCACCCTTCTCTGAGCCTTCGAGGTCCATGTGACCTGGCCATTTAGCACATGGTGTGCAAAAAAGTGCGGCTCAGAAGTAAACCAACCCAACCCAACCCCTTCACCTACCTTCTCCGAGCCTTTGAGATCCTTATCACTTGATCTTTTAGTTCATAGTGTGCAAAAAATGCCTCTCAGGGGTAAACAACCCTTCCTTTTAAAGATGTAGCCATGAGTGTTTTTCCAGAAAATAGAGATTTTCTGTAGCCTTTTTTCTCTCTTCCTATCGACAGACATACGATAAATTCCTGTTTGGTCTGACATCACTTTTTTCTTCAATTATTCGACCACTGAGAAACGAGATTTGAAAAAGAAATGGCTCTGGCTGAAGTGTAATCACCAGGAAGGGGTCTTCGCTTATTAGATGAAATTCTTATTTTGATATTATGCCTGATGTCATGATTGGGGATCATATGAATCAATCCCAAAATGTTAAAAAGCCTTCCAGAGATCACCCTTAAAATTTACGGATTCATTATGCCACCAGTCTAGAGTCAGAGTTAGACTCACGGGATTATCTGAATAGTAGTAGACAAAAGCTCTTTTATAGTTCATACAGGACATTAGCTAATGTGCATAGAACTAATGTGCATAAACTTCTTAATTCACTCGTTAAACGGCAACTTCCCTAGTTTATCCGGTAAATGACAACTTCCCTATTTCATCTCGTAAACGATAACTTCCCTACATCTGTGTGGGGGCGGGGGTGGCTCAGTCGGTAGCGCGCCAGGCTCGTAATCTGTACTTCCCAGGTTCGAGTCCCAGCTGGGTCAGCGTTGAGATTTATCTCCGCAAAATTTCCCGCCCTGCCCACGGTCAGTAGGGGACACCGATGGAAAGACCGCCGTCCGTCGGATGGGACGTTAAGCCGTGGCCCCGTGTGCGGGAGAGCCATACCCTGTGCACGTTAAAGAACACGCTGGATGGCCTTGACGGGAGGCTACCATCTGTCTCCCAACAGCTGTTCCAGTGGATCCCCTCCCCCAACCTTCTCTGAGCCTTCAGGGTCCATGTGACCTGGCCATTTAGCCCATGGTGTGCAAAAAAGTGCCGCTCAGAGGTAAAACAACCCTACATCTGTGGTATCCTCGTTCTTGATAAAGGCAGGGCTAGCGAATAAAAAATCTCAAACGCGACACATTTCAGAAATGAACTTTTGAACTAAAAACATTTGAGCTGATAAGCTATTAATCGTATTGCCTAAGAACCGAGGAATAAGCCTTTGCTATTCGAGGTTGCTTAAAAAAAAAACATTTGATCATAGGAGGGTCAAAAGATTCAATTATTAACCATGTATTTAAATTGATATTTCATAACTCATATGTTGATATTCATATGAGTTATGAAATATGATATTTCTGGCTCTTCATTGATATTTCTGGCTCATATGTTGATATTTCATAACTCATATGTTGTTGAAAAAGAATCTTAAATAAGCCTGACTTTCTATTGGGATAATATTCAAGATAACTGAGGTTATTATACCTTGCTCATAGATAACGGAGGCGTGACAACATATATGGGAAGCAAAACCTGAAAAATTCGATAACCTAATCATTTTGTGATGTTTATTTCATTAATCACTGAATAGTTGGGTATCAAGGACGTATCCGGGGAGGGGGACAATGTACGGACTTCCTACCCCCCGAAAAACCGGTTGTCTTATACGAAATCTCAGATTTGTCTACTTTGAAATCCAAAACAGTTGTCATCGTATAATTTTATTTTAGCCCCATATGTCCGACACTAAAAACAGATTTAAAAAACAAATATGAAATTTTATTCCATATATAATATCATTTTAACCTTTCCTCTCTGAGGGTATTAATATTCTCCCAGAAATGGGAACTAACCCTAGATAAGTGCCTGTTCGGTATCCTTTGTGTGACAGCAGAATTTATAAGAATGGAATGTGACATTAAAGGCCAATATCAGTTGCATGTTGTTTATTACAAGTTTGACATTTGAATACTAAACTGCAGATCAAATTGACATGTATACAACATTTCTATTTTCAAGAGACTAAATTAATTTCTACTTTAGATCTTTGCAGCGTTGAGATTTATCTCCGCAAAATTTCCCCGCCCTGCCCACTGTCAGTAGGGGACACCGATGGGCTTGGAAAGGCCGCCGTCCGTCGGATGGGGCGTTAAGCCGTGGCCCCGTGTGCGGGAGAGCTATACCCTGTGCACGTTAAAGAACACGCTGGATGGCCTTGACGGGAGCTACCATCTGTCTCCCAACAGCTGTTCCAGTGGGTCCCCTCCCCCAACCTTCTCTGAGCCTTCGGGGTCCTTGTGGCCTGGCCATTTAGCCCATGGTGTGCAAAAAAGTGCCGCTCAGAGTTAAAACAATCCAATCCAACTTCAGATCTTTCATCAATTCTGCCTGCTTCCAGAGACGGGCGAATGTGGAGGGTTAAAAATAATAACTTTTTTATTTATATTTTGACGTCCCGTGGCCGAGTGGTTAGCGCACTTGGCTACTGATCTAAGGTGGCTACTGATCTGGTTCCAGCCCAGGGTAAGGCATGGATGTTCGTGTTGTTTTTCTGCTGAGGTCCTGCCATCCTCACAGATATTCTACTATGGCGTATATACTGACAGGCTTCTGTTAGACCTCTGTGGCAAGCAGCTGCTTGAGGGGATATTTATTTATTTTTTACGCATTTTAAGTCAAACTCGTATAGTGGTTAGGAAGTTAACTACTGTTCCAGCAGACAAACGTTGTGTTAGTTAAAAGTAAATGAGTCAGCAGTGACTTCAATTTTGGTAGGGCTTGTTCTTGTATCAGAAGATCTGTACAACGTCAGAGTAATTTCTAGTATCATCCTCTGTTCTATACGTTGCAAATAAAAAAAATATATATATTTAAATCTGTGCATAATTTTATGCGGTATTTCCAACCTCAACGGTATCCTCTTTTTACCCGAGAGCAGGATGGGGATGATTTAGAGGTGAAAAACTTCATCACTGGCCCAGGTGGGACTCGAACCTGGTAACTACAGATTACGAGTCCGGCGCACTACCAACTGATCCAACCTCTACTCTGGAGGAGACGTAAAACCCTGGCTCCATGTTCAGAAAAGCCACACCCTGTCCACTATAAAAAATACATTGGATGACCTTCATGGGAAGCTTCCATCTATCTCCCTTACACCTCTTCCAGATGGTCTCCTTCCGCAACCTTCTCTGAGGCCTTGGGGGTCCTTATGACCAGATCATTTAGCCTATTGTGTGCATAAAAGTGTCGCTCAGTGTCAAAACAAACCAATAAGTTGCGTAGTTCCGATGTAATTTTATTTCGTCCTCAAAAGACTGATCAGATGGAACATCTTTCATAGATGAAGCTCACGTGACTCAGGCTCTGTTCATTCCCTTATCTGGAATCTGCGTGCATCCTCTTCAAGGTTCTTTCCTCGAATGAAAGTTCTGCCTCAAGAGCTTGCTTTAATCTCCACCTAATGCCCCTGCCAATAACGACTAGGTGGGATAGTGTACACAAGAGATGTGACGAAACAGACAGAACACTCTTCTTAATTCCATGTTTGGAGCAACCTCCATCAGCCTTCACCACTGATGCAACAATCCTCCTGTTTACACGTAATGAGCCTGCAGAACTGACGCAATCTCATATCATCATCTGCCAAATCTTTCTATCTCATGAGATCAGACACGATGTTGTACCGACGATAATAAACGACGATCGATGGCTCCCCCCTCTCCCCTACAACACACCTATTGCTCCTCTCCCCCCGCACCTATACACTCTTACCCCCAAGAGAGAAATTGTCGGACGAGAGGACTGTGTGCTTCTTGATTAGTGGACGAGCGCTCTTTCGGCAGTGCTATCAGCCAGATATTACCGAGTGGTTTGTGGCGGTCTCTAGAGGAGGAAACGCGGATGGTTGTAGCGCAAGACACATGGCGACGGAAAAATGACACTGATACCTTACGAGAGAGACAACGCTGGAAGCAATTCATCATTCAGGACATCAGAAAAATGGATGCAAAGGATGAGCAAGTTGCTTTCCGTCATCATTTAGCAGTATAAGAAATATTCTTACTCATAACGAGAGTAATGTTTCACGTTCTTTTTATTGAATGGCCTGTGGAGGGAGGTTGGGTTGTTTTACCTCTGAGCGGCACTTTTTTGCACACCATGGGCTAAATGGCCAGGTCACATGGACCCCGAAGGCTCAGAGAAGGTTGAGGGAGGGGACCCACTGGAACAGCTGTTGGGAGACAGATGGTAGCCTCCTGTCAAGGCCATCCATCGTGTTCTTTAACGTGCACAGGGTATGGCTCTCCCGCACACGGGGCCACGGCTTAACATCCCATCCGACGGACGGCGGCCTTTCCAAGCCCATCGGTGTCCCCTACTGACCGTGGGCAGGGCGGGGAATTTTGCGGAGATAAATCTCAACGCTGACCAAGCTGGGACTCGAACCTGGGAACTGCAGATTACGAGCCTGGCGTGCTACCGACTGAGCCACCCCCGCCCCAATGTGGAAGGAGGTAATGGAAAGAATATTTGGAACTCGGGATGGCAACCGTCTTCTTTTTCAGCATTTTGTTCTGTTTCTTTCCCAAAGATAGAAAAATCCTTCTTTCATAAATTTTTTGTGAACTGAAGAAATTCATTAACAGCATATCGCATTTTTTTCTAATCTAATTAAGTATTTTCCTAAACAAAGTTAACAAATAACTTTCAAAATGAGGGTAAATTGAATAGACGAATAGGGACGATGGCGAAGTCGACTGGAAAATACTGTACCTCTTTACAATTTAACCGTTCATTTTTTTGCTTATATACCAGACTCTATTTAATTAAAGGATGCACTGTAATCGCTTTTTTCGATAAATTTGTGAAAAGATGACGCCATTTTGTTTTTTGGAAGAGCTTCTGCAAAGAATCCTTTGTTATTTGCGTTTGGACCAAGGTTGTTGTATCACAAGTCCATTTTCTCAACTGCTTTTTATTTGGCAAAAATGTCCTTTGTCAAACGTACCATGTTTCAAAACACAATCTACATTAACGTGCAAATTAATAATAATAATAAAGGAATTAATAGAAAGACTGCTTTCATGGTGAAATTTTACATATCAAAACCTCCTTAGCAAGCCATGATCGTGCAGAATAGAGCTCTTTGTTTGCATCAAATTCAAAAGCTTCCTAAAATATGTGTCCTTATTTCTACTCCTTCGTCTGCGTCCCCTTTTCTGATGAAGTGCAGTTGGGAATCCTAACTGGAACATGGTTTTTGTGTGTGTGTGAGTTCAATCCTACTGTAATTCAATGCTATTCGACGAAGACTGGATGCTTTTTTTTTATTCTTGAGCAAATATTTTCCATTGCAAAATATGTCAGCAAATTCTAGAAATTTACTTCTCTTATTCCTCTAATTATGACACGATGGTCAAGTACAAATATCTGTCTTTCTTCTTCTTCTTCACGTAACAAGGAAAATGGGATGTCCTTATTCAGGCTTTCCCAATGAGAGTTTTGAGCAAAAGAGCATAATCACTTAATAGAGCAAAGAAATAGAAATAAAAAATGTAATTATATAATGTTTTTTTTTTCATTTTTCGTTCTCTTTTTTATTATTATTATTTTTAAATTTTTTTTAATTAGATTCCTTTTTTTATGTTTTTTTTATTCTATTTCCAAGGTTAGACTCCTTTTTTATGTTTTTTCTTTTATTCTATTTTCAAGGTTAGACTCCGTTTTTTATTTATTTTTTTAATTCTATTTTTTTTTATTAACTAATGATGAGGTTAGGCAAAGGAGTTTGCAACCTCCTTTAAGCAACATATTGTGCAGAGAGAGACTCCGTTGGTTTGGCCATGTTGCCCGTATGAATAATTATAGATTGGCGAATAGGGTTATGAACAGTGTGCCTAAAGGCCTCAGAAAGAAGGGGAGACCTAGGATGCGGTGGGCAGACAATGTCAAACAGGATCTTGTTAGAATTGGTGTGCAGTGGCCAGATGCAGTAGATGTAGCTCAGGATAGACTTACTTGGAGAACTAAATTGCACGGTCTGGTTGGACCTCCATAGCCCATGGCTGCTTGAGGATGATGATGATTATTTTTCAAGGTTAGATTCCTCGTTTTTATGTTGTTGTTTTTTTTCATTTTTCATCTTTAATTTTTTTTTTTTAATTTTATCCTCCAAAGTTAAATTTTTTTTATAACTTATTCCATAACGGAATGGAAATAAGGAAGTTAAAAATGAGTTTATAAATTAAAATTTTAGTTTCATATTTAGGGTTGTTTAAAAGATTTTGGATGTTTAAGTCTACTATTCCTAGTTTATTTAATTCGGAGAATAGGATTTCTCTTTGTTTGGAATATAGATTACAATTTAAAAGTATATAATTTGTATTTTCTAATAGGTTACATTTGGAACAGTTTGGAGAGTTTGTAAGTCTTAATTGGAATTTTTGTTTGTTTAGATTTATTGTATCAGTTTTTAATCTATTATATAATTTTGTTTTCTTTACGAGAAAAGGGTAGTTTTTCAATATAGTTAATTTTGTTTGATAAATAAATCTGAAATTATTTTTGCAGATTGCCTGTGTTTGGAAATGTTTTTCTGTAAAAGAAAATTCTATTTTATTGAGTTCTTGTTTAAAGGAATGGAAAAAGTTCAATATTGGAGTGATGTCCTTTAAGTTATGTGCATTTTTAGCCAAAATATCAACCCTTTCATTTTCTTGGATCCTAATATGACTTGGGATCCATTGTAATCTGATTTTGTTGTTTTTGAGGGAGATATTTGACAAATTCATTTGTGGGATATTGGAAATAAATTGGTTATAATTTGAATAATATATTTCTTGTTGGAGCACCTGAAGGGCGCCTTTTGAGTCAGAAAATATTACTATATTCTGAATGGTTAGATTACTCAGAATCCATTTGAAGGATTCATAGATAGCTGTTAATTCAGCTTGAATAATGTATGTGTTTTTAGCGAATTTAAAAGATTTAGACACATTAAATGAAGGGATAAGAAAGGCAGCAGCTCAAGAACCTGTTTCTTTTAAGACTGATTCAGGGGGCGGGGGTGGCTTAGTCGTTCGAGTCCCAGCTGGGTCAGCGTTGAGATTTATCTCCGCAAAATTCCCCGTCCTGCCCATGGTCAGTAGCGAACACCGATGGGCTTGGAAAGGCCGCCGTCCGTCGGATGGGACTTTAAGCCGTTGCCCCGTGTGCGGGAGAGCCATACCCTGTGCACGTTAAAGAGCACGCTGGATGGCCTTGACGGAAGACTACCATCTGTCTCCCAACAGTTGTTCCAGTGGGTCCCCTCCCCCAACCTTCTCTGAGCCTTCGGGGTCCATGTGACCTGACCATTTAGCCCATGGTGAGTAAAAAAATGCCGCTCAGAGGTAAAACAACCTAAAACAACAACCCAAAATCTAAACTCTACTTCCCCTTTTCTAAATCTGAATCATCAGTTAAAAAAATAAATAAATTCTAATTTTTCATCTCTAAATCATCAATTAAAAAACACAAAATCTAAATTCTACATTTTTTCCTCTAAATCTGAATCATCAATTAAAAAAATTGAAAATATAAACTCTACTTTTCCCCTCTAAATCTGAATAATCAGTTTAAAAAAATCTAAACTCTACTTTTTTTCCCTCTAAAATCTGAATCATCAGTTTAAAACCACAAACTCTAAACTTTACATTTTCCCCGCTATATCTGAATCATTAATTAATTTTTTTTTTATTAAATACCCCCTCAAGCAGCTGCTTGCCACAGAGGTTTGACAGGAGCCTGTCAGTTTATATGCCAAAGTAGAAGGTCTGAGAGGATGGCAGGACCTCAGCAGGAAAACAACACAAACAGCCATGCCTATACCGGGGCTCGAACCCAGGTCCCGTAGATCAGTAGGCAAGCGTGCTAACCACTCGGCCAACAAACACAAAATCGAAAGTCTACTTTTCTCTCCTCTAAATCTTACGAATTTCATCAAGAACAGAAAGTCCCATTATTCTGAAGCCATTATCCCACCTAAATCATCAACAACTGCCACCAGTATCCCAGCGTCCTTTGTCGCATCCATAATGTTTCCCAGCATCCACAGACGACGCGTACTACCTGATGCGATTCTCACGAACAGGATATTGGAAATCGAACGTTTGTGAAAACAAGCTTTCATCTCGACGTTCACGTGCAGCATGCGTTTCGGGAGCATCAGGCGGCAGAGAGGGGTTTGCAAAGTCCTCGTGATGCTTTTCTTGCGCATGCAGCTTTTGCGTGTGACTGCACTAAAGTCCTCCGCTTCTTTCAAAAGGTCGAACCGACATGAAGTCCTCTCCTTTTTTTTCCCTTCTCGCATAAATTCATCGCTGTCGATTCGATGCCGAAGCAATTTCTGTCGTGCTTCTCAACGAATCAAAAAGAACAATTCTGTTTTTTTTTTCCTTTGTCCGAAAATACATAAAAAAGTGCATTAATTATCTTTTTTTTTTCTTATCCCCTATTTGTTTTGTTTTTATGGATCTTAACGGTTCTTGCATTACGTGACACGAAATGCAAGAAAGAGACGAAAGGAAAAAGAGACGAAAAAGAAGACGAAAGGAATGCTTGTGTTCGTACACAGGAAATGAATAATTTATAAATGTTTGTCATGCGTGTAAAACTGATGGTTAGAAACCGATATCTTTAACCCTGTAATGTTAGGATGCATGTTCATTGACGACATCATGCAATGTAAAATTACATCGATCCTGCGATGCACTGAATTGTGGGTTTCTAAACACGTGTTCTACATTAGCTTTCGATTCCGTGTTTTACTGTTCGATGCACAATGCTGCCAATGGCGTTGGTTTGATATTTGCAAATTGTATTGGACATAACATCCTAGCATTACAAAGCTAAACGTATCGGTATTAAATGTACACTTACCAAAACTGTGATTGATAGTTCAGAAAAACAAATCGATCTTTTATTACTGATACAGTCAGCGGCCTGGGGCGGGGGTGGCTCAGTCGGTAGGCGCCAGGCTCGTAATCTGTAGTTTCCAGGTTCGAGTCCCAGCTGGGTCAGCGTTGAGATTTATCTCCGCAAAATTCCCCGCCCTGTCAACGGTCAGTAGGGGACACCGATGGGCTCGGAAAGGCCGTCGTCCGTCGGTTGGGACGTTAAGCCGTGGACCCGTGTGTGTGGGAGAGCCATATCCTGTGCACGTGTTATGTCAATAGGAACTCACATAAAGAATTCAGTAACTTCTTAAGCTTTTTATGAAAGAATGGGTTGGGTTGTTTTACCTCTGAGCGGCACTTTTTTGCACACCATGGGCTAAATGGCCAGGTCACATGGACCCCGAAGGCTCAGAGAATGTTGGGAGAGAGGACCCACTGGAACAGCTGTTCGGAGACAGATGGTAGCCTCCCGTCAAGGCCATCCAGCGTGGTTCTCCCACACACGCAGAACCACGGCTTAACGTCCCATCTGACGGATGGCGCCTTTCCAAACCCATTGGTGTTCTCTAGTGACCTAGAGTAGGGCGGGGAGTTTTGCGAAAATAGATCTCAACCCTTGCCCAGCTGGGACTCGAACTTGGAACTGCAAATTACGAGCCTGGCGCGCTATTTATTTCATTAAATGGTTTGAAATAATATTATTTTTAAATTTTCAGGTGAACAATTATGATTGATATCAGTAGTTGTATTAGTCCCCCCCCCCCCACAGACAGAACGTGGTCAGTGACGTCATAGAAAGGAAAACACTGTCTGTGGGAGACAAGGGAAATATATTACCAATTTGATTCTCCATTGACATAGGCTAGGGATGTTCCCATTTTTCTGTTCATTGCCTGTATTTGAGAGTACAGTCGCTCAAAAAAGTATCCGAACACTATGGATGATTACAGAATTCAGAAAAAATATCTGGCAACGATTTTGTTTTTTAGAAATTAGTGATCTGGCAACCTTCGTGTCACGTGATTACAGAATTCAGAAAAAATATCTGGAGCGTGTACAGCAACTGTACACGCTCCAGTTACCGTTCACAGCAAATTGGAGCGTGTGCAGAGTTTGCTGTGAATGGTAACTGCACACGCTCAATATTTCGTGAGTGAGCCCACACGATCTAGTATCAAAATAATATGACCACCTACAGTCGCTCAAAAAAATATCCGAACGCTATGGTTGATTACAGAATTCAGAAAAAATATCTGGCAATGATTTTTTTTAGACCTTCTTGTCTCGTGACACGAAGGTTGCTAGATCACTAATTTCTAAAAAAAATCGTTGCCAGATATTTTTTGTAGTGACATAGTACAGTCGCTCAAAAAAGTATCCGAACACTATGGTTGATTACAGATTTCAGAAAAAATATCTGGCAACGATTTTTTTAGAAATTAATGATCTGGCAACCTTCGTGTCACGTGACACGAAGGTTGCCAGATCATTAATTTCTAAAAAAAATCGTTGCCAGATATTTTTTCTGAAATCTGTAATCAACCAGTGTTCGGATACTTTTTTGAGCGACTGTACAGTTGGGAATCTTAAAATAATTGTACGAGGTTAGTGAAAAACTAAAAGGAGCTTTGTAGGAAATTTTCAGCCGAATTGTGTCAGAGTCGAGATTTTCTTCATTTGCCCCTCTCGATAATTCGGAAAATGCAGTTTTCCTCCGACAGTCTTCAATAGGGAGACAGGAATGCACGTGGCAGCATCTTAAAGAATCCTTTGCAAATCGCAACATACCATTCCCTCGTGTATAGAATTGCTGTTTTGTATTCAGTTCAACGACGATGCCCAGGGCTCTAATTAAATATTTTCCTCCAAAATTATCGATTGCATGAATTAATAAGATAGACTCACTCTTTGTTTATTTCCTGATTTATAAGTTAGGCTTGGCCCTAGAGCTGGTAGTGTCGTTCACACTAGTAATGAATCACCAATCGGTTCACCAAAGCGATCCAGCTTGGTGGATCTGGTTTTTTTTTTTAGTGTTAATCACTGCTAATGTCAATTGCATGTTGACGCTCAGATGAAATTTGGTGCACTTTCTAGATCAAGGGGAGTTAGGGAAGAGAAGAAGCTGTTCCTATTTCAGCAAAATCAGTTCTGTAACTCTTTAAGTAAAGACCACTGTACAAACCCAAGTAGGCGTGGCTCAGTCGGTAGCGCGCCAGGCTCGTAATCTGCAGTTACCAGATTCGAGTCCCTACTGGGTCAGCGTTGAGATTTATCTCCGCTAAAATTCCCCGCCTAGTCCGCGGTCAGTAGGGGACACCGATGGGCTCGGAAAGGCCGTCGTCCGTCGGATGGACGTTAAGCCGTGGCCACGTGTGTGGGAGGGTCATACCCTTGCACGTTAAAAAGTCCTGTGCACGTTAAAAAGTCCTCCCGTCAAGGTCATCCAGCGTGTTCTTTAAGATAAAGAACACTCTGGATTACCTTGACGGGAGGCTACCATCTGTCTTCCAACAGCTGTTCCAGTGGATCCCCTCCCCAACCTTCTCTGAGCCTTCGGGGTCCATGTGACCTGGCCATTTAGCCCATGGTGTGCAAAAAAGTGCCGCTCAGAGATAAAACAACCCAACCCAGCTGGAACTCGAATCTGGGAACTGCAGATTACGAGCCTGGCACGCTACGCACTGAGTTCCCCCAGCCTCCCAAGTTCCATCGATCCATAGCCAAGCACGCTCTCCACTCGACCACCGGGATGGCGAAAAATCTGCTACGCTAATGTGACCGTAACGGATTTTAATTGCTTTATGCAATTGAAACTCTTTAACTCTGGAAGTATCCTCTCTGATTTACATAAGAGTAATTTCTTCAGCGCATTTTCTACCCCTAATAACAATGCTTAAAAAAAAAAACCTTTGAGTCGGCAAATGCGATCAAAAGAGTTTCTCTCCATCCTCCATCATCTTCCTTTACATTGCTTACTGCATCAAAGGCATGATTTCCATCATTACCTCGGATGCTGAAAGATGCTCTCCATGAGAATACTGCGCTCCAAACACGAAACATCCAAACTCTTTTCTTTACGACATCGAAGTAATAGGCATTCATCCGGAGGAAAAAGACTTGCAGTCTCTGAGAGTTTAGAGAATAGGGAGCTCCCCCCCCCCACTCCCTTGGCACCCTGCCAACATCAGGCACTTGGCCAATAATCAGCAGCACACAATCATGGGACGAGCTTCTGCTCTTGGATGCGGGCAGCACTCGTGGATGCGAGTTGAGTATTGTTTAGGTGTAGCTAAGCTATTTGTTGTTTCTCGGTGTCCCTTTCAGCAAGAGAGAGACCCTCAAAGCAATAGAGATGGAACTTTTGTTTACAGCCTCTACTAGACCATACGGGAAGGATGGACGGATCTCGTTTTATGGGTACCTCGAGGGTTTTTTTCTCCTTTTCCCCAGTCGTTTGGCATTTTACACAAGAAAATGGTCTGTTTGCTGCCTTTTCCCTTGGAGGGGTGATTCAATGCGCAGTGGAGAATTAAATCTGATGAAAGATATCAAAAAGAGTTTTTCCTTACCCGATGCATTTGGTTTGTTTCTCCGCACTGTGTTGTTTTTCTTTGTCAGATTATGTTTCGGTAAAGGACAACGTGACCTTGACAATGATTTGACGTTTGTCCATATGGTCAAACGAAAATGACTTGTTCTCACCGATTTATAGGTTTTTGTAGAAATTACATGATAATGTCCGAAGATTAAATGATGTCAGATTTATCGTTGAACCGTACTTTCAGTCGAATTGTGTCCTTCCCTCCGATACTGTCAGTCGAGTCCTGCCCCCCTATACTTAAATCAAGTTATGTCCCCTCCTATACTTTAATTCGAATTGTGTTCCCCCAATACTTGGTTATGGGGGTCGGGAGGCCAGGTTTTCCAATTGAGTTGTGCCCTCCCCTCCAATACTTTCGTTCGAGTTGTGCCCTCCCCTCCAATATTTTCAGCCGAGTTCTGACCTCCCCTCCAATACTTTCGTTCGAGTTGTGCCCTCCCCTCCAATATTTTCAGCCAAGTTGTGACCTCCCCTCCAATACTTTCAGCCGAGTTGTGCCCTTCCCTCCAATACTTTCAGCTGAGTCGTGCCCCATTCTGATACTTTCAGTCGAGTTGGGCCCTCCCCTCCACTACTTTCAGTCGAGTTGTGCCCTCCCCTCCAATATTTTCACTCGAGTTGTGCCCTCCCCTCCAATATTTTCAGTCGAGTTGTGCCCTCCCCTCCAATACTTTCAGTCGAGTTGTGTCCTCCCCTCCGATACTTTCAGTCGAGTCGTGCCCCATTCTGATACTTTCAGTCGAGTTGTGCCCCATTCTGATATTTTCAGTCGAGTTGTGCCCTCCCCTCCAATACTTTCAGTCGAGTTGTGCCCTCCCCTCCACTACTTTCAGTCGAGTTGTGCCCTCCCCTCCACCACTTTAAGTCGAGTTGTACCCTCCCCTCCACTACTTTCAGTCGAGTTGTGCCCTCCCCTCCACTACTTTCAGTCGAGTTGTGCCCTCCCCTCCACTACTTTCAGTCGAGTTGTGCCCTCCCCTCCAATATTTTCAGTCGAGTTGTGCCCTCCCCTCCAATACTTTCAGTCGAGTTGTGTCCTCCCCTCCGATACTTTCAGTCGAATCGTGCCCCATTCAGATACTTTCAGTCGAGTTGTGCCCTCCCCTCCACTACTTTCAGTCGAGTTGTGCCCTCCCCTCCACTACTTTCAGTCGAGTTGTGCCCTCCCCTCCAATATTTTCAGTCGAGTTGTGTCCTCCCCTCCGATACTTTAAGTCGAGTCGTGCCCCATTCTGATACTTTCAGTCGAGTTGTGCCCTCCCCTCCAATACTTTCAGTCGAGTTGTGCCCTCCCCTCCACTACTTTCAGTCGAGTTGTGCCCTCCCCTCCACTACTTTCAGTCGAGTTGTGCCCTCCCCTCCACTACTTTCAGTCGAGTTGTGCCCTCCCCTCCAATACTTTCAGTCGAGTTGTGTCCCCCCCTCCGATACTTTCAGTCGAGTCGTGCCCCATTCAGATACTTTCAGTCGAGTTGTGCCCTCCCCTACAATACTTTCAGTCGAGTTGTGCCCTCCCTTCCAATGCTTTCTTTCGAGTTGTGCCCTCCCTCTAATAGTTTCAGTCGAGTTGTGCCCTCCCCTCCACTACTTTCAGCCGAGTTGTGACCTCCCCTCCAATACTTTCAGCCGAGTTGTGCCCTTCCCTCCAATACTTTCAGCCGAGTCGTGCCCCATTCTGATACTTTCAGTCGAGTTGTGCCCTCCCCTCCAATGCTTTCTTTCGAGTTGTGCCCTCCCTTCCAGTACTTTCGTTCGAGTTGTGCCCTCCCCTCTAATACTTTCAGTCGAGTTGTGCCTTCCCCTCCAATACTTTCAGCCGAGTCGTGCCCCATTCACATACTTTCAGTCGAGTTGTGCCCTCTCCTCCAATGCTTTCTTTCGAGTTGTGCCCTCCCTTCCAATGCTTTCTTTCGAGTTGTGTCCTCCCCTCTAATAGTTTCGGTCGAGTTGTGCCTTCCCCTCCAATACTTTCAGCCGAGTCGTGCCCCATTCTGATACTTTCAGTCGAGTTGTGCCCTCCCCTCCAATGCTTTCTTTCGAGTTGTGCTCTCCCTTCCAATACTTTCGTTCGAGTTGTGCCCTCCCCTCCAATACTTTCAGCCGAGTCGTGCCCCATTCACATACTTTCAGTCGAGTTGTGCCCTCCCCTCCAATGCTTTCTTTCGACTTGTGCCCTCCCTTCCAGTGCTTTCTTTCGAGTTGTGCCCTCCCCTCTAATAGTTTCAGTCGAGTTGTGCCTTCCCCTCCGATACTTTCAGCAGAGTCATGCCACTTCAGATACTTTAATCGAGTTGTGCCCTCCCCTCCAAAAGTTTCAGCCGAGTCATGCCACTTCAGATACTTTAATCGAGTTGTGCCCTCCCTTCCAATACTTTCAGCCGAGTTGTGCCCTTCCCTCCAAAACTTTCAGCCGAGTCGTGCCCCATTCAGATACTTTCAGTCGAGTTGTGCCCTCCCCTCCAATACTTTCAGTCGAGTTGTGCCCTCCCTTCCAATACTTTCGTTCGAGTTGTGCCCTCCTCTCTAATACTTTCAGTCGAGTTGTGCCTTCCCCTCCAATACTTTCAGTCGAGTCGTGCCCCATTCAGATACTTTAATCGAGTTGTGCCCTCCCCTCCAATACTTTCGTCCGAATTGTGCCCTTCCCTCCAATACTTTCAGCCGAGTCGTGCCCCATTCAGATACTTTCAGTCGAGTTGTGCCCTCCCCTCCAATGCTTTCTTTCGAGTTGTGCCCTCCCCTCTAATACTTTCAGTCGAGTTGTGCCTTCCCCTCCAATACTTTCAGTCGAGTCGTGCCCCATTCAGATACTTTCAGTCGAGTTGTGCCCTCCCCTCCAATACTTTCAGTCGAGTTGTGCCCTCCCTTCCAATACTTTCGTTCGAGTTGTGCCCTCCTCTCTAATACTTTCAGTCGAGTTGTGCCTTCCCCTCCAATACTTTCAGTCGAGTCGTGCCCCATTCAGATACTTTAATCGAGTTGTGCCCTCCCCTCCAATACTTTCGTCCGAATTGTGCCCTTCCCTCCAATACTTTCAGCCGAGTCGTGCCCCATTCAGATACTTTCAGTCGAGTTGTGCCCTCCCCTCCAATGCTTTCTTTCGAGTTGTGCCCTCCCCTCTAATACTTTCAGTCGAGTTGTGCCTTCCCCTCCAATACTTTCAGTCGAGTCGTGCCCCATTCAGATACTTTAATCGAGTTGTGCCCTCCCCTCCAATACTTTCGTTCGAATTGTGCCCTTCCCTCCAATACTTTCAGCCGAGTCGTGCCCCATTCAGATACTTTCAGTCGAGTTGTGCCCTCCCCTCCAATGCTTTCTTTCGAGCTGTGCCCTCCCTTCCAATACTTTCGTTCGAGTTGTGCCCTCCCCTCTAATACTTTCAGTTGAGTTGTGCCTTCCCCTCCGATACTTTCAGCCAAGTCATGCCACTTCAGATACTTTTAATCGAGTTGTGCCCTCCCCTCCACTATTTTCAGCGAGCAGTGTTCCTTCTGGTACTTTCAGTCGAGTTGACTCTCTCCATCCCTCCAAGTATATTTTGTCCTAAGTTGCTAGTTGAGTTCTGCACTCCCCTCCAAAGTATGCTCCAAAGTTGGCCTAAGTATCAGATTAAATTGAAAGGTAAATTTCGATCAAACAGAGAGTATTACAGTGATAAATCTTGGCCCACTATTCCTATCTGCTAAGTGATTTTCAGTTAACTCTCAGGTCTCTGGGACAATCTTTGAAAGGAAACAAATACATCAACAAAAGAAGCTCTCAACTGCTCTGTTTTTTAGAAGGTTCATATATGAAAATTGATATATAGATCCGACTTAATTTTAGAACAAAATGGAAATTATATTTGGATCAAAAACATTCATTCAGCTGTTTGTGCAATAATAGAATACTCTAAAAAACAATAAGACTTTCTTTTCGATTTGATAGCAGTCGTCAATGACATTTAAACAGCATCTTTTGAAGAGAAACGCATCTTTGATTCGATCATGTTACTCTCGTTCAAAGGTATGAAATAGAGTCATGGAATCATCCTTAGCTGGCATAGTGGTTAGGCAGCTAGCGACTGTTCCAGCAAAGCAAATTTTGTGCGTTTTGTTAGCTCTAACTGAGGCAGTGGTCAGCAGTGACTTCGGTCTTAGCAGGGCATGTCCTTGTATGAGAAGGAATCTAAAAGCTAGGAGTATCTTCTAGGATTCTTCCCTGTCCTATATGTGGCAAATCAAATTAAAGTGTACTTAAAGGTTTGAAGAAAAGATATATCTAATATATACTGATCTAAGGGGGGGGGGGGGGGGGGGGGGTGCTCAGTCGGTAGCGCGCCAGGCTCGTAATCTGTAATTCCCAGGTTCGAGTCACAGCTGGGTCAGCGTTGAGATTTATCTCCGCAAAATTCCCCGCCCTGCCCACGGTCAGTAGGGGACACCGATGGGCTTGGAAAGGCCGCCGTCCGTCGGATGGACGTTAACTCAGTCAAATGTAGCTATGTTTAACCTTAGTAGTAATACTGAACCACTCACAGCATGTTTTACCAGCCCTCACACATGACTCAATGTTATTACACAGAGTTATCAATATATTGAGTAACGTTTCAGATGCAGCAAAAATATCTTGCCCAACACATAAATTTTGCTGATAAATAGAATCAGCAACCCAGTAATTGCAAATTTTGAGAACTCGAAACAGCTTTAGAACTGTCAGAGTGAAAGAATATCGATCTAGGCAAAGTCTGCAACTTCTGAAGCTATATTATTCGTTTTGAAGTTCTGCATCAATAAAAACGTACTCCTCGAATTACGTCAACAACTGTGATCACTTTTTTTTTGAAAGTCTCTCTGGTAAAATCCTTAGGATCAACTTCCCCTTATCATTGGAAATGAATTCGAAATTTCAGTCAGCCATGTGCTAAAAGAAACTTTGCCAGCTCTAAACATTTCAGTAGTAATTTTATCTACACTAGAAATGTGCGTAATTTCAATTTTGAGATAACCAAAGTAACTTTAAATTGTGATATAGATCCAACATTAAAGCCACTAAATCATCTATCCACGTTACAATGAAAGCACAACTAACCACATTGGTAATTATCAGTGGTGGATCTAGGCCGGGGCGGGGGTGGCTCAGTCGGTAGCGCGCCAGGCTCATAATCTGTAGTTCCCAGGTTCGAGTTCCAGCTGGGTCAGCGTTGAGATTTATCTCCGAAAAATTCTCCCGCCCTGCCCACGGTCAGTAGGGGACACCGATGGGTTTGGGTAGGCCGCCGTCCGTCGGATGGGACGTTAAGCCGTGGTCCCGTGCGTGGGAGAGTCATACCCTGTGCACGTTAAAGAACAGGCTGGATGGCCTTTACGGGAGGCTACTATCTGTCTCCCATACAGCTATTCCAGTGGGTCCCCTCCCCCAACCTTCTCTGAGCCTTCGGGGTCCATGTGACCTGGCCATTTAGCCCATGGTGTGCAAAAAAGTGCCGCTCAGAGGTAAAACAACCCAAATCTAGGCCGGGGTAGTGCCCCAGGACCTGAGGCCCCTAGGGGCTCGGTGAGGAGGCTCTGAATGAATTTCGAGAACCATTTTGCATTTTTTTGCGTTGTTTATATGCATGTGTTCAGGGTCGGAATTCCACCTTCTGTGATCCTAAGCTGTGACAAGTTTAAGAGGTCCCAAAATTTCTAAAATTGAAATCAGGGGCTATATCTGGGAGGAGTACTTTCCTCCCGGCTTTGAGAATGGTACTGGAGACAAAAACATTTTATTAAACTTGTGGATATTTTTTTCTAGATTCGGGCCTGCTCGAAACGTATATTATTCTGATTGAAGGGAGCATTGCAAAATAAATAAGAAATTGATCTGGTGAAAACATTACTCTAGCATTGGTATACAATGATGACTCTATACAGCCAAGATGAACAGTGTTTGCAATATATTAATTAAAATATTTAAAAAAATTTAACACGTAAACAGCTAACTCAATTTTTTGAGACCCCATAATAGTGAGGCCCTAAGCTGTAGCTTAGTTAGCTTATATGTAAGTCAAGCCCTGCATATGTTTTAGACTCTATGTGACGTATTTCCTGTTTTAAGTGTCTTATAAAGAAAGTTGATAGAAAAACAACACGAGAGTGATATTGAGGCTTTCGACATTCAGTTAACCTTATAAAAAGCAATATATTTACCACCATTAAATCCTTAAATTCATATTTTTCTGGCACCTAATTTCTAATTCACGTCATATTCTCAGTATAATATTCTACTTTAACATTCAGTCTTAAAGCACCTGCTTTTAGACAGGAGAGATTTTGCCACATGATAAGGGGCGGGGGTGGCTCAGTCGGTAGCGCGCCAGGCTCGTAATCTGTAGTTCCCAGGTTCGAGTCCCAGCTGGGTCAGCGTTGAGATTTATTTCCGCAAAATTCCCTGCCCACGGTCAGTAGGGGACACCGATGGGTTTGGAAAGGCCGCCGTCCGTCGGATGGGACGTTAAGCCGTGGCCCCGTGTGCGGGAGAGTCATACCCTGTGCACGTTAAAGAACAGGCTGGATGGCCTTTACGGGAGGCTACCATCTGTCTCCCAACAGCTGTTCCAGTGGGTCCCCTCCCCCAACCTTCTCTGAGCCTTCGGGGTCCATGTGACCTGGCCATTTAGCCCATGGTGTGCAAAAAAGTGCCGCTCAGAGCTAAAACAACCCAACCCAAAGCCACATAATAAATATATTCCTGTAGTTAAACCATCATTGACTTTAGATCAATAAATTTTTTTAAAATATTTCGAAATAAGAAGTATAACATAATTGACAACTTAGCAGTATACAAAATTACTGCTAGTGAAAAATTTGGGGGCGGAAAAAATTTACTTCTCCAGACCCCGTAGCCTACTTGCGCCTCTCGTCATAACATCTCTGAAATGCTAATCTCACCTTATCATGACAGAAGCCTCACCTTCAATAAACTTGCCATTTTTAATCCTCCATCTCCGCTTTTCCTCAATCCATTTTTCTTTTTTTTTTCATACGCAAATTATTTACTATCCGTCCAATTCCTGTTATTGTTGGGGCGGGGGTGGCTCAGTCGGAGCGCTCCAGGCTCATAATCTGCAGTTCCCAGGTTCGAATCCCAGGCTTTCCCAGGTTCGAATCCCAGCTTGGTAGCAGCGTTGAGATTTATCTCCGCAAAACTCCCGGCTCTGCCCACGGTCAGTAGGACACACCGATGCGCTTGGAAAGCTCGCCGTCTGTCGGATTGGACGTTAAGTCGTGGCTTCTGTGTGCGGGAGAGCTATACTCTGTGCACGTTAAAAAACACGCTGGATGGTTTTGACGGGAGGCTACAATATGTCTCCCAACAGCTGTTCCAGTGGGTCCCCCTCCCCCAACCTTCTCTGAGCCTTTGGGGTCCTTGTGACCTGGCCATTTAGCCCATGATGTGCAAAAAAGTCCCGCACAGAGGTAAAACAACCCTATTGTTGTTCCAAAGCTTTTTCTGCTTCATCAGCCAAGCTATGAAGCGGAAAGATTTTATCTTTTTTTCAACTACCTCTTTTAAAGGTTGAAATTCCCGTAAAGGTATCTGTTTAGACAAGGAAGCTGCTGATTCAGCTTTCTCCTCCAATCCCTTCTTTCTGAAATGAACCACAAATTCTTATTCAACAGTTCCATCTCCTGTACGCCTTTTTATGGAGCACAGCAATGATGGTTATCTCATAACGATCACCATACCTACATGGTAAGCTTTGACCATTTCCTGGTTTCCCAAAGCGATTCTCGTAGCATAACATTTCTCAAGCATCTTTTGCCATACACTTTTAACACAGTAATAATGAAAACACGTTTAAGTCCCTCTGTGCGACCAGTATCAAACAGAATTAGCCCATTTACTATTAATCACGGAGCTGAGTTGGATCAATCGGTAGCGCGCCAGACTCATAATCTGCAGTTCCCAGGTTCGAGTCCCAGCTGGGTCAACGTTGAGATTTATCTCCGCAAAACTCCCCGCTCTGCTCACAGTCAGTAGGGGACACCGATGGGTTTGGAAAGGCCGCCGTCTGTCGGATGGGACGTTAAGCCGTGGCCCCGTGTGCGGGAGAGCCATACCCTGTGCACGTTAAAGAACACACTGGATGACCTTGACGGGAGGCTACCATCTGTCTCCTAACAGCTGTTCCAATGGGATAAATCCTAACGGCTGTCCCTTACCCAACCTTCTCTGAGCTTCGGGGTCCTTGTGACCTGACCATTTAGCCCATTGTGTGCAAAAAAGTGTCGCTCAGAGGTAAAACAACCCAACCCAACTATTAATCACTACATAATCAATCATATTCATCTGTAACCCACGAAATGAAGTCCTAGAATATAAATGACTTATGTGTTAGTCGATTATTTAAGTTTGCTTAAAATTAGAAGACGTTCTCCATTGCTATTCATTCATCACAACGCTGAAACTCACTCCAGCCCAAGGTTATTAGTGACAGTAGCAACTTTGGTGCTTAAAACACCCAGCCGAAGAATTATATCTCCTTTCCTAAAAGAATTAGCAAAAAGGCCCGAAGTTATCCATAAAAATCTACAGTTCACGCTCTCATTTTTATGTTCCTTTACACAGTTTCTTCTTTACTACATAAACTAAAAACATTTCTACAGACGACGAGAATGATGCAATAAAAAAAACCCTCTTACACGTCTTGTTGCCACTGGAGCTGCCAGAATTGGAAAGTTTTCACTGGATAGGAGTAAGAGAAGAAAACTGGAAGGTAATGGAAAAGAAGTTTCAAACAGAAAGAAGAGCAATCCCTTCCCAAATGCACACACAGACGCATACTTCAAATTCAATATGCCTTCAAGATCTTCGAGGTTAAGTAAACAGGAACCGAACGACATTGCGTTCAGAATCCTCCTCCATTCCCGATGCTGAGGAAGACGGAGGCAGACTCTACCAAACTCAATAAGGGACATCGACTGCTGCTGCGGTTAAGACATTTACTGTAGGAAAGCTTTGGGCGTTCTCGAAGATTAAAGGGCATATAAAAAAAACACCTTTTTTTTCTCTCTCTCGGTGGAAAGGAGCAAACGATGAGTACTGGAGTAGAGAGTAATTCGTGATGGTTGCGGAAGAGGGAGAAGATTAATGGCACGGGGAGTAAATTGGGATCATCCACTCGTTGCTCCGGGTGGAGTCAGAGAGAGGAGCAACACTGATCTCCATCATTAGGAATGATTTGAAGCATCCTTGTGAGATTACTGAGCATGATCCTGATCTCTGCGGTATCTTAAGATGGCAGTGGAGTGTTGTCTGTCGCATATGATAAAGGATGGAGGGTGAACAGCGATTCGTTTCAGCATCCTCATCAGATGAGAACGAATGATTCAGTTGCAAGAAACATTTCTTTTGCTCATCAGGAGAGGCACAGAATTTTCTGTAAACATAGAATTCAAGAAATAGGTTTTGCTGGAAAAACTGAGTTTCGCCGCGATTCTATTTATAGTCGCAATTTTCTGGGAAATGAGCTAGCTGAGGATAGTTGTTTAATGGTTAGTATACCTATCATATGTTCAGGAGATGTGGGTTCCAGTCTCACTAACGGTGAAATTCAATTTTTTGATGAAAAAGAATTTTTGATTTCTTTAGTTCATTTGATAAAAAAAACGTAAGATTTAAGAGCAGTACAGTCGATCAAAAAAGTATCCGAACACTATGGTTGATTACAGAATTCAGAAAAAATATCTGGCAACGATTTTTTTTTAGAAATTAGTGATCTGGCAACCTTCGTGTCACGTGATTACAGAATTCAAGAAAAATATCTGGAGCGTGTACAGCAACTGTACACGCTCCAGTTGCCGTTCACAGCAAACTGGAGCGTGTGCAGTTACTGCACACGCTCCATTTTGCTGTGAACGGTAACTGCACACGCTCAATATTTCCGTGAGTGGGCCCACACGATCAAGGTTTAAAAATTAGCGATCTGGCAACCTTCGTGTCAAAAAAAAGTATCCGAACACTATGGTTGATTACAGAATTCAGAAAAAATATCTGGCAACGTTTTTTTTTAGAAATTATTGACCTGGCAACCTTCGTGTCACGTGACACAAAGGTTGCCAGATCACTAATTTCTAAAAAAAATCGTTGCCAGATATTTTTTCTGAATTCTGTAATAAACCTTAGTGTTCGGACACTTTTTTTTAGCGACTGTACCAATCTAGGGGTGAGTGGGGGGGGGGGGGTAAATGTAAATCGGGGGAGGGTGCATTTTTCAACAAAATTTTTAAAGACATGTACAATGGAGGGAAAAATTCTATACTGCTTATTAAAAACATCTGGAAAAAAAATTATCGCTGAGAGCGCAGGAATCGAACCCGCAACTCTCCAGATACATCCCAGAGCGTTCTACCAGTTAAACCACGCATCAGACGCTAATAATGTTCCAGAATAAGACATAAATCTTTCACTGATTTGTGGCGGACTTGCGGACTTCAGGATACTTCAGGAAATTGGGTTGGGTTGTTTTACCTCTGAGCGGCACTTTTTTGCACACCATGGGCTAAATGGCCAGGTCACATGGACCCCGAAGGCTCAGAGAAGGTTGGGGGAGGGGACCCACTGGAACAGCTGTTGGGAGACAAATGGTAGCCTCCCGTCAAGGCCATCCAGCGTGTTCTTTAACGTGCACAGGGTATGGCTCTCCCGCACACGGAGCCACAGCTTAACGTCCCATCCGACGGACGGCGGCCTTTCCAAGCCCATCGGTGTCCCCTACTGACCGTGGGCAGGGCGGTGAATTTTGCGGAGATAAATCTCAACGCTGACCCAGCTGGGACTCGAACCTGGGAACTATAGATTACGAGCCTGGCGCGCTACCGACTGAGACACCCCCGCCCCTACTTCAGGAAAGCAACTTCTCCAATTGTTGCTAATGATTTAGAGTCAGTGAGGTCAATCACGCTTAAGCGTTGCATTGGAAATCCAGTGTCTTGCCCCCCTCCCTCCATTTTACAATTTTCCAGCTCAGTTGTATCCCTTGCCCAACTCCCTGATTTTTTGTCTAGATTCGGGACTGTCTAACAGTAAAATAAAGAAGTCTTATTGTTCCTAATCGTGAGAAAAGGAAAATAAAAGAATGCAAGAAATGTTGAAAAACTCTGCTGATTTCATACTCTCAAAAGCAGAGCTGGGGGGGCCTTACAGGTGTTGCTTGGGGCGGGAAAATTTAAGGGCAGCATGCTGTAATTGGATGGATTTAATTTCAACTGAAAAAAAAGTCGTGGTCCCGTGTGCGGGAGAGTCATACCCTGTGCACGTTAAAGAACACGCTGGATGGCCTTGACGGGAGGCTACCATCTGTCTCCCAACAGCTGTTCCAGTGGGTCCCCTTCCCCAACCTTCTCTGAGCCTTCGGGGTCCATGTGACCTGCCCATTTAGCCCATGGTGTGGAAAAAAGTGCCGCTCAGAGGTAAAACAACCCAACCCACTACGTCAGTTCATAGCTATTACAAGCTATGAACTGTTACGTGAGATGACAAATGGATATTTTTTTAACAAATTGAATACCCCAAAGCAGTGTCTTGACGTAGGCCAGCCCACACTTCCTATCCCAAAGAGAGTCAATTCGAAACGAAGTCAATGTTTTATGTTTGGGGGAATTTCGGAGGGTGCAGTGCACCTCGAACTGGTTCCTAAGGGAGGTGTCATCAATACCAACTTCTAATCAATAGAACTGGAGCAAGTGCGATCTGTGATGCTTCAATGCTATCCAGGATTGGTAAACAGACATCAGGTACTGTCGCTCAAAAAAGTATCCGAACACTACGGTTGATTACAAAATTCAGAAAAAATATCTGGAAAAGATTTTTTTAGAAATAGTGGTCTGGCAACCTTCGTGTCACGTGACACGAAGGTTGCCAGATCACTAATTTCTAAAAAAATCGTTGCCAGATATTTTTTTCTGAATTTTGTAATCAACCACAGCGTTCGGATACTTTTTTGAGCGACAGTACTCCTTGAACAAGACAACGCAAAACCGCACTTCAGACCAAAGAAAGGTTTCAAGAACTGGCTGACATTGGAACTTCTTCCTCACCCAGCGTATAGCCTTGCCTCCTTAAAACCCAGCGCTCGACCTTGCCTCCTTATGTCGACCTTGCCTCCTTATGTCGCTGAGTAACGTTTGTTATTCATATTGTAATAATCATTTCTCAGGTAGACGATAAAACGCACAGACTTATAAATTACTCCAGTTGAGTTAGATTGTTTTATCTTTAAGTCGCAATTTTTTTTGCACAAAATGGACTAAATGACCAAGTCACAAGGACTCCGAGAGATAAGAGAAGGTTGGGGAAACCCACTAGATTGTTTGTCAGAAGCCAGCTGTCGAGGCCATCAAGGAGCCACCCGTCAACGCCATCCAGCGTGTTCTTTAACTTGCACTTGCACGTTTTTTTTAACTTGCACGGACCCAGGTGGGACTCAAACCTGGTAACTGCATGACGTAGTTACGATCACTCCAGTAATTTCATTTAGTATCATGATTTGATTTTAATTAATGTCAGTTTCTTAAGTTAAATAAAAGGGATAAAAACATTTTTACTGAAATTATCCTAGGTCCTTTTGACCCTTGCCATAGCCCTTCTTCAGGGAGCTATTTTCATTGAAGAATTTCCATTAGAAATTCTCAGTTGGAATTTCTAATTCCAACTGAGAATTCTATTCTTATTTTTATCTCATGCCACACATATCCAATATCTGCTACATAGCTCCCAAGATAATTACACTGAGGCACTTGTTCAAAATTGCACCCTTGAAAGCAACTGAAGCGCCATCTGCTTGACCAGTTTTCATCATCAACAAGCCAACTCTGTTACTGGTCTCGCAAACAGCCCTAATTAAAGATTTCGTCTCGGCGACGTCATTAGCTAACAGGGCCAAATCAACTGCATAATCTAAATCATAAATTTTAAAATCCCTAGCTTGCAGAGAATTGCACTAATATTGCTATAATTTGCAATCATTTGCCTAGAAAATAGAGGGGGGGGGTAAGAAACTCAATCGAGCAGGAAATTAATAATTGGGGGAGGTCAAGAGACTGAATTTCTCTTGCAATGTAACATTTTCCCCTCCTTTTAAAAGTCGTTAAAAAATTCGTAAAAAAATGGATGAAATATAATAAATAAAATATAAGTACCCCCTCAAGCAGCTGCTTGCCACAGAGGTCTGACAGGAGCCTGACAGTTAATATGCCATAGTAGAAGATCTGAGAGGATGGCAGGACCTCAGCAGAAAAAACGACACAATCATCATCATCAAGCAACCATGGGCTACTGAGGTCCAACCAGATTGTGCAATTTAGTTCTCCAAACACATCTGTCCTGAGCTGCATCTGCTGCATCTGGCCACTGCACACCAATTCAACAAGACACTATTTGACATTGTCTACTCACGCATCCTAGGTCTCCCCTTCTTTCTGAGACCTTAAGGCACACTGTTCATAACCCTATTCGCCAATCTATAATTATCCATAAGGGCAACATGGTCAAACCAACGGAGTCTCTCTCTGCACAATATGCTGCTCAAAGGAGGTTGCCGACTCCTTTGCCTAACCTCATCATTAGTTACAAAGTTGAACCACCTAATGCCCAAGATACTGCGTAAGCATCTAGAATCAAAAGCATCTAGTTTCCTGTTATCTTGTTTACGAAGCGTCCAAATTTCACTTCTATAACTAACCCTAAAAAGAATCAAACTGTTATACAGTCTATTTTTAGTCTTTAGGTGTTCTATAAAATAAAGATTTAGAGAGACTTGACTGAAATCTTTGATTTACAGATATCATTTGCCACATGAAGTTGAAAAGTCACTAACGTAACATAAATTTCATTTATTTTTGTCATCCTCTTTAAGAGAGTATCTCCTGCTCCTGAATTTTCGATACCGAATCGACTTTTTCCGAACGATTTAGTTTAGTTGCTTGTCACAAGTTAACGGTTTTGGTTTCTGCTGAGTTCTTCTTGCTGCTGGCTTGTGTTTGCTGTTGAAAGTCAACAGGCGCCAACAGAACGCCTGTTGTCATGGAGACCAGACGGGAAGATGAGGAGCGAAGTTTGTGGAATTTGTCGAATGTGTGTCTATTCTTTTGCTATTGACTTTTTCCGAAACGGAGAAACCGCCTGTGAAGCCCAAACATCGACGATTAGTAGGTTTTGCAATCTCTTTTATCGAATGAATTTGCCCAATACGATTTCGTCTTTGCTTGGTGAAATTAACTGAGAAATCGGGACAGATTACTGCGTAGGAAGCAAACAAGTTCGTGTTCTCAAAACAACTAGGTATTTAAGATAATAGATATATATATTTCCGAATATTGTATAAGAGTATTGATATTGCATGACAAAACTGGGTTGGGTTGTTTTACCTCTGAGCGGCACTTTTTTGCACACCATGGGCTAAATGGCCATGTCACATGGACCCCGAAGGCTCAGAGAAGGTTGGGGGAGGGGACCCACTGGAATAGCTGTTGGGAGACAGATGGTAGCCTCCCGTCAAGCCATCCAGCGTGTTCTTTAACGTGCACAGGGTATGGCTCTCCCGCACACGGGGCCACGGCTTAACGTCCCATCCGACGGACGGCGGCCTTTCCAAGCCCATCGGTGTCCTCTACTGACTGTGGGCAGGGCGAGGAATTTTCGGAGATAAATCTCAACACTGACCCAGCTGGAATTCGAACCTGGGAACTACAGATTACGAGCCTGGCGCGCTACCGACTGAGCCACCCCCGCCTCATGACGAAACTGGAGCACGACGTTGTTATATGGACTTTAATATATCACATATTTCAGCTATTACCAATAAATATATTTCGGAATTCGTTGTAAGACGTAGGGTTTTGAAATGTTTGTAATTCAATCGAATGTGCTTTTAGAAATTTATAATTCCTATTTCTTTTCAACAATTTAATTAATCACTTAGCTAATCCGGTTGCTAAATTACAATACATTTATGGTCATATAAAATAACAATATAGATGATCACTAATTACAGATTGGTAAATAGGGTTATGAACAGTGTGCCTAAAGGCCTCAGAAATAGGGGGAGACCTAGGATGCGGTGGGCAGACAATGTGAAACAGGACCTTGTTAGAATTGGTGTGCAGTGACCGGATGCAGCAGGTGTAGCTCAGGACAGACATACTTGAAGAACAAATTGCGCGGTCTGGTTGGACCTCCGTAGCCCATGGCTGCTTGAGGATGATGATGATGATGGATTGACTGACAAGGGTTGGGTTGGTTTACCTCTGAGCGGCACTTTTTTGCACACCATGGGCTAAATGGCCAGGTCACATGGACCCCGAAGGCTCAGAGAAGGTTGGGGGAAGGGACCCACTGGAACAGCTGTTGGGAGACAGATGGTAGCCTCCCATCCAGCGTGTTCTTTAACGTGCACAGGGTATGGCTCTCCCGCACACGGACCCACGGCTTAACGTCCCATCCGACGGACGGCGGCCTTTACCAAGCCCATCGGTGTCCCCTACTGACCGTGGGCAGGGCGGGGAATTTTGCGGAGATAAATCTCAACACTGACCCAGCTGGGACTCGAACCTGGGAACTACAGATTACGAGCCTGGCGCGCTACCGACTGAGCCACCCCGCCCCTGACTGACAAGGGATCATGCTAAATCTAACTATAATGCAAAAATGGTAGAGATATGAAAATTTGCACATAGGGGTAATCCGGGTAGTAGATCTCGGGAAAAGTCCTAAATTTGACCTCCAATGTGTCCTTGAAAGTCAAATAGAGGTCATGTGGAGGTCAAACCTTGATTTATCAGACCTGAAAACGTGAAAATTAGTGTCTGGAGATGTTTCGGTCTGTAGATGTAGGAAACGTTAAGAAATTTCGGATTCGGAGGGTCCTTGGAAGTCAAAGGTCAAATTTAGATATTTCGGAGCTAGAAAGCTAAGAATTGGTCCCTGGGGTATTTTGAGTCGTAGATCTCGGAATTGATGCGGAATTTTGGAAGCAATGGGTCCTCGAGGTCAAAGGTGAAATACAGATTTACCTGTGTTAGAGGGCTAAAAATTACTGACTGGGGGGTATTTTGAGCTACAGATCTTAGAAACTGTGCCAAATTTCAGATGCGATGGATCCTTCGAGGTGAAAGTTCAAATTCGCTATACCAGTGCTGGAAAGCTAAAAATTGGTGAATAGGACTATTTCGGACCGTAGAATTGAGAAATAAGAGAAATTTGTAGATCCAGTATTGCATTGAAAGTCAAATAGGGGTCGGTGTGACAGGCTAGAAATCAAAAGGTGACGAAGGCACCGATTCATTTCTAGTAGATACATCCAGGCAATGGACAGAAAAATAGAAACATCCCCATCTTATGTCAATGGGGAAGAAAATTAGAGGCTTCGTAACTTATTAAATAATTTTTTATAGAAACACTAGCTGAACGTACCCGGCGCTGCCCGGGTGTAACTTTTAATATGTATATTCTTATTTTCACTGCTCTAAAGGTAAATTTCGCAAGTACCCCCCCCCCCCCCTCCCGACACTTTAGCACAGATTTTCAACAGGAAGAAATTTTCCTGGTGTTGACTTGGATCGTTGTTGACGTCAGCGAGCTCTCTCATAGTTCGTGGCTTAGTTTCTGCGTAAGCTATCCAGATTTTTATTTCGGTTAACAAAGATTTTTGCCTCTCTATGGCTCCCGTGATATTCGACCGCACGGTCCAAATTTCCTGCACAACGTCCCCCGTGTGCCCCAGTGATTGGTTTAAAAATCAGGTTCCCACTTGGCCCGTGGCTTCGTTTCTACACAAATTTTGAAAGCTCGTGTCTCACGTTTAATCTCGTATTATGTTGTTTCCTGCACTAATAGTTAGTTTTGTGAGTCCCCCCCCCCCCGACATTTTACACAGTTTGAACAGAAAAAGTTTCCCGGTATTGGAAAGGTCATTGCTGACCTGGCGCTCTCCCTCAGAGCCCGTGGCAAACGATCGAGATATTTATTTCATCAGATTTTGGCATTCTGTTGTTCCCGACGTACTTCACCGAAAGGGCTCAAATTTCAAAGGCGGGTTCCCCCTGCCCGACCCCATGTTTGGTTAGAAAATCAGATCTCTAGCTGCAATGAAACGCCTAAATAATGCCTCTGCAAATGTGGGGAATCTGGCAACAGATTTAAATGCTATTTTAACTCTTTACGTTCGCAGTTCGATAGCTGGGAATGGCAACACTAAATTTGACGGCAAATTCTCATTCCCGTAGGAATAGGATGATAAATGTTTTTGCTTCTAGCAACCCTCCCCGTATGGAGTTTCGACTTGAAATTTGGCATTGGAATTCGGACTACAACCAGAAATATTCTCTGAAAATTTGAAGCGTATACGTTGATTTTCCGATGAGTTATAGCTGCCACAGGAAGACACACAGACAGACATATATATATCTATATAATAGATATATATATATGACTGAAGATAAATATAAGATGCTAGACTAAACGGTCTAAATTTCGATTTGGAACAATTTGGCATTGGAATTCGGACTACAACCAGAAATATTCTCTGAAAATTTGAAGCGCATACGTTGATTTTCCGATGAGTTATGGCTGCCACAGGCAGACACACAGACAGACATCTCTATTATATAG
This sequence comes from Ryuthela nishihirai, assembly GCA_038380435.1. Lineage (NCBI taxonomy): Eukaryota > Metazoa > Arthropoda > Arachnida > Araneae > Heptathelidae > Ryuthela > Ryuthela nishihirai. The sequence goes on along the minus strand of JAWZYU010000004.1, from coordinate 74,071,334 downwards.
ATATATATATATATGACTGAAGATAAATATAAGATGCTAGACTAAACGGTCTAAATTTCGATTTGGAACAATATCTGTTCACCTAAAGAGTTATAGAAGTTTGGATATCGAATAATAGAGATGTCAATCATAAGATTTCACGTCAGGTTAATTAAAACTTAAAAAAAAAAGTATTATTTCAAACCATTTAATAAAATAATGTTTTAGAGTTTTGTGCAAATAATTCTTCCAATAATTGGCAGTTTTACACAAGTTTCTTAGGCCTGACATTGCTGCTGTTAAGTATTCGAGCTTGCATAGCTCTTTTAATACCAAAAAATATTGTGGAAAATCGATTTTGATAGATTTGAATAAGAATTTAAATTTATCTAACCATATTTTCTTACAAAAAGCTTATTGTAGAAATTACGGATCTTCGAATTTGACTCTTCATTAACTTAACATGGGAATGTTTCCAATTTTCTGTCTAGTATATCTATATGTTATGGCTAAAGCTCGATCCAAATACACAGGGTGGTTATATTTAAACTGACAGTACTCGGAGCGATATAGAGAAGGATCTACTAGACGGATCACAGCGAAATGTGGTGGATATCTTAAAAAGAACATGGGGAAAAGATTTTGCGAATATAAAAATAATTAGTGTTAATACCACCAGGTGGCGTGGGTGCGCTAAAAACGTGTTAGAACATGCTAATAATCGGAAAGTAATATTAAACCATGCATCCAAAATTATCTCTGACATTACCGAATGGTTTAGCTAATTTTTGGTTTAATTACTGAATGGTCCTTGTTGAGCTATCGGCTGGGCCATCCCCCATTCCTAGAAGAGTATGGTGATGGTGGTTATGTTACATAATAATGTTGAAAATTAATAAGATGAACATATTGAATAAAAGTTGCAGTACGGTTACGCTAAAGTATAACTCACTTGTGGAAGTCGTTGAATTACAGATGTGCAAAACGACGCGTCGCGTTGTACATCTACATCGAAGAACCGAAACTATGACCAGCGCGTCTTTATGCAAATCGAAGCAGCAGCAGGTAAACGACGGCGCATGTGAAGGTCATGAAACGGTATATACAACACCTGATAGTGAGTTCTGTTAATCAGTGTTTTTCTTGTTCTTCAGATGGGAAAGGCAGCGGACTTAAGTGAGTTTGACAAAGGCCAAATTGTAATGGTCAGATGACTGGGTCAGGGCATTTCTGAGACGTCAAGGCTTGAGGGGTGCTTATGGTCAGCCGTGGTTAGTACCTTCAAAAAGTGATCTGAAGAGGAAAAAACCATGAACTCCCAGCAAGGTGTGGGCCGACCACGGCTCATCGATGCTAGAGGTGAGTGAAGGCTATCCCGTATGGTATGAGCCAACAGAAAGGATACTGTGGCACAATTCGCCCGTAATTTAAATCATGGTGACTGGAGTAAGTGTCACAACACACAGTACATCAAACACTGTTGAAAATGGGGCAGCATAGTAGCAAGCCACTCTGAGTGCCCATTCTAATCTCGGTTCACTGTCGAAAGCGCCTACAATGGGCAAGCCAGTATCAAAATTGGACCTTGAATGATTGAAAGAAAGTTGTCTGGTCGGATGAATATCTTTCCTGTTGCACCATGTTGACAGCCGGATGCGTGTGCGTCGTTTACCTTGGGAAGTGTTGGCACCAGGACGCACCGTGGGATTAAAACAAGCCAGTGGAGGAAGTGTTTGGACAATGTTCTACTGGGAAACACTGAGTAAAGACATTCATGTGCAGGTAACTATGACGCATACCACCTACCTAAACATCATTTCAGACCAGGTACATTCTTTCATGGCAAAAGTATGCCCCACTAGTAGTGCCTTCTTTCAGCAGGATAATGCGCCATGCCATTACTGCCCGGGTTGTTCGAGAATGGTTCGCAGAACACGAGGAAGACTTCCAGGTATTGCCCTGGCCTCCAAATCCTCCAGATATCAATCCAATCTAGCATCTGTGGTTTGTGTTAGAACAGCATATCCGATCTGCGGTGGCTCAACCACGTAACTTCCAACAGTTAAAGGATCTGCTGGTAACTTGTTGGTACCAGATAGATACCTTTAGAAATCTTGTAGCGTCCTTGCCTCGCCGGGTAAGAGCTGTTTTGGAGGCACGTGGAGAACCAACATCATATTAGGTCATAATGTTTTGGCTCTTCGATGTATAATTATCTCAAGCTTCAGAGAGCACCAAGACAATTTATGTCGTTTACATAGTAAATGATCGTGCCATAATTGTGCAATGAAATTTATGTTATAAACTTGGTTAAATGAGTTTTGATACGACCTTTTTTTTGTTTTGAGAAGAGGGCTTGATAATTTTTGCAATCTAGATACTCCAATGATTTATTGGTGTGGCTATTAATTTAAAATATAAATTCGTAAAATTTGTAAAATTTTAAAGCTTTCAACTTTTAAATTCTGCTATAAATGGATTCGTTATAAAGATACCCACATTTATCTCCTTGCATAAACTGGAAGGAGAGCTGTGCACCAATCCCTAGTGATGATGCACAGAACCGGCCAGGTCTAGCACCTAATGTCCGACCCCGCCTTCTCGTGGTGCAGGCGGTTAGTACCTTTCAAAAGAGATATTCTGTTTCGGAAGGGAACGGAAGGGGAGGGCTGTCAGTTCAGTATGGCCTACAGATCTGGTCATCTATGTCCACTTTTTTCTTTTTTTTCAACCCTGCTGAAGAGTGGTCAACTTCACAGGGTCCTGGTGCTGACCATTTGTACCTACTAGACTGGACTTGTTTATGGATTTGAGCTTGATTATTGATCCTGGACTTGCTGCACTGGTGGGCCTCTGTTGAGGGAGAGTCTGCCGCTGTGTTTTCTGTTTGCTTCTGGGTTGCCAGCTCTAAGTGAACAGAGGCATGGGATACCTTATATCAGCTGGTGGATAATCCTAATCAGAGGCCATCGCAGGTACCTGAACCTTACTTAGCTAGTTGGGCATCGTCAAGCCTAAACTGGAGTAATGTATCTCAGGCAGGCCATGTGGCTCTTGAAAAAGTCCACTTGAAAAGGTGGTGCCTGAAGTTCCTACCAGCATCGGTGACTTCAGCCTTTAGCAGAGGAGGAACAGGTCTTTGCCCCATGCCTGCGATCAGGGGGCTGTTTGATATTGTTGGTCTTACCAATCTCAATAAACCTAATTTCTTTAAAAATCCTACTAATCATTTTCTCTCTGCAGGAACGTGGAACGTGAGGACATTACATAGAGATTATTCTCTTGATGTCCTCATGCAGGAATTCCAGCGCTATAACCTAGATATTCTAGGCTTGCAAGAGACCAGATGGACAGGTAATGGTGAGATACTTAAAAATAACTTTAAATTTCTCTTTACAGGGAGGGAGGATGGAAAGCATCACCAAGACGTGGGTCTGCTGCTCAGCAGACATGCTAGTGATGCTCTTCTAGGATATGAGTGCATTAATGAAAGGTTTCTTACAGCAAAATTTCAGACAAGCGTTAAAGACTTGAATGTTATCTGCTGTTATGCCCCCACTGAGGATGCTGATGAGGATGAGAAGGATAGGTTTTACAGACAACATCGGGATATTTTGAATTCTGTCAAGAAAAGAGATATTACCCTTGTTCTTGGTGACTTCAATGCCAAAGTTGGTACCGACTCTGACCTTTGGGGAGGAGTAATAGGCCCTTTTGGTATTGGTAGCTGCAATGGCAATGGGCAACGTCTCCTACAGGTAAGTAAACTCAATAGTTTCAGAACAACTAACACATATTACAAACACCGCGACATACATAAATACACAAGGGTTTCACCTGATGGGCTGCATAGGAATATGATTGATTATGTATTAATTAACAGCAAATGGGCTAGTTCTGTTAGGAATACCAGGTCATATAGGGGAGCTGAAATTGGATCTGATCATTACCTTGTTAAAAGTGTCTTGCAACTTAGACTTAAAAAGTGTTGTGCTAGGGTTGAAAAATTTACCTTTAATACTGAAGCTCTGAAAGACCTGGTTATAGCTAACCATGATAGGTTATTTAGTCATTATGACAGTCATGGTTTGCTTAATACTGAAGTTGAGAAAGAATGGGGCAATTTTAAACAGGCTTTTTTGGAAACTAACAGTACTCTTTTAGGGAAAAAGGAGCAGAGAAGACAGAATTATTTAAGTGATAAGGCACTTGAGCTTATTTCAGAAAGAAGGAACTGCAGGAATGTCCTTAATCAGTACCCTACTAGTCCTAATAGAAAGGATTACAGAGAGCTTAGTAAACGTGTAAAGGATCAGTTAACTACTGATAAGAATCTTTGGCTTGATGGCTTGGCTGACAAAGCTGAGGAAGCAGTTAGGCAGCACAACAGCAGAGAGCTGTACCAGATAGTTAATGTTTTGTATGGTAGAAAACGGACAGGCATACAAGGATTGAAGGATAAACAAGGTAAGGTTATAGAAGGTGAGGATTCTGTCATGGCTAGGTGGGCTGAGCATTTCAGTGCTGTTCTAAACAATGTGGTTAGTTCTATTCCCATTGTTTGCAATGATGATAGATGCATTGGTGGCTTTAAGGTTGGCCCTATAACACAATCTGAAGTTATTTTGGCTATTTCTAAACTTAAACTTCATAAATCCCCAGGGGTAGATGAAATTACTACAGAAATGCTTAGAGCTGGGAATGTTTCGGTTACCACTTGGATGACTGAAATTTTGAATAACTTTTATGATAAAGGCATGGTTCCTAAAGATTTTACCAGAGCTATTATTATCCCTATTTTCAAAAAAGGTGATCGCAGTTCTTGTGACAACTATAGGGGTATCGGCCTGCTCTCTGTTCCAGGTAAAGTTCTTTCCATGATTGTGCTTAATAGAATTAAGAATCTGATTGACAGTCAATTGCGTGATGAGCAATGTGGATTCAGAAGTGGTAGGGGATGTGTAGATCATATATTTTCACTTAGGCAGATTCTTGAGAAATGTTTAGAGTTTCAGAAACCTTTGGTTGCTAGATTTGTTGATTTCAAAAAGGCTTTCGACTCTGTTGATCGTCATAATTTGTGGTTGATTGTGAGATCATATGGTATACCAGACAAGTTAGTTAACATAATGAAAGCTCTCTATAATAACACTGAGTCATGTGTGAGAGTTGGTAAGTCTCGTAGCAATTGGTTTAGCATTACTTCTGGTGTTCGACAAGGGTGCATTTTGTCTCCTTTTCTCTTTAGCTTGGTTATTGATTATGTTATGCGAAATTCACTTCAAGGGAAAGATTTTGGCCTTAAATGGGCTGGAGATACGAAAATTTCTGATTTAGATTATGCTGATGATTTAGCCCTTTTGGCAAATGATGTTGATGAGATGAACTCTTTCATTCGAGCTGTTGATGAGACTGGTAGTAGAGTAGGTTTGGTTATAAACAGAGAGAAAACTAAAGTGATGAAAATTGGTCAGGCAGGCTGTGATTCAGTTAATCTGAATGGTTGCAGTCTTGAGCAGGTGTCACAGTTTAATTATCTTGGGAGCTATGTAACGGATAATGGTGATGTGCGGCATGAGATTAACAGACGAATAGGGATTGCTGCCGGGACTTTTAAGAATCTGTGGAGAGTGTGGAGAAATAGGCGTATACACCTAAAGACTAAAATTAGACTGTATAATAGTTTGGTTTTTTCTAGGGTTAGTTATGGTAGTGAAACATGGACACTTTGTAAACAAGATAACAGGAAACTAGATGCTTTTGATTCTAGATGCTTACGCAGTATTTTGGGCATTAGATGTTTCAACTTTGTAACTAATGATGAGGTTAGGCAAAGGAGTCTGCAACCTCCTTTAAGCAGCATATTGTGCAGAGAGAGACTCCGCTGGTTTGGCCATGTTGCCCGTATGAATAATTACAGATTTGCGAATAGGGTTAACAACAGTGTGCCTAGAGGCCTCAGAAGGAGGGGGAGACCTAGGATGCGGTGGGCAGACAATGTCAAACATGACCTGGTTAGAATTGGTGTGCTGTGGCCAGATGCAGCAGATGTAGCTCAGGACAGATATGCTTGGAGAATTAAACTGCGCGGTCTGGTTGGACCTCCGTAGCCCATAGCTGCTTGAGGATGATGATGATGATTTTATCTATGAAAGTTGCATCACACATGAGCATCAGGAATTAAATTTCCATTGTGTGTGCTAAAATTGCACATCGTCAGTTATGAATATAGATAAGTAACAAAACATCCACGCAGTCTAAACAAGGAAACTTTGAAAGTTTCTTGACATTTTGTTGACGTATTAAAATGCTGCCGTCCCATGGCCGAGTGGTTAGCGCGCTTGGCAACTGATCTAAGGGGACCTGGGTTCGAGTCCCGGGTAAGGCATGGATGTATGTGTCGTTTTTCTGCTGAGGTCCTGCCATCCTCTCAGACCTTCTACTATGGCAAATAAACTGACAGGTTCCTGTCAGACCTCTGTGGCAAGCAGCTGCTTGAGGGGGTATTTATTTATTTATTAAAATGCTTGTACCAAATTCTTGTTTCTAATTTTTTTTGGACCTAAAATTTTTCTTGACAATTTCTTTGTTTTCAATTATTTAATAAAATATAACATTTTGAAATATGGGTATTCATTTATAATGAACGTATATACTAATGTTGATTATTTCTCTCTTCCCTGTGTAATCCACTGAAGTGCATTGTAGAGCGAATGCTTTACATACGAACAATTGGATCACAAATTGATGTGAACGATTTTTGTCCTTAACAGAAATACATGAAACCCTTGAAGAGTCCGGAGTACGCAGGAGTGGTCGACAGTAGTCTGGTGGATGAGATCTTCTTTCAGATTCCTGAGATCCTGAGTCATCACGAGTCCTTCCTTGAGGTCCTCAAACAGAGGCTGACCACATGGGATAGCAAACAGAAAGTCGGGGATGTGTTCGTCGAGGCGGTAAGCTGTTCTATTTTATTCGAATAGTTATAAAATGGTTTAGAGACTCAAGTCTCAGGTGAATGTATGCGATCATTCCCCTAGACAGCGGGCGGGGGTGGCTCAGTCGGTAGCGCGCCAGGCTCGTAATCTGTAGTTCCCAGGTTCGAGTCCCAGCTGGGTCAGCGTTGAGATTTATCTCCGCAAAATTCCCCGCCCTGTCCACGGTCAGTAGGGGACACCGATGGGCTTGGAAAGGCGCCGGCCGTCGGATGGGACGTTAAACCGTGGTCCCGTGTGCGGGAGAGACATACCTTGTGCACGTTAAAGAACACGCTGGATGGCCTTGACGGGAGGCTACCATCTGTCTCCCAACAACTGTTCCAGTGGAACCTTCTCTGAGCCTTCGGGGTCCATGTGACCTGGCCATTTAGCCCATGTGTGCAAAAAAGTGCCGCTCAGAGGTAAAACAACCCAACCCAACCCTAGACAGCTGGGTGTCTCCTAATGAACCTTCTTTGGGTGAAAAAACAACAACAACATAACGTTGTAATGATGAGCTGAAAAAAATTTGGTTTTGCCATGAGTGGGATTCGAACCCACGTCTCCAGGAAACAACATACCTGTTATGCTAGACCATTATCTCTAAAGAGGCAACAAAGTTGTCCACTTCCTGGATAGATGGTGCCACTAGTGAGAATCAAATGAAAAAAAAATCCAGAAAGCTTATACGGTCACTAAGCTGAAAAAAGGTTAGCCATTGATGGTGTAGTGGTTAGCATAACAGGCATGTTTCCTGGAGACGTGGGTTCGAATCCCACTCATGGCAAAACCAAATTTTTTTCAGCTCATCATTTCATGAGTTCCATGTCTACAGGACTTATTCTGTGATTATTTACTACTAACATAATGTTGTGATTCAGCTTAAGATTATTCTGATTATACAGTTTGTTGTCAAGCTATTAGGAACATAAAGCAGGCAGTGAACTAAGTAGATTAAACCTATCTTTGGACCAAAAAGATCATTGTATTGTTGAATGAACCAATTCAGAAAGCATCTAGAGCAGGTTCTTTAACTCGACAGCAAGAAACGAACAATTTTGTAGTTTGGAACAATAAATTAAATCATAAGTATGTAATGTCGCCGACTTCCTGTATTCGTTACAATCTACTAGTGTACGTTTCATCTTTGGGTTGTTTGATGTGCTTGGAAATACGTATTATTAAATAAATTCAATTCGATACAATTTTGTGCATTCCATGGTCTAAGTGGCTAGGTCAGAAGAAACAAGAATTTGGTAAGGGGGGAGATTTACTGGACAGCTGTTACGAGACAGATGGAAGTCTCCCGTCAAAGTCATTCAGCTTGTTCTTTGAGTACATAGAGTATGATTGTCGCACACACGGAAAGCTGTTTAACATCCCATCCGATGGACGGCGGTGTTTCCAACTCCATCGGTGTCCCCTTTCTCACCAAGAGCAATATCACAATAAAAAATAACGATTATCGAAAATTTATGTCATTTCTATAGTAAATGATCGTTCCATAATTGTGCAAAGAAATTTAGGTTATAAACTTGGTCAAATGAGTTTTGATATGAGCTTTTTTGTTATGAGAAGGGGGCTTGATAATTTTTGCAAGGGCCCCAGAAGCATAGATGCTCCAATGATTTATTGGTGTGGTTATTAATTTAAAATGTAAATTCGTAAAATTTGTAAAACTTTTTAAGCTTTCAACTTTTAAATTCTGTTATAAATGGGTTCGTTATAAAGATGCAAACATTTATCTCCTTGCATTTAATCTCTGATTGGTGGGTGTTATCGACGATAAATCTCAGCGCTGGAACAGTCGGGACTCGAACCTGGATCAGATTACCAGCCTGTCGCGCAATCGGCTGAGAGAACTCCCACCATACACATGGGGCGGGGGTGGCTCAGTCGGTAGCGCGCTACGCTCGTAATCTGTAGTTTCCAGGTTCGAGTCCCAGCTGGGACAGCGTTGAAATTTATCTCCGCAAAATTCCCCGCCCTATCCACGGTCAGTAGGGGACACCGATAGGCTTGGAAAGGCCGCCGTCCGTCGAATGGGACGTTAAGCCGTGGTGCCGTGTGTGGGAGAGCCATACCCTGTGCACGTTAAAGAACACGCTGGATGGCCTTGACGGGAGGCTACCATCTGTCTCCCAACAGCTGTTCCAGTGGATCCCCTCCACCAACCTTCTTTGAGCCTTCGGGGTTCTTGTGACCTGGCCATTTAGCCCATGGTGTGCAAAAAAGTGCCGCTCAGAGGTAAAACAACCCAACACAACCCAAAATCCCACCATACACAATAAAGAAAAGAAACTTATGTGAATTTTTTTACAATAAAAAATCATTTTAATACGTCAACATTTTGCATGAAATGTAAACTCTTTAAAATAAGTGCATTTTCCTCCCAAAACCCTGTATAGTGAATACCAGATCAACATTTGCAATTATTTTTATTAAAACAACTAATGATAAATTGAACAATAAAACAGCACGAAATTTCGTATTTGAAAGTTTTATTTTTGTATATCTTTTTCACATTCTTCTAAAACAATTAATCATAATTAGCATACAATTTAGTATTGAACTGAATTTCGTTAATATTCATGTCGTTTGAGTAACTGGAAGTTTTGAAGTAGCAGTGTAGAAGAGAAGAGGCGGATTGTGTACATTTTCGTTGCCTGGTGACGGGTAGTGATGGTATTAGTAGAGCTAGGTTTAAAGAGTAACGAGGAAATCAACCAGCGAGGTTCTTTTAGTCTTTTTACAGAGGTGTCGCCTTCTGCAGAAATTTTCTCTGACAGCATCTTTACAGACTTCTCTGACTAGTTGGGGCGGGGGTGGCTCAGTCGGTAGCGCGCCAGGCTCGTAATCTGTAGTTCCCAGGTTCGAGTTCCAGGTAGGTCAGCGTTGAGATTTATCTCCGCAAAAATTCCCCGCCCTGCCCGCAGTCAGTAGGGGACACCGATGGGCTTGGAAAGACCGCCGTCCGTCGGATGGGACGTTAAGCCGTGGCCCGTGTGCGGAAGAGCCATACCCTGTGCACGTTAAAGAACACGCTGGATGGCCTTGACGGGAGGCTACCATCTGTCTCCCAAAAGCTGTTCCAGTGGGTCCCCTCCCCCAACCTTCTCTGAGCATTCGGGGTCCATGTGACCTGGCCATTTAGCCCATTGTGTGCAAAAAAGTGCCGCTCAGAGGTAAAACAACCCAACTCTGACTAGTTGGCTGCTTGAAGAGAAAGGCAAAAGCCAATTTATACTTCTGTTTCCTGACCTAATAATTTTCAGAGGTAGTTAATAAATGTGCGATTTAAAAAAATTTGAAACGGAGATGCAAATGGAGATGCACTTAGAGCTCGCTTTATTAGGAACATTCTTGGACCATATGTAATGTTTCATGATGTTGCATTGTCTGTCGCAGATAATCCAGATTGTTACGAAATATTGGAGAAAGGAGATAAAGAAGATATTGGTGAAAAAACAGAACACTAGAGAAAGGAGATCAGTAAGATATTGGAGAAAACCAAAACACTTGAGAAAGGATATAATGGAGGAAAGACAAAACACTTGAGAAAGGATATAATGGAGGAAAGACAAAACACTGGAGAAAGATAAAGAAGATATTGAAGAGAAAACAAAATACTAGAGAAAGGAGATAAGAAAGATATTGGACGAAAAAAAAAAACATTGGAGAAAGGGGGTAAGGAAAATATTGGAGAAAAAAAATGGAGAAAGGAGATATTGGAGAGAAAAATAACACTAAAGAAAGGAGAAAAGCAAAATATTTGACGAAAAAAATTGGAGAAAGGGGGTAAGGAGATATTGGAGAAAAAACAAAATACTTGAGAAAGGAGATAAGCAAAATATTGGACAAAAAAAAAACATTGGAGAATTGAGCTAACATCATCGTGTATAATGGCGAACATTGTGGGCCGGTAGATTTAGTATAATGCCTTAGGGTAGGGGTTCTCAACGTGAAGGACGCGGTAAAATTTTTTGGGGTACGCCGTGAGAGTTTAAAAGTTGCTAGACCTAATAATAAAATAACCATTGTTATACTCTAACTATAGTTTTATCTATCTATACAAGGGGTACGCCAGTTACATACACATTTCCAGGGGGTACATGAAGCATAAAAGGTTGAGAACCACTGGTCTAGGGGATATGTTTTCGCCGGAAATGCTGGAACTGCTGATTCCAATTGTTTAACACCTGAATTCAACATCCTTTTTCAAACATAGTTGCAGATCATGCACATGCTTTTCTCGTCAACTTCGTGTTAACTCTTTCTCCTTTGTATAATGGTTGTTTACTTCAGGATAATGCACTCAGACGCACATGAGCAAGAGTGGTCCGGTGGCTGGGGTGGCTCAGTCGGTAGCGCGCCAGGCTCGTAATCCGTAGTTCCCAGGTTCGAGTCCCAGCTCGGTCAGCGTTGAGATTTATCTCCGCAAAATTCCCCGCACGGTCTGTAGGGGACACCGATGGGCTTGGAAAGGCCGCCGTCCGTCGGATGGACGAAAAATCCCCGAAGGACCCCGAAGGCTCAGAGAAGGTTGGGGGAGGAGACCCACTGGAACAGCTGTTGGGAGACAGATGGTAGTCTTCCGTCAAGGCCATCCAGCGTGTTCTTTAACGTGCACAGGGTATGGCTCTCCCACACACGGAACCACGGCTTAACGTCCCATCCGACGGACGGCGGTCTTTCCAAGCTCATCGGTGTTCCCTACTGACCGATGGCAGGACGGGGAGTTTTGCGGAGATAAATCTCAACGCTGACCCAACTGGGACTCGAACCTGGGAACTACAGATTACGAGACTGGCGCGCTACCGACTTAGCCACCCCCGCCCCAGAAACACTGAGATAGGCGTTCGTAATGAAGTAGCCACTGATTGCAATCTTTGCACGCACTTTGTGATCTGTGAGTATAATTTTAACGTTAATTCTAATCTGTTTATATTTGACTTTGATCATTATTACTGCTTCACAGAATCCCTTTTGTATTATTTCTTAAAACGTGGATTGGGTTATTTTTACCTCTGAGTGACACTTTTTTGCACATAATGGGCTAACTAGCCAGGTCACAAGGACCCCGATTACTCAGGGAAGACTGAAGACAAGAGACTACATATCTAATAATTGTGCACATAACTTTAAGGAGGGAACCCACTGGACAACTGTTAGAATACAGATGGTAACCTTCCATCAAGGCCATCCAGCGTGTTTTTTAAAGTGCACAGGATATAGCTCTCCGCACACGGTCAAGGCTTATATCCTATCCGACGGACTTTCCAAGCTCATCTGTGTCCTGTACTGTTTGAGAGCAGGGCAGGGAGTTTGGCGGAGATAAATCTCAACGCTACCCCAAAAAGGACTCGAACCTGGGAACTGCAGATTATGAGACTGGCGCACTACCGACCGTACCTTCCTCCCCTAAATGCGAGAATCTTAATGATTCAGTCATTGGATTCATTTAATGATTCAGTCATTGGATTCATTTAATGATTCAGTCATTGGATTCATTTAATGACACAGTCATTGGATTCATTTAATGACACAGTCATTGGATTCATTTAATGACTCAGTCATTGGATTCATTTAATGATTCATTCATTGGATTCATTTAATGATTCAGTCATTGGATTCATATACTGATTCAGTCATTGGATTCATTTAATGATTCAGTCATTGGATTCATTTAATGATTCAGTCATTGGATTCATTTAATGATTCAGTCATTGGATTCATTTAATGATTCAGTCATTGGATTCATTTAATGATTCAGTCAGTGGATTCATTTAATGATTCAGTCAGTGGATTCATTTAATGATTCAGTCATTGGATTCATTTAATGATTCAGTCATTGGATTCATTTAATGATTCAGTCAGTGGATTCATTTAATGATTCAGTCATTGGATTCATTTAATGATTCAGTCATTGGATTCATTTAATGATTCAGTCATTGGATTCATTTAATGATTCAGTCATTGGATTCATTTACTGATTCAGTCATTGGATTCATTTAATGATTCAGTCATTGGATTCATTTAATGATTCAGTCATTGGATTCATTTAATGACTCAGTCATTGGATTCATTTAATGACTCGGTCATTGGATTCATTTAATGACTCGGTCATTGGATTCATTTAATGATTCAGTCATTGGATTCATTTAATGATTCAGTCATTGGATTCATTTACTGACTCAGTCATTGGATTCATTTACTGACACAGTCATTGGATTCATTTAATGACTCAGTCATTGGATTCATTTACTGACTCAGTCATTGGATTCATTTACTGACTCAGTCATTGGATTCATTTAATGACTCAGTCATTGGATTCATTTAATGACTCAGTCATTGGATTCATTTAATGACTCAGTCATTGGATTCATTTAATGACTCAGTCATTGGATTCATTTAATGACTCAGTCATTGGATTCATTTAATGACTCAGTCATTGGATTCATTTAATGACTCAGTCATTGGATTCATTTAATGACTCAGTCATTGGATTCATTTAATGACTCAGTCATTGGATTCATTTACTGACTCAGTCATTGGATTCATTTACTGACACAGTCATTGGATTCATTTACTGACTCAGTCATTGGATTCATTTAATGACTCAGTCATTGGATTCATTTAATGACTCAGTCATTGGATTCATTTAATGACTCAGTCATTGGATTCATTTACTGACTCAGTCATTGGATTCATTTACTGACACAGTCATTGGATTCATTTACTGACTCAGTCATTGGATTCATTTAATGACTCAGTCATTGGATTCATTTAATGACTCAGTCATTGGATTCATTTAATGACTCAGCCATTGGATTCATTTACTGACTCAGCCATTGGATTCATTTACTGACTCAGCCATTGGATTCATTTAATGAGTCAGTCATTGGATTCATTTACTGAGTCAGTCATTGGATTCATTTACTGATTCAGTCATTGGATTCATTTACTGATTCAGTCATTGGATTCATTTAATGATTCAGTCATTGGATTCATTTAATGACTCAGTCATTGGATTCATTTCATGACTCAGTCATTGGATTCATTTCATGACTCAGTCATTGGATTCATTTAATGACTCAGTCATTGGATTCATTTAATGACTCAGTCATTGGATTCATTTCATGATTCAGTCATTGGATTCATTTCATGATTCAGTCATTGGATTCATTTAATGACTCAGTCATTGGATTCATTTAATGACTCAGTCATTGGATTCATTTAATGATCAGTCATTGGATTCATTTAATGACTCAGTCATTGGATTCATTTAATGATTCAGTCATTGGATTCATTTAATGATTCAGTCATTGGATTTATCTATAAGGTTCAGTGTATTTCGTGTATATTTTACACATATGAAATAGGTTAGTCCGACTGACCAATATTTTCATTTCGCGGAAAATTTAATTTTGTTTCATACCTTTAAAATTTACTATAGGAGAATAGCGAAGTGAAGCAGCGTTCACAGAACCACTTCATTTGCAATGCACTCGTTTGGGAGTTTCCTGAATAATTAAAGTTCTACATTATATGAAAGCATCTCGACCATAGTTTGGAAAAGGGAAACCCACAGAAACTGACGTTATAACGCTTCATCGCTTCTGACAAGAATTGTGAATGCTTTTAACTGAAGCAAACAGAATGACGGAACGAATCAGCTGATAATGTCTGGGCGTGCATTAGATTTGAATAATGGCTTGCTGGCTGATGAATTTATATGCAAGTCCCTACGTAACAGTCATGACAATGTTTACACTACAAATCCCCCTTCTGTTACAATTGCCCATGTCTTACATTCCTTTGTGATCGCTGTTGACCTTCAGAGGAAATGCATGTAGACGTCTAGACAGAACTATTGGCAGAAGCGTCTCGATGTGGTAACGGAAGCAACATTTCCTAAGCTCATCTTTTCCCATCGTTGATTTTCTCTCGTTTCTATTCTGTTCATTTATAATTATAAAACCATCTTCGGATCATAAATAACGTGCAAGCGTTGAAACAGTTAATTACATCCAAACTTCAAGCAGCGTACACCAGACAAACCAAACATTCGATTGGATTGATTTACCTCTGAGCGGCACTTTTTTGCACACCATGGGTTAAATGGCCAGGTCATATGGCCCCCGAAGGCTCAGAGAAGGTTGGGGGAGGGGACCCACTGGAACAGCTGTTGGGAGACAGATGGTAGCCTCCCGTCAAGGCCATCCAGCGTGTTCTTTAACGTGCACAGGGTATGGCTCTCCCGCACACAGGGCCACGGATTAACGTCCCATCCGACGGACGGCGGTCTTTCCAAGCCCATCGGTGTCCCCTACTGACCGTGGGCAGGGCGGGGAATTTTGCGGAGATAAATCTCAACGCTGACCCAGCTGGAACTCGAACCTGGGAACTACAGATTACGAGCCTGGCGCGCTACCGACTGAGCCACCCCCACCCCAACCAAACATTAAAGTGCTTCAGGATCACACCGTGGAGTAACATTAACTACCAGCGATATTATTTTGTTCCTTTGAAAGCAGCAATGGATATCTAAACAACCCCCCCCCCCCAAAAAAAAAAAAAAAGATGAAACCAAAGGAGGTGATATTCATTCTCCGTCGAATGACACCTTTTCCTCGTTAAGGACAGTGTTTAGAGTGATTTCATACATCACAAATCCCTTACTTTTAACAGCAAGCAAGTAATCTGTCCCCAGCGTCAATGGCGTTTTTAGCTGACTGAGTCTGTCTTGAGCGCATGTCTCCTCTAAGTACCCGCCCTAACTTTTGTAGCGATGCCGAAAACGGTAACTGGTAACTGCTGCCGAGCACGGCAAACCCGTGGAGCAGTGACCAATAAAGCCCATTTTCTCTTCAATACACCTCGCGCAGAAACAACAGAAGCAAAGACACGTGTGGACATTAACCCAAGTGCTGAGCACGGGAGTATAGAATAAGGTGGGATGGGACAGAAAAAAGAGGCGGAGCGTCTGTGTGTGTGTGCAAGGTCTGTTATCTGTTTATCTCTCTTTATTACTTGCACGCGTACGGCGGCTGGGTCGTGGATGCTCAGCGTCATGTGCTCGAATGAGAGCGCAAGGAAAGAGCTAATGCACCTGTTACTATGGCAACCGTTAATGATAGAATGAGGAGTATTATTAGAGCTGAAACATTTTACCCCTGTACCGTTCTCCCGAGCCGTACTTCCCTTTGTCATAAATACTCATTCTTGTTGCTTGGGAACAGCGGTTGACTGGCGAAGGTCCGTTGCATTATCTTCTCGACAAGCATAACCACTTTTCAGAAACTGCTGATGGGGAGTGGTAGAGAATTTTATTTTTATGATGCGATGACGTTTAGGATCATATTTAGTTTTGATACGAACTAAATTCTAGGGATTTCTTGTTGTCCTGGTTGGGTTGGGTTGTTTTACCTCTGAGCGGCACTTTTTTGCACACTGTGGGTTAAATGGCCAGGTCACATGGACCCCGAAGGCTCAGAGAAGGTTGGGGGAGGGGACCCACTGGAACAGCTGTTGGGAGACAGATGGTAGCCTCCCGTCAAGGCCATCCAGTGTGTCCTTTAACGTGCACAGAGTATGGCTCTCCCGCACACGGGGCCACGGCTTAACGTCCCATCCGACGGACGGCGGTCTTTCCAAGCCAATCGGTGTCCCCTACTGACCGTGGCAAGGCGGGGAATTTTGCGGAGATAAATCTCAACGCTTACCCAGCTGGGACTCGAACCTGGGAACTACAGATTACGAGCCTGGCGCGCTACCGACTCAGCCACCCCCGCCTTGTTGTCCTTGTGATTTTGTGGTTATGGTACTTGACTATGAAGCAGAAGGATCTAGGTTCGAATCGCGTATAAGGCGTGGATGTTTTGTCCCTTATGTGTTGTCTTTTCGCTGAGGTTTCGGTTTCCTCACAGATCGTTTATCGTGATTTATTTTGAAAGAGAGCTAAATAAAAAGTTATAAAATATGCAAAATATTTAAGTTTTCCTCAATGCCTGGTTTCAGTTTGAAACTCACTAATATAGAATATCCCACTTATACTTATACGTTTTTGTGCAAGGCATCAAAAAAGATCATAGTTTAGCCTTCTCGCATCCCCAGGTACAAGAGGGTGAAAAGTTTTTTAGGTTTGGTAAAAGAAAAAGGGTTCATTTGTTTTGAGAATTAGGGACCAGCAATATGACATATCCTTAATCTCAAGCATTGCCCAAAAACTCTTATCTCCAAAGTTCTAAGGCTTCAGCTATTTTATTTTACTTTGCTTTTTTTTTCCCTCCCCGTTTCACCCAAAATTCTGTTGGCGCCATTGCGTTTTTCAAAAATTTACTGTAATCTCTCTTTAGCACCTAACAGGATACTAAATAGATTACCATTAATTAGTTGGGATGTTTTACCCCTGAGAGGCACTTATTTAGCATAAAAAAATAAAATAAATACCCCCTCAAGCAGCTTCTTGCCACAGAGGTCTGACAGGAGCCTGTTAGTTTGTATGCCACAGTAGAAGGTCTGAGAGGATGGCAAGACCTCAGCAGAAAAACGACACATACATCCATGCCTTACCCGGGGCTCGAACCCAGGTCCCTTAGATTTGCAGCCAGTTCAAAGGGAATGAGTGTTTCAGTCGGTAGTGTGCCAGGCCGGTAATCTGCAGTTCCCAGGTTTGAGTTCCAACATCTCTTGAGATTTGACTTCGCAAAACTTCCTGCCCCGCCCTCGGTTAATAGGGGCTGCTGTCCGTCGGATAGGACATTAAGCTCTGTTCACCTTAAAGAACATGCTGGATGGCCTTGACAGGAGGCTACCATCTATCTCCAGCTGATCTACTCTGAGCCCTTGTGACCTGGCCATTTAGCCCATTATGCGCAAAAAGTACCACTCAAAGGTAACCTAACGCAAAAAGACCCCTAGGTTTGGGTTGGGTTGCTTTATCTCTGAGCGGCCCTTATTTCCACACAATGGGCTAAATGCCCAGGTCACAAGGACTCCGAGGGCTCAGAGAAGAATGGATGAAGGGACCCATTGGAGCAGCTGTTGGGAGACACATGGGGCCACGGCATTACGTCCCACCCGGTGGACCGCAGCTTTCAAAGACCATCCTTTTTACCGAGGACAGGATCAACGCTGGCCAGGTAAGACTCGAGCATGGCAACTGCAGATTACGAGCTAGGCGCGCTATCAGCTGAACCAATCCCCAACCCTGGGGCGGGGGTGGCTCAGTCGGTAGCGCGCCAGGCTCGTAATCTGTAGTTCCCAGGTTCGAGTCCCAGCTGGGTCAGCGTTGAGATTTATCTCCGCAAAATTCCCCGCCCTGCCCACGGTCAGTAGGGGACACCGATGAGCTTGGAAAGGCCGCCGTCCGTTGAAGGGACCCATTGGAGCAGCTGTTGGGAGACACATGGGGCCACGGCATTACGTCCCACCCGGTGGACCGCAGCTTTCAAAGACCATCCTTTTTACCGAGGACAGGATCAACGCTGGCCAGGTAAGACTCGAGCATGGCAACTGCAGATTACGAGCTAGGCGCGCTATCAGCTGAACCAATCCCCAACCCTGGGGCGGGGGTGGCTCAGTCGGTAGCGCGCCAGGCTCGTAATCTGTAGTTCCCAGGTTCGAGTCCCAGCTGGGTCAGCGTTGAGATTTATCTCCGCAAAATTCCCCGCCCTGCCCACGGTCAGTAGGGGACACCGATGAGCTTGGAAAGGCCGCCGTCCGTCGGATGGGACGTTAAGCCGTGGCTCCGTGTGTGGGAGAGATATACCCTGTGCACGTTAAAGAACACGCTGGATGGCCTTGACGGGAGGCTACCATCTGTCTCCCAACAGCTGTTCCAGTGGGTCCCCTCTCCCAACCTTTTCTGAGCCTTCGGGGTCCATGTGACCTGGCCATTTAGCCCATTGTGTGCAAAAAAGTGCCGCTCAGAGGTAAAACAACCCAACAACCCAAATAGATTACGATTTGATTGGTTAGTTGTATGGAGTTTTATGGATAAGACAACGAGAGATAATAGCATCTATATAATATAAAGATTAGGTGTATGATTTATGCATCAAAGAAGTAAGTTCACCACAAGTCATTTGACCACATTTAAAGTTTTTAAATATTATTTGAAATAATGGATCCAGATAAATTTACACAGAGAAAGCGAAGATATGCCCGATTGTTCAGTATAGGAAAGCTCTGTTATTTATTCTTCGGCGGTTCCCTTTACCCTTACATACGAATAAGTATTCTACTCACGAAAAAAAATATTGACTTATCCAGAAATTTTCTATTAGGGACGCATTTTAGAAGTCCCTGAACTTAATGTTTTTTGCAGTGCTATCTATTCATCCGTGAGAGCTTATAAAGTCTGAACTGTTGAAGTTATGATGATCTAAAACTTTATATTTAAAATATTATACACATAGTTTACGAAGTATTACACAGTGTCCGATAAATAATAGCGAGGATTCAGTTGTCCCCAAAAATACAAAAGGAACCTTCACACAAATACACACTTAACCTTCACATTCCCTACTCCAACAGGGGCGGGGGTGGCTCAGTCGGTAGCGCGCCAGGCTCGTAATCTGTAGTTCCCAGGTTTGAGTCACAGCTGGGTCAGCGTTGAGATTTATCTCCGCAAAATTCCCCGCCCTGCCCACGGTCAGTAGGTGACACCGATGGGCTTGGAAAGGCCGCTGTCCGTCAGATGGGACGTTAAGCCGTGGCCCCGTGTTCGGGAGAGACATACCCTGTGCACGTTAAAGAACACGCTGGATGGCCTTAACGGGAGGCTACCATCTGTATCCTAACAGCTGTTCCAGTGGGTCCCCCTCCCCCAACCTTCTCTGAGCCTTCGAGGTCCATGTGACCTGGCCATTTAGACCGTGGTGCGCAAAAAAAGTGCCTCTCAGAGGTAAAACAACCCAACCCAACAACCATTATTTTCAAACACTTTTTATTTCGAATATATAATACACATAGTTTACGAAGTATTATATTTAGAATATTATATATTATTTAAAGATTCCCGTTATTGAGTTGAAATTTTATGTTTATCGCGAAACAAAAATAACCTGTGTTAGATCTGGTCTGAAGTCTTCACGTACCCCTGTATGCAAAACAATCGAATTAATTCGCGAAATGTGATCTAGGGTTAATATTTAAATTGTGATGATTTAGACATTTAATAATGCGACGAATGCCTAAAGCCAAATAGTCTCTCACGTCTAACTCACGGCGATGATGGATCAAAACTGAAGCCTCTGAACGTCATTTGAATACAAGGAAGGGCGACGAATTAAATCGATATTAATCTGAGGGTATGCATGTTAAGTGGCTTATCTATTGAATATTCGCGTTCATTTGGTTGAGGAGAAGTGAAAGACACGAATTTAATTAGCGTCTTATATGTGAAGGGAAGAGATTTCCTTGCAGCGTCGTTCAATTCCCTCAATACTTCCCCGTATCCTAGGTTCAAGTCTTCACCTCTCCTCAGCTGAGATTTTGTCGGAATCCTTTTCTCTGTCTCGGCGATGAAGGAGACACAGATGGGATTGGAAAGGGAATAATCTGTAAGACGGGAATTTAGATACTGGCGCTATATTCAGAAGGGACATAACTCGTGTACGTTAAAACAGGGTTTTTTCAAATACATATAAAAAATAAATAAATACCCCCTCAAGCATCTGCTTGCCACAGAGGTCTGACAGGCATGGATGTTCGTGTTGTTTTTCTGCTGAGGTCCTGCCATCCTCTCAGACCTTCTACTCTGGCATAATACATATATATTTCATATATATAGGTATGTGCCCTCCAACGTACCTGCAAACACCGTTAAGTGTTTGGACAGAGTCGCAGCATGCTAAATTTTAACTTTGAATTCTCGTAGTGTAAGGGAAAAAAGAACAACGAAAATAATTTTTTAAAATAATTCACATTTTTTTTTATTAGGACACAGGGACGTATTGGTTGTTGGGTTGGGTTGTTTTACCTCTGAGCGGCACTTTTTTGCACACGATGGGCTAAATGGCCAGGTCACATGGACCCCGAAGCCTCAGAGAAGGTTGGGGGAGGGGACCCACTGGAACAGCTGTTGGGAGACAGATGGTAGTCTCCCGTCAAGGCCATCCAGCGTGTTCTTTAACGTGCACAGGGTATGTCTCTCCCGCACACGGGGCCACGGATTAACGTCCCATCCGACGGACGGCGGCCTTTCCAAGCCCATCGGTGTCCCCTACTGACCGTGGGCAGGGAATTTTGCGGAGATAAATATCAACGCTAACCCAGCTGGGACTTACGAGCCTGGCACGCTACCGACTGAGCCACCCCGACCCTAAAAACGTTAGAAAACATTAACAAATTTCACTCGGTAGTTTGCATAATGAATGAATCGGTGGAATTGGCATTGCAATAATAGTGTCACACTGACTGGATATTCACATGAAGGGGCGGGGTGGCTCAGTCGGTAGCGCGCCAGGCTCGTAATCTGCAGTTCCCAGGTTCGAGTCCCAGTTGGGTCGGCGTTGAGATTTATCTCCGCAAAATTCCCCGCCCTGTCCACGGTCAGTAGGGGACACCGATGGACTTGGAAAGACCGCCGTCCGTCGGATGGGACGTTAAGCCGTGGCCCCATGTGCGGGAGAACCATACCTTGTGCACGTTAAAGAACACGCTGGATGGCCTTGACGGGAGGCTACCATCTGTCTCCCAACAGCTTTTCCAGTGGGTCCCCTCCCCCAACCTTTTCTGAGCCTTCGGGGTCCTTGTGACCTGACCATTTAGCCCATGGTGTGCAAAAAAGTGCCGCTCAGAGGTAAAACAACCCAACTCTCTGAGCCTTCGGGGTCCTTGTGACCTGGCCATTTAGCCCATGGTGTTCGAAAAAGTGCCGCTCAGAGGTAAAACAACCCAACGTTGGTGGTACCATCATTGACAAACCACACTCACAAATTTAATATGGTTTTGAGGAGATTCCAGTAGCTGAATGCGTTAAGAGAGAACGTTAGATTCCATATGAACAGATCATAACATGACAGATTTGGAGCACCGAGTAAATAAGGATCATGCCAATAATTTCCTTCGTCTTAGAAGTGCTTACAGGGAAAGTAACCATTCTGCAGTTATTAAAAAAACTTTAAGGTAAAAAAAGTTTGAACTGATTAAACCAAAGCGATAGAGCAGGCCCGTCCAACCCGAACTTAGTGAAGAATCACTGGAAAAAAATTATATTTAGGAAAAAAACAGAATTCTTAAAGAGCCGCAGGAAAACTTCTCTACATCAAAGTGAAGAAACATGCATTTCTAATGAATAATGAATGGGAGGAAAAAAACCTGTATTTGAAAGAAATGAAGAAAATATCCCGATAACAAAAAGGTTTTTTTAACGAGTACTATGAATTGACAAAATCGTTTAGTTCGGAACTAAAAATGTTTGATGAAAAAAAATGGAATAAATGAGCCAGACTCACTATATTGATTATTTGTTTTACGAGCTGAAAGTTCTGTAATGAACCGCGGGTTGCACAGGCCTTTGCTAAAGCTTTAGGGATCCAGTTAGAGGAATGCAAAACATTAATGCCCTTATTTCTGCACTCGAGAATGGGTTGGGTTGGGTTGTTTTACCTCTGAGCGGCACTTTTTTGCACACCATGGGCTAAATGTCCAGGTCACATGGACCCCGAAGGCTCAGAGAAGGTTGGGGGAGGGGACCCACTGGAACAGCTGTTGGGAGACAGATGGTAGCCTCTCGTCAAGGCCATCCAGCGTGTTCTTTAACGTGCACAGGGTATGGCTCTCCGACACCCGGGACCACGGCTTAACGTCCCATCCGACGGACGGCGGTCTTTCCAAGCCCATCGGTGTCCCCTACTGACCGTGGGCAGGGCGGGGAATTTTGCGGAGATAAATCTCAACGCTGACCCAGCTGGGACTCGAACCTGGGAACTACAAATTACGAGCCTGGCGCGTTACCGACTGAGCCACCCCCGCCCCACTCGCGAATGGAAAATCGTTCAAAAACGCAACAACGAGATATCTCGAGCATAGGAAAGACGGAAGATATTTTGCGTCATTACTCGGGAAGAGAAGAATTAAGGGAGAGCATGATCGACTCTCAGTAGGAATGGGGGCGGGGATGGCTCAGTCGGTAGCGCGCCAGGCTCGTAATCTGTAGTTCCCAGGTTCGAGTCCCAGCTGGGTCAGCGTTGAGATTTATCTCCGCAAAATTCCCCGCCCTGCCCACGGTCAATAGGGGACACCGATGGTCTTGGAAAGACCGCCGCCTTCGGATGGGACGTTAAGCCGTGGTCCCGTGTACGGGAGAGCCATACCCTGTGCACGTTAAAGAACACGCTGCATGGCCTTGACGGGAGGCTACCATCTGTCTCCCAACAGCTGTTCCAGTGGGTCCCCTCCCCCAACCGTCTCTGAGCCTTCGGGGTCCATGTGACCTGGCCATTTAGCCCATGGTGTGCAAAAAAGTGCCGCTCAGAGGTAAAACAACCCAACAACGACTCATTAGGAATGGTGTTCTGACGATCCGCAATAATTGAAAACACTTTCATTTAGCACTTCCAAAAGATTGTTCGTATTAGAACAAATAAAATATATATCCGGGGGCTTTTTCAATTGTAAATGAAGGACATACACTGTTCTATGAAGATATTAGAGAATTTCCCTGTTATCAATGGGAATCAAACTTCGATTCTCTATAACTTTGGAAAAATGTGACTGAAGAGAAATTAAAAATCACAATCAAATCTATTCAAATCTCGATTTTCAAAAATATAAGTTCAGCATTTAAAAAGATACGGAAGCTGAATCCTGCACAATGAACCGCGGCTTAACGTCCCATCCGGCGAACCGTGGTCTTTACAAGCCCATCGATCCCCCCACCCCTTTCTCACTTAGGGAAGTGGGGTTCAATGGAGATAAATCTCAACGAGAGCAGAGTTCGGGCTCGGATGTTGGAGCTGCAGATTACGAGCCTGGAGCGCTGACTGAACCAATTTACCAATTTGTTGGAGATAACCTAACCAGAACTAATATTATTAGTGTAGGATGCGTTGCATTTAAATAAATAAATCGGAATTCTAAATTTAAAATTAAACGAAACGACTGAGTCAACTGAGCAACAGAATCTCTAGCCCTAATTGAAGTTAAAACCAGTCCCTGGTTGAATTCGTCTAAAGAGGAACATAAACGTAAACCATGTTGAGCAGAACGTCTAAAGATGCATTTGTATCTTTCCATCTATTTAGTCTTTCATTTCTTTTTCGTTATCCCTAATCCATAACTGTTGCGTATAAACCAGTGCTTCCATCTATTGGCCAAACTGCCTGCCATCTTTCTGCAACGCAATATGAATCTTTTTATTAAAAAAAAAACATCATTCCACAATCTTCTCCTTATCCTTGGGATGCTAAGATCGATCTCTCGCAGAATCGCATTCCGCTTGAGTCGACTGGCTTGCACCAAAGCGCTGCTGCCTCCAGGCAAACCAATTAAAATGTAGCTCCAGATGCAAATCCGATTACAAGAGTCTTGCCAGTAGTTTAATTGGTGAGAAAAGCAAACCCGATAGTGTTTCCTAGACTAACCGCTCTGTTTGTATAAAGAGACCAGCGGTTGTTACTTGGTGGGTTTTAACGTCAGGAAACTTCCCCGATGGTGTACTTTGCTTACGTACACATGGATCTCTCTAATTAGGGGTCATCTGCAGGAGCACTCATGATGAAGACATTGTAGTTGGGTTACTAGGGAAAGGTTATTGTAAACCTGGCGAATTTCTCAGATGATTCAAGTTCACAAAATGTGTAATGGACCGTTAAGACAATGAAAGATTGTTTCGGGTTTCTTTGGTGTAATGTTTCAATCTCTGTTGCTGTGACACTTATATGTGTCGAATTATTCGTTGTCGTTAATGTCCCTATTTAATTATCTAGTCTTACAAAGTACTCACACGCATTAAGTGCTATTCCGAAAACTTAAGTAAACATTTTTAACACGAAGGTTAACTGCAGCCTGTTTATGTGTTGGGTTGTTTTACCTCTGAGCGGCACTTTTTTGCACATAATGGGCTAAATGGCCAGGTCACATGGACCCCGAAGGCTCAGAGAAGGTTGGGGGAGGGGACCCACTGGAACAGCTGTTGGGAAACAGATGGTAGCCTCCCGTCAAGGCCATCCAGCGTGTTCTTTAACCTGCACAGGGTATGGCTCTCCCGCACACGGGGCCACGGCTTAACATCCCATCCGACGGACGGCGGCCTTTCCAAGCACCATCGGTGTCCCCTACTGACCGTGGTCAGGGCGGGGAATTTTGCGGAGATAAATCTCAACGCTGACCCAGCTGGGACTCGAACCTGGGAACTACAGATTACGAGCCTGGCGCGCTACCGACTGAGCCACCCCCGCCCCCTGTTTATGTGTATGCGAAAGTATCAATTAGTACTTTTCTAATTAACATAGTCAAGCTCCTGCGAAATGCCACGTTCTACCTGAATCAACTGCGTCTTAATATACTCTATTTCGAATATAAATTATTATTTCCGTATGGAATGTTTTCTAACATTTTTAATTCGAATTCAATAACATTTTGGGCAGTACAGTCGCTCAAAAAAGTATCCGGATACTTTTTTGAGCGACTGTAGTTATTGAACAATATCAAAAAGGAATTTAAAATTTCCGAATTTTGGGAAGTATTTTTTGATTAGCGATGCATAGAATGATCCTAGAACCAACTTCTAGCTTGCACAGGCTTTCCTCTTGCATGTATTGTGCTAATAATAATATTTTAATTGTGCAAAATATATTTGTGGTAATTGATCGACAAAGAGCAAAAGCTGAAATTATATTCTCGTAACTAATATTAACTCAGTCGGTAGCGCGCCAGGCTCATAATCTACAGTTCCCACGTTCGAGTCCAAACTGTGCCCAGAGTTGAGACTTATCTCCGCGAACCTATACTTTCCCTCGGTGAGAAAGGGGATACCGATGGGCTTGGAAATATCGCTGTCCGTCGCACGAAATATTGAGCCGTGACCTCGTGTGCAGGAAAGGCATACCCTGTTCACGTTAAAGAACACAGTGGATGGCCATGATGAGAGGCTGCCATTTATCTCCTAACAACTCTCTTCCTCACCAGGGCGAGGTTCCCTTCCTCACCAGGGCGAGGGTGGCTCAGTCGGTAGCGTGCCAGGCTCGTAATCTGTAGTTCCCAGGTTCGAGTCCCAGCTGGGTCAGCTTTGAGATTTATCTCCGCAAAATTCCTCGCCCTGCCCACGGTTAGTAGGGGACACCGATGGGCTTGGAAAGGTCGCCGTCCTCGGATGGGACGTTAAGCTGTGGCTCAATGTGCGGGAGAGCCATACCCTGTGCACGTTAAAGAACACGCTGGATGGCCTTGACGGGAGGCTACCATCTGTCTCCCAACAGCTGTTCCAGTGGGTCCCCTCCCCCAACCTTCTCTGAGCCTTCGGGGTCCATGTGACCTGGCCATTTAGCCCATGGTGTGCAAAAAAGTGCCGCTCAGAGGTAAAACAACCCAACACAACCCCACCCTTCTCTGAGCCCTTGGGGTCCTTATGACTTGGCAATTTAGCTCATTGTGTGCAAAAAGGGCTGCTCAGAAGCAAAACAAACCCACAACGGAATTTATTGCATGAAAAATATTTATCAACGAATCAAAAATCTATTGCAATGAAATCTTTTCATCTCCAGTGTCATTTTTTCATCTTCAACACCTATTTTGGAATTACAGCTTTTTCAATTAATTTTTATATATTTCAAATACTTTATATAAATTCTAGAAGGGTTGTTACAAGTGCCCCTCTTCCTCCTCTCGAAAATGTTCTTGGCGCTGATTAGTTGAAGTCTTCTCAACGAAATGACGCATTACGCATGCACACTGCAAATACTTCGAACCTCTAAATGTCTCATTTATAATTTTTACCGACGAGTGGCATTGCCTTTTACAAACGCACTTCTAATTAACGAAAGAGATGATATTTGAATAGTTGTTGAAATAAGCAGGTCACGAATATTACTTAAAGATGAAAAATGCCATCCAATTAGAAGAGAGCATTAATTTCCGCCTTCCAATACCATCATTTACCGGTTGCGTGTGTTGCATACTCTCGGTCTTAAATCTCGAACCCGATGCTAGTGCGAGAACGCACGCAACCACTGGTCACGTGTCGTGTAAATGCGACCGCTGTTGTTGCTACCGTCACGTGAGGAGAAGCAGTGCTAATGGTCGATTGACCTTTCCTCTTCGCCGTTCGCCGTAAAGATGGCTTCTGTTCCTTCCTCCAGATCTGCTGATCGGATACGTGTGGAGCTGATAGATGATGCGAGACATTCGCGGAAGGATTAGTCTTGGCGCTTTACGTCAGCAACCCCACTGGGTTCTTGCCACTTCTGTTCCGTTATTTTAGATTTCACCTTTCTTTTCCCCGACTTCAATATTTCTCTCTCTAACTTTTCTGATAATAACTTCTAATCGGCTACCAGAACAAAAAGGTAAAAATAATTTCTATGATCCCTGGAAATCTTCTAAATGAAGCTGATATCTGATATCTCTGATAACGATTCTCGAAGAAGAGGGGCGGGGGTGGCTCAGTCGGTAGCGCGCCAGGCTCGTAATCTGTACTTCCCAGGTTCGAGTCCCAGCTGGGTCAGCGTTGAGATTTATCTCCGCAAAATTCCCCGCCCTGCCCACGGTCAGTAGGGGACACCGATGGGCTTGGAAAGGCCTCCGTCCGTCGGATGGAACGTTAAGCCGTGGCACCGTATGCGGGAGAGCCATACCCTGTGCACGTTAAAGAACACGCTGGATGGCCTTGACGGGAGGCTACCATCTGTCTCCCAACAGCTGTTCCAGTTCCTCCCCCAACCTTCTCTGAGCCTTCGGGGTCCATGTGACCTGGCCATTTATCCCATGGTGTGCAAAAAAGTGCCGGTCAGAGGTAAAACAACCCACAATCCAGTCCTACCTGGGCTAGCTTTGAAATTTATCTCTGCAAAATTCTCCACCTTGCCTTCCGCCAGTATTTCCAAGCTCCGATGTGCTTGGAAAGGCCGTCATCCGTCGGCTGGGACGTAGAGCCGTGGCCTGTGTGAGGGAGAGCCATACTCTGTACACTTTATAGAACACGCTGGATGGCCTTGACAGGAGGCTACCATCCGTCTCTTAACAGCTGTCCAGTGAGTGCCCTTCCCCCAAACCTTCTCTGAATCCTCGGGGTCCTTGTTACTTGGATGTTTAGCTCATGGTGTGCAATAAAGTGCCACTCAGAGGTAAAACAACCCAATCCAACCGACTGAGCAACCGCACTTCACTCTTACTCTTTGAGACTGTACGAATTTTTTGTAGTACTCTCTCAACCAATAGCTGAAGTATGGGCGTTACGCTAACCTAAGGCGAACACAAAATAAGAAAAAATGGGCATGTGGATTGGGTTGTTTTACCTCTGAGCGGCACTTTTTTGCACACCATGGGCTAAATGGCCAGGTCACATGGACCCCGAAGGCTCAGAGAAGGTTGGGGGAGGGGACCCACTGGGACAGCTGTTAGGAGACAGATGGTAGCCTCCCGTCAAGGCCATCCAATGTGTTCTTTAACGTGCACAGGGTATGGCTGTCCCGCACACGGGACCATGGCTTAACGTCCCATCCGACGGACGGCGGCCTTTCAAAGCCCATCGGTGTCCCCTAGTAACCGTGGGCAGGGCGGGGAATTTTTGCGGAGATAAATCTCAACGCTGACCCAGCTGGGACTCGAACCTGGGAACTACAGATTACGAGCCTGGCGCGCTACCGACTGAGCCACCCCCGCCCCATGGGCATGTGGAAATTACGATGCTATTAAGCAGCAATCCATAACTTCCTAAATAGTGAATAATAATTGGAAAATCGAGATTTAAATTTCACTGAGTTCTTTAATTAATCTTAAGCCTTTTCTAATAAGCCATAGAGTAATCTTAGTCTCGCTCACAAAATATGAAGTCAGTAGCGTATTTCAAAATACGTTTTTTTTTGAGGGGGGAAGGATTTGATATATTCAAAATATTAAAATAAGGTAATCGATAAGCAAATATTAGAAATGTCGACTAACAAGTAAATAGAAACCAGTGGTACATTTTGCATCATGCTTAGTAGTTACTAAACGTTTAAAAAGCATATAAATGCAAAAAAAAAATTGAATCGACATATTTTAAACGGGGGATATTTGAAAAGTTGACCCCCCAATACTTCTGTCAATATAGTATAATATAAGAATTGCCCAGCCTTTCTCGGGTCTTAATGGTATAGTGAATGCCACACCCAAAATAATAAGCCTCTATTTTGCATAAAACTGAATAGCATCTATTTTGAGAAAGGTTTTCCTCCACCTCTTTTCCGAGTCAAAAAGTTAAGGCCATAATTTCAGCTAGCTCATAATATTCCGCACTTAAGTAGCTTTCATTTCTGATATGGATTGGGTTGCTTTACCTCTGAACAGCACTTTTTTTGCGCACAATGGGAAAAGTGGCCTAGTCATAAGGACCCCGAGGGCTCAGAGAAAGTTGGGAAAGGAAACCCACTGGAACAGCCCCACTGAAACTGCTATTAGGAGATAGATGGTAGCTCCCGTCAAGATCATCCAGTGTGTTCTTTAACGTGCACATGGTATGGCTCTCCCGTACACTGGGATAGGGCTTGAACGTCTCATCCGACGGGCGGCGACCTTTCCAAGGCCATCGGTGTCCCCTACTGACCGTAGGCAGGACGGGGAGTTTCGTGGAGATAAATCTCAACAATGGCCCAGCTGGGACTCGAACCTAGGAGCCTGGCGCGCTACTGACTGAGCCCCCCCCCACCCCCTTTCATATCCGATATAACTCGTTAGGGTCTGTAATCGTTTATGTAAATATCTCTTATTTTAGGATAGGAATTTTAGGGTGTTCCTTTAACCCCGTTAAAGGGTACCTTGAATATTAACATAAGAAATTTTCAGTTTAAGAACCAAAAGACATAGTAGCACTGTGAAAAGTATCTAAAGTCAGCTCTATCCAAGCATTAGTATAAGTAACATCGCCAGTTAATAAATACGACTAACATTTATATAGATTTATAACAAAAAGGGGCAGCGTGTTCCTTACCTACTTTTCTATAAGAGGTGTGATTTTTGTAAACGCAAATGCTGGAGTGTCATGTGAGAAATCCTTGTGTGAAATTTGTTGCCAAACATTCAATCATTTAGAAAGTTATGAATATTTGAAAAGTATGGAATGAAACGTCGAAACATGGAAAATATAGATACAGGAACTCGGTAAGTCGATTATAAAAAAAAATAATAAATATCCCCTCAAGCCTTGGAAAGACCGCCGTCCGTCGGACGGGACGTTAAGCCGTGGCCCCGTGTGCGGGAGAGCCATATCCTGTGCACGTTAAAGAACACGCCGGATGGCCTTGACGGGAGGCTACCATCTGTCTCCCAACAGCTGTTCCAGTGGGTCCCCTCCACCAACCTTCTCTGAGCCTTCGCTTGCCACAGAGGTCTGACAGGAGCCTGTCAGTTTATAAGCCATAGTAGAAGGTCTGAAAGGATGGCAGGACCTCAGCAGAAAAACGACACAAACAGCCATGCCTTACCCGGGGCTCGAATCCAGGTCCCGTAGATCAGTAGCCAAGCGCGCTAACTACTCGGCCACTTACATAAAAAAAAATAAACACATATTTTCAAAATATGTACAAAAAATATTGAAGTAAAAATAACAAACCTATTTACCAACTTAATATACAATAATAGATTCCGTTAAGGATTACAATTGAGATATAAACTGAATGATCACTGAATTATGACCATCCCATCCTAGATTATATCAATAAGACGGTAATTTCGAAGCTCTATATCTTTTAAAATAAGCGTTTCATGAGAAAATGTCTATCTAAATATCGATTTTCAACAATATTGTTACGACAGATGAACGCGCTGCGATGACTTCATGACAAAACGTGACATGAACGTTCGCATATACTTGTGCGTGAAATTTATACAACAAACGAATTTGAATGTAGAACCGACCAGAAAAAAGAGAATTATAGAATTTCAGTGTGTTAGAACTGAAGAGATCTAAGGAAAGAAGGTTTAAATAATCTGAATCAGTGCACGATAAATCACAAACAAGAAATATATTTATGTAATGTGTGCGCGGGTGATTGTTTTATTTTACTAGTATGATAAATCTGGTGAGCTAACCAAAGACAAAGGATTGTTTACGCATGAAATGAAGGTATTCAAGAGATATGACAAAGAAAATGAAAAGATAGTAATTTAGTAGAACAGACAGAGCTGGTCTGTATGCTCTGTAGAAAAAGGGTTATTAATTTATGTACGATAGCAGTTAGTTTGTTTATAAGTTATTGTAATTTGTATTGTAAAAATACTTATTATACTCACGTTCAGTGTCATCCATTTAAAAATTTATAACAACAATCAGTTCTATCTAAATATCGGTTTTCAACAATATTATTATTTCCGTATTTAAAGATTTATTGAAATTTCAATATTTAACAGCAGTGCTAGTACGCAAAAGTATTCGCCTTTGAAGTTAACTAAAACTGAAATACGTAGTATTACTTCAAACCGTTTCATAAATAACTACATAATTTAAAAGTGTTTGAAAATAATTCCTTCAATATTCGATTAATGTCAATAAATTTCCTAAAATTCGTTGCTGCTCTTAAACCTCAATATCCGTTTAAATACTGAAGGAATTATTGTTGAGCGTCGAGATTTAGTTAGATTTGATCGAGATCTTTAAATTATCTTCAGCCACATTTTCACCATTTTCCTGGGCGGGGGTGGCTCAGTCGGTAGCGCGCCAGGTTCGTAATCTGTAGCTCTCAGGTTCCAGTCCCAGCTGGGTCAACGTTGAGATTTATCTCCGCAAATATTCCCCGCCCTGCCCACTGTCAGTAGGGGACACCGATGGGAGTGGAAATACCGCCGTCCGTCGGATGGGACGTTAAACCGTGGCCCCGTGTGCGGGAGAACCATACCCTGTGCACGTTAAAGAACACGCTGGATTCCTTTGACGAGAGGCTACCATCTATCTCCTAACAGCTGTTCCATCCCCTTCCCCAACCTGCTCTGAGCCTTCGGGTCCATGTGACCTGGCCATTTAGCCCATGGTGTGCAAAAAAAGTGCCGCTCAGAGGTAAAACAACCCAACCCAACCCTCTCGTTGGGAAGAGGGACACCGATGAGCTTGGAATAGTCGCCGTCCTTCGAATGGGACGTAAAGCCGTGGTCCCCCTGTGCATGTTAAAGAACAAGCCGGATGTCTTTGATCGGAGGTTACCATCTGTCTTCTAACAGCTGTCCAGGGAGCCCTCTCATCCCACTGTTCTGTGAGCCCTCAGTATCCCTGTAACCTGATCATTTAGCCCTTTGTGCGAAAAAAAAGTATCGCTCTGAGCTAAAAAAAATCAAATCTCTTGCAATCAGAGTATTAAAAAACTATTTTTAAAAGATTTATAGTAATTTACCATTTGAGAGTGATTTCCTTATAGTTGCTTAATGAGGCTTAAAAGGTTACATTTACGGTTTTGAAGAGGGTTGGGTTGTTTTACCTCTGAGCGGCACTTTTTTGCACACCATGGGCTAAATGGCCAGGTCACATGGACCCCGAAGGCTCAGAGAAGGTTGGGGGAGGGGACCCACTGGAACAGCTGTTGGGAGACAGATGGTAGCCTCCCGTCAAGGCCATCCAGCGTGTTCTTTAACGTGCACAGGGTATGTCTCTCCCGCACACGGGGCCACGGCTTAACGTCCCATCCGACGGACGGCTGCCTTTCCAAGCCTATCGGTGTCCCCTACTGACCGTGGGCAGGGCGGGGAATTTTGCGGAGATAAATCTCAACGCTGACCCAGTTGGGACTCGAACCTGGGAACTACAGATTACGAGCCTGGCGCGCTACCGACTGAGCCACCCCCCCCCCCCCCCCAGGTTTTGAAGAGTTTACGCTTTTCTTTCTGTTGTTTGACTAACTCATATAGCCATAATTAAATGCTTAAAAAAAATAATGAAATGAAGAATGCATTTTTCAGAGAGTCATAAAGAATGATGATATGAGACTAAACTATGAAGTCTGCGTATTTCAGAAGTATGTTTCTATTTTCCTCCTCTGCCAGACCATGTGTCAGTGAAAGGTGCCCACGTCAATACACAACTCCTATGAGACTTCTGACTCCCATCCATCCCGCCTCCAGACGTCAGTGTGACGTCACCAGAGGCCGTTGAGCCTGATTGAGCTCGAAACGGTAAATCGCGGGAATTGTCGGGTGTGATTGCACCATCTTCTCTGTAGCTGTCTGCTTTCTGACGTCATCACTCTCGACCCGATAGAAGTGGTGATGAGGAACTGAGGGTTAAAGTGAAGCTGAGCTTGTGACTTGCTCGTTGTGGTTGGAAAATGCGCTATGGCTTGGCTTCTTTAGGGAAATCCTTTGGCCAATCTAAGCTGTTTGTTGTGAAGCATTTGATACCGTTTCTTAACAAACTAAAGACGGACTTGCGCATAAGCTGCAACTTAGGGCCTCACGATTATGAGGGACCTCAAAAAACTCAGTTTGATGGGGCGGGGGTGGCTCAGTCGGTAGTGCGCCAGGCTCGTAATCTGTAGTTCCCAGGTTCGAGTCCCAGCTGGGTCAGCGTTGAGATTTATCTCCGCAAAATTCCATGCCCTGCCCACGGTCAGTAGGGGACACCGATGGGCTTGGAAAGGCCGCCGTCCGTCGGATGGGACGTTAAGCCGTGGCCCCGTGTGCGGGAGAGCCATACCCTGTGCACGTTAAAGAACACGCTGGATGGCCTTGACGGGAGACTACCATCTGTCTCCCAACAGCTGTTCCAGTGGGTCCCCTCCCCCAACCTTCTCTGAACCTTCGGGGTCCATGTGACCTGGCCATTTAGCCTATGGTGTGCAAAAAAGTGCCGCTCAGAGGTAAAACAACCCAACAACTCAGTTTGAAGTTTGTGAAAAAAAATTGTGACCACATTTAAATTAATCTATTGTGCAAACACTGTCCATCTTAGCTTTACATAGTCATCATTTTATACCAATGCTACAATAATGTTTTCACCACATCATTTTTTTTTTTAATGTTCTCTTCAATCAGAATAATAAATATATATTTTGACTTTGAAATTTTGGAGCCTCTTTAACTTAATATAGGTTATGGCCTCCTAAATTTAAAATAGCTTAGGACCTCTTAAACTTGTCAAAGCTTAGGGCTTCAGAGAGGTCAAAGTCCGGCCCTGCCGCAAACGTTTTAAACTGCCGCAAACGTTAAAACTTCCACTTAGTGTTCGGGGCGGGGGTGGCTCAGTCGGTACCGCGCCAGGCTCGTAATCTGTAGTTCCCAGGTTCGAGTCCCAGCTGGGTCAGCGTTGAGATTTATCTCCGCAAAATTCCACGCCCTGCCCACAGTCAGTAGGGGACACCGATGGGCTTGGAAAGACCGCCGTCTGATGGGACGTTAAGCCGTGGCCCCGTGTGCGGGAGAGCCATACCCTGTGCACGTTAAAGAACACGTTGGATGGCCTTGACGGGAGGCTACCATCTGTCTCCCAACAGCTGTTCCAGTGGGTCCCCTCCCCCAACCTTCTCTGAGCCTTCGGGGTCCATGTGACCTGGCCATTTAGCCCATGGTGTGCAAAAAAGTGCCGCTCAGAGGTAAAACAACCAACCCAACCCACTTAGTGTTCTTTTTTTGTCGTACTGCTCTTTCAGTACGAGTGTGTGACCTCTGAGCGGCATTTTTGTACACACAGTAGGTTAAATGGCAAGGTCACAAGGACCTGTAAGTGCTCAGAGAAGGAGGAGGACAATGGTCCAGAGGACAGGTGTTAGGAGACAGGTAACCTCCCATCAAGGCTAACCAACATGTTCTTTAACGCGCACAGGGTATGGGTCTCCTGCCAGCTCCTGCTTAACGGCCCATTTGATGGACTGCGGCCTTTCCAATCCCATTGGTGAGAAAGGTTCTCTCCAAGTGCAAAACCTGGGTTAGCGTAGTAGATATATGGCAATCGTGGTCCAGTTGGGACTCGAAGCTGGGAATCTCAGGTTTCGAGCCTGGAGTGATAGCGACTAAGCCAACGTCTGCTCCTCTCAATACAAGGAACAGAAATTTTATTATTGATTGCTTTTTTAGACTGAGTTGGGTTAACAGTCAAGAGCTTGATGTTTTTTATACCCATGGGGATTTTTCATAAGGCAGGTTAGGCTATTGCCTAGGGGTATCAACGCAATTGGGAACTCTTGTCTTATTTTTTCAAGCCAAAAAAAATCCTTTTCAAAAAGACTTGCAAAACGAAAGTAATTAAAAAAATTTACTTTCTACTATGGTTCAAGAACACTAAGAAGGTACGATCTCTGTTTTGTTATGGTTAGGTTGTTTTACCTCTGCGCGGCACTTTTTTGCACACCGTAGGCTAAATGGCCAGGTCACATGGACCCCGAAGGCTCAGAGAAGGTTGGGGAAGGGGACCCACTGGAACAGCTGTTGGGAGACAGATGGTAGCCTCCCGTCAAGGCCATCCAGTGTGTTCTTTAACGTGCACAGGGTACGGCTCTCCCACACACGGGACCACGGCTTAACGTCCCATCCGACGGACGGCGTCCTTTCCAAGCCCATCGGTGTCCCCTACTGACCGTGGGCAGGGTGGGGAATTTTGCGGAGATAAATCTCAACGCTGACCCAGCTGGGACTCGAACCTGGGAACTATAGATTACGAGCCTGGCGCGCTACCGACTGAGCCACCCCCGCACACGGTTTAGTGACATGACGCTGCCGTGAACAACTAAAGCTGGGTAGGAGGTACAGCGGGACGATTGCGTAGTAAAAATGCGCGCTGTGTTAGTGACCGACAGCAGCACTACGAGCCACATTACTTTGCCGTGCTGCTAACACATTCAATACGTGCCCCAAAGCTGGTGGTGATCTGTTTTGCATAGTAATGCGACGATCGCTTTGCACGTGACTCTTCTCAATGGACATGTTTCGCTTTCCCTTCCTCAACTTTGGAATCAACCGATGAGCAGTTTTCGTTGAACTCTATTTAAGACGTCGTTGTTCGCTGCATCTCTCTGTGTTTCAATGCTTCGCTGTGGGGCGGGGGTGGCTCAGTCGGTAGCGCGCCAGGCTCGTAATCTGTAGTTCCCAGGTTCGAGTCCCAGCTGGGTCAGCGTTGAAATTTATCTCCGCAAAAATTCCCCGCCACGGTCAGTAGGGGACACCGATGGGCTTGTAAAGGCCGCCGTCCGTCGGATGGGACGTTAAGCCGTGGTCCCGTGTGCGGGAAAGCCATACCCTGTGCACGTTAAAGAACACGCTGGATACCCTTGACGGGAGGCTACCATCTGTCTCCCAACAGCTGTTCCAGTGGGTCCCCTCTCCAACCTTCTCTGAGCTTTCGGGGTCTTTGTGACCTGGCCATTTAGCCCATGGTGTGCAAAAAAGTGCCGCTCAGAGGTAAAACAACCCAACCTTCGGATCAGATCACTCTGTGTCTTCATCTACATAAGGTCAATTCCCCTCCACTGGCTACACTCAACCCTTATATACATCAGAATACTTCTGCGAGGGTCATGGCCGGAAAACATTCACTCATGGCCATGCACGACCACACAGGCAGATTCATCGTATGTTTCCCCTTATTGTTTACCCCAGATTGCAGCCCTGAAGCAGGGCTCAGTTGCCAGATCCTGACAATCGGGGACTGGGTGTTGTTTTATCGTTTGAATATTTCACATTTACATATTTTTTAATAACAAAAAATAAATTTTACTTGTAGTAACTTGATCTTTGGCTCAACGTGACCATATTTTCTACACTGTCGTGAGATCGCAGTTGAGTCAAGCTAGTAAGCCACAGACTCGAACCCAACTGGGTCAGCGTTGAGAGTTATCTCTGCTAACCTCTTCTCCCTGCCCTCGGTCAGTAGGGTTATCGATGATCTTGCAAAGGCTGCCATCCGTCAGATGAAACGTTAAACCGTGGCTCCGTGTACGGGAGAGACATACTCTGGATGACCATGTGGGTAGGCTACCATCTGTCTCCTAGCAGCTGTTCAGTGAGTCCCCTTCCCCCCAACCTTCTCTGAGCCCTCAGGGGTCCTTGTAATCTGGCTATTTAGCCCATTGTGTACAAAAAAGTGCCCTCAGAGGTAAAACAACCAACCCTGATTACGAG
This sequence comes from Ryuthela nishihirai, assembly GCA_038380435.1. Classification (NCBI taxonomy): domain Eukaryota; kingdom Metazoa; phylum Arthropoda; class Arachnida; order Araneae; family Heptathelidae; genus Ryuthela; species Ryuthela nishihirai. Next base: position 74,034,138 of record JAWZYU010000004.1, on the reverse strand, counting down.
AGAAAAATATTGTCATAAAATGATTTTGTAGGTAGCGTCTTTCAGAACCGTAGCCTAGCAACGAAGTGTTGACTCACTTGCTAAGTGTTCTAATTTCTCGACTGTAACAAGAGTCGTTTTTATTCACAGCCAACAAAACTTCGTTGCGAAAAAACAAACTGAATTTCGTTTGCATAAGAAGAAAAGTGTCAAGCAGCTGACATGAATGTTTTGTTGAAGCTCTAAAGTGCCTTTATTCTATCGAGGTCAGATAAACAAAGTCAAAGAGGTCAGTCAGACTTCATGTTTTCACTACACAATTAACACGGAGGCAAAAGCGACCAACACTCTTTGCGGCTACAAGAACCTATTTAAATCCGTGGACCAGAAACGTTTATTGTCAGAATCGGAAAACCGAGAGTTTAGCGGATATACACAGTCGTATCAGAATAATATGACCACCTACAACAATAAGGATGTGTTTGCACATGTATGGTAGGTGGTCATATGATTCTGATACGACTGTGTAGTTTAAGGCAGTGGTTCTCATCCTTTTATGCTTCACGTACCCCCTGGAAATGTATATGTAACTGGCGTACCCCTTGTACAGATACATAAAACTATAGTTAGAGTATAACAATGGGAATAAAACATATATATCAGTGGTTCTCAACCTTTTATGCTTCACATACCCCCTGGAAATGTGTATGTAACTGGCGTCCCCCTTGTACAGATAGATAAAACTATAGTTATAGTATAACAATGGGAATAAAATAAAACATATATATCAGTGGTTCTCAACCTTTTATGCTTCACGTACCCCCTGGAAATGTGTATGTAACTGGCGTCCCCCTTGTACAGATAGATAAAACTATAGTTATAGTATAACAATGGGAATAAAATAAAACATATATATCAGTGGTTCTCAACCTTTTATGCTTCACGTACCCCCTGGAAATGTGTATGTAACTGGCGTACCCCTTGTACAGATACATAAAACTATAGTTATAGTATAACAATGGGAATAATATAAAACATATCTATCAGTGGTTCTCAACCTTTTATGCTTCACGTACCCCCTGGAAATGTGTATGTAACTGGCGTACCCCTTGTATAGAAAGATAAAACTATAGTTATAGTATAACAATGGGAATAAAATAAAACATATATATCAGTGGTTCTCAACCTTCTATGCTTCACGTACCCCCTGGAAATGTATATGTAACTGGCGTACCCCTTGTATAGAAAGATAAAACTATAGTTATAGTATCACAATGGGAATAAAATAAAACATATATATCTGTGGTTCTCAACCTTTTATGCTTCACGTACCCCCTGGAAATGTGTATGTAACTGGCGTACCCCTTGTATAGATAGATAAAATTGTAGTTATAGTATAACAATAGGAATAAAATAAAACATATATATCAGTGGTTCTCAAACTTTTATGCTTCACGTACCCCCTGGAAATGTGTATGTAACTGGCGTACCCCTTGTACAGATACATAAAACTATAGTTATAGTATAACAATGGGAATAATATAAAACATATCTATCAGTGGTTCTCAACCTTTTATGCTTCACGTACCCCCTGGAAATGTGTATGTAACTGGCGTACCCCTTGTATAGAAAGATAAAACTATAGTTATAGTATCACAATGGGAATAAAATAAAACATATATATCAGTGGTTCTCAACCTTTTATGCTTCACGTACCCCCTGGAAATGTGTATGTAACTGGCGTACCCCTTGTACAGATAGATAAAACTATAGTTATAGTATAACAATGGGAATAAAATTATTTTACCGCATTCCCCAGGTTGGGTTGGGTTGTTTTACCTCTGAGCGGCACTTTTTTGCACACTATGGGGGGGGGGGGGTGCTGGCTAAATGACCAAGTCACAAGGATCCCGAAGGCTCAGAGAAGGTTGGGGGAGGGGACCCACTGGAATAGCTGTTGGGAGACAGATGGTAGCCTCTCGTCAAGGCCATCCAGCATGTTCTTTAACGTACACAGGGTATGGCTCTCCCGCACACGGGGCCACGGCTTAACGTCCCATCCGACGGACGGCGGCCTTTCCAAGCCCATCGGTGTCCCCTACTGACCGTGGGCAAGGCGGTGAATTTTGCGGAGATAAATCTCAACGCTGACCCAGCTGGGATTCGAACCTGGGAACTACAAATTACGAGCCTGGCGCGCTACCGACTGAGCCACCCATGCCCCCGTTCCCCACGTTGAGAACCCCTAGTTTAAGGTACAACGAACCTAATAACGGTTTTGGAACGCCAGGACGTTCAGTCGCTAGTGCTCCAGAATCGTCATCTGCAGTTGCTAGGTTGGAGTCCCAACCATGATTGAGATTTATTTCGGGCTAAATTCCGCCCTGCCCTTGGTGATAAAAGGGAAACCAAAGGTCTTGGAAAGGCCGTCGTACGTCGAATGGGGTGTTAAACTGTGCTCCGTGTACTGAAGAGACATACCCTGTGCGTGTTAAAGAACAATCTGGATGCATTTGACGGAAGGCTTCCATCTGTCTCCTAATAGTTGTCCAGTGGATCCCCTTCTCTAACCTCTTTTGAGCCCGTGGGGTCCTCAAAGAACCCAAGGGCTCAAGGTATGGGTCTCTCTCTCTCTCTCTCTCACACACACACGGAGTCATGGTTTAACGTCCCAGCCGACGGACGACCTTACCAGGCCCATCGGTGTCCCCTACAGACCGAGGCCAGGGTGGAGGTTTAGCAGAAATAAATCTCAACACTGGCACAGGTGAGACTCTAACAAGGGAACTACAAATCACAAGCCTCGCTCGCTACAGATTGGGGGCGTGAGTGGCTCAGTCGGTAGCGCGCCAGGCTCGTAATCTGTAGTTCCCAGGTTCGAGTCCCAGCTGGGTCAGCGTTGAGATTTATCTCCGCAAAATTCCCCGCCCTGCCCACGGTCAGTAGGGGACACCGATGGGCTTGGAAAGGCCGCCGTCCTTCGGATGGGGCGTTAAGCCGTGGTTCCGTGTGCGGGAGAGCCGTACCCTGTGCACGTTAAAGAACACGCTGGATGGCCTTGACGGGAGGCTACCATCTGTCTCCCAACAGCTGTTCCAGTGGGTCCCCTCCCCCAACCTTCTCTGAGCCTTCGGGGTCCATGTGACCTGGCCATTTAGCCCATGGTGTGCAAAAAAGTGCCGCTCAGAGATAAAACAACCCAACCCAACTCGCTACAGATTCAGCCAACCCCTACATAACTATTTTACCAATTTACTGTACGCTATCTAATATATACAGTATATAGCCGATTGTGAATGATTATTGAATGACGACTGAGTCACAAGGGATCACGCTAATTCTAACTATGAAGCAGAAGGTAGAGCTCTGAAAATTTGCACTTAGGGGGAATTCGGATTGTAGATCCCGGAAAAAATCAGAAATTTGACCTCCGACGTGTCTTATAAGGTCAAATGGAGGTCACATAGAGGTAAAACCTTGAATCTACGAGTGCTACAAACGTGAAAATTGGGGTTCGGGGGTATTTCCGATTGCAGATCTCAGAATGTTACGAATTTTTGGAACCCTGGTGAGGGAGGGGGGGGGGGGGGGTCAAAGGTCAAATTTCGATATAGCAGTGCTAGAGAGGGTGAAAAGGTCTGTTTCGGTCAGTAGAACTCATAAATAAGAGGAATTTTTAGTTCCAGTGTCGCGTTCAACGTTATATATATCCTTTATACAGATATATTTAGTATGCAATTACTAATATGTCTTGGAAAAGTAAAATATTTCAATCTGATTTAACTGACCACTACCCCGTAATTTACTTTATTGAAGATTCAAGGAAACATTTAGAAAATGATATAACTTACAGGAAGATGATACATAAGTGTGTTTTACATTTTCAGGAAAAAATAAGCATTATTAATTGGCAGGATTTACTACAGATTACGGATGTGAACCAGGCATATGATCACTTTCTTACACTCTTTATGGATATATATAATGTATGCTTTCCTAAAATTCGAAAGAAGAGATCACAACACCCTGGTTATGCTCCTTGGATAAATAATTATATAAAAAAACAGATTAGAAAAAGAAACAGACTTGCTGAAATATATAAGAATTCCACTGATGAAATGGACAAGGAAAGGCACACACAGAATTTGCAGAAATTATGTCACTGGTTTAATAAGAGAAGCTAAACAAAAATACTATGAAACTAAATTTAATATATATGGTGATACTTCGCTGAAACAGAAATGGAGGCTGATAAATAACCTATTGTCTCGGAATAAAAACAAAAATCTTAGAATTTGGAACATTGAGATGGCTGAAAATGTACTAACAGACGATGCGCAAAAAGCTACAGCTTTCAACCAGTATTTTAAAAGTATAGCAGAAGATCTAGCAGCTGATTTCAATACAAAAAATCAAGTGCAATATAAATATTATGGATACAGATTTCCAGATAGTTTATATATTGAACCTTTTTCTGAAGATGATATATGTCATGTTATAAGTATAATGAAACCTAATACTTCTTGTGGGCCTGATGATATCTCAATAAATGTAATTAAAAATGTTAAAAATGAAATTAAGATCCCCCTCACTTATATTTTCAACTTGTCACTTCAGAAGGAAATTTTTCCAAATGAAATGAAACTAGCAAAAATAATACCTATTCACAAGAGTAAAAACCTGAAAGATATAAAGAATTACAGACCAATTTCTTTACTCTCAGTTTTCGCCAAGATTTTCGAGAAATTAATGCATAAATGTATATATAAATTTGTATCAAACAGAAAGCTAATTATACCAGAACAATATGGTTTTCAACATGGCAAATCTACATAAGGTGCTATTATAGATACCTATGATTATATTGTTAATTATCTTGAACATCAGCGAGTTGGCTTGGCTGTATATTTAGATTTGTCTAAAGCATTCGATTGTGTAGATCATGAAATTCTCTTGGAAAAGATTAGACACTATGGGCTTCGAGGGAAAATAAATAATTGGCTTAAAAGCTACCTATTTCAAAGACCAGCGTTTGTACAAGTCAATAGGACTATATCTGAACAAATCAAATTCAATAGGGGAGTGCCACAGGGTTCTGTGCTGGGACCTTTATTATTCCTTTTGTATATAAATGATATTCAATCACAAAAGGGAGCAGCTGAACTAGTTATGTATGCAGATGATATAAATGTCATTTCTTTCCATACTGATTTAAAAAACTTTAGTAGAAGAAACAAATACTCTAATTGGAAATATGCATAAATGGATCACATATAATAAACTAGCTATAAATAGTTCTAAAACAAAATGTATGGTCTTTAAGAACAAGAATAAAAAACTGAATTATAATGAAATAAATAATTTGATGAATGATCAAAAGATTTAAATATGTGAATATATAAAATTTCTTGGACTCTGGGTAGATGCTAATTTAACTTGGAATTATCATATTAACCAGCTAAGAGCTACTATTTCAAAAAATATTGGATCGATTGGGAGGATTAAAAATTATGTAAATCAACAAACTTTGATAAATTTATATTATGCATTAGTGTACCCACATTTAATATATGGAATTAGTGTTTGGGGAGATACTAGTTTAGCCAATTTGAATAGTTTATTTTGTCTGCAAAAGAGAATTATGAGATATATTCTAAGATTAAATTACAGAAATCCGGTACAACAATTGATGACAGAAAATGGAATACTAAATATATATAATATTTACAAGTATGTTATGGGGAATTTTGTGTACAGAGTGAAGAATAAAATGACAGAGTACTCGGAACTTTACTGCTGCTTAGAAAGAACGAAGACTTTCAGTTATGATACTCGACTTAAGAAGAAGATCATGTTGCCCCTTTATAAGAAATCTATAGGCCAGAGATCAATACGGTACATTGGCATTAAGATTTGGAATGACCAGATACCAGAGGATACTGCTGCAATGGAACAATATAGAACTTTTAAATTTAAATATAAACTACACTTATTATCAAGTCAATGATAGAGTCAGACCACAAAAATTCATTGCTCAAATAAATGTATAAATGTATAAATTAAGGTCACCTGCATTGTTTTAAATTTAAGTGTATTTCAGGAAACATTTATTCAAAAGCTACGGCTTATTATGTTCTTTTTTCACCTGTCTGTGAACTTGTCTGTGTTTTATCTACCAATATATGTATGTTTGGGTGAAATAAACTTCAATTCAATTCAATTCATATACTTATATATATATCTGTATAAAGATATTTTCTATATTCCTTAATGATATATATATATATTTAATTCATTACTCGTTAGGAAAAAAAGTTAAAAAAGTACAAAATTTTCTTGGGGCTCTTTCAGAATACAATTGTTTTGTCCAGTGGATCTTCGCTAAATTTGGGTTGCCTGCCCCCCCCCCCCCCCTCTTTTCTATAAGGTTGATTTGTTGCATATATAATTTGCCACGTTCATTAATTCTTTTCTAATTAAAATCATTATTGCAACTTGTTCTGGTACAGAGAGAAGAGCGGCCTTTAATTCTAGATAATGAATCGCATTTAATAAGCCAACTCATGCTTTGCGATAGGTTAACTATTCTGCACCCTCATATCCATAGACCACTAAGAGGAGATATTTTGTTGCAGACTACTGAACAAGTTGAAAAGTCAAATTTATATTCATTATCCGTCTAGTCTAGAAAGCGAAGATGTAAAAGATTACGCTTGTTTCAGTAGTGTCACACTATTTCAAAGCGAATGTAGTGGCGGTCATAAGAAAGGGGTTGGGTTGCTTACCTCTGAGCGGCACTTTTTTACCCACAATGGGCTAAATGGCCAGGTCACATGGACCCCGAAGGCTCAGAGAAGGTTGGAGGAGGGGACCCACTGGAATAACTGTTGGGAGACAGATGGTAGCTTCCCGTCAAGGCCATCCGGCGTGTTCTTTAACGTGCACAGGGTATGGCTCTCCCGCACACGGGCCACGGCTTAACGTCCCATCCGACGGACGGCGGCCTTTCCAAGCCCTTCGGTTTCCCTTACTGACCGTGGGCAGGGCGAGAATTTTGCGGAGATAAATCTCAACGCTGACCCAGCTGGGACTCGAACGATCACAAGAATCCCGAGGATTTAGAGAAGGTTGGAAAAAGGTGACCCACTGGACAGATGTTAGGTGACAGATGGTAGCCTCCTGTCAAGGCCATCCAGCGTGTTCTTTAGCGTGCAAAGGATGAATCTTTCGCAAACTGGGTCACGGCTTAACGTCCCATCCGACGGACGGTGGCCTTTCCATGCCCATCGGTGTCCCCTATTGACCGTGGGCAGAGAGGAAATTTTTGCGGAGATAAATCTCAACCTGATCCAGCTGGGACTCGAACCTGGGAACTACAGATTACGAGCCTGGCGCGCTAAGGAAGGGCCACGGGGGTCATGACCCCTTGCAAGAGACCTAAAAATGTTTGTTTTTTTACCAGCCAGTGGCTTTTGATTTGTGAAGAGATTAGTTGCTCTCAGTGTTTCGTCACCATTTTCTTTTCCAGGAAGGAAAACGGCGCTCTCAGTAGCCCCCTTCCCCGCCAGAAGCCAAATGAGAAGATGCTACAAGGATCGCGATTACTAAATAATTCAATATGAAAGTTAAGAGTGTCATTTTTGGACTAGAAATTCCTTCAAATGTCCCTAAATGGCCTCCCACAGACTTGAGAATTATGACTGCCGCGAGCCGATGGCATTTATTTTCTTTGCATCTCATCTATGCGTTTTCGTGGGGCGGGGGTGGCTCAGTCGGTAGCGCGCCAGGCTCGTAATCTGTAGTTCTCAGGTTCGAGTCCCAGCTGGGTCAGCGTTGAGATTCATCTCCGCAAAATTCCCGCCCTGCCCACGGTCAGTAGGGGACACCGATGGGCTTGGAAAGGCCGCCGTCCGTCGGATGGGACGTTAAGCCGTGGCCCCGTGTGCGGGAGAGCCATACCCTGTGCACGTTAAAGAACACACTTTATGGCCTTGACGGGAGGCTACCATCTGTCTCCCAACAGTTGTTCCAGTGGGTCCCCTTCCCCAACCTTCTCTGAGCCTTCGGGGTCCATGTGACCTTGCCATTTAGCCCATGGTGTACTAAAAAGTGCCGCTCAGAGTAAAACAACTCAAACCCATGCGTTTTTGCCGCATAAAAATGGCCTCAAAGATCGTGAGTAAAATTGTAAAAGTGAGAACATCGGAGTCCTGCTTAGAAGCAGATAGGAGCAATCCATCAACGTCATCGAGTTCGTGTTTTAACAGGTATTGATTAAAGCTCTTGTACTCTCGAGTCCATGGTTCAGTGGTTCATTAGATGAACGGAAATTTTCTCAAATCTCAAAATTCTCGCACGCTCCTTCATCTTGGTTAAGTCGCGAGAAGGGAGAGATGAATTTGGAATTTTAGATTACGATCAATTACTACTCATTTTCTTGACCTTAAAGTCCCTTGGGGCGGGGTTGGCTAACTCGGTAGCGCGCCAGGCGCGTAATTTGTAGTTCCCAGGTTCGAGTCCCAGCTGGGTCAGCGTTGAGATTTATCACCGCAAAATTCCCCGCCCTGCCCACGGTCAGTAGGGGACACCGATGGGCTTGGAAAGGCCGCCGTCCGTCGGATGGGACGTTAAACCGTGGCCCCGTGTGCGGGAGAGTCATACCCTGTGCACTTTAAAGAACACGCTGGATGGCCTTGACGGGAGGCTACCATCTGTCTCCCAACAGCTGTTCCAGTGGGTCCCCTCCCCCAACCTTCTCTGAGCCTTCGGGGTCCATGTGACCTGGCCATTTAGCCCATTGTGTGCAAAAAAAGTGCCGCTCAGAGGTAAAACAACCCAACCCAACTCTAATATTTTGATAGGGCAATGTATATATGTATAGTTAGCTGAAAAATATTGAGTTCTGCTGAGAGTGGGATACAAACTCGCGCTCTTTTGAATGCATTATCAGAGGCTCTACTACTGAGCTATCTTAAGGCTAATTGAATTTCAGCTACCGAGGAATCATCATGATCATCCTCAAGCAGCCATGGGCTACGGAGGTCCAACCAGACCGTGCAATTTAGTTCTCCAAGCAAGTCTATCCTGAGCTACATCTACTGCATCTGGCCACTGCACACCAATTCTAACAAGGTCCTGCTTGACATTGTCTGCCCACCGCATCCTAGGTCTCCCCTTCTTTCTGAGCAGGCACACTGTTCATAACCCTATTCGCAAATCTATAACTGGAGTTCCTATCGATCAGAAATATGAGGGACTAGCTTCTACAGCAGGATGTTACAGCAGATATTAGGAATGATTTTTATTCGTTATTTATCTTGCCGTAGTATATTTTCTACAGTAAGATGTAGTTATACTTTTCTGGTCAAACACGTAGAAAAAGCCTTATCGATGGAAATTTCAATATTAGTAAAATTACTGAATTTACTATTATCGATTCTTGAAATTTATATAAATCTTCCCTCTGTTCTAGTGTTTTTTTTTTCAACTTTTCCCTCATCCTTTGTCGGTCAATTTTTTTCGGTCCGATTTGTTGGTCAAAAAATTTTCGGGCAGATTTTTCAGTCAAAAATTTTTGGTCAGATTTGTCGGTCAAAAATTTTCGATCAGATTTGTCGGTCAAAAATTTTCGATCAGATTTGACGGTCAAAAATTTTCGGTCAGATTTGACGGTCAAAAATTTTCGGTCAAATTTTTTCAGTCAGATTTATCAGTCAAAAATTTTCGGTCAGATTTGTCGGTCAAAAATTTTCGGTCAAATTTTTTCGGTTAGATTAGCCGGTCAAATTTTTTCGGTGAGATTTATCGGTCAAATTTGTCAGTCAGATTTGTCAAAACAGTTGTTCCACTATATCTTCGGAACGCAAGAGCCGAAAGTATTCACCCATTCAATTGGCGCATAGCCCATTACCTTCTACCCTTGAGTTCCGAAGATATAGTGGAGCAATCGTTTCATATTTCTCGTTTTTAGGTGGGAAGAAAGCACGTGGGACAAATTTTTTATATCATGTGACACCCGTCGAGTCAAAAGCTTTCATTTGACACAGAAATCGTTAAGTTTGCGCTTCGAAAGATATCGTGGAACAACTGACAAACTGATAGACCGAAAAAGAACAGGAGAAGGTTGGGTTGGGTTGTTTTACCTCTGAGCGGCACTTTTTTGCACACCATGGGCTAAATGGCCAGGTCACATGGACCCCGGAGGCTCAGAGAAGGTTGGGGAAGGGGACCCACTGGAACAGCTGTTGGGAGACAGATGGTAGCCTCCCGTCAAGGCCATCCAGCGTGTTCTTTAACGTGCACAGGGTATGGCCCTCCCGCACACAGGGCCACGGTTTAACGTCCCATACGACGGACGGCGGCTTTTTCAAGCCCATCGGTGTCCCCTACTGATCGTGGGCAGGGCGGGGAATTTTGCGGAGATAAATCTCAACGCTGACCCAGCTGGGACTCGAACCTGGGAATTACAGATTACGAGCCTGGCGCGCTACCGACTGAGACACCCCCGCCCCCAAACAGGAGAAGAGCAATTGGATGGTCGGTAAAAAGTTGGTGAGATCTGTCTGTCATTGAGAAAGCCTCATCTAAAAAAGCGGGGAGATCTGCCTCATATTTAAAGCACCATATCTGAAGGGTGGGAAGATCTGTCCTCATTTGGAACATTTTAATAATCTGTACAGAGGGGAAAAATAATAAACACATAAGCATAATATATTTCACAAAAAAAATGTTTTTAAAAAAGACCACTAGAACAGAGGTAAAATTTATATACGTTTCAAGAATTAATAATAGTAAATTCCGTAATTTTCCTAATGGTCAAATTTGTATCGATAATGCTTTTTCTGCGTTTGTCACAGGTTATAAAGGGAGTGCCACAGGTTATTAAAAATTTCTCCCCCCATTCTTTCTTCTCCCCCTAAAAAAAAGAGGAAATATGAAAACGATTGTTCCGCTACGTCTTGGGAATGCGAGTGCTGAAAGTAAGAAGTTGTATGTCAAACGAAAGCTTATGACGTGGGAATATTGTGGGCAATAAAAATATAACCCTCTGGATTTCTTCCGTTCTAAAAAGAGGACTTATGTGAGGACCGTCGTCGAATATGACCCCCACCATTCTCCACTCGTTTAAAAGGAGATGGATTTTTTTTTTTTTTTTTTTGGGGGGGGGGGGCAGGGGACCTTATGGAGTTTATCTAAAATTAAAGCTTGTGACGTCTCTAATGTCATGAGCTACCTGAAACAAGACTCCAAAAAAGGGGTAGGAAAAAATTTGGTCGATGTTTATGAATCATATATCAAATGAATGTTTCTGAAGGTAGGTGTTTTTAGAGAAAAATTTATAAATAAATTAAAATATTTGAAATTAGCTATCTTTCGGTATGCACCCTGAAAAGTAGAAAATAAAACTAAAGCATATCGATAGATGGTTCAATCAGTCACTGAATTCGTTGGGTTGGGTTGTTTTGCCTCTGAGCGGCACTTTTTTGCACACCATGGGCTAAATGGCCAGGTCACATGGACCCCGAAGGCTCAGAGAAGGTTGGGGGAGGGGACCCACTGGAACAGCTGTTGGGAGACAGATGGTAGCCTCCCGTCAAGGCCATCCAGCGTGTTCTTTAACGTGCACAGGGTATGGCTCTCCCGCACACGGGGCCACGGCTTAACGTCCCATCCGACGGACGGCGGCCTTTCCAAGCCCATCGGTGTCCCCTACTGACCGTGGGCAGGGCGGGGAGTTATGCGGAGATAAACATTGAATTCGTATTCACTTCAAAGAAAGATAGTGCTCCGGCAAAATTGTTGAGTAGGTATATCGAAGCGCATTCTCCCTTTAAAGTGAATACGAATTCAGTTACTGATTGAACCATCGACGTGATCTAGGTTCATTTTTGCTTTTTGGGGCAAATATTGGTATCTTTTAAAATTTTTTGATTTATTTATGTTTTTTAAATGAAGCACTTCCCAATGAGAGACAGATCTCATCGCTCTTTGAATGCGGTTTTAAATCTCTGCAAGCCAACAAACAAACGGAAAACAAAAGTCTTTAAAACCAGATTATCCTTAACGAGTTACTTGCGCTTCCTGCTCAATGGTGTGTGACTTCAGATTATTGCCAATTGGCCAAAACCTTTACTCCAACTATCTTTAGGTAGCCATTTCTTGCAACAACGTGAGCAGCGAAACAAACTCCCCGGGGAACTGTAACTTAAAGCACTTTGAGAAACAAAGGAACACAGCAATGGTCCGTTGACTTTAATGATGTCTCTGCTGGCACGAGCCCAGTGGCTTAGCTACGGGGTAGCAGGACAGTCCCCCTGAGCACATTCTCCAAAAGTGGCGCCTTTTCAGCAATTTTCTTTTAAGGAAATAAGTTGAAGAGAAAGGAGTATGAAACAAAGGTCAGTCTGTTCAAGACATGGTAGGTGTATTATTACGTTTTGTGCAGCTAACCGAGGCTGAGACGTCATTAAATCTTGGGTCTTTCAATTCAAAATACGGCATATATATATACACCGAAGAGTCAAAACCTTATGACCAGCGCGTCTTTACCAAATCGAAGCAACTGCAGGTAAACGACGGCACGTGTGAGGTCATGAAACGGTATAAATATCATCTGATACTGAGATCTGTTAATCAGTGTTATTCTTGTTCTTCAGATAGGAAAGGCAGCGGACTTAAGTGAGTTTGACAAAGGCCAAATTGTAATGGTCAGATGACTGGGTCAGGGCATTTCTGAGACGTCAAGGCTTGAGGGGTGCTTATGGTCAGCCGTGGTTAGTACCTTCAAAAAGTGATCTGAAGAGGAAAAAAACCATGAACTCCCAGCAAGGTGGGGCCGACCACGGCTCATCGATGCTAGAGGTGAGTGAAGGCTATCCCGTATGGTATGAGCCAACAGAAAGGATACTGTGACACAATTCGCCGCAATTTAAATCATGGTGACGGGAGTAATGTGTTACAACACACAGTACATCAAACCCTGTTGAAAATGGGGCTGCGTAGTAGCAAGTCGCTCTGAGTGCCCATTCTAATCTCGGTTCACTGTCGAAAGCGCCTACAATGGGCAAGCCAGTATCAAAATTGGACCTTGAATGATTGAAAGAAAGTTGTCTGGTCGGATGAATATCTTTCCTGTTGCACCATGTTGACAGCCGGGTGCGTGTGCGTCGTTTACCTTGGGAAGTGTTGGCTCCAGGATGCACCGTGGGATTAAAACAAGCCAGTGGAGGAAGTGTTTGGACAATGTTCTACTGGGAAACACTGAGTAAAGACATTCATGTGCAGGTAACTATGACGCATACCACCTACCTAAACATCATTTCAGACCAGGTACATCCTTTCATGGCAAAAGTATGCCCCACTAGTAGTGCCTTCTTTCAGCAGGATAATGCGCCATGCCACTACTGCCCAGATTGTTTGAGAATGGTTCGCAGAACATGATGAAGACTTCCAGGTATTGCCCTGGCCTCCAAATTCCCCAGACATCAATCCAATCGAGCATCTGTGGTTTGCGTTGGAACAGCATATCCGATCTGCAGTAGGAGCGGGGGTGGCTCAGTTGGTAGCGCACCAGGCTCGTAATTTGTGGTTTGTGTTGGAACAGCATATCCGATCTGCAGTAGGGGCGGGGGTGGCTCAGTTTGTAGCGCACCAGGCTCGTAATCTGCAGTTTCCAGGTTCGAGTCAGCGTTGAGATTTATCTCCGCAAATATTCCCCGCCCTGCCCACGGTCAGTAGGGGACACCGATGGGCTTGGAAAGGCCGCCGTCCGTCGGATGGGACGTTAAGCCGTGGCCCCGTGTGCGGGAGAGCCATACCCTGTATACGTTAAAGAACACGCTGGATGGCCTTGACGGGAGGCTACCATCTGTCTCTCAAAAGCTGTTCCAGTGGGTCCCCTCCCCCAACCTTCTCTCAGCCTTCGGGGTCCTTGTGACCTGGCCATTTAGCCCAAGGTGTGCAAAAAAGTGCCGCTCAGAGGTAAAGCAACGCAACCCAACCCTTTTCTCAAACTTCTCTGATCCCTTGGGGTCCTTGTGACCTGGCCATTTAGCCCACACACAAAACACATTTCACTCATAGGTAACACTTAACTCATTCAATTGCAATGAGGTAAAGAATGAGATAAAACATGCAAAACGGAAGGTTAAGAATGCACTTTATAAAGACGCTGGATGGCCTTGATGGGAGCCTATCATCTGTCACCTAACAGCTCCATAAAGGATCCCCTTCCCAATCTTCTCTGAGCCCTTGTGGCCTACCCATTTAGCCCATGGTGTGCAAAAACGTTCCACTCACAGGGTTGGGTTGGGTTGTTTTACCTCTGAGCGGCACTTTTTTTGCACACCATGGGCTAAATGGCCAGGTCATATGGACCCCGAAGGCTCAGAGAAGGTTGGGGGAGGGGACCCACTGGAACAGCTGTTGGGAGACAGATGGTAGCCTCCCGTCAAGGCCATCCAGCGTGTTCTTTAACGTGCATAGGGTATGGCTCTCCCACACACGGGGCCACGGCTTAACGTCCCATCCGACGGACGGCGGCATTTCTAAGCCCATCGGTATCCCCTACTGACCGTGGGCAGGGCGGGGATTTTTGCGGAGATAAATCTCAATGCTGACCCAGCTGGGACTCGAACCTGCGAACTACAGATTACGAGCCTGGCGCGCTACCGAATGAGCCACCCCCGCCCCTTCCACTCACAGGTAAAACAATCAAACTCAATCAGTTACAAAGAAGAATGGAATGAAATGTGCAAAACGAAAGATTAAGGATAAACACACATAATTGACAAAAGACGAATCGACTGTTCAGCAGCGCAGTCAGCTCATAGTTAATAGGGTTACGTCACATGGTTTAGACGTGTCAACTGTGTACGGAACAGCAGTTTCGTCCTCCAACTTCGTCTCCCTTAACAAATGACGAATTGGATCCTTCATAACCACGCTTTCCCGGGCTTCACAAAAGGATAACAACACGAAGTAGATGAAGAGAACAAAATCAGATTCATAACTGCGCAGGTTCTTCTGTTAAGCCATCTCTTGATGATTCCATTTATGCCGGGAGTGCTCCCCAGTTGCTGTCAGATGCAGGTACTGGCTAAGGATTGTGTCTGTGGCAGGAGTATTAAAAGGAGTGGATGGATTTGACAAGCAGGCAACGGGATGCTTTTATCGAGTTCTCTTCTTGCGTATCACGTGCTGTTCCTCTCCTCTTCCATTCCATTTCTCTGTGTGCAGCTGAGGATGTTTACCTGTCAGTCACTTGATCAAGCGCATGTTTCGGAGAGCCTTTTTGTAAAGGTTCCGTAAGACGCAGATGAATTTGCAATACTGTTTTGCGTAAGAGCTTCGATAGACCATTAGGAGAAAGAATGCTTATTAATTCTCAAAGGCCACAGTTATATTTTTTTCTTATATAGCAGTCACACCAAAATCTGGTGTCTTTTTTGTTTTGTTTTTAGAGTTATTAATGTTACAGTTGGGTTGGGTTGTTTTACCTCTGAGCGGCACTTTTTTTGCACAAAATGGGCTAAATGGCCAGGTCACAAGGACCCCGAAGGCTCAGAGAAGGTTGGGGGAGGGGACCCACTGGAACAGCTGTTGGGAGACAGATGGTAGCCTCCCGTCAAGGCCATTCAGCGTGTTCTTTAACGTGCACAAGTTATGGCCCTCCCGTACACGGGGCCACGGTTTAACGTCCCATCCGACGGACGGCGGACTTTCCAAACCGATCGGAGTCCCCTACTGACCGTGGAAAGGGAGGGGAGTTTTGCGGAGATAAATCTCAACGCTGACCCAGATGGGACTCGAACCTGAGAACTTCAGATTACGAGCCTGGCGCGCTACCGATGAGCCACCCCCGCCCCTAGTAGGTATGGCAAAAAAAAAACGAGACTAGGTCAATAATACTTTTATTATTGAAAAATTAAAGAAAGGTTGTCTCGGTCAAATAATTCCCATTGGGCTTAAAGAATTCCTTCATTCTCTTCTACAATGATTCGAAACATTTTTGGAAGTATAGTCGCCTAAAAAAAATATCCGAACACTATGGTCGATTAGAGAATTCAGAAAAAAATATCTGGCAACCATTTTTGTTTAGAAATCAGTAATCTAGCAACCTTCGTGTCACGTGACACGAAGGTTGCCAGATCACTGATTTCTAAACAAAAATGGTTGCCAGATATTTTTTTCTGAATTCTGTAATCAACCATAGTGTTCGGATATTTTTTAATGTATATAATGCGTATGGATATATAATGCAATGAATATGGAGCGTGTGCAGTTACCATTCACAGCAAACTGGAGCGGTTGAGGTTAATGTTCACAGCACATTGGATCGTGTGAGCTCACAAAGACCTGGATCGTGTGGGCTCACTCACGGAAATATTGAGCGTGTGCAGTTACCGTTCACAGCAAACTGGAGCGGTTGCGGTAAATGTTCACAGCACATTGGATCGTGTGAGCTCACAAAGACTTGGATCGTGTGGGCTCACTCACGGAAATATTGAGCGTGTGCAGTTACCGTTCACAGCAAACTGGAGCGGTTGAGGTTAATGTTCACAGCACATTGGATCGTGTGAGCTCACAAAGACCTGGATCGTGTGGGCTCACTCACGGAAATATTGAGCGTGTGCAGTTACCGTTCACAGCAAACTGGAGCGGTTGCGGTAAATGTTCACAGCACATTGGATCGTGTGAGCTCACAAAGACTTGGATCGTGTGGGCTCACTCACGGAAATATTGAGCGTGTGCAGTTACCGTTCACAGCAAAGTGGAGCGTGTGCAGTAACTGCACACGCTGCAGTTTGCTGTGAACGGTAACTGGAGCGTGTACAGTTGCTGTACACGCTCCAGATATTTTTTCTGAATTCTGTAATCAACCATAGCGTTCGGATACTTTTTTGAGCGACTGTACCCTTTGTGAATGCTTTTTATGTGCTCTGTTATATGCCTCTTTATTTGCTCCCTGTCGTCAAAATGGGTCCCATTATGATTTCCTTTCGGGCCAAAAATCGCTTCACTGATAAAGTTCAATGAAGAGGAGCGTTGTCACGATGAACACATTGCATTTAATCACACATTGTCCGCAAAGGGCGGCGACAGCACGCGGTCATACACAAACGGAAGTCGTGGTTGTTTTACCTCTGAGTGGCACTCTTCTGCAGAAAATGGGCTAAATGGGCAAGTTGCAAGGACCTATCCATTTAGCCCATTGGAGAAGGCACCTGTCGACCTCTCTGCCAAGTAGTTGCTTGAGGGGGTATTTATTTTTATTTATTAAAGTTTATTTATTAAAGCAGCTGCATGCCACAGAGGTCTTTGAGGAGCCTGTCAGTTTATACGCCATCGTAGATCTGGGTAGGGTTGGTTTGTTTTGCTTCTGAGCGGCACTTTTTTGCACACCATTGGCTAAATGGCCAGGTCACATGGACCCCGAAGGCTCAGAGAAGGTTGGGGGAGGGGACCCACTGGAACAGCTATTGGGAGACAGATGGTAACCTCCCGTCAAGGCCATCCAGCGTGTTCTTTAACGTGCACAGGGTATGTCTCTCCCGCACACGGGGCCACGGCTTAACGTCCCATCCGACGGACGGCGGCCTTTCCAAGCCCATCGGTGTCCCCTACTGACCGTGGGCAGGGCGGGGAATTTTGCGGAGATAAATCTCAACGCTGACCCAGCTGGGACTCGAACCTGGGAACTACAGATTACGAGCCTGGCGCGCTACCGACTGAGCCACCCCCGCCCCTTTATACGCCATAGTAGATCTGGGAGGAGAGCAGGACCACAGCAGAAAGACAATACAAACATCCATACCTTACACGGACGCCATCCATCCATACCATGAAATATATAATAAAATAAAAAAAATAAATACCTCCTCAAGCAGCTGCTTGCCACAGAGATCTGACAGGAGCCTGTCAGTTTATATGCCATAGGAGAAGGTCTGAGAGGATGGCAGGACCTCAGCAGAAAAACGACACAGCCATGCCTTACCCGGGGCTCGAACCCAGGTTCCTTAGATCAGTAGCCAAGCGCGCTAACCACTCGGACATAAGTTTAATAGTTCTTTTGCTTCTCTTTTCTTTACTAGTATTCTAGTTTGAAATAAATATCCAAATAATGCACTTTACCTTTTTCCTTTTCTTTTTGTAGTGTCTTAAATGAAGATTTTCGGATACTGGGTTGAGTTACTTTACTTCCGAGCGGGGGAGAGTGAGACAGCGCGCCAGGCTTGTAATCTGCAGTTCCCAGGTCGAGTCCCACCTGGGGCAGCGTTAGATTTATCTCAACAAAACTCGCCATCCTCCCCTCCGTCAGTAGGGGACACCGATGGGCTTGGAAACGCCGCCGTCATTCGGATGGGACATTAAACAGTGGTCCGTGTGCGGGAGAGTAATACCTTGTGCACTTTAAAGAACACGTTGGATAGAAGGAGACCACCAGGGCCGCCGACAGGGGGGGGGGGGGCAAGGGGGACTAATGCATAGGGGCCCGTCAGCAATAAGGGTCCGTCAGATTAAGTGACTCTTTACTTTTTCTTACAAAAATTATTCTTAGTTAGGCTACATATCGATCCTATAAAATTCCATAAGAACATTATTTCTTATGATATGCTTTTAAAAAGAAACACTAGTTGGATTATGACATATTATCTCATTAATAGTAGTTGAACGAACCATTTCTTAACATCTTCTTTTGTCCGCGTTAACTTACAGCATTTGCTTGTATTTTCCCTGTTAACCACCCCACCCCTGCAGCAGTAGCAACAGTTGGACTCTCCCAAACCCAACCCGTGCGATCAGGTATCTTACATTGTTCATGTTTCGAGATTCCAGTAACATCGTCTGTGGTCTGTGTGTCAGTGTCACAAATTATAACAGTTTAAAAGTCTCTTGTCGGCACATTTGTTTCACCATTTCGTTGTCATTTGTTTAGTAAAATGATATATTCATTGGTGCTATAGTCTAACTGAACAATGGACAAGTATAAGCATAAGTCAGGAGCTGAGAAGCGAAAGGAGAGCAATAAAAAATTGGAAGTTATTAAGAAAGGGAGTAGAACTTTGTTTGAACTCTCGGTGTAAAAGTGAATGTGGACAGTGAAGGTGCAAAAAATGCATGCCTGACTGCGCAACAGGCTTTTTTTCCTCTGAATGTCATCATTGTGTCCAGAATAATTGCTATTAATGATTTGTAAAGATAAAAAGTTTTCAAGGGGGGGCCCCGAGTATAATATTACATAGGGGCCCATGAATTCTCTCGGCGGCCCTGGAGACCACCATCTGTATCCTTAAGAGCTCTCCAGTGGATACCCTTCCTCCAACCTTCTCTGAGCCTTCGGGGTCCTTGTGACCAGGCCATTTAGCCCGTTATGTGCAAAAAAAGTGCCGCTCAGAGGTAAATCAATCCAACCCTCCGAGCGGTGCTTTTTTTTTGCACACAATGAGCGAAATGTCCAGGTCACAGGTCAAAGACCCCAAGAAAATTGGAGAAGGGGATCCAGTGGGCATCTGTTAGGAGACATCTTTCCATCAAGGCCATCCAGCGTGTTCTTTAACGTCCGTGCACAGGGGATGTACAGTCGCTCAAAAAAGTATCCGAACACTATGGTTGATTACAGAATTCAGGAAAAATATCTGGAGCGTGTACAGCAACTGTACACGCTCCAGTTACCGTTCACAGCAAACTGGAGCGTGTGCAATTACTGCACACGCTCCACTTTTTTGAGCGACTGTACACGGAACTACTTAACGTTCTATCCGACGGACTGCAGCCGTAGGTGTTCCCTTTCTAATCGAGAGCAGAACGGGGGTTAACAGAGATTAATTTCAACGTTGGTGCAGGTGGAACTGGAAAAGATGGGACCATCAGGTTAGGAGCCGTGTTCGGATGATTTTTTCTTAATACAGTGTATGCATGCAATCATTATGGCATTATGGCTGGCGTTTAGATGTATATATAAAAAATAATGCTTAGTGTCTTATCTTTCCAGTTCACCAAGCAGCAAGTGATTGACACTTACACGGCTTTCATCAACAATTGGAAATCCGCGAAAGATGCCATCAAGCTGGCCTCTCAAGCAAAGCCAGCCTTTGCTAGGTTTTTGGAGGTGAGTACGAAACTCTGATTTCTGATAAATTCTTTTTTCACTCTCATTTTTTGGGGCGGGGGTGGCTCAGTCGGTAGCGCGCCAGACTCGTAATCTGTACTTCCCAGGTTCGAGTCTCAGCTGGATCAGCGTTGAGATTTATCTCCGCAAAATTCCCCGCCCTGCCCACGGTCAGTAGGGGACACCGATGGGCTTGGAAAGGCCGCCGTCCGTCGGATGGGACGTTAAGCCGTGGCCCCGTGTGAGGGAGAGCCATACCTTGTGCACGTTAAAGATCACGCTGGATAGCCTTGACGGGGGGCTACCATCTGTCTCCCAACAGCTGTTCCAGTGGGACCCCTCCCCCAACCTTCTCTGAGCCTTCGGGGTCCATGGGACCTGGCCATTTAGCCCATGGTGTGCAAAAAAGTGCCGCTCAGAGGTAAAACAACCCAACTCAGTCTCATTTTCAATATTTCCCGAATTTATTATAATGGGCTAATAATGAACAAAATAAGTTTGACGCGGCTTAAATACTATCAAATATATATACTACATTTGAAAAGTAACGAGACAAAAGTTCTGAAACAAAAAGCATATGTTTGGAAAAAAGAATTTATTATGAGAATTATTAATTATAGTCACCGTGGGATTCAGTGTGCTTGTTACACATCTCTTTCAATGGTTGAAAGCATTCTTCAAATTCACGCCAGTAACCAGCTCAAAGCAACAGGGGGGTAATTCAATTTGTAGGGGGGGTTGACCAAATAATGTTTATAAAAACAACCGGAAATGAAAGCCTACGACAAAATGTGACCGTCACATTTTTTTCAGTCGGCATCCCAAATGTAAAGGAATTTTTGCATTGTAAAGTAACAGAAGTTTTAATTACATAATCTTTATTTTATTCCGCCAATCAATACAATATACATTTACATAGCATAATTATCTAATAACAATTAATATATACATGAGAAAAATTGAGAAGTGGAATAGCTGAGAAATATCAATTGCATCAGATATTTAAACAGATTAATTTGCTAGAAGGGGTTGATGGACTAGCCATGGTGGGATGAGCCCCTCTCCCCTCTTGTTACGGGGGCGGGGGTGGCTCAGTCGGTAGCGCGCCAGGCTTGTAATCTGCAGTTCCCAGGTTCGAGTCCCAGCTGGGTCAGCGTTGAGATTACGAGCCTGGCGCGCTACCGACTGAGGGGTTGTTTTACCTATGAAAAGATGGGTTGATAAATTGGTAAAATGATGGGTTGTTTTACCTCTGAGCGGCACTTTTTTGCACACCATGGGCTAAATGGCCAGGTCACATGGACTCCAAAGGCTCAGAAGGTTGTTGGAGGAGACTCACTCCAGGTCTTCAAACCACCAGGGTTGGGAGACAGATGGAAGCCTCCCGTCAAGGCCATCCAGCGTGTTCTTTAACACGCACAGGGTATGACTCTCCCACAAACGGGAGCCACGGCTTAACGTCCCATCCGACGGACGATGGCATTTCCAAGCCCATCGGTGTCCCCTACTGACCGTGGGCAGGGCGGGGAATTTTGCGGAGATAAATCTCAAGCTTCTAAGGAGTCTGAAACCCGACAACCCACTCCCCTGGGACGGCAACAAGTCTTGGACTAGCACTAATATAACGAAGACCACAATGGGGCGGGGGTGACTCAGTCGGTAGAGCGCCAGGCTCGTAATCTGTAGTTCTCAGGTTCGAGTCCCAACTGGGTCAGCATTGAGACTTATCTCCGCAAAATTATCCGCCCTGTCCACGGTCAGTAGGGGGACACCGATGGGCTTGGAAAGGCCGCCGTCCGTCGGATGGGACGTTAAGCCGTTGCCCCGTGTGCGGGAGAGACATACCCTGTGAACGTTAAAGAACACGCTGGATGGCCTTAACGGGAGGCTACCATCTGTCTCCCAACAGCTGTTCCAGTGGGTCCCCTCCCC
Organism: Ryuthela nishihirai; assembly: GCA_038380435.1. NCBI lineage: Eukaryota > Metazoa > Arthropoda > Arachnida > Araneae > Heptathelidae > Ryuthela > Ryuthela nishihirai. The sequence goes on along the minus strand of JAWZYU010000004.1, from coordinate 74,012,117 downwards.
CAACCTTCTCTGAGCCTTCGGGGTCCATGTGACCTGGCCATTTAGCCCATGGTGTGCAAAAAAGTGCCGCTCAGAGGTAAAACAACCCAACCCAACGAAGACCACCTTGTTTAAATCTGTCGCTCCCAGTTTATCTAAGCAGTAAACATCAATCTGACACATCTTTTTGCAACTAAAACTTGCTCTCTAATTGTAAATAATTAAGTGTGACGCCCGTCATTTTCTTCTACAGAATTCAAAAAAAAAAATTCTAAGACAACATACCAGTAACGTGATTGAAACATTATATTCAGCACAAAGAAATAAAGTTAAAGAATACTGAAAAAATTCCAGTATTCTTTATTCTTGTTTCTCATCTGTCTAAGGTGAGTCGAGTCCATGAACTATGAATCTTCACGAATGCAGATTGCTGCTAATTTGATGCAGTAGTTTTAATGTGGGTAGTCCCAAGTTTTCAAATATTTTCCATCCATGATTTTTTTAAGCCTTCCACGTAGTTTTCTCCCTTCCATTGCACCATTGAAGAGCATACGAAGAACCTTTTTGTTGCATTCTGCAAATGTATCCAAATCATCGTAATTGCCTTTCTGCGAATAATTGTATCTTAGTAGTTCAGTTCAGACCCGGATCTATGGGGAGAGCAAGAGGGGGAAAAATACCCGCCTCCTTGCGAACGTTAGTAACCGGAATAAAAAAAAATAAATTACCCCTCATTGCAGCTGCTTGCTACAGGTGTCTGACAGGAGCCTGTCAGTGTCAGCGGAAGGACAACACAAACATCCATGCCTTACCCTGGTCCTTCGGGCCAATAGCCGAGAGCACGAACCACCCGACCACCGGAACGGAGGCGAAAAAATAATAAATATACATAAATTTCGCACATTTTTCATGATTTTTTTTTTAACAACTAATTTTAGCTTCAGTCATCGTACTTTTTTTTTACCTATTCTTCCTCTTCACTTGAAATTAAGAGCAAAAAAAAAGAGTAGAACAAAAAGTCTTGCTCTTGAGGTAGAAATGAGTCTATGATTAATGTGAATACATGGTGTGCAAGTTCCAAAAGATGATGATGAGAACTAGTACAAATTATGGGAAGAAAAATTTTCGGAAAAGAATATAATTTTATATGATGAGAAAAAATTTGTAGCGGAATAGTAATTCAACCACTTGGCCCCCATACTTTTTATTTTTCTAGATTCAGTCACTCGCCTTTCTACCTCACCTCCGCCTCTATTTGGGGCGGGGGTGGCTCAGTCGGTAGCGCGCCAGGCTCGTAATCTGTAAAATGTATCAGGTTCGAGTCCCAGCTGGGTCAGCGTTGAGATTTATCTCCGCAAAATTTCTCCGTCCTGCCCACGGTCAGTAGGGGACACCGATGGGCTTGAAAAGGCCGCCGTCCGTCGGACGGGACGTTAAGCCGTGGCCCCGTGTGCGGGAGAGACTTACCCTGTGCACGTTAAAGAACACGCTGGATGGCCTTGACGGGAGGCTACCATCTGTCTCCCAACAGCTGTTCCAGTGGGTTCCCAACCTTCTCTGAGCCTTCGGGGTCCTTGTGACCTGGCCATTTAGCCCATGGTGTGCAAAAAAGTGCCGCTCAGAGGTAAAACAATCCAATCCTCCTCTATTTTCTTCTAGATCCGGGCTTAGTTCAACCCTTATATTTTCATTTGGTTTAAATTTAGTCCATTTGGCATATTGATCATTCTCAAATCCTGTCCTTTCTCCATTTATTATTAACGGCCTCATCACCATAGAGGATTGTTGGAATTATCAAGGATATATAAATTTTCTGTATTAGTTCTATCAAGTAGTTGTCATTTCATATTTTTGCGAGTTGGACATTGTGATTATCCTGAGATTTTGTATCTTATTCAGCGTTTAAGACATATTTCGTACCAGTTTTCTAATACGAAATATATAATCGAAGTTTACACATATTTTTTTTACTAATTTCCCTTAACATGCTTTTTTATTGATTACAATGCCATTTAAGTCATCCATTTCGATTTAGATAAAAATGCTCTTTGTAGATAACAGAAATCCCACTGAGCTCGCTAGTCAAGTTGCCTTCAGTATCTCCCATTCCCAAAGTTTTTGATTTATATGTTTTAAAATTTCTCTACTAACACTGTATTTTATTTTTGAGTCATTGTGTACATCTGCATTAGACAAATATTTGTGTTTAAACTTGTTCAGTCGTGTTACTTTTTTTCCACTTTTAAGAAAATTTTTTGGAAAAAGAGGAATTGGCGCTTTATTTTCCCACGACATTGGGGCGGGGGTGACTCAGTCGGTAGCGCGCCAGGCTCGTAATCTGTAGTTCCCTGGTTCGAGTCCCAGCTGGTTCAACGTTGAGATTTATCTCCGCAAAATTCCCCGACCTGCCCACGGTCAGTAGGGGACACCGATGGGCTCGGAAAGGCCGCCGTCCGTCGGATGGGACGTTAAGCCGTGGCCCCGTGTGCGGGAGAGCCATACCCTGTGCACGTTAAAGAACACGCTGGATGGCCTTGACGGGAGTCTACCATCTGTCTCCCAACAGCTGTTCCAGTGGGTCCCCTCCCCCAACCTTCTCTGAGCCTTCGGGGTCCATGTGACCTGGCCATTTAGCCCATGGTGTGCAAGAAAGTGCCGCTCAGAGGTAAAACAACCCAACCCAACTCATTCCTTCAATGGGGTGAAGTGTCTGTTAGATTAGTTTAGGTTTGCAGTAGAAGGTTACGAACAAGTTTAGACTCTGCAGCGGAAGGGACTTAGCATTCCTTCGCTTGTCCCAAATAATTCGCACAGTACTGTGCGGGTTAAAAAAAGATTGGATATCATTGAGGCTCCCATCTGTCTCCTAACAACTTGTCCAGTGAATCCCCGTCCTAACCCTTCCCTGAGCCCACAGGCGGATCCATGAAATGTCTTTAGGGGTAAGAGGCATATACGAGGTAGGGCTTCTTTTCGAATTAAGAGATCCGCTATCGAAAAAATTGATTTCGTAAATTTATTAAGCCTTTTGGCAGAAAAACAGACTATTATTTTTCTAAATTCTTTTGTACACAAAAAAACAAAATAATAAAAATAAGATTATACCCATTCCTCGATTTATACTCTAGGTTCCGAAATATCACCGTATAAATCGAAATCATACAAATCGAGACCAACTTATGGAAAAAACGGAGATGGTTCCGAAAAAAACCCTTATGAATAAAACGTATATTGAAAGTTTTGTTTATACATATTTATCTCGAATCTATCTCTGATTATCAATTTGAGATCTGATTTTGTTCTCAATAGAAGAAACTGAATCATTATATTTACCTACATCATTCCTGTCAGACACATTATTAAAGATGCAAGAAGTCAACGAATTCAGATTATTCGAAAAAGAGAACGAGGTTTCGATCACAATAGATCAAGAATATTCATCTGCACTGAATGACGAGCAGGAAGGATTTCCAACCTACAAAGTGACGATAGAGGAAGTGATTTTAGACATCTCATGGCCCAGTCAAATCGGTTGGGTTGTTTTACCTCTGAGCGGCACTTTTTTGTACACCATGGGCTAAATGGCCAGGTCACATGGACCCCGAAGGCTCAGAGAAGGTTGGGGGAGGGGACCCACTGGAACAGCTGTTGGGAGACAGATGGTAGCCTCCCGTCAAGCCATCCAGCGTGTTCTTTAACGTGCACAGGGTATGGCTCTCCCGCACACGGGGCCACGGCTTAACGTTCCATCCGACGGACGGCGGCCTTTCCAAGCCCATCGGTGTCCCCTACTGACCGTGGGCAGGGCAGGGAATTTTTGCGGAGATAAATCTCAACGACTAATCTCGAACCTGGGAACTACACATTACGAGCCTAGCGCGCTACCGACTGAGCCACCCCCGCCCCAGTCAAATCGGTAATGAATCATTGACTTGGTTTGCTCATGAAAATAGAGGTGGAGCTGTTCATAATATTTCGGTAGGATCGGAACTCTTTGGAATAAAAAAATAATAATAACGTATGGAATAAAAAATTCATTGGAAGAAATGAATCTGGCTGACTTCTTCCAGTTATTCGATCAAACATATTTAGGTGCATAACTAAAGGATTTAATTCATTTTTTTTTAAAAGAAGGTACTTCCCTATATAAAGGACGGAGATAACCTATATTAGGTTTGTCCTGGTTTCTCATCCAAAGTACAGTCGCTCAAAAAAGTATCCGAACACTATGGTTGATTACAGAATTCATAAAAAATATCTGGCAACGATTTTTTTTAGAAATTAGTGATCTGGCAACCTTCGTGTCACGTGACACGAAGGTTGCTAGATCACTAATTTCTAAAAAATCGTTGCCAGATATTTTTTCTGAATTCTGTAATCAACCATAGTATTCGGATACTTTTTTGAGCGACTGTACACTTACACAAAGACATGCCAGCTGGTCTTAGCAGTTAGGTACACTAACCACTAGACCAGGTAGACCATGAATTCCTACTACTAATTACGATAATAAAATAAATAAAAATGTTTATATTTTTGTTTCGAAATAAGATATTTCCTTGATTCCATAGAGGCAGTTTTCTTTCTAATTCCTTTGAAATGCATGTTTTCGTTTTTAATTTGAGAATTTTTCCCTGCTGCTCTTTCAGAATATAGTTTTTTTATTTAGTGTGATGATCCTGAGGTATTTTAACCTGTCTGATCGAAATTTGGTGCACCCACTAACGTAAACGTAACGCATTCAATAGATTCGTAAATGCGAATCAATTTTTTCCACATTCTTCTTCGGGTTCAGACATCCGCCACTGTCTGAGCCCTTGTGACCTGGCTTTTAGCCCGTTGTGTAAATAAAAAGTGCTGCTCAGAGGTAAAACAACTCAACCCATGTCGTATTCAACAGCAGTGATACTTTCTCGTGTTTTCCACATAAATATTCAGACAAATGGTCAGTGCTCCAGCAAGTGTGCATGTCTTTGAATTCAAAAGCAAGAATTTTATACTTAATCATTGTAGAATAAACAAACATTACATGTTATTGTATTTGGATTGCAGTTAATATCGTGCAAATTACGATTCATGGTTTTATCGCGTAATGGGTTGGGTTATTTTACCTCTGAGCGGCACTTTTTTGCACACCATGGGCTAAATGGCCAGGTCACATGGACTCCGAAGGCTCAGAGTAGGTTGGGGGAGGGGACCCACTGGAACATCTGTTGGGAGACAGATGGTAGCCCCCCGTCAAGGCCATCCAGCGTGTTCTTTAACGTGCACAGGGTATGGTTCTACCACACACGGGGCCACGTCTTAACGTCCCAACCGACGGACGGCGGCCTTTACAAGCCCATCGGTGTCCCCTACTGACCGTGGGCAGGGCGAGGAATTTTGCGGAGATAATTCTCAACGCTGACTCAGCTGGGACTCGAACCTGGGAACTACAGATTACGATCCTGGCGCGCTACCGACTGAGCCACCCCCGCTCCTATCGCGTAATGGGAATGCGGGTTCATTGCTACGTTTATTTCACCAAGCAAAACTACTATAACATCATTCTACTACTTGTTGATGCAAAACTTTGTTTTATGCCCAATGTTTACTTGATTAAAATACTTAATGGCTACTTTTTGTTGTTTTGTTTTGCAGCACATGTCCCGAGAACATAAAGGAAAGCTGACCTTGGATGCTCTCCTCATCATGCCTGTTCAAAGGATTCCTCGCTACGAGCTGCTCATCAAGGTAAGAACTTCAACTCATCGTGCTTTCCTCCTTCCTCGTCACTCGTAATTAAGTGCAAAAAAAAGTAGCACAAAATTCTTGCTCTTCATGTAGAAACGAGTGTATGATTAATAAGGTTACGTCGTGTGAAGGTCCCTAAAAATGATGATGGAAAGAGCGAAAATTATGGGAAGAAACAACTTCGAAAAAGAAATTATAAGTTGCTTCTCTTCTGAAACCATCTTCTCTCTTCTTATACTCCTAGCTAATTTCTTATCCATTTTAGGTTATTCTTAAGCAGAAGGGATCTTAAGCAGAAGTTGTTTTACCTCTGAGCGGCACTTTTTTGCACACCATGGGCTAAATGGCCAGGTCACATGGACCCCGAAGGTTCAGAGAAGGTTGGGGGAGGAGACCCACTGGAACCGCTGTTGGGAGACAGATGGTAGCCTCCCGTCAAGGCCATCCAGCGTGTTCTTTAACGTGCACAAGGTATGTCTCTCCCGCACACGGGGCCACGGCTTAACGTCCCATCCGACGGACGGCGGCCTTTCCAAGCCCATCGGTGTCCCCTACTGACCGTGGGCAGGGCGGGGAATTTTGCGGAGATAAATCTCATCGCTGACCCAGCTGGGACTCGAACCTGGGAACTACAGATTACGAGCCTGGCGCGCTACCGACTGAGCCACCCCCGCCCCAAGCAGAAGGGTAACTCACTTTTATTTGTGTAAAGTATCTTAAATTTCTTTCATTTCAGCTATGAAATAAAAACGGAAAAACTCAGAAATTATATAATGCTTTAGACATGAATTTACACATGAGGTTTTCTAGTACGAAAAACACAAGCATATTTTGCCACCACTGATCATGACTGTCTCTGTATTATAATGAACTAGCCTATCATTTAATACGGGTTTGCAGTTTCGGTTCCTTTTTTTATGGTATGCACATTGAAAAGAATATTTTTTTATTCAACTACGGAGAATTTAAAGACGCAACATAAGAGAAAAAGGAAAATTTAGTGTCTGTTTTAGATAGTTTAACGGTCAAAAATAAAAAAAATATCTCCGCCGTAATTATGTCTAATTTCGAAGGAAATAAGGTTTTGGATAATGGACACTGTTTCTAAAATTTTATAAGTAACGACTTGTTTAATCATAAGTAATTTTTCGGGGCGGAGGTGGCTCAGTCGGTAGCGCGCCAGGTTCGTAATCTGTAGTTCCCAGGTTCGAATCCCAGCTGGGTCAGCGTTGAGATTTATCTCCGCAAAATTTCCCGCCATGTCAACGGTCAGTAGGAGACACCGATGGGCTTGGAAAGGCCACCGTCCATCGGATGGGACGTTAAGCCGTGGCCTGTATGTGGGAGAGAGCCATACCCTGTGCACGTTAAAGAAAACGCTGGATGGCCTCGACGGGAGGCTACCATTTGTCTCCAAACATCTGTTCCAGTGGGTCCCCTCCCTAAACCTTCTCTGAACCCTCGGGGTCCTTGTGACCTGGCCATTTAGCCCATGGTATGCAAAAAAAGTGCCGCTCAGAGGTAAAACAACCCATAAGTAATTTTCATTATTTAAAATGTTTGCTTCATTAAACGTAGAAGTATAACATTTTTGGAAATATGAAAACTTTCTCTAATTGGGGTGCTGTAAGCTAAAATGTTAGTTATAATAAGAATTCCGAAAGAACTATATTTAAGTTATTAATCAGGACTTACTTGTGTGTGCTTTTCTGATAAGGAGCAAAATATGAAAGTTATTATTTCAGTACATTTTTAAAATATAGGTAAATCGGTAAAATTTTGCGAAAAACTATTATTTCTATTTACGTTATAGTGGACACAAATCAGAGTTATTCTTTCTCTAAAAATGTATTTATTTAATAATTTTATAATTTTTTTAATTGTTATAAAAATAAAACATTTCTATCCTCACCATGATACGTTCACATGACTGAACTTTCATTTCGATTCGATTATTTTATGTCACGTAGGAAGCCTTCTTTTTTTGGGTGGTCCGTTGAACAAAAATTGAAAGCTACATTCGGATAAAAGGAAGAAAATGCTAGAAAATATTATAACGTGGGGGCAGAGGTGGCTCAGTCGGTAGCGCGCCAGGCTCGTAATCTGTAGTTTCCAGGTTCGAGTCCCAGCTGGGTCAGCGTTGAGATTTATCTCCGCAAAAATCCCCGCCCTGCCCACGGTCAGTAGGGGACACCGATGGGCTTAGAAATGCCGCCGTCCGTCGGATGGGACGTTAAGCCGTGGCCCCGTGTGTGGGAGAGCCATACCCTGTGCACGTTAAAGAACACGCTGGATGGCCTTGACGGGAGGCTACCATCTGTCTCTCAACAGCTGTATCAGTGGGTCCCCTCCCCCAACCTTCTCTGAGCCTTCGGGGGTCCATGTGACCTGGCCCATGGTGTGTAAAAAAGTGCCGCTCAGAGGTAAAACAACCCAACCCATTATAACGTGATATATTAATGAATAAAACAGTTTTAATAACTCTATGTTGTCTGAAAAATCTGTTGTTAAGAGGTAGCTATTCGAAGACAACTGTAATTGTAAAATGTTGAATATTTAACCATTTATTTTTATCTTCAGGAATTGCTGAAACATACTCACGTGGATCATCCAGATCATCAGCCTCTTATTCTGGCTCAGAAAGAAGTACACGATCTGGCTGTGAAGATTAATCGGATGGAGAGGGAGGCGTTCCAGCATGAGCAGATGCAGCAGAGGGTGAGGGAGATCGAACAATTAATCGAAGGTGTCATGGATGTAAGACCCCCCAACTTTGCTTTTTAGAATTTTATTTCCATCACTTCATGTTCGCCTTATAGTTGCAAAACTTGTCGTGCTCACTTTAGCACATTTTGTGGAAAAAAAAAAACGGAAAAATCAATGTAATTACAGAATGAATATTTTCTTCAGAAAAATGCATGCGAACTGAGCACTGGACTTAAATAGTTGTTTTAAAAGTTTTTGTTCCGTAAATATTTTATTATAATCCGAGGGGGCGGGGGTGGCTCAGTCGGTAACGCGCCAGGCTCGTAATCTGTAGTTCCCAGGTTCGAGTCCCAGCTGGGTCAGCGTTGAGATTTATCTCCGCAAAATTCCCCGTCCTGCCCACGGTCACTAGGGGACACCGATGGGCTTGTAAAGGCCGCCGTCCGTCGGATGGGACGTTAAGCCGTGGCCCCGTGTGGGGGAAAGCCATACCCTGTGCACGTTAAAGAACACGCTGGATAGACTTGACGGAAGGCTACCATCTGTCTCCCAACAGCTGTTCCAGTGGGTCCCCTCCCCCAACCTTCTCTGAGCCTTCGGGGTCCTTGTTACCTGGCCATTTAGCCCATGGTGTGCAAAAAAGTGCCGCTCAGAGGTAAAACAACCCAACCCAATCCGAGCACGTTTTGTGACTATATGGCTCATTTCTTATGGGAACATAACGAGAATTAAACTGTAAAGTAATGCTTCAAACGAACGCTATGAATCACAAAAGATGATAAAAGTTTAAAGAATCCATGTACTTAGTTTTAACCTACAAATGAGTTATGCTTTTCTAAGCTATTTAAATACAAAACATTACATTCAAAACTCTATACATTTACAGCCTACGTTGCTGATCTGTCATAAAACCCCAAATTAAAGCTTTATATGACTCTAAAAACAAGAACCATACAAAAGAAATATCTTCAGATACTCCTTTCATATCAAGATCTACTCTACATCCACTGCATGCAACTTCAAAAATATTCTTTAAGATTTGATAAACTACAGAAAAGGAAATTTAATAAAAACTATCACTTGATAGTCTTGTAAAGCACATTTTTATAACAGCCTTTTTATTTTTTAATACTTTATTTTTTTAGGTTATATTATCATCATCTTTCTTTCATTTCTGTAACTTCTTCCCAATTTCCCTTTCGATTTCCACATTCTTTGCCCTTATTGCTTTCGTTTTGATTTCCGCTCCTTCTCTCTTATCTATCTCGTACTTCCTTGCTTGGGGCGGGGGTGGCTCAGTCGGTAGCGCGCCAGGCTCGTAATCTGTACTTCCCAGGTTCGAGTCCCAGCTGGGTGAGCGTTGAGATTTATCTCCGCAAAATTCCCCGCCCTGCCCACGGTCAGTAGGGGACACCGATGGGCTTGGAAAGGCCGCCGTCCGTCGGATGGGACGTTAAGCCGTGGCCCCGTGTGCGAAAAGCCATACCCTGTTCACTTTAAAGAACACGCTGGATGGCCTTGACGGGAGGCTACCATCTGTCTCCCAATAGCTGTTCCAGTGGGTCCCCTCCCCCCAACCTTCTCTGAGCCTTCGGGGTCCATGTGACCTGGCCATTTAGCCCATTGTGTGCAAAAAAGTGCCGCTCAGAGGTAACACAACTCTCTTCTTCGCTTTCCGTTTTTCTTCCTTTCTTGTAACGTACCTTCCACCCCCTTCTTTATATTCGTTTTCCTTTTTAAATTCTTCCAATATGATATTTCCCATAAGCTCCGAATTTTACGTATATCCCTCCTTTTCAGCTCCCTACTTTTATAGGGGTGGGTGTCGATCAATCGATAGCACACCAGACTCGTAATCTGCAGTTCCTAGGTTCGAGTCCTAGCTGGGTCAGTGTTGAGATTATCTCAACAAAATTCCCCTCCCTGCTCTCGGTCAGTAGGGGACACCGATGAATTTGAAAAAGGTGCCATCCGTCGGATGGGACGTTAGTCGTGGTTCGTGTGCGGCGCCACGGCTATATGCACGTTAAGGAATACGCTGGATGGCCTTGATGGGAGGATGCCATCTGTCTCCCGACAGCTGTCCCAGTGGGTCCCCTCCCTAACCTTCTCTGAGCTCTCTCCTAATGTTACTCATGCACAAGTCGGGGTCCTTGTGACCTGGCCATTTAGCCCATTGTGCGCAAACAAATGCCGCTCAGAGGTAAAACAACTCAACCGTACTTTTATGCTAGTCATTTCTGATATTAACTGTTTCTTCGTTCTGCCAATTTTTCTCTCAATATTCCCCATCTGCTTTGGGGGGCGGGGGGGGGGCTCAGTCGGTAGCGCGCCAGGCTCGTAATCTGTAGTTCCCAGGTTCGAGTCCCAGCTGGGTCAGCGTTGAGATTTATCTCCGCAAAATTCCCGCCCTGCCCACGGTCAGTAGGGGACACCGATGGGCTTGGAAAGGCCGCCGTCCGTCGGATGGGACGTTAAGCCGTGGCCCCGTGTGCGGGAGAGCCATACCCTGTGCACGTTAAAGAACACGCTGGATGGCCTTGACGGGAGGCTACCATATGTCTCTCAACAGCTGTTCCAGTGGGTCCCCTCCCCCAACCTTCTCTGAGCCTTCGGGGCCCTTGTGGCCTGGCCATTTAGCCCATGGTGTGCAAAAAAGTGCCGCTCAGAGGCAAAACAACCCAACCCAATCCCATCTGCTTCAACGTTCAAACAAACTGCGTCCCACTTTCAACTTAGTTCTTCGTCTTTCTGTGTAACATTCTTATTTTCGCAATTGAAAGTTGAACACGAATATTTAATCAATTCATAACTAGGGTTCTAGCTTCCTTTTTTTTGAATATCGACGAAAGTTTAACACAAACAAACCCGGATCTAAAAAAAATCGAAATAAAATTAATTCATGGGGACAAATGACGCAACCTAGCCGGAAATTTTTAAAAGGTGGGGGGGGGGGGGACAAGAGACTAAATTTCCATTGTACTATAACTTTTTCTCTGTTTTTTGAGGTTTACAAAAACATATTGAAAAATCCATGAAATATGCACAAGTTAAACTTTTTTTGCCTCGATTATCCTTACTATTATTGTCAAAGGGGAGGACCATGACCCCTTGCCCACCTCTCATCCCCCTAAATTCAGTACTGCAACACGAACATTAATCATTTCATAGCTAGTGTTCTTTCCTTTTTGCATAACCTTCGGTAACTTCGGTATTTCTCTTTTCAGTTGGTTCAGCCTGATAGGACTTTTATTCGGCACGACATGGTCACCATTCCTGTAAGTAACATGTTGCTTTCTTGACAGTATATTAGTTTTTTAGATTTGAATCGGTGGCTTAGCTTCCATATTTGCAACGGGTACAGTCGCTCAAAAAAGTATCCGAACACCATGGTTGATTACAGAATTCAGAAAAAATATCTGGCAACGATTTTTTTTAGAAATTAGCGATCTGGCAACCTTCGTGTCACATGACGCGAAGGTTGCCAGATCGCTTCGTGTCACGTTGACACGAAGGTTGCCAGATCGCTAATTTCTAAAAAAAATCGTTGCCAGATATTTTTTCTGAATTCTGTAATCAACCATAGCGTTCGGATATTTTTTTGAGCGACTGTAGGTGGTCATATTATTTTGATACTAGATCGTGTGGGCTCACTCACGGAAATATTGAGCGTGTGCAGTTACCGTTCACAGCAAACTGGAGCGTGTACAGTAACTGCACACGCTCCAGTTTGCTGTGAACGGTAACTGGAGCGTGTACAGTTGCTGTACACGCTTCAGATATTTTTCCTGAATTCTGTAATCACGTGACACGAAGGTTGCCAGATCACTAATTTCTAAAAAAGATCGTTGCCAGATATTTTTTCTGAATTCTGTAATCAACCATAGTGTTCGGATACTTTTTTGAGCGACTGTACTCGCGGTCCACACTAGCGTAGAATTTCGACACTTTCTTCACGTTGTTCAAGGGACATTTGAATCTTTTCACTGACAAATACAGATGATTTCTCGACTGAAATTTAAACCCTATTCCATATAGAGTTTTTATATTAAATTGCGATCAAAGTTTGACTTAAGAATCTTTTTCTATGTCATCGCGATTTTGACTGTGTAAAGAGTTAGTTACATTTTTATCATTTTACTCTAAAATCAGTTTATAGGTTTCAATTCTATAATTTTATATTCGTTTAAAAACAGAAAAGATGTACCATGAAATTGCGTTCTTAGTATTCTTTGCTTTGGACTGCGAGAGATAGGATTCTAATGTTACTCTTGCACCTATGTCCACTACATTCAGGATACGCCATTGATTTGATTGTAGTTTTTCGATAATATTAAATGTTTTACAAACATGTGTATTTCTTTCTGATTTTCAAATCTAGTACGTTTAAAAACTTGGAATTTTCGTTTTCACCTATTCAGAAAAGCCTTATGGACTAAAGGTGAGTTTGGGCTCAAAATACGAGGGTCGTACCAAAAGTAATGGCTATAAAGCTGTAATACACATAACAGTAGCAGTTGTATTTGAACGAAAACTTAACTGTAAATCAATAGAGAGCTTTATTGGAAAGTGAAAACAACTGCAAACGCCAAAAATTACAAATATCTTTGGTACAGAATGGTAAAATTATGCTTCGGAAAGCTGATGGTGATAAATATTATTAATATTAATATGTACACTGAATTTAATACTCTGTAGTTTATTTCTCATACAACTTAAATGATTATGAATATTCTTCCTTAAACAATACACAATAGAGTTATGATAAATACTATGCTGATGATAATACTGATGCAGAAAAATTGGTTCTTGACAGAAACGAAATAATTACAAAAAAATATAACCGCCTAGAAAATAATTCGCGTTAACATCAGAAGCGTTAAAAATATTGGGATAGTTTCAAAATTAACATAAAATAATACATACAACATGTGGCATAATCATATTGACTGAAACTAATATTTTGAACACTGAAAGTTCAAAGTTGTGTATAAAATACACAACTTTGAACAAATTTACAATGAAAACACAAAAAAGATAGATGATGAATTTTAATATACTATCGAAATACAATGGTAGTGAAAATTTTAGACACAGAAATTATACCAATAGAAACTTTACATTTAAAGTTTAAAAAAGAATTGACCTATAAGGTGCTAGCAATTTATAGATCCCCCAGCACAGATATAAATCTATTTTTACAGAATATAGCGAACTGGTTCGACCTGGGGCGGGGGTGGCTCAGTCGGTAGCGCGCCAGGCTCGCAATCTGTAGTTCCCAGGTTCGAGTCCCAGCTGGGTCAGCATTGAGATTTATCTCCGCAAAATTCCCTCTTGCCCACGGTCAGTAGGGGACACCAATAGGCTTCGAAAGGCCGCCATCCATCGAATGGGACGTTAAGCCGTGGCCCCGTGTATGGAAGAGCCATACCCTGTGCACGTTAAAGAACACGCTGGATGGCCTTGACGGGAGGCTACCATCTGTCTCCCAACAGCTGTTCCAGTGGGTCCCCTCCCCAACCTTCTCTGAGCCTTCGGGGTCCATGTGACCTGGCCATTTAGCCCATGGTGTGCAAAAAAGTACCGCTCAGAGGTAAAACAACCCAACCCAACTGGTTCGACCTTAATGATAGAACAAGAAATCAAATATTGACTAGAGAATTCTACATTGACACTATGAACAAAAGAAAAAAGCATAGAGAAATATATAAATATATTAACAGAATCGGTTTATGACCAACTCATTACTCGAGAAGAAGTTGTTATGGATCGTTTTTGTGCCAAACCTGTATTGATTATTTAAATGTTAAATTAGAAAAAAAAATTCATTTAATTCAATGATATTACGCAATAAAATAGCAGATCATTATATCATCGCTGCCGCAATGGAGATCTCGCTCTGCTGGAGTCCTCTGGCAACCTTCCACACCCTCATTGCGTCCATACCACGCCCTCATTGCGTCCATGCCACGTCCTCATTGCGTCCATGCCACGCCTTCTCGCCGCTGTCATCCGGGCTAAGGGTGGTTATTCCCATTATTAGGTAGGTGGTCATATTATTCTGATACGACTGTGTATATTGCTATAATAAAGACTACTTTCATAGCCTCATCTATTCATGGGCGTGACAAAATTTCATACAATTTCCTAAAGCGCAAGCTTTTTTTGTCTGGGCATGTCAATTACTGATATTGAGCATTCCAGAAAAGAGTAATCTATACAATATTAACAGGATGACCATTATTTACGATTTGCATTTAGAATAAAGTTTTATCAGTAACAATATATTATATGAGCTTATACAAAAAGGATATATTCATGTTTTTTCAGAATGCTGGGAGGACATAAATTTTGAGATGATGTGTTGTTGTTTTAACTCTGAGCGGCACTTTTCTGCACACCATGGGCTAAATGGCCAGGCACATGGACCCCGAAGGCTCAGAAAAGGTCGGGGGAGGGGACCCACTGGAACAGCTGTTGGGAGACAGATGGTAGCCTCCCGTCAAGGCCATCCAGCGTGTTCTTTAACGTGCACAGGGTATGGCTCTTCCATACACGGGGCCACGGCTTAACGTCCCATTCGATGGATGGCGGCCTTTCGAAGCCTATTGGTGTCCCCTACTGACCGTGGGCAGGACGGGGAATTTTGCGGAGATAAATCTCAACGCTGACCCAGCTGGGACTCGAACCTGGGAACTACAGATTACGAGCCTGGAGCGCTACCGACTGACCCCCCCCCCCCCCCCCAATTCGATCAGGTACTTAATGTCTGTACTAATAGTTCTGGGGCCTCGACATTCATAAAAAATATTTCAGTAAACTATTTCACCACTCATATATCAGTGCAATCTACTACTTTTGTACACATCTTGTTTTTACCTAGGTGTTTTTTGTTAAATCGTACAATACAATGACCAGGTATTTAGTTTTATTTATAATTCTCCTTTTTTTTTTTAGTACGTGCACGTTTATGTATAACACATTAAATTTTTCCATTTTTTTAAAACAATTCTGAAATTTAAATCATTTAATTTGCTGTAAACACTTTTGCCATCCATAAGTTGTAAAAACTTCTTTGACTGAAAATCTCAACTATTGCCCCCCCCCCCCCCCCCCCCCCGATAGTTGAGGGCTTCGTGAGATTTTGTTCCTGGAGCCTTCAGATACCTTAATTCGCTACTTGTCAGATCGAAAAAATTTAAAATGAATGGTTGTCCGGTAACTTCTGAGGAATTTAAATGCTTATAAAATACCAAAAGTGGCAACACCCCCAAATCACGGCCCTGCCCAATAATAAATAAATAATAAATATCCCCTCAAGCAGCTGCTTGCCACAGAGGTCTGACAGGAATCTGTCAGCTTATATGCCATAGTAGGAGATCTGAGAGGATGGCAGGACCTCAGCAGAAAAACAACACACACAACCATGCCTTACCCGGGGCTCGAACCCAGGTCCCTTAGATCAGTAGCCAAGCGTGCTAACCGATTCGATGGATGGCGGCCTTTCGAAGCCTATTGGTGTCCCCTACTGACCGTGGGCAGGACGACAGCCATGGGACGGCAAAATAAATACCCCTCAAGCAGCTGCTTGCCACAGAGGTCTGACAGGAGCCTGTCTGTCAAAATAGTATAGTTTCCTCTGAGCTCCTCCCATCCTTCCCGAAAAAAAAAATAAATAAATAAATACCCCCTCAAGCAGTTGCTTGCCACAGAGGTCTGACAGGAGCCTGTCAGTTTATATGCCACAGTAGAAGATCTGAGAGGATGGCAGTACCTCAGCAGAAAACAACACGAACATTCATGCCTTACCCGGGGCTCGAACCCAGGTCCCGTAGATCAGTAGCCAAACGCGCTAACCACTCGGCAGGCCATTTGGAGACCAATTTCATTTATAATGCAATAAAGATTTCCAGGACCAATTCCATTTACCAGTCTGCTACTGCCGATACATGTAGTTCATTAACAGTAATCCTTCTGTTGTTGAGGATCGCATTTTCCACGACTGCAGTTGTTGCGGGTCTGTCACGATTCTCTACGGCAGGAGGATTGCGTAGAGTAAACTGCAGTCTGAATTTGTCGCATGGAACAGTCGTCAACATCATGCAAGTTATATTCGAATGAACGACACCTTGTAAATGTTATTACGGGTTTTTAAGACGCATATGAAAATGTAATGGCTTGTCTTAACAAAATCGAAACACATTTTTCATCAAAATACATCATCTTTATGTTCTCTGAAAGCTTTGGCAGAAACCTTTGGAAACTTAAGAAAAACCAGTTAATTTAACTGTGCAAATTTGAAATTAAGAACATTTTTTATTTCGTTTTCAGAAAAAATCAGCTGATATTAATATTTCTGAAAAAAAAAAAAATTTATCGCCGACACGGAGGGAATTGAACCCGCATTTTCACTTTGTCGTCTATCGAACTTTTCAAAATTTTTACCAAATTTTTGTTTTTAGAGATAAATTAATTTTTTTTTGGATTGGATAGGTATTTATGAAACATTACGATTCGTACTTTCGAAACCTTCCTACAGCTAAAATTGCGCCATCTAACGGTGGAAAAAGTTAAAAATTTGAAATTAATATTACAAACAATGCAATTATATTAAAAATTTTTGTGGTGAAATATCATGACGTTTGCATTGACAACAATGATTTTTCACCTTTTACTCCCAGAGCGGTTGGGGAAAATACATCTCTAAAAAACAAGAGATACCGTATTTCTTCGATTCTAAGACGCACTTTAATTTCAGTACCACCAACAGAAAAACAAAAAGCTTTGATTCTAAGGAAAACAAAATAAAACTCTAAAATATATCTAAAAAGTATTCTTTTTAATAATAGAATTCAATTTACTAACAACAATAGTACCTATTTATCAGTAGGTATGTTATTCATCGCTTTCTTCTGAATCAATATCAGAGTCTGATTCTTCTGAGTCGTCGATATCTGAATCAATATCAGAGTCTACTTCACATTCTGATTCTTCTGCGACGTCTTTATCTTCATTATCCCATAATATATCGTCTTCTGAGCCATTGAGAGCGTTGGTAATGCAATATTTTTTAAATGAGTGCTGCACTATTCTTTCTGGGATTAACTCCCAAGCTGTTCCGCCAATTTTGATGCCTGCACTTTCTTTATTTTTCCAGAAGGTGTCAGCGGAATGTTGTCAATCAACAGCCAGGTTTCATTTTCCTTTCTCAAGTAATCCTTAAATGGTTTGTTGACTGAAACTCGAGTGGCTGCAGTTGGGTAGTCATGCCACCAGGAATCATAACCAAGTCACCACGTTTTTGCACGATTTTATTTTTGGCCTGTTTGAACAAATATCCACGAAATGCATCAAGTACTAGCATGCTAGGTGGGTTAAGAACACTTCCAGGACGTCTATTCCACACAACATTTATCCAGTCTTCCATAAGCTCTGCAGTCATCCATCGATTTTTTTGTGCACGCACAATAACACCTTTAGGGAAAATTTCATTCTACGGTATGGTTTTTCGATTAAAAATTAAATATGGTGGCAACTTTCGACCATCAGCGGTGATGCATAGCATCACAATGATACGCTGCTTTTTGTAGCCCGTGCTTATAATCTTGATTTCTTTAGCACCTTTAGCGTTGACGGTGTAATTTCGATGCATGTCGAAGAAGACCGGGGTTTCGTCAGCATTTCCAATTTAACTAAACTCATAGTTCCTTTTTTTCCCTTAATTTGATAAATGTCGTTGAAAGTTAATCAGCTTGTGTTAAAAGTCTGCAGGAATTTTTTGAAAGATAGATGTTCGGGGCCTTAACGATAACCCGCTACGACGCAGGAGTCTGTCGCATCCCCCCCCCCCCACACGACTGCCTTTAAAAATTATATCCTCTATTCCAAGGATTTGACAATTTCTCCGGCAATTTGACCCACGCCACTTTATTCTCCAGTGGAATTGGAGAATGCGATAACAAACTTGAAGTCGGGGTTTACGCGTAAAAACAAAACGTGTGGTGCTGTGTGCAAAGCGCGGGAAAATCCGGAAAAAAAATAACCATTCTAAGACGCATCCCGTTTTTAGAGACGTTTATGTGGGAAAAAAGTGCGTCTTAGAATCGAAGAAATACGGCAATTATTTGTTTTTAGAGATAAAATTAAAATTCTTTTTGGATTGGTTAGTATTGATAAATTATCATGATTCACACTTTTAGAGAATCTCCCAAAGGCTTTAATTGCGCCCTCTGACGGTGGAAAATTTCTATATTCTAAACGAATATTGCAAAAGATCTATTTGTGCTAGAAATTTATATTTTAGTGGTAGAATGCGATGATCAAGGGATTGACATTGGTAGCGACAATTTTTCTCTTCACCCCCTGGTGGGGGCAAGGAAAAATTCTTTTTGATTTGAATAAATATTAATGAAATATGATGACTCATCATTTTCAAATACTCCAAATGGTCTTAATTTATCATCATTAGAAGGCGCTGAATATAAAACTTGAAGTAATATTGCAAGCGCTATATTTATGCTAGAAATTCTGGTGATAAAATGGTTGAAGAACGAAATAATTGATAGCCTATGTATTTTAATTGAATTCCAGTTAGTTAAAATTCTACCGGTTGCTCATTTTTATAAATTTAGTACTTAATTTTAAAATTTTAATAATATTTGAATATAGTAATAAATTATTTTATATACACTGGATGATTTGCCTCTTAACACTACGTGATAAGAAAATCCGACTTTTTCATTCTAAGGCATAAATGTGATATGCTATTTGCGTTTTATAGGGATAATAATGTATTATTATTTAAATTTTCCAATTACCTATTAGTATGAATTACTAAGGTTAAAGAATCCAAATTTCGGAAAATGAAAAAAACTACGTTTTCTCTGAAAACGAGCATCCGGTCTTCGCTAGGAGGCGATATTTTATCCTTCTAGTTGTAAGTTTTTATTTTGATGCAAAAATGCTATTATAATAACGGAACAAGATTATTGAATTTTTTTTCAACAGAAAAACTGAATTTCAAAAGTATGTGAATCTTATGAAAGATATTAAAAAGCTTAAAAAATTGCCGAGAAAACGAAAGAACACAATTATTTTAATCCATTTAGTAGGTTAGAATTGTATTGAAATTACCCCGAAAATGAAATGAAGCCAATTGTATTCTTCCACTTAGGTAACTTTCTGTGAACATTATGAAAGAAAAAAAATGAGGAATGTTTCAAATTACTTTCGTTTTCTAAAACGGATCACTTTCTTTATAAGAGAATGTAATCGGCTAAAAGCGCAGGATTTCGTAAAAGAGAGTCGTTTAGCTATTTTTCATTCGTTTTTTATGTTTAGCAATTTTATTTTTCTGCTTTAGAGCTGGCGCCTGTACCAAAAAAAAAATGGTCTTTTTGCTTTTATTTTTTGGAATGACAACGCAAAAGCTTTTCTTTGAACTTATGCAGTTTTTAAGCTTTTTACTTCGGTATTACTGGAATATGTTATATATGCACGAAGAAGTAAGATACCTTTCTACTGGTGTGGCCCATGTGGAAGATGCTTTTTTTTGGTGTTAATTATACATGTATTATTGCTCTTATAGCTGTCCCGTGGCCGAGTGGTTAGCGCGCTTGGCTACTGATCTACGGGACCTGGGTTCGAGCCCCGGGTAAGGCATGGATGTTCGTGTTGTTTTCTGCTGAGGTCCGCCCATCCTCTCAGATCTTCTACTGTGGCATATAAACTGACAGGCTCCTGTCAGACCTCTGTGGCAAGCAGCTGCTTGAGGGGGTATTTATTTTTTTATTTTATTTATTATTGCTCTTAACATGCACCTGGCAAAGAAAGATCACAAAGAACATTTTCATTTTACCTGTCTTCCAGGGCTGTATTAAGCAATTCCAGTGCCCTGGAGGATAACTGATCCCCCCCCCCCCTCCATGTAATCAGAAATGAAACAAAAATAAAGGAGTAAATAAATAAAAGCATCAATCTTTTATGACCTTTCTTTGAGTATAATATTATTTACCAATTTAAAATTTTGTATACGTTCAAAAATATATTAATTTTATTTAAAACAATGCTGGATATTAGTAGCAACCTTCCCCCTCCTTAATCCGGCCCTGAATTCTCCCCGTGCTTTTGTTTGCTGGTCAGTTGTTTTCTATATCTTCCCAACTTGGTGGCTAATCTTAATAAGCTAATCTACCAAATGAAAGCTGGTAGCATGGGAAGTGTCTATAAAATTCTTGCTCCCCTTAAAATATTTCTATCCTTACAAAAAAGGCAATACAAAAGGCATTGCAAAAAGAATTTGTAAATGATTGCTCTATCTTTTGAACATAAGAGTCAAGCCTAACAAAGTTTATGCCAAATGAAAGTTGTGATGTGGGCAATACTTAGACAGGGACTGGGTTGTTTTCTCTGAGGGTCATTTTTTGCCACACAATGGGCTAAATGGCCATGTCACAAAAACCCCAAGAGCTCAGAAAGGTTGGGGTAAGGAGACCAACTGGACAGCTGTTAGGAACAGATGATAGTCTCCCATCAAGGCCATCCACTATGTTCTTTGATATGCACTGGTATGGATCTCTGCACACAGGGACAGGGCTTTATGTCCATCCAATGTATGACATCCTTTCCAAGCCCATCAGTGTCCCTTTTCTGACTGAAGGCAGGGTAGGAATTTAGCAGAGATAAAGATTGGGCTGGACTTTGACCTTCCGAGGCTCTAAGCTAGGTCAAGTTTAAGTTGCCTCAAACATTCGAAAGTCGAAAAATATAAATTTATTATTTTGATTGAAGGGGACATTAAACTAGAAGAAAAACATATTGCCTCTTGTGAACATGGAATGCTCGTTTTCAAACAGAATAAATATTTAGTTTTCCGCAAAACAAAATAGAGTAGTATCTTCTAATAGTTGAAAATATAAATAGAGAGTGGGTCTATTTAGTACCCTGCAACAGTGGAAATTCGAACTAATGTATAACTGAGAAAATCGAAATAGCAATACAGGTAACCCCTGTTTAACAGGATATACATTCTGGGGTGACTTGCATTAAACAGGGACTTGGTTAGAAGAAAGCCATTAATATATATATAGACCATGACATTATTCAATTTGTGAAACAAATAACTATTTTTAATACTTTTCACGTTTATTATTTTTCACTATACATGTGAGAATGAAATCCCTCAAATTTGACCTGAAAATTCAGTTTATTTTTAGGCTGAATGTTGAAACGGTAATTGTAACACCTTTTGAGTAATATGTTGAAAAATCAAAAAGTAGGAACTGTGCATTGTGTTCATAAAGAAAAAGTAATATATTGAAAAGGAGAATTTAATCGATAAAAACTATCTGTTGGTTTTAAGGCTAAAAGAAAATATGTAAATGTCTCAATAGGCACGGTGAATTTGAACAAACCAATAAATGATTTACATTTCCTTTCCAACTTGTCAACTTTTCATTTGAACAGCTCTTATAAGTTTAAACATATTAAAATGTTTTCTGCATATGGATGCAAGCAAATTAATGACATTATTCGTAATATCATTTGTAGGGTGGCCTAGGCACGAAGAAAGAACGATGTCTCTTCCTTTTCTCTGATGTTCTCCTCATCACCAGCATGAAAAGGAAGAGTGGCACTATGCGAAAACCATCGTCAACATCATCGTAAGTAGGATTACCTTTTTCTTCACATCCAGTTATGTAGATTTAGAGATTTGTGTTGGAAGTTTAATGACTCATCAGATGTAAATGGGAAAATAAAATGCTTATGATTAGAAAATATGACTATATTTATCTCAAATTGCTGCATCTGCAGTGTGTTTTAAAAATTTCCTAGTGTGAAGTCTTTTAGTAATTGTCTTAAGTAGAATACAGCAAATTATTACAAGAGTCCTGAATAGACTGATATTTCACTATTTTTTACCTTAGTGTCTTCTACCTCCTTAACCCTCCTGGTACGCATTTATCTCTCTCTCTCTGGTTTACAAGAGCCACAGCAAGGCATAAGAAATGGCTGTGTGATGGATCTGTTACGTCATTAGCACCATATGACCAGATACCTGTGATGGGGGAGAACACATTCCAGCCACCTGGAGGGTTAATGAGCAGGAAATTAAGTGCAGAACAGGTTGTGAAAGTTAATTTATTTGGTAGCTTCAGTTGCATAAAGTTTTTATTTTCTGCAGTTTAATGGGCTGTATAATGAAGAATGAATCTTGTTTATAGATTTAAAATCTGCATAATAATAGTGATTTAAAGTTTTGTGATACCAAATTTAATTTATTTTGTATACATAAATATTTTTACTACATATAATTTACTACATTAAGCCTTAACTGATATAATGGTCATGGAACTAGCTACAGTTCTAGCAGAGCAAACAATGTGTGCTGGGTTAGCTCTGAGGCAGTGGTCAGCAGTGACTTTAGCCTTAGTAGGTCATGTCCTTGTATGAGAAAGCCTGTAAAAGTTAGGAGTAGCTTCTAGCATATTTCTCTGTCCTAGGTGTTGCAAATGAAAACAAATATATATATATATTTCATATAAACAAATTATTGCAGATTGACCTAGCATTGCTTGGGTCTTAAACTCTCTACAATATATATAGTAGATGGCAGGTCCAGATCTAGAAAAAAATAGAGGGGGCAAGATTGAGTGCTAATGAAATTAAATGCTATTCTGGAATAAATATTTCCCTTTTGTTTTAATGGTCTTTAAAAAATTTCTTGAAGAATATGGGTAATATATATCCATTTAAAGTTTAAAATTTTATTCCTGTTCTGATTTTTAAGAGCAGGGAGGGGCATACCCTTCATACCTAGATTCAGCTCGGGTAGATGGAACTCCCCACATTACTAGCTTTCATTTGACACAGTTCATTAAAATTGACTCCCATGAAGTGTTTTCCTCTCTCGTTTTAGGAGGGTACATATAATATGAGGTACAGCATGATACACAGGCCACAACCTTTCATTTGATATAATGAGAGAGAGGAAGCTGTTTACCAAATTTGGAGATTGTGGCTTTATCATTTAGGCTCTCACCTTTTTCTGATTGGGGGCAGGGAACGAGAGAGAGAAAGGTTGGGTAGTCAAATCCTCTTAATGATGAGATGAAGCTGTATACTGAATTTGTAGATCTTCACTCTTATTAAAGTTCAGGAGAAATTCTTTTCCCTTTTTCTGTTGGGAGGAGGGGGTGGGAGAATATAAGTTGAGGGGGTCAAACCCTTATATTTATCCAACTTACAATAAAAGGAAGCCAGATACCGAATTCAGAGTTTTTTTTTTATTTAAACAGCTCTAAACTCTAAGTTATTTATTTTAACAGCTATTAAACAGCAATTTAGGGGAAAATTTTCAACCGTTTTCATATGAGGGGGATTTCTTTTATTAGTGGAGGAAAGAAAAGTTAGATGGTCAAACATATATGTTATGGTCAGAGGAAGCTATACCAAATTTAGTAGTCTTAGCTCTTATCATTTAGGAGTTCTTGATCAGATTTGAGACAGACTCTAAAATATATGATATGTACCATTTAACCTGTATATTCAGTCTATATGACAAACAATAATCCTTTCATTTCCATTTTCTCAGGGGTTCACCAAATGCATTCAGCAGTCTGGAGATGAATAAATACAAATTATTAACACGATTCTCACTAGACAATCTGGATGTAACCAAAAGTAAGTATGGTTTAGAAATGCATTGATCATCTTGACTGTAGTAAGTGTTACATCATGAATAATAAACATATGAAAGCATATGCTACTGAAGCTTCACCATGGTCCAAGTTGCCCAGAGCAGTATACTCCCATGGCACCATTGTACATTTCGGCTAGGCACACACCAACCCAAATCATCTTCTTGCTTAAAACGTACCATCCAGGAAGTCACTGAACTTTGAAAAGCCTTTTTCCTATTTGGATAGTCTACTCTCTCATGTTAGTTTTGGTCCAAATCTAGAAAATCTTTCTCATAATTTTCTCTAATCTCATTCTTCTCAAACTGACTCTGACTGCTCAACAATCTACAACTATATTCACCATTAACTATTAAAATATCACTAACTAGAATTGCCATTTTGGACCAATGAAACTTATCAATCATTTGTTCCTCCATTTTGTAAATAAAGTTCAATTTTTTTTCTTTCATTAATAATTCTGAACATCTGTTCAATGAGAATTAATTGGAGTATCAATCATCTGGCTTTACAGCCTCTAAACTATCTGTAGCTCAGTAGTAGAGCAGTGCATATTCATGAAATGGCTCACCAGGATTAAAATCTGAACTGAGCAGTTTACTAAGGCAAGATCCAACACACAAAATCAAAGAACTAGTCCTTTCAATCCAGTCTAGGTTGTGTCTCATGCTTTCAGATAAAGGGGATTCAGCCACCCCATTTGTTTGTTTCCCTCAAAATGTTCTTGTTTTACTATAGGTGAACCGTTTTGCATATGTATTGAATTAGTATAGTGGTTAATAAACCTAACTACTAAGCCAATGGCTTATCTTGGTGCAAATGTTTGTATGTTGCACATAAAACAAAGACAAGCCGATAGAGCTTCTAAATTATCTCTATCCTTTGTGTTTAAAAAATGGTGTGAATTCTAGTTTGGGTACTGTCTGTGAAGTTTATCTCCTCTCTCAGCAAACAATCTGTGTTATTTCAGTTTTGCAATGGTCCTGGGGCATATACAGATTTAGACAGTTTCATCCCATATTATCAGTGCAAGAACAGGAATGAACTAGTTCTCTTAACATATAACAATACATTCCCAACAGTGTGCACACAACTGTTCTAGTCCAATTTCATTTCACATTAAAAAACATAATGCTTGTAATTTGTCTTTCAGAGGGTCACAATGATTTTAGCAGCATCCTCCTATTACTTGGCCATTCCACAACCTCTTAAACTGAGTTCTGTTTCTTCAATCCACTATTTCTCTCTTTTCAATTAAATCTCTTGATATTTAACTCAGCGTAGCTTAATATCAATTTACCTTTGTTTATTTTTTTTGAATATCTCACATCTCTTAGGGTATAATGTCACCTTTTTCTATTGGATCTACATATCTGCAGCTGGACTAGAGGGCAATGTATAAGAGCTAGATGGAATCACTGGAATCTGAACCTGTGTTAACAGTTAGCTAAGCTACAATCCACACACAAAAGAACAGTCCTCTTAACCCACTTCTAAGTTTAATCATTTGCAGTGACTCTCATCATAATAGAAGATAGTTATAGCCTTTTGGATATAAACAGTAGAGATAAATGGTTCTGGTTCCCAACAATGTTAATTACATGCTGATTGTATATTGAGGCAGGGTAAAGTTGCTTTAGACTTCAGTTTCATTAGGGGCGGGGGTGGCTCAGTCGGTAGCGCGCCAGGCTCGTAATCTGTAGTTCCCAGGTTCGAGTCCCAGCTGGGTCAGCGTTGAGATTTATCTCCGCAAAAATTCCCAGCCCTGCCCACGGTCAGTAGGGGACACCGATGGGCTTGGAAAGGCCGCCGTCCGTCGGATGGGACGTTAAGCCGTGGCCCCGTGTGTGGGAGAGCCATACCCTGTGCATGTTAAAGAACACGCTGGATGGCCTTGACGGGAGGCTACCATCTGTCTCCCAACAGCTGTTCCAGTGGGTCCCCTCCCCCAACCTTCTCTGAGCCTTCGGGGTCCATGTGACCTGGCCATTTAGCCCATGGTGTGCAAAAAAGTGCAGCTCAGAGGTAAAACAACCCAATCAGTTTCATTAACTGAATGAGATTTGAATATAACGATTGTGACAGAATTAATTTTGACACAAAGATTTCATGTTTATTCGCATACAATATGGTAATAGAGCTATATATTCTTTCCAACATTCACATAGTAACACAATTTTACATAACTGCTCAGATGATAAATAAAATGTTAAATATATATATGATGTGATTAATTTTCTACACAATCATATGGGCCAAGCCAATATATAATATATATACACAATGTATATTTGCTTGGCCCATTTAATTAATAATTTCAACATTTAATTTGTGGACTGCCATCGCTAACAATTAACAGCTTTTCATAAGAATTAATACGCAATATATGGCAACTTCTTCAGTGGCATAGAGCAGTGTGTGCAAATTGAAACATGCTATATGGTCACAAGCAAAGCACAATAGTACACAGTCAGTCCCTGTTGTTTTCTCACATTGGAAAGGTGTTCGTTTTTGAGGGTGTTTTTGAAGGCTATGGCTGATCAGAAAACAGAGCAACACTATATGATATGATACAGAATTCTGCAAGCTTTAAGTGGTGTAGGGGCTGCTTAGGGCCCCAGCTACTGAGGGGTCCCCCAAACTCTTCTGTGAGTTTCGTGTGCTTTGATTGAATTATTATTATTATCAAAGTAAAATTCTAATTTCTTAGTAATAACATGGAAAAATTAAAAATGCATTCATAATTGTAGAGGTCATTTCAACTATACATCATAGGGTCATTCCATATTTTTCTGCCTAGAGTCCTTGGACCTCTAAACTTGCTGTACTGAAGTGGAACAGAGATAATCACAGAAATGACTCAGTGTATGACTGCCCAAATCTTGGATCGTCCTCTACAGAATCACATCCATCTCTGAAGCATTTGTGCAACTAGAAAATTGCATTTTGTTTCAAGTACTATTCTCCATATATTTGAGTCATTTTTGCAACTGTCTGTTCACCATTTTAAGGCTCACTGAACACAGTAACATATCACATACTGTTGCTCAGTTTTCAGATTAACCATAGCCTGTAAAATATCATACACAAAAAGGAATGGTTGGGTGAGCTCAGTCGGTAGCATGCCAGGCTTGTGATCTGCAGTTCACAGGTTCGAGTTCCAGCTGGGCCATCCATTAAGATTTAGTTCTGCAAAACTCCTCAACCCTGTGCATGTTAAAGAACACACTGAATGGCCTTGATGGGAGGCTACCATCTGTCTCCTAACAGCTGTCCAGTGGGTTCCCTCCATCCAACCTTCTCTGAGCCCTCGTGGTCCTTGTGACTGGCCATTTAGCCCATTGTGTGTAAAAAAATGCCACTCAGAGATAAATAAACCAACAAAAATGAACACCTTTCTGAAGCAAGAAAACAACAGAGGCTGACTTCATACTATTCTGCTGTTACATCTGACTATAGCACAACATGTTTCAATTTGCAAATACTGCTCTGTGCCCTTGAAAAGTCATTGTGAAACACAATTGACTTTTCAAGTCAATTGTGTTTGACACATATCATGGAAAGCTGTTAATTGTTGGTAATGGCAGTCCACGATTTAAATGATCCATCCTTGTATATACACTCATGATCCATAACATTATGACCCCTGCCTAATAGGTGTTGGGCCACCTTTCTTCATGATAACTGCTTGTGACCTGGCCATTTAGCCCATTGTGGGTCCCCAGAGGTCCAACCAGACTGCAATTTAGTTCTCCATACATGTCTATCCTGAGCTATTGCTGTTGCATTTGGCCATTGGAAGCCAATTCTAACAAGGTACTGATTCATATTGTACACCCATTGCATTCTAGGTCTCTCTCTTTTTTCTGAAGCTTTTAGACACTCTGTTCATAACTTTAGTTGCTAACTTGTAGTGCTGCATATGGCCAAACTGATGCAGTCTCTTCCTACACAAGATGCTGCTCAATGGTGGTTGATGACTCCTTCTTCTAACTTCCCATTACTTACATAGTGAAACCACTTAATGCCCAAGATACTGCATAAGAATCTAGAATCAAAAGCATAATATTTCCTGTTGTCTTGTTCACAAAGGTTCCGAGTTTGGTTATCGTAGCAAATTTTAGAAAGGACTAAACTATTATACAGCCTAATTGTTTTGTCTTCAGGTGTAAATATTAAAAATATTTAAAAGTCTGCTTATTGCTTTCTATACTGTTAAGTAAAAAAAAATTAATGTGTTAGACAAACTTATATTCTTTTTGCTTATTATTTTTAGGCACAGACAGTAATGTAAGGAAGTTACTAAAAGATATTGAGAACTTAGAGGAAGATGTAGCACTCCTAACTCAGATCACTGAACTTGTGTGCAACCTTAACTCTCAGCATCAGGCAAGTGAAAAATTCTAATATGGTATCCTCAGTAATATAAAATAAAATTTAATAGCAAAAACATAAATAATTTTTTAATTAATTAATAATTAAAAATTAATAAAAGCTCATAAAAGATGATAGTGAAAATAACTGAGTACCCTTAGCAAATGCTTCTACAAGAACAGAACTTGGCAATTACATGTACATACATTATGACATGTTGTATATATTAATATAATGTTCTATATAAATATTAATTTTTGTACAATTAGTTGGCCATCCCATGGCCGAGTGGTTAGCGTGCTTGGCTACTGATCTAAGGGACCTGGGTTCGAGCCCCGGGTAAGGCATGGCTGTTTGTGTCATTTTTCTGCTGAGGGCCTGCCATCCTCTCAGACCTTCTACTATGGCATATAAACTGACAGGCTCCTGTCAGATCTCTGTGGCAAGCAGCTGTTTGAGGGGGTATTTATTTATTTTTATTTACAATTAGTTGATGCCAGGTACAAACCACTGATATATTTGTAATCAGCATGATTATGAAATATAACATATTTTATTGAAAGATAATGTCAAAATATGGTAAAAAAAATTATTCCTATTGAAATGCAAAGCTGCAAAGAAACATTTGTAAATTACAGACTTTTTGTGAAAGTAATGTTTTGTTTTATTTGACAAGTGAAATGTTTCATTCATTTATATGGAGAAAAACTTTCCTTAAAAGTTAAATATTTTTACCGGTCATTTTTGGTTATTCTATATATGAAAATATTTTGCAAGTGAAATTGATTTCATTTTAAAGCTCATTTATGGATTTTTAAAATAATATATTTGAATTAAAGTTTCTTAAAATAAAGTTTCAAGGTCATTGCCCAAAATATTTGACCTTCAATTTCACAAAATATGTACCATTAAATTTTGGAAAAAAAAAATTGCACTGAAGCATATATTAACTAACAACATATTAGGATATTTTTTATCTTGGGACTATCATGGATTTTTGAATTATAAATTTTCAATTAGCAAAGGGTGTGCAAAACCATGTATATATTCTTATAGAATACAAACCGAATGCAAAGGCAAATTTGATGAAAAATTTACCAATTAAGTTTAGTAAAAATTACTTACTAAAATAAATGTGTAAGGCACTCTAATGCCTTTTTAAATCAGGAAGAAACTTAAATTTGTAGCATTTTTTTCTTCAGTTGATAATGTACATGGGTGCTTTCAGTAGAACGGCTATCAATATAAGGGGTGACTTACTATAATATATGCACTCTTACTATAAGGGGTGATGTTGGGTTGTTTTACCTCTGAGTGGCACTTTTTTTGCAAGCAATGGGCTAAATGCCCAGGTCACAAGGACCCCAAAGGCTCACAGAAGGTTGGGAGAGGGGACCAACTGGAACAGCTGTTGGGAGACAGATGGTAGCCTCCCATCAAGTGTGTTCTTTAACATGCACAGGGTTATGGCCCTCCTGTACATGGGGCCACAACTTAATGTTCCCATCCAACTAACAGCGGCCTTTCCAAGTCCATCAGTGTCCCCTACTGACTGAGGGCAGGACAGGGAGTTTTGTGGAGATTACTCTCAACGCCAGCCCAGGCAGGACTCGAACCTGGGAACTGCAGATTATGAGCCTGGCGCACTACTGACTGAGCTACCCCTGCCCTTACTGTAAGGGGTAACTTACTATAATATACATAAAAACATACACTCTTATTATAAGGGGTGATTCATTGACTCTTTGGGCCAGATACCAAGATCATTAAGATTATAAGGATTGTGAGAAACAAAGTAAATACAATCACAAATCATTCAATGTTCATGACAGAGCTCAGGAACTTTATTGAATGATGTACTTAAAGTGCAGTAATAAATAGCTCAGTGAATGTTTCATCTGATGTTAATAGAGTTCATACCATGCCTATTTATGTGTTTTTGTCTAATTTCCCAAATATTGCCCATTAGTTGAGAAATATGTCATAAAAATACAATTTGTATTTCAGCAATTTTAAGTACTGTAACAGAGAATAGCAAATGGTACATATAAGATTCGATGAGAAAATAAAAAAAAATATATTACTTGAAGCAGCTGCTTGACACAGATCTATGACAGGAACCTGTCAGTTTATACACCAAAATAGAAGGTTTGTCAGGATGGCAGGACATCAACAGAAAGACAACACAAACATCCATGTCATACCCGGGACTCGAACCCAGGTCCTTTGATCAGTAGCCAAGCATGCTAACCACTCAGGCATTTTTGAGGCATATTTCACACACTGCTAGCTGGCATGGAGTACTTGATGGGACTCTCAAACAAAAGAAGTTTGGGGACAGATTTCTACCCCTTTCTGCTTCCAGTGCAGCAAAATATACTTTATTAGTATAAAAGTTTAAAGTCTATGTGCAGGTACTGGAAGAACATATTCATTTCCAATTAAAGAAATGAATGCCACAAATTAAAAGTTTGTATCTCATTCAAAAGACATTCTGGATAATTTAAAGATATAGTTTACTAAGTAAAAAATACATAGGATATTTAAAGTTTTCCTCTCAAACTTGCCCTTCTTAGTTCTTTAAAGTTACTATGTGTTCATACTCTATAAAGGCTATATCCATGGTTTTGTACAACCTTGCACAATTCAAAAATTTATAACTCAGGAATACGTAGTGATCCCATGATAAAAATTTCTTACAATATTGTTGGTTAATATATGCTTCAGCACAATGTTTTGTCAAAAAAAGCTATTTTGAATCATTAAAATGATTGCTAAACAGCTCAGATTGTGATTAACTTTTTAGTTAAATTCAGCTGTGTTAAATCTGTTATATTTAAGGGGATGTGTTTTGTGATATTCAATGTCAAATTTGGATGTTAACCTTGAGAGTTTCATTTATGAAATATACATTCAATACCTTGTTTTAAAGTATATTTCAAGACCTTTAAAAAGAGATCAATTCATTACTTTAGCATGAATAGAATGAGAGTTATAAGCATTTAAAGAATATCAGTTCAAATTTTGAAGTTTTTTGGCATTTTTGTGTGGTTATATCTTGAAAACAAATGGATAGAAAAACAAAATTAGCCCTTTCTGTTTATCTGTAAGTACTACAAGTATACCAAAAATCATTGAAATTGGATAAGTCAAGGTCCAGAGCTGTTTTCATTTGACTTTCTCGGATTTCATTTTAGTTTATCACTGTAATTAGTAGAGTGGTGAATGTTTTTTAATTTTGTAAATATTGCAGTAACCGAATAATTAATATGAATATCTCTCTAGCCACTGGATGAAGCAGTCAAAGAACTAATGGGTAATGTCACCAGGCAACTAACAGAGAAGCAAAATGCTGATGCTCAGTTAATCAGTCTTGAGCTCACTGTCACCACGCAGTAAGTAATGCAGCATTTAAAATTTTCCCTAATGAGGTTTTAAATAATTGGTCATCTATTATCATTTCAGCTTCAGAATTTTAAAAATCATTTCATTCTATACTTTTGGGGGGCATTTTTTATATATTTTGAACTTGTTTTCAAAAAAAAAAATGTTAATGTTTTTATTTTATCTGTCTGTCCATCTGTAGACATTCAACTGTTTTGTTTGAAAAGACATAAAAAAATTATTTTTGTGTTGGATAAGTACTAGTACAAAGTATTATGAATCATCAATTAGTTTGAAATTTCATCATTGGAAATCACTGAAGTTAGAAAATGGCGAATTTGAATGAATATTGTAAATAGTCTAGTCTATTCATGCTATAAATTTTATATTTAGGTGGTAGAAAAATTATACATTATGTTGTAAACTCAACCGCTGAGTGATATGCAGTACTATATACATTTTAGATGAATTTGATGAAATATTACTCCTTTCTGGTACCTTGGTTTAATCAGACTCAAAACCATTTTACTTCAGTAACAATAACAAAACACTTTATTTTTCCTTTGTTAAGATACACAACAAATCACCCTGCCAGAGATTATTATTCTCTGTGCAGGTTTCTCACTATTTTTCTACTTTTTACAAATTATACCTGATGCCCATATATAGGATTGCCAGTGCTGATCTCGCTGAGCATGACTACCCCACAGACTCACTTTAAGTTTTCTTTTTTCATTGTTCATAGATAGGGTTTCCCTTTGTACCTTCTGCCCTCACTATCAGGCCTGTCCAGCTCTGCTTGTGCAATCAGCACAGCAGAGCTACTACTTGGGAATGCAGGTAAGGCATGACCTTCCTAGCTCCTGTAGGTACGGAAAGAAAAGGGAGGGGAATGCATACTGTCTCAGCTGATCTTGTCAATCCTGACACATTAGTTTAGGGTTGCCAGAGCATCTCTTTGAAAGAGAACACATGCTCAGATATTTTTTTTTCTTTTATTGTATTGAAATGCCCTCTTTTGTTCTCTTTTTTTCAATCAAAAGTATTTATGAAATATGACGTGATGACTTAATTTACATTATGGCAATCCCAGCAACAACATCGGAAAATGACAACACCACAGGACAAGAGATAGCCAGACTTTACAACAACAGATAAAATATTAAAAGTATATAATTTATCTTATTTATTTATTTCGACCCTTCCAACTAAGAACATTCTATCTGTTGTTATTAAAATGTGAATTATAATTAATATAAAACAAAGCCTTCTTCTTTCTTTCTTTACTTCTGTAACATTCAAGGTCACCTGGATGCAGCTTTCCTTCCCTTCCTTCCAGAGGGTCTTGGTTCTCGGGAGAGGGCATTAAACATTGCAACTATGATTAGAGTGAGCAGATATTCTGTGTGGGATGCTCTAGTAATATAGTAATGTTAGTATAATGTTATTATAATGCCTCTTTTTTTGTATTCACATTCTCTGCATATCCTTCAATGGTCCTATGCTGATTTTATAAAATATAAAAATCATATTTTTATATACCTATCGACAATTATATTTAAATTTTATGTCTGTCCTCTTTTTTAAAGAAGTTCTCTTTTCATATTTTCAACTTTTGGGAACTATACATTAGTTTGAAATTCCACAACTAGTCGGCAGAAAAGTTGGAAAAATACAAAACCTTTTTGGTGGCATATAGATGACTGATTATTTGTTAATTAACAATAAATGGATAACTCTGTTTGGAATGCCAGGTTATTGGGTCTGACCATTACCTTGTTACTGAAACAAAGAAATGGTGTGCTAAGTTTGTAAGAATTATCTTTAACACTAAAGCTCTGATAGACCCTCAAATAGTTAAAGCTTATGATAGGTTATTTATTTATCATGACTGCGATATATGAGATCTGAACTCAATTATGGTTTCATCAGCAATAGAATATAGCAGTATCACACACAGTAATTGGTAAGTGAAAAGTTAATGACTAAGACAATTAGAGGTGAACAGCCACACTTATCTCAATGTAACACAATCAATAGAAGTAGGATGAACTCAGCTATGTAATGGATATTTTAAGTTGACATCTTTCACTTTAATGACTGATATTCCACACAGTAGAATATAATAATGTTAGCATATATGCACAATTTACTGCATTGTGCATATTTATATTAATTATTCACCATAGTCTTATAGATACTTTCCCTAGGTATTTCAGTAAAAGAACTTTATCATAATCAAATTCATTATACAAATATTTACAATCAGTCTATTAGACCATATTCCCATTCTTCCTAGCATGCAGTAAGAATTGCTAACTGGTAGGCAAATTCAGGTAAT
Organism: Ryuthela nishihirai; assembly: GCA_038380435.1. Taxonomy (NCBI): domain Eukaryota; kingdom Metazoa; phylum Arthropoda; class Arachnida; order Araneae; family Heptathelidae; genus Ryuthela; species Ryuthela nishihirai. The sequence continues at coordinate 73,977,902 of JAWZYU010000004.1, read as the reverse complement.
AATTCCAAATACATAACAATGACAACATTGGTTTATTCACAACTGAGATTAAGGATGAATGGATCTATTTTAAGTGGAACATTCTTGAAATTAACAGTACCATTCTGAGTAAAAAGGAGTGTAGGAGACAGAGCCATTTGAGTGATAAGGTAATGCAACTAATTTCTGAAAGAAAAGAATGCCAAGTTAAACTGAATCAACATCCCAATAATGTTAAAAGATAGCATTATAGAGAGTGTGATAGATGTCTAAAAAGAAGAATCTGTTGAAATCAGATATGAATCATTGGTTTAATAGCCTGGCTGACAAAGCAGAAAAGTCAGCTATACAACACAACAGAGTGTTATACTAAATAGTAAATACTTTTTGCAAGATTAACTTGCATTTGTGCATTATGACTTTTTTGGATTGAGGGATGTATTACTGGTTTTATCACATATCACAATTTGAACTTAATTTGGCTATCTCAGAATTAAAATTATGCTTGTCAGCAGAGATAAATGAAATTACCACTGAAATGGTAAAAGGTGGAATGCTTCTGTTGCCAATGGCTGATGTAATGTTGAATATTTTCTGTAATAAAGGCTTTTAAAAATTTTAACAGAGATTTTATTGCCCATACTTTAGGAATTCAAAGGCAGTTCTTTCGATTATAGTGTCTTGTGATATCAGTCTACTCTTTATTACAGAAAAAGTTATGTGCTTATTGTGCTTCTTTGAATTAAACATGTGGTTGATGGACAACTTTAGGATGAACAGTATATGGGTTCAGAAGTGGTAAGGACTGCATAGATCAATTTTTTTCACTTAGAAAGATTCATGAAAAATGTTTAGTTTCAAAAACCTGTGGTTATTAGCTTTGTAAATTCAAAAAGGTTTTTGATTTTGTTGATTGTCATAATTTGTGGTTGATCATGAGATCACATGACACAATAAAAAGTTAACCTACCAGAAAACCAATTGGTTTGCCAGCTAGAGGAGTCTCTACAGTATAGAAGCACTAAGCCAGTGTCTCGCAAACTGTGTGCCACGAGAGATTCCAAGTGTGCCGCGAGAGATTTTCAAATTGACACTAGATATTCCAAAGATTTCATTTTGACTTGACTTGTGTTATTGACGTGCTTTAATATTGATGTGCTATTGACATGCTTTAATAAAAATCTTTCAGATTGTATCAACTAGGATCTTGTAAGTATTTATCAAGCTTTTTCCAAATTTTGGTATTAATTTTTGATTATTTCAAGCCATAGAATGGACAAATATTTAAAACAAACACCGAATTATGAATTAAAGAACGAGAGCAAATCTTCAAGTAAAACCAGGCTGATGACTTCAACAAAGCGCAAATATAATGATGATTATATAGAGTTTGCTTTTATTCTTTTTTAGGTGTGCCGCGGGAAAAAAAATTAGATTCAGTGTGCCGCGGAAAAAAAATTAGATTCAGTGTGCCGCAGAGTAAAAATGTTTGCGAGACACTGCACTAAGCAGTTTCATAGACAGGCTGGTGGCACCCCTGGATGTAAATATATTACTTACACAGTTGATCACTGATTCAAAGGAGGGAAGCACCTTATGAATCTGAAAACACCAAACTAAAATTGTAGATTAATGTCTTGTATGAGGAACTTAAGACAAAAGGATTCACTTACTTGTGAATAAATATCTAACATTTTGACTTCTTCCTAGTGTCACCATCTTAGGAGGTTGAAGCCCTGTCAGAACTTTCTTACTTTTTAGAAAATATTTTCCAACAGAGCTACAATCTTCTCAAATGATGACCCCAGTTGGAGGTCGAAATATTAGGATATTTATTCATAAGTATGGACTTTTTAAGATCATCATGCAATGATATTAATTTATCTATTCTAAGACAGCCATGAATTGAACTGTTACTTAAAATTGTATATGGGTCATTCAAAATAAAGCCAGTCTTCAACTTGTTTATTGCTATAAATATAGTAATTTCTTTGTTCACATATAGTTATGAATAATGTTTGCCTAGTTCATGTAATAAGTAACAGTCATTTTGCAAATTGTCTGAACTGATCATGGTCTTCAGACAATTTTGAGCAATCATGATATTTGTGTAAGAGTGGCAAAGATAAATATTCTGATGGAAAAGGCAATGCTAAGGAATTTTCTTCTGATGACCGAGAACTGATTGAGTCAAATGAGGATGATTATAAGAATTGATGAATTATGATCAAAAAGAACAACTGATGTGACAGAAAATGGCCCAAGTAAGGATGAGTATATACAATGGTAATAACAGTGTCAAGATGGGTAATCAATGAACTAAGATGTAATTCTATAGACAAAATTTTAAATGATTTATGGGAAAATATCTCTGTGACAGATCTGAGATTGAGAAAAATATGGATGATGATGAAGTGATGGATTATGATCAACACAGACAATCAGCGTGATGGAAATGGGCCCAAATGATGAATGAGTGGGTTTCGGTGTGGTATAATATTGACTGTGATTTGGAAAAATACCATACATTTTGGAATAATACAGTAAACATTGGGAATCTACAAACTAAGATGGAATGCTCTAGCCATTTAATTATAAAATATTTCTGGGAAAATATCTGGGACAAGCAAGTATGCTGCTGTTTCAGTTGTACATAAACAAAATCCAATTAGCTTTCCAAGAACATCAGATGAGTTAGAAGCATAATTCTGTATATGTTAATGCCCCAGATGAAAAAGAAGTTGTAGGACTACTGGATCAAAGGGAAAATTATCAGTTACCCCTTATTTTGGAGAAAGGTTGGCATATAAAAGATTTATGGACATTTCAAGGTTTCTACACTTTATAGATAATACTACCACTGATCTGTCAGACCTCATCGACAAATTGAGTGCAATTATCAATTTTATGCAACAGAAATTTGTGGAAATCCTCTCACCATCATAGCCATTCTCACTTAATGGGTCTGTGATAAAATTTAGAGCAGGCTGTGTTAATGTGAATCTGACAAAATGAGCAAGGTGTGGCATTAAAATTTATAAATTATATAATTCCAGGCCCAGATCTTGATAAATCTCGAGGGGATTTCCAATGCACATAACATTTCACCCTCCATTTTATGAGTTTTTAAAAAAATTCTTGAGAAATGCGTAAAATATAAATATTTTTAATAATTTTTCCCCTCTTTTACACTTTCAGAAGAGGGGAAGCATGGCCTCCTTCCCCCTAGATCTGGCTCTGTATGATGGCAAGAGTGGTTATTGTTAGACTTTTTCAATTTATACTGGGCAAAGACCAGATAATAGCAGTATTTTATTGTCTAGTAAGGTAGTAGTATCAAAGCTAATAAAGGCCACCCTTTATCTTGACAACAATTGAGATACCAAGAGAATTGCTTTTAATCAATATGGAGTAATCTTACCAGGCTATTCAACCACATGTTCACAATGAAATGGGTTGACAAAAAGCTAGTCTACATGCTGTCAACTCTGTTCACAAGGAACTGGACTTCAGCAAAACAGGAAAAAAGAGCAGAAAAACTGGTGTGGTTGTTTTGGAACCACAAGCAGTTGTGCAATACAATATAGGAAAGGGTGATATTAAAAAACACATGATCAACAGTTGTAGTCATTTCCCATAATGCAAAGCTATGCAAAAAGATATAAGAAATATTTTTTACCTCATAGACATTGCTCTGTACAATTCTTTTGCAATTGGAAATTGAAACATGGGAAAACTACAGTTCCAATTACAATGCATACATATTAGGTATAGTATTTGTATGTAGTGGACAAAAGAAGAGTAAAATGTGCTGGGAATGAAAATAGTGCATTGTTGCTTTACACATTCCAGAATGTTTCAAAATGTAGCACACATCTTAAACATTTAAATCTTTGAAGAAACCAATAGGAAACCAAGGTGAGTAAATATAAATTCGTTTTTTTTTCTTCAAGTATAACTATAAAGTTCCTGCATGTTTCTAACACATTGGAATAATTAGTGAAATGTTAGAATAGTTGGTAAAACTGCTTGTTGAAACTATTACATTTTGCATTTATGCCATATAATTTTTATTTATTTATTTATTTATTTTTGCAGAGAAGGGGTAGATAGTTTGACAATTCTTTTCCAAACACCTGAAAAAAGAGCAACATGGGAAGCTGCATTTAATGAAGCTAAGCAAAAATTGGGTAAGAAGTTAAGATTACATCTTTTGTAGTTAAATTATCAATTCATAAATATCCCAATCATAACCCATGTTATTGATTAGGGTATTTTAATACATAAAATATTTTAAACTCCTTCTGGAAATTTGTGTTCACTTAACTTGGTAAACTTTAGTGGAAGACAGATATAAGTTTAAGAATATCTAAGGTTTCTTTACAAATTAAAATACATAATCCAAATTGTTAAGCTCAATATTAAACATTGAGCTAGTATCTTACTTTATTCTCAGTCTCCACATTGGAAAGTATAGCAATTTGATGAACAGTTCCTTAGAAGTTATTAGGAGTCATATATCTTTTATATTTACGACCATTGGTTTCACTCATTCATCTTATGGCCAGAAACACTGATACCTGTACATAATTCTGATTCAGATATACAGTAAACTCTAGTCTGGAACTGCTCATACAACATCTATAAAATATGATCAATTGAAATTATATAGTGAATAAGAGTCCTTCATATGCAGTTGAATTTTGCAACAAGCAATGTAGATTGAGTTAGGTTGTTTTACCTCTCAGCAGCACTTTTTCTGCACACAGTAGGGCTAAAATGGCCAAGTCACAGGGCCCTCCAAATGTTCAAAAAACACTGGGAAAGGAAAAGGAAAGGTTTAAATTTTATGAATATATGTTGAGAAAAAATATCTTTTAATTAATAAATAATGTTTACCATTTTTAAATATTATCAATAGTGATTTCTTTTATTTTTGCCAAACAAGTGGAAAAAGGCTGGTCTCTAGTTCATTATAATTTTTCAGGCTAATACTGGAAGAGTTCAAAGGCCCAACATTAAATAAATGCACAAAATGCACATACCTTAAGGTATCTCATATCCCTTGTACACAATAGTATGCTTAGTGCTGCCATCAGATTTTTTGTGCAGTTTATGCACATTTCTTAAGCTCCCACTTACTGTATCTCTACCATGTTGAAAAATATTCTGGCAATAGTATAGTCACATACACTCATATCTCCCATAAATCAAGTTCTCACAATTTCAGTAAGAACTTTGAACAATGCTGTTTCACACTATTGATTTCTGGTTATAACTCTTTCTCCCAGATCAATGAAGCACGTTCACACTTCATTGTTTTAATAGCTAAAGTTCCTTTTCAGTTGAAGTTCCCATACATTGGTGAGTGTGCAACAACGATTGATCTTTTGGATTTGCAATTGTGTGGCTTGTGTTTGCTGCAAATCTTTAGTGTTTTTTTTTTTATAAATTCTATTATTTTTGCCCATTTGATATGAGTGAAAAAAGGAAAAACAGTAATCCGAAGGGGAAAAAATATAGAAAATGGCAGAAAAAGAAATTCTTTTAATTTATTTTTTTGCTACAAAAATCAGTGTTTCAGAGCTCTGAATGTTTTCTCATTCTTTAATAAAGTTTTAATCAATATAATCTACATAATATTTATTTAAAGATTTCATAAAATAAATTAAAATTGTCTGTCATTTAGCAATAAAATCTTAAAGTTTATCCTTCAAACTATTTGCATGTTAAAAGTTTTTAGGAGAAAACTGAAAATCATTTTTGGAGCAAAGACAGTACTCTTTCTTCAGTGATGTGATACTATATGGTGACGTTAGGCTGTTAAAGCTTCTTTCCACATGACATGAAGGGTTATTTCAGTGTCTCAGTTGCAGGTGGGGATGGCCAAGGTCATTTCAATAGGCTCACAGACTATGGTTCCATAGTAAGTGGATGCACATGCTAGCAGTATGACATGCTCCCAATCTATAGTTGCTGCATATTGTATTGGCAGCGGCAGTCATAAGCTTGTTTTGGCTGATATATGTTTGATGCTCTGTGAACTTTTCCTGTAGGGAATGTATGGTTTTTTTCGATATAGTAGATGATGGAATTATCTGAAAAATGTAGGAGAAATCTGTATATGCCTGTTTTTTGAAGGAGGCTAAATATGTCTCTAGCCCATTTTTTTGTAAAGCTATTTTCACTCTAAAACTTGGTAAAAATCTCCTGGTTTTTGAAATTTGAAGATTGGCACATATGAAATATGTTTTAGTAAAATTCACAAGAGTTAATATATTTTTGTTGCAAATAAAATATTTAGCTTCTGATATATAATACCATTTCTATCTGGATGAATGACATTATACATACAATCAGAGTCATAAAACAATAAAAAGTTCAGATCAATAGACAAACTGATCTGCACCCTCTAGATTTTATTTCAGAAAAAGCACTATCTCCTCTCAAAGTTATTCAGTAAAATAAATAAATAAATACCCCCTCAAGTAGCTGCTTGCCACAGAGGTCTGACAGGAGCCTGTCAGTTTATATGCCACAGTAGAAGATCTGAAAGGATGGCAGGATCTCAGCAGAAAACAAGAAAATACATTTACAGGAAAGTGGGAGAATGCCCATGCAAAGTGAATGAATTTATAAAAATATAATAACTTTACATTACATGTTATTGGATTATTTTTAATGTTACAAGTTTCTGAAAAATGGGAAGATGATCACAATTGACAACACTGGGATGGTTTGACAAAAATTATTATTTTTGCTTTCAATAATACTGTCCATGAGGGCTGAGGGCCGCTAACCTTCAGAGCCCCTGAGTACATGTCTAATGGGTAATCTGGCAATGCCTTACATAATTTCAGAGGACTGTTGTACACAAACTCATTTTCTGATTGTGTCTAGCAATCATTTTCAGCCAAAAAATGAAACATCAAAATAAATATAATAAATAACTTTGTTTATACCATCACAGTGGCTGAGTGGTTAGTGTGCTGGGCTACAGAACAAAGGGACTTAGGTTCAAGCCATGGATATGGCATGGATGTTTATGTTGTCCTTCTGCTGAGGTCTCGCCTGAACTCTCATTAAACTGACAGGCTCCTGTCAGACTTCTATGGCAAGCAGCTGCTTATGGGGGTATTTAGGGGTTTTTTTTAATCCCTTATGGTTAATAGCTAAAATGAAAAAAAAAAAAATCAATATGGATATATTTATATGGATTACATAAGCAAATTTAAATATTTATATGCATATGTTATATTTTATATCTTGCACAAATGTAGTACTATATTTACCAAATTTTAGACTTCACTGAGTATATTTATTGATGATACATTGGAATTATGCTCCATGTTCTTCGTTCTGATGACATAACGTTATTACTTTCACAGCTCTATCTACAGACAGGAGGCCTCCGCCAGAGTTCATGTATCCACTACCTATAAGAAAAACCAGAGCAGGCTTACAGGTAAATCGCCAGTTTTTTTTAAATTAATCACAGAGCAATATTCAGGGTAATCTAATTCTAGCAGATAAACTGTATCAAGCCAGCTGAGATCATATTATTTAGATCCACGAACTCCTGATAAATGACATACTCTACCATTGAGCTATTGACTACTGAGCACAATTACTGCTAACAATTGTTATGAAATTTACACCACATATTTATATCTATAAAACCAAATTGATGCAACTGAAAGGATCCGATAGAAAAAGCATCATCTGATTTTGTGCATCAACTAAGAAACACAATTTTAATATTACAGTGGACCCCCAATATAACGCGCATGTTGGGCGGGAAACAACACCCACATTATAAGGTGAACCGCGTTATACCGAGTGCGCGGTGGCGACACAATAAATTTACTCAGAACGATTTGAGCTATATACTAAAACATCCCATCAACTATATATATATATTATGTATTTTAATAAAAAAAACAATTTATTTATTAAGTGTTTTATTAAAATTCACATAACATAGTTATACATCTTAATAAGTACATATATTTATTATTTTATTTACGTACATAAGGTATGCTTGAAAATATGTAAAAACAAACACTATCTATAACTTGACTAAAATCTATGTATTTGACATCATTTCAATTACAAAACATCACTTAAAAAAGTGAGTAATTTTTATTTGTTTGCTTTTTGATAACTTCTGTATCATTTCCCTTTTGAAAGATGCTAATTGCAACAATCTGACACTGTTAATATTTTCTTGTGATTCAGCCCATTTTATAACAGTTTCCATGGCTGTTATTGCTTCTTTGGTTGTTGGCGGTATATCAGCTATCCCACTGGCATTTTCATCATCATTTTCTGTTTCTTCTTGACAATCTTCGTCACCACAAATGGATTCGATAATCATTTCATCAGTCATATTCTGACAAATACTATCTTCTCTAGCATCCACATCTAACCAATCAGTCAAAGAATCATTAGTTATTTCTGGCTCATTCATTACTTCCCAGATACGAGAAATTTCAGTCTCAGTGAAGATATTATCTGAAGCTGAATCTGAATGTGTTGTGGTTTGGTCGAGATCAATTTGTGGGTTACTTTTTAGATCTAAGATTTTACTTGGCAACATTCTGTAATATAATGCAGTCTCATCACAGTTATAAACTTGTACATCAGTATACCCTTCTTCCTTAATGGAAATTGTGAACTGTTTGGAAAATTCTGCAGCGCCTTCAATATCACTAGACTTTGCTTCACCAGAAATGGAAATTTGGAAGATGCCATGTCGTTTTTGCCAACGCCACAACCAACCGTCAGAAGCCTTAAAATCTCCTTCTGCTTTTAAGCTTACATGGAATTTTTCAGCTTGCAACTTTAAAGCAGTTCGAGATACGGGAATACCTTCACTTCTTTTTTGCACAAACCATGCATAGAGGCAATCGTCAACATTTAGATTTTTTCCAAGTCTCTTCATTCATTTTTCCAGTCATTTCATTCATTTTTATTTATCATTATGAAAAAAAAAAAAACATTTTTTACATGTATTTTCAATAATATGTTTTTTTTTTCACTTTATTTTCAAGGTTCTTTAGTTGTAATACAGTATGATGTATGCATCATTCCTTATTTGCAATTGTACTCATTTAATGAATGGTTCAACAAAAATATTTCTATCTTGAAACACTGTTTTTTGCCTCTACCTGAAACTAATTTGCTCTCTCCCCTCCCCTCTCAAAAAATTTCTGTTGGCACCCATGCATACAATATATTTTTTACTGTCTTATGAGTAGATTTTTTCCCCTCAGATTTGGTGAGTTTTAACAAAGTTACAGGTAGGTCTTAAGGAAAATCCACATATATATCAATCGTATCTTTAAAAAAAGTCATTTTTTTTGTCAAATTATGCAAGTAAACAAGTCTCTCTTATGATTTTTAAATTAAGTATATTTTATATTTAATTAAGTTTGCTATTTTTGAAGCATTAAATTATGAAAAATTAACATAGCATTCCCTTTCCTTCAGTTCACTTGTGCAGCTTCCACTCTTGGTTTAAATCAGCAGGGCTTGAGGGATGTGTGGGTGTGCAACAGTGATGGTTATGTGGGCCAGGTATGTGTGCTCAGTCTTCAGCCAGAGCCAACTGTCATGTCATGCAATGGTGTCTGCAATGCCCGAATCCTTACTATTGCTTCCATTCCAGCTGCTTCTACCCTGTAAGTTTTGCTTTAATCCAAGAATCATAACATTTTTGTGTGTATCATAGTACAATGCATAGTAATATATAGCATTAACATTATAATATATTTGGCATTAGTATCTTCTTTTTTTTTCTATTACTTTAAGCAAAATATAAAACATTGTAATAATCAGAGTTCACCAAAAGTTTGAAATTATTCACTGGGAGTAGATAAAATATTTTTTGACTTTAAAAACGTTATATATATATATAAACAAATCTTGCATGTTTTCTGAAATTTCAATAACAAACTGTGTTGTACTGTTTCTGTAATAAATAAAATGTGTTTGGTACAGCTGATCAAATTGTTGATCTGTTAAGTATTGATCACGTAGTTGTTGATCTGTTTTGTATTGATCACGTAGTTGTCCATCAATCAAATTCTTAATTCTGTTAAGTATAATCAAGCAAAGAACTTTACCTGGAACAGAAAGTAAACTAATTCCTCTATAATTATCAAAGAATTGTGATTACCTTTTTTAAAATTTGGGACAATAATAGCTCTATTAAAAACCTTAGGAATAATACCTTTATGATAAAAACATTAGAAAAAAAAATCACTTTATAATAGTGAAGTATATTGTATATATATATATATCTTTTTTTACAATAAATAAATGCATTTTATAACAGTTATTATTTTCTGTTTTATGGTTAATTATCATTATCTAAGCAAGACAACATAACCCTGCATTTAACATTTACCCCCAAACCACACATTCTCTTAGGATTGGATTAGAGTTAAATTGTTCCTATAAATCCTATAAATCTAAGAATTTATAGGATTGATTCTGCATTTGGTAAATAACCTAAGACAATTTTGAGAAAACCGATGATTGTGCTTTGAAGGTATGAAAGCGGTCACAAGATACAGATCAATAAACAAATATATATAATACAAATAATTGATTAATAATGTTAGTTATAACAATCATATTACTATTTAATACTTACAAATACAATGTGTGTTAAAGGTAAGAACTTACAAGATAATTTAATTTACATATGAGATAGTCTATTGTTTTAACATGATAAATTAATTTAGATAATTTCCCTAGCTTTTTTCAGTAGCAGTTTTTTTTTAATTCTTTATCTTCACTTTTTATTAATTTTATTTGCTGTATACTTGTCATCAGATATTACTTAAGTGTTTAGTTTTTATACAGCTTTTATTATTATATGTGTTTTCAATGAATGTATACTATTGTGACCTCTGTTGCATGTTGGAATTTTGGTTCGATTGGTGACAGTATTTTAATTATTTAATGTTTAATTATTTTTAATGTCTTACGCGTAGGTAAGATCTCTATAACTAAAATAATCACAAAATTCCTCTAAAAATATTCGAATGAATAAAGAATATTTGCTTTGCCTTTACTTCAGCTAATGAAACTAACTAAACTCATGGACAAAAGCTAAGATACAGTCAAGTGTAGACACATCCTTCCGTAACAAAACTGAAATGTTGCACAAAATACAAGTAAATTATGCAATTGCATGTGTATATGATTTTGCACTTTTTTTCTGTAAATATTATAATTAATGGTATATAAAGTTAATGATATGAAAATATGGGTAGTATTTAAATAGTGGTCTAAGCATGCAGCACCAAGTTCATTGTCCAACAAAATGTGATATGGAAATTATGCATTTCTGAGAAATATTTGACATTCACGTGGAACAGAGAGATCATATGACTGATCCATAGAGTGGAGAGTCAGATGGACATGGGCCAATTATAGGTGGAGGTTTCAAGAGGACTGAATGTCCAACAAAATGTGATATCCTGATTATGGAAACAAGAGATGTATCCTAAAGACCTGTAATGAGGTTGGTCTCCTAATCAACTATTTTCAATTGGTGTTGTGAATATATGAACTGGACCCCAGAGAAAAAGTTTAATGTAAAGTTCAGTGATAAGTTCTGATTCAATCTACAGTTTGATTCTTGAAGTTTACTCATCTAGAGAGAGAAAGGTCTAATATCATTCAATGCACATTAAAAAAAAAGGACATTCTGGTATACTTATGTGGGAGGTGAACTAGTGGTCTGATCAAGTGTAAAGTTCATTGAAATGTAGAAAACTCCATACTATCAAGAGAGTTAATTTGACACTTCTGAGATATAATAATGTAATTCTTACTACTTGTGTTAGTCATTTCAGCAAATTCTTACTACTTGTGTTAGTCATTTTAGTAGTATAGTAGCCCCCATTTTTTCTAATGAGTGGTAATGCTCACATTTTCTTTAAAGTTAATATGGTGACGAAATTTCTTTAGAACAAGGATATTACCTAAATGGAGTGGCCATCTAGAACTCCAGACCTGAGTACCATTAAAAACATACAAAATGTTTTAGGGAGACACGTGTCTAGTTGGCAACTATCTCCCAGAACTTTAAATGAATTGGCAACTATCTCCCAGAACTTTACACGAGTTATGAACTGCTATCCAAGAAGAGTTGACAACAAACCCCCTGGAATCTTGTTAACATTCATGAACAGCATGAGGGCTCATTGAGAGTGACACCATTGTGAGTGTTGCATGTCTATCAAGAATAATCATAACTGTATTAAAGTCACTTCCTCTGTTTGGACCTAATTTTTGGCTAGGCATGTACCACTATCCCAATGGTCAAGTGGTTAGCATGCTTAGCTACTGAACAAAGGGACTTAGGTTTTGTCTCAAATAAGGTATGGATGTTTCTTTCCTGTGTTGTTTTACTGCTGAGGTCTTGCCTTCTTCACAGACCTTTTCTGTGGCATATTAAACTAGCAGGCTTCTGTCAGATCGCTATGACAAGCAGCTGCTTGAAAGTAATTTACCTATTTTTATTTCATTTACATATTTCAAGGTGGACATGCATTATCTGTAGTTTTACAAATGGTATTGTTGTCTAATATATTTGCATAGCATATTTCAATGCTTTTTAACACTTTGTTTGCATACTCTTATACTTTAGTCATTTACACATTCTTTCCATGAGAGCATATAATACTAACTTTCCATGCATTTTATTTTAAAATTACTGGGCAATAATTACTAATTATGCTAAATATTAGATATCCAGAAAAGAACCGGTGGAGATCTACACTGCCAGATAATATGACAGGAGTTAGCATCGAAGTTGAGGAAGTGGATGAAGATCAGGAAGAAGAAAGGACTAATAATGGCAACATACAATTGGATAGGTAATATTTTATATTATTGTGCACTACAGTATTATTTGCAGTAAAATACCTATACATATATATTGTGTAAAATTACTAGTCCTATATGCAGATTTTGAAGTGAAAAGTAGCAGTTTCTTTAGTGTTTTCCCTTTTTTAAACTTCTGGTTCAAAAACAGTAGAATTTTATCACTGGTATTATTAATTATACTATTATCTTTCAGTTGAATGTGCTAACTTGTATAAAACTTGAATAAAAAATATAATATTACTCATAAAAAAATCCATTGAATTAACAGCAGTGTTAATTTTGCTTTGTACAATAATTGGACATAGACTCGGCGCTCACTAAATTATAACCAACTCTCTCCATGTTATGTCAGTGGAAGCTAACTTCGAAGCTCTATAACTTCTAAAAAAGACTCTTGTGATAGAATGGGATTGAAGATAAATTAAAGATCTCAAATCAAATCTATCTAAATCCCGATTTGCAGCAATATTCCCTTAGTATTTTAATGAGTTATGAAAGTGTGAATATTTAACAACAACAAAGCCTAACATTAGAATCAAACTCAGAAATTAATTATAATTTGAATATGAAGTATTACTTCAATACAATACAAAATCCTCATACAGCCATCGGCTATGCAGGTCCAACCAGAATGTGAAATTTTCTTTATCTACAGCTAGGCAAAAATTGCATTTGGCCACTCTAGGCCAATTTTACCAAGATCGTGTGTGACATTGTCTGTCCATCACATCCTAGGTCTCCTCCTTTTCCTGAAACCCTTGGCACACTGTTCATAATCCTGTTTGCCAATCTGCAGCTTTGCATACAGGTAACATGGCCAAACCAATGCAGTCTCTTCTGCACAATATGCTGCTCAAAAGAGGTTGATGACTCTTTCTTCTAACCTCATTAATACTTATAAAATCGAACTACCTAATGGCCAAGATACTGTGTAAGCATCTAGAATCAAAGGCATCAAGTTTCTTGTTATCCTGCTTGCAAAGGGTCCATGTTTCATTACCATAACTAACATTAGAAAGAACCAAACTATAATACAGCCTAATTTTAGTCTTAAGGTGTACATGCCTATTTTTCCACACTCTTCATAAATTCTTAAAAGTCCCAGTGGCAATCCCTATTCTTCTATTTGTCTCATGCCACACATCACCAGTATCTGTTACATAGCTCCCAAGATAATTAAACTGAGACTTGTTCAAGAGTGCAGCCATTCAAAACAACTGAAGCACCATCTGCCTGACCAATTTTCATCACTTTAGTTTTTTCTATGTTTATCACCAAACCTACTCTATTGCCAGTCTCATCAACAGCCCTAATGAAAGAATTCATCTCATCAACATCGTTAGCCAACAGGGTCAAATCATCTGCATAATCTAAATCAGAAATTTTGAAATCTCTAGACCATTTAAGCCCAAATTCTTTCCCTTGCAAAGAACTTCACTTAACATAATCAATAACCAAACTAAAGAGAAAAAGGAGACAAAATGCACCCTTGTTGAACACCAGAAGCAATGCTAGACCAATTGCTACAAGCCTTACCATTACCAACTCTCACACATGACTCAGTGTTATTATAGAGAGCTTTCATTATGTTAACTAACTTGTCTGGTATGCCATATAATCTCACAATCAACCACAAATTATGCCGATCAACAGAGTCAAAAGCCGTTTTGAAATCTTTAAAGATTTCAGCAACCACAGGTTTCTGAAACTAAACATTCCTCAAGAATCTGCTTAAGTGAAAATATTTGATCAATACATCCCCTACCACTTCTGAATCCACACTGTTCATCACGTAGTTGTACATTAACCAAATTCTTAATAGAATTAAGAATTAAGCATTACTTTACACAATTTAATACAACAGATGTATATTTAAAAAATTATTGTAAATAATTTTTTGATATTTTTCAATTTTCCTAAGACTTGCATTGTTGCTGTTAAATATTCAAAGTCCATAACTCTTTAAGTAGAAAGTGGAGATTATCAAAAATCAGGATTTAGATAGATTTGATTGAGATGTTTAATTTATCTTTCATTACATTTTCTCATAAAATTCCAAGATGTTATTGGGCTTCGAAGTTAGCTTCCACTTATATAACATGGAAGGAGGTGGTCATAATTTAGTGAGCACTGAGTGTATGTAGGCCATGTGGTTTATAAGGTAGAACTAAATGTAAAACTCAGATAATAAAATTGATTACATTTCATGCTTAATGTAGAAAGAAAACAAAAAGGAGCATACAGGAGGGAGTACTAAATGGTAATGTGTAGCTCAGCTGCATGCTAGCTCACATTAAAAATGGTGAGTTGGCTCAAAAGGAAGAGAGTAGTGCTCATTTATTTCTTTGCTACCCTTATGAAAGTAGTGCACTTCTTGGAATTGATAATTTCATTGAATCGAATTATGGAAGTCACAAGTTTTTCAATTTTGATTACAGAAGCTCTAGAACTCTAAGAGTGAATGGTTTTAGTAAAAATAGTTTTTTCAGCCTGATAGCTTACTAGATAATTATAGTTTTTCTGTGGTACAGAAGTGAGTCCAGTAGATTATATTAGAATTCAGCTAATGTATCACTGTGATAAATCTGAGGATCTTATATATATATATCTTTTTCTAGTTCTGTTTTTGAGTGCTGTGACGTTTTTTTTTCAGTTTTCTTGTTTTATAGAGTAAGAAAGAGTTATTTAATGTGATAAATAAAATAATAAATTTGTTCAATTGTGACATTTACATTCATCTTAAGTTCATTAAGTTTCATTTATTTTCCAATGTTTTTTATTTCCTCTGATAAAAAATAAACATGAAAGTGATTGTGAACTTGTCTTTTAGTCTACTCACATGCATTTTCAGATTGCTACATAGAAATTCTTTCATTCTTGCATGCACCCACCTGACTAGCTGAGCTTGATTGTTCCCATTGCATAGGCAAAAATAATTTTTTTAATTTAAGCAATGCACTTGACTGTGGTAGTGTGCAAAAATTAAGCTTGGTCTTTAAATCATATTGGCTTTTGCTGACTTTTCTCATTGTATCCAAACTAGCTATCATTCAATCCAAACCACCCATTCATTCCAACATTCAAAGCATGTTTTTATTAATTATACATCATGCACAAGTTATATCAAGTATTACAAATGAATATAAAATTGTAAAAAAGAAAAGTGTGAATTTTTGCACCATTTCCTTTTTATAGCACCTCAAGGTTGTTGTTGTTGTTGTTTTTGCAATCTTTCAAAAAATAAAGTCTATAATTAAAAGAAATAAAGTTTTAAAAACAGTTTTTGTCAGCACAGGCTAAAACACTAATGCCTGCCAACTTAAGAAGCCAAAATAGATGTGGTATTACTGGTTGTCTCTCCAACTACAAAACTCGTGCTGTGCTACAGCTGGATGTATGGCATTCCTCATTAATAGCTCATACCAAACATTTGTAGAAACTTCTTCAGATTCTTATCTGAAGGTTGAATGATGAGAAGATGATGATCAGGAATTAAGAGTTTTCATAGATATTTGTATGGAAACTAAGTATTTCAGCTGACTCTTATTATTCTAATTTCTACAAGGCATTTGCTTGTGAGTATTATAAGTAGTTTTTTTTTTCACTTTTGATTGGGGCAGGGGTTGGTTCAGTCAGCAACATGCCAAACTTGTACCTTAGGATGTTCCTAGGTTTGAGTCCCCACTGTACCAACATCGATATTTTCTCTAGTAACCCCTGCTCTGCTCTCAGTGAGAAAGGGAACACTGATGGGCTTTGAAAGGCTGTTGTCTGTTGCATGGGATATTAAGAAGTTGACAACACTTAAAATTACTGGGCAATAATTACTAAATATTAGATATTCAGAAAAGAACCGATGGAGGTCTACACTGCCAGATAATATGACAGGAATTAACACTAAAGTTGAGGAAGTGGATGAAGATCAGGAAGAAGTAAGGATTAATAATGGCAACATGCAATTGGATAGGTAACATTTTATATTATTGTGCACTACAGCATTATTTGCAGTGAAATACCTATATACTGTGTAAAATCACTAGTCCTATATGTGCATATCCTGTGTTCTTTAATATGATATGAAATAGCTCTCCCGCACATGATATGAAAACTAAGTATTTCAGCTAACTCTTTACACTCAAGCTTGTGTAAAGAGTCAGCTGAAATATTTAGTTTTCATATCATGTGCTGGAGAGCTATTTCATATTATATTAAAGAACACAGGATGGTCACAATGGGAAAGTTTCTATCTGTCTCCTACCAGCTGTCCAGTGGAATCCCTTCCCCTACCCAGTTTTTGGAGTTCACATGGGTTGGGTTGTTTTATTTCTGAGTGGCACTTTTTTTATACACAGTGGGCTAGATGGCCAGGTCACAAAAACCTCAAAGAAGATTGGGGGAATGAGACCCACTGTTGGGAAACAGATGATAGCCTCCCTTCTAGACCATCCAGCATGTTCTTCCACATGCACAAGGTATCCCATACAGATGGCTTAACATCCCATCTGATAGAAAGTTGCCTTTCCAAGTCCATCAGTGTCCCCTTTCTGATCAAGGGCCGGGTGAGGGTTAGCAGAGATAATTCTCAATGCTGGCACAGCTGAGACCCAAACCTGCGAACTGCAGATTATGAGCCTGGCATGCTACTGACTGCACCACCTCTGTTCCATTGAAGTCTTGGTGACCTTACCATTTAGTCCACTGTAACTAAAATTAATAATTCTTTCATTTTTATTATTCATTGTCAAATTAATTATTTGCATCACTGTTAAATGTGTAAGTGCAGCATAAAGTGTTGAGTGATGTACAGGGGTTTATCAAACTAATGGAAACATATATTGTTTGTGGAGAACATTTTATTAATAAGCTGTAGGACCACCTCGGATGTTTGATGTAATTCGATGTGGAATAAACTTATATAAGTCATGCACACATGGTAATGGAATGTGGGACTATTCTTCTTGTAAAATATGGGTCAACTGTGACAGTGATACTGGAGGTGGAAAGTATGATCTGATCTTGTGCTCCAGATATTCCCACAAATATACAATAATATTGAGGTCTGGAGATTGAGGTGGCCAGGGTAGCTGCTGTACCTCATCCTTTGCAAACCACAACTTGGGTGGCTCAGTCGGTAGCATGCCAGGCTTGCAATCTGTAGTTCTCAGGTTTGAGTCCCAGCTGGGTCAGCATTGAGATTTATCTCCGCAAAATTCCCTGCCCTGCCCACGGTCAGTAGGGGACACCGATGGGCTTGGTAAAGGCCACCGTCCATCAAATGTGATGTAAAGCCATGGCCCCGTGTGTGGGAGAGCCATACCCTGTGCACGTTGAAGAACACGCTGGGTGGCCTTGATGGGAGGCTACCATCTGTCTCTCAACAGCTGTTCCAGTGGGTCCCCTCCCCCAACCTTCTCTGAACCTTCGGGATCCATGTGACCTGGCCATTTAGCCTATGGTGTGCAAAAAAGTGCCGCTCAGCAATGTCCACAATATTGGGTGCAGGTGGCTGAAAATGGATTTGTATGTTGCAGACGTGACACAGCCCTGCGGAATAACTAATGGTCCTAAGGAATGCCATGGTATGGCGCCCCACAGCATCAGGGATCCACCTCCATGCTTCACAGTTGAAATCAAACAGTTGGAGTTCTACGTTTCTGCAGGTTTTTGCCAGACATACATTCTACCAGTGGTGGGAAACAATGTGTAGCACGATTCATCAGACCAGATGACACGTTGCCAATCTTCAGCATCCGTTTTTATTTGCTTTGTACCACCTTACACGTTTTGTTACATTGATATTGGATTGGATTGGATTGTTTTACCTCTGAGCGGCACTTTTTTGCACACCATGGGCTAAATGGCCAGGTCACATGGACCCCGAAGGCTCAGAGAAGGTTGGGGGAGGGGACCCACTGGAACAGCTGTTGGGAAACAGATGGTAGCCTCCCGTCAAGGCCATCCAGCGTGTTCTTTAACGTGCACAGGGTATGGCTCTCCCGCACACGGGGCCACGGCTTAACGTCCCATCCGACAGACGGCGGCCTTTCCAAGCCCATCGGTGTCCCCTACTGACCGTGGGCAGGGCGGGGGAATTTTGCGGAGATAAATCTCAACGCTGACCCAGCTGGGACTCGAACCTGGGAACTACAGATTACGAGCCTGGCGCGCTACCGACTGAGCCGCCCCCGCCCCATATTGATATTGGTAATCAGAGGTTTGTGGATTGCAGCATGGCCATAAATATAGGCAAGATGAAGTTCCTGACGAACTATTATGATGGAAATGGGATCATTCCGACTGGTGTTCAATTCTGCTGCTATTTTCAGTGCCGTGGTCTTGTGCTTCCATTGTACAATCCGTGGCAACATTCGCCTATCCCTATTTGACAACTCCGTATGGTATCCAGAATTTGCACATTTGGAGGCAATGCCCTGTCCTTTTTGATAGGTAGTCATAATCTTCGATACAGTTCCTCATGTTACACCTAATATTTCTGTCATTCTGTTACTGAAGCTCCTTGAAGGTGCACACCAATGATCATGCCTTTTTGGTGGTCACTGAGATCTGACATTGTTGACAATTACACAACAGCTGTGGCACTGCTACATGATAGCTGGCATCGTACTTCTTCCCTTTCTATACCTCACATCGTGGGTGACATTGTCCCTGTGATATGCATAAGGTGCATCGCATGTACTCCAGTCGCTGTTGATATTTCTATTATTTTTATAAACCTCTGTAGAGTGTCATGTGAAAAAAATTGAGTTTTTGTAAGGAACGAGATCCAACTCTCAACCTTTCAATAGAATTTCGAGTACTCTTACCACTCCTTCCAAAATTCAGTTTTCCAAATAACTTTTCATATGCTGTAAATTCTACAGAATATTTGATAGTAAATTATTGTTACCTAATTGATCATGCTGAATTTGCATGTTTGATATAAAACATTTTCTGTGTAATGAATATGTCCTATACCTGATTGATAAATAACACTAAGGGTATTTCGCTATACAAAGAAATATTTTAATGGATGCATATTGAAATTCATCTTCTAAAGAATGCAAACACAACAATTTTTTTTTGTCTTACTTTCTAGTGATTCCAGTGATGAAGATGAAAGTGGAGAATCACCGGGTAAGTAAAAACTGTATCACTGCATTTTTAGCTCTGTATAGAATATAGTTGATTATTTTTTATGTAATTCAACGTCCTATAGCAATGGCAGTAAGTGAGAGGTGTGGAATTTATGTTATTAGCATTCAACTCTGCTTTCTGCTTTACTCAAATACTTCCTTTCTTAGAGATTCTTCAGTTAGAGTCAATTCAGTTGTTACAGTTCATGTATGATAATATTCATCATAGAATATTATCCAGTTCATTGATTTTATTATTTAGGAACAAAAATAATACTATATTTTTTATTTTAATTTAGATGAAGAGAAGCAAAGGGAAGAGAGTCGTAAACAGAGAGGTGGCTCTGTGCCCAGAGAAGATTGTCATGATGATATGGACAACAGGCAACCCACAATGTGGCTTGGGACTGAAGATGGCTGGTGGGTGCCAAGTTTCCTTAACTATTTCAAAGATTATTAATATAAAAATTCTATATTGAATAATCTTATATTGAAAAAGTCTGTTTGAATGTATAAGTTAATGGTAGTTAAGCACAGTCTGGAAGACATATGGCACCATTCCTCTGAGATGATACGTGGAACTGGACAATCATAGAATATAATATCTGATCCTACCTAAATGTGGTACTGACTTTCAGTTAAAAGATATGATTGATTCTGAAGGGGAATATAAGGGGAGGGCTGCTAAATCAGTTTCTGATCATTTATGATCATGTTTTCTTTTATCCATTCTTTCTCAACTTCAGTAGTAAGCAAACCACAATTGTCAAATGACTAAGTAGCCTATCATAGTATGTTTTGGCTATATCTAGATCTTTCAGAGCTTCAGTGTTAAATGTATTCTCATAGCCTTAGCACATTTCTTAAGCTTCAGTTATAGGACACTTTTGACCAGATAATGGTCAGACCCAATTTCTTCTCCTCTATATGATCTGGTATTCCTAACCAAACTAGCCCATTAGCTGTTAATTAATATATAATTGATCATATTCCTATGAAAGCCATCAGGTGAAATTCATGTGTATTTATAAATTTCCCGGTGTTTGTAGTACATGTTAGTTATTCTCAAACCATTAAGCTTACTTACCTATAGGAGACATTCCCATTGCCACTGGAACTACCAATGCCAGAGGGACCTAATGGTAACACCACTGCCCAAAAGCAGATTTATGGTGTTGGCAAGTTTATGGTATAATTTTATGGTTTTTGGTGATAACACCACTGCCCAAAGGTCAGAATCAGTACCAACTTTAACACTGAAGTCACCTAACATAAGATAAATATCTCCTTTCTTGATATAATTCAAAATATCCTGAAGTTGTGTGTAAAACCTATATATCTCATCCTCATTAGTATCCTCTGTATGGGGCCTAACCACATTAAAGTTTTTAATCTTAGTTTTAAATTTAGCTGTAGGAAATCTTTCATTAATGCAGTCATATCCTAGAAAAGCATCACTAGTATGTCTGCTGAGAAGCAAACATACACATTGGAGATGCTTTGCATCCTCCTTCCCTGAAAAAAGAAATTTAAAATTATTTTTAATATCTGACCTTTTACCTATTTAACGGGTATAATGCTGGAATTCCTGTGTGAGGACGTCAAGAGTATAATCTATATGCAACATCCTCACACCCCACATTCCTGTAGAGAAAATATGATTAGTAGAATTTTTAAAGAAACTAGGTTTATTGAGAGAGGTAGAAAAAGAATGGGATCAGTTTAAACATACTTTTCTTGAAACTAATAGTACTGTTTTGGGTAAAAAAGGAACAGAGGAGATAAAGTTATTCAGTGATAAAGGCAATGGAGCCTATTTATGAAAGAAAGAATTGTGGGAATAATTTGAATCAATACCCTACTAGTCTTAATGGATGACATTACAAAGAGCAATACAAAAAATATGTAAAGAATCAGCTAACAGCTGATAAGAATCTTTGTCTTGATAGCTTGGCTGGCAAAACAGAAGCAGCAACTAGACAGCATAATAGCAAAGAGCTGTACCAGATAGTTAATGTTTTGTGTGGGAAGAAATGGGCAGATATACAGGGAATGAAGCATAAACATGGTAATGATGTTGAAGGTGAGGATTCTGTCACCTAGGTGAGCTGAGAATTTCAGAAATGCTCTACACAGTATGGTTAGTTTTACTCCCATAGTTTGTAATGAGGATATATGCATTACTGGCTTTAATGTTGGCCCTATATCATATTTTAAAGTTATTTTGGCTATTTCTAAACTTAAACTACATAAATCCTTAGGAGTCGATGAAATTACTATTGAAATGCTTAGAGCTGGGAATGTTTATGTTGTCACATGGCTGACTGAAATTTTGAATATCCTTATGATAAAGGCATTGTTCCTAAAAATTTTACCATAGCTATTATTATCCTTATTTTTTTAAAAAACGGTGATTGCAGTTCTTGTGATATAACTGTAGGGGTATCATCCTACTTTCTGTTCCAGGTAAAGTTCTTTGCATAATTTTGCTTAATAGGATTAAGAATTTGGTTGATGGACAACTGCATGATGAGCAATGTGGATTCAGAAGTAATAGGGGATGTATAGATCAAATATTTTCACTTGGGAAGATTGTTGAGCAAAGTTTAGAGTTTCAGTGGTTACTAGCTGTATAGCTTTCAAAAAGGCT
This sequence comes from Ryuthela nishihirai, assembly GCA_038380435.1. Classification (NCBI taxonomy): domain Eukaryota; kingdom Metazoa; phylum Arthropoda; class Arachnida; order Araneae; family Heptathelidae; genus Ryuthela; species Ryuthela nishihirai. Next base: position 73,955,234 of record JAWZYU010000004.1, on the reverse strand, counting down.
TTTGACTCCATTGATCATCATAATTTGTGGTTGATTGTGAAATCATACAGCATACCTGACAAATTAGTTAGCATTATGAAAGCTCTCTATAATAATACTGAGTTCTGTGTTAGAGTTTCAACATTGCTAGTTGGGTTGGATTGTTTTACCTCTGAGCAGCACTTTTTTGCACACAATGGGCTAAATGGCCAGGTCACAAGGACCCCGAAGGCTTTCATCAACAACAATAAGAAGGTTGGGGGAGGAGACCCACTGGAATGGCTGTTAGGAGACAAAAGATGGTAGCCTCCCATCAAGGCCATCCAGTGTGTTCTTTAGCATGCACAGAATATGGCTCTCCCACACACGGGGCCACGGCTTAAAGTCCTATCCAACTGACGGCAGCCTTTCCAAGCCCATTGGTGTCCCCTACTGACCGTGGGCAGGGCGGGGAGTTTTGCCATTGTTAGTTGACTTAGACAAAGGTGCATTTTCTCTTCTTTTCACTTTAGTTTGATTATTTATTATGTTATGTGGAATTCACTTGAAGGGGAAGATTTTGGCCATAAATGGGTCTAGAGATCCAAAAATATCTGATTTAGATTATGCTGATGAGTTAGCCCTTTTGGCAAATGATGTTGATGAGATCATTGGAGTTGTTGATGAAACTGGTAACAGAGTAGGTTTGGTGATAAACAGAGAGAAAATTAAAATGATGTAAGTCGATCATGTAGATAGTGTTCAGTTGCTTTGAATGGTTGCACTCTTGAGTAAGTGTCTCATTTTAATTATCTTGGGAGTACTACAGATACTGGTGATGTGTGGCATGAGATAAATAGAAGAATAAGGATTGCTGCTTGCACCTTTAGGTTACATAAATTAGGCTATATAACAATTTGGTTCTTTCTAGAGTTAGTTATGATAGTGAAACTTGGACTCTTTGTAAACAAGATAACAGGAAACTTGATACCTTTGATTCTAGATGCTTATGCAATATATGGGCATTAGGTGGTTCAACTTTGTAAGCAATGATGTGGTCAGCCAAAAATATCTGCAACTCCCTTTGAGCAGCTTATTGTACAAAGAGAGACTGCATTGGTTTGGCCATGTGGCTTGTATGTGTTGCTGTAGGTTGATGGATAAGGTTATGAACAGCATGCCTAAAGGCCTTAGGAAAAGGAGGAGACCTAGGATGTAATGGGCAGATAATGTATGACAGAACCTTACTAGAATTGGCCTATAGTGGCCAAATGCAGTAGCTGTAGCTCAATACATACGTGTTTGGAGAGCAAAATTGTGCAGTCTGATTAGACCATCATAGCCCAACCCTGCATGAGGATTTCACATGCTTGTTTCTTTTGCACTGCCAAGAAGTGGTGAAATTAGCAGAGTCTCAGAACAACTCATCAATAATAGCTTTTTTGTATCTAATTTTTTTGTATCTTAAATATCTGGGCCACTTGTGATGCAGAATCAATAATGTTTTCCATTCATTTTGTGATTGCTCACTGCAAATGAATAGACAGAGATGATACCTTATACCAGCTAACAGTTTATTCAATCAAAAGTCATCATAGATGCCTGAATAATTCTGTTTATAAAGATATCATGAATCCTAAACTGAAAAATTTATTGTATTTCAAAAACTAGAAAAACTGACCAAAGGCAGATTTTTTGGTTTTTAAAAATTCACTAAGCTCACTGAAGTTCCTATCAAAATGCATCCTTCTCAAGCACTTAGAAGTCATGAAATCGATTGCTTGCATTCAGGAATATAGATTAGAAAACAAAATAATAAACACTTTTCCTGAAGGAGATGGATTGATGAGAATGAGGTGGGTCAATAATAACAAATAGGTAAATTGTTAAATTAAGTCAAAAACAGTGCAAATATTTAAAATAAATTTATAACACACTAACTTTAAGGCACTAATTTTTAAACTATAGGTTTAAAATTTGTGCCTTAATTGGGGCTCTATAGGTAAAAATATACATATCTTTTCCACATAAGTCATATGTACCACTGTCGGGTTGGATGTACACATCTAACACAATATGTGTGCTCTGCAGCATGCATGTATCTATAATAATTGCAAACATATTTTTGCATGATTAACCCCAGTTAAAGCCATAATTTAAAACTACAGTATTAGTGTATGATAAATCTAGAGTAAATTGTTTTCCAGTGGCTGTATATGTTAACAGTGCTCAGAATGTTTAGAGAACAATGTTAGGTAGTAAGATTAAATTTTACAGCCTTTGGCTGCTTGAGGAAGGCTTTCTTTTTGGCTGCAAAAGAAGTGTGCCTTTACTTATTTATTCACCATTCTATAAAAATACAACTACAATAACAAAATGTTCAACTAAAAAAGAGCAATTCATTTGTCTTGTAAGAAATTATACTTAGTATTTTTTTTATAAACGTTTCTCTACAGCACCCAAAATATTTGAATAACAAAAAATAATTAAGTTTTGACTACTTTATTGTCTCTTTAGTATTCATGTGTACAATTGCAACGACAACATCAGAACAAAGAAGAATAAGATAAAAATTCAGCATCCATCAGCTATCCATTGCATCATGTAAGTCTTTATTACTTTTTTAACATGTATATAAATATTTGCAATTCATACAAATATAAAAAATATATATATATACATACTGTTCAAAGCACATAATTATATACTCAAAACAATTAGAAAGAAAGAAATGTTTTGTCAATGATAAGCCTAATTCAAAACTCTGCTACTGTAAAAATATTTTTCATGGGAAAATATCACTGGGAATATTAAATACCTTACGATCAAGAGACATGGAAGCTGAAATATTTCAGACAGTTCTGCTCATTCTAAATTTATCTTTAAAACTAAAAAAAATTAAAGAATCATTACCTAAAATTTTTAATATAACTAATTTTAGCAAATATTTGTTATTACTAATTAGAAAATTATTCATATTCAATTAACTTTTGGGAAAATTATTATACACATAATGTTCAATATTCCAGCTTCTGTAATTCTTTAAATGATGAACAATACTGTGGAAAATCAAATCTTTAAAAGAACAGATTAAGATGTATTTTTTCCATTGCATTTGCACATAAAATGCTTACTTTCACAGCCATAGAGTTTCAAATATAGCAGACATAATTTGCATCTTTCCCCTAATCATTTTGAACACTATATTTCAATGAGATGCTTAAAAAGTTTTAAATTTGTTCCACTCCAAACAAATTGCCATGCTGAATATTTGCAAATGATTATTAGATCTATAACTGGCATTCATATCCCTCAAAGCAACATTGGAAAGCATTTCAACCAGTATTGCAAATATTCTGAAGCCATGTTTCATATATGTAATTCCAAAACTGCATTATATAAAATGTAACATTTGTAAATTGCATTTCAGTAATATTTTAAAAATAATTTTTATTCTTTTTTGCATAATTTTGTTTTAAAAATTGTTCACTAATTTTAATTGCTTTCATAATATTTTTTATTCTTGTCATACACACATAATACAGTTATTCACAAATTGTGAAGTTCTATTATTTTATGCCTGAAAAACATTATTTCTTGTTGTAGAATAGGCTAAATGGACAAGTCAGAGAACACTTTACCAGTCCACCAGTGGTTGGGGGAGAGAAATTGGATAGCTTTTAGGGGCAAATGGAATTCATTGGACAGACTTGTCTGGAACAATTTATTGTCTTATTTAATGAACGATAGTTTTTCCAAATCTATTGATTTATCCTCAAAATGAAGGAGGTTGCAGATAAACAGATAAAACCTTAATGTTTGTGCAATTATGATTTGAAACTGTGAACTTCAGTATATCAGCCTAGCATACCATTAGTGGTATCACTTTGCACCCTAAAATATGAGGTGTAACCTCCTCACAGGATACAAAACATTGTAAAAAGTGGTGAAGTATACACTGATTTATGCATAGGATATGTTCATGAAAAACATTACACAAATTGTGATTTGAAAATATTGAAGCAATATTCCTCGTCAGAAATAATGTAATCTGAAGAAATAATGTATTCATGAACACTTATGTAGAATCCTACCAAATTGGAAATTTCAACATTACATCAATGGGAAGTTTTCAAAGATCTATAATTTCTAAAATAAGCTGTTTATGGAAAAATGTGACCAAAGATAAATTAGTGATCTCAGTCAAATCTATCCACATCCAAATTTTCAACAATATTTGTTTGTATTTAGAGTTATAGAATTTGAATATTTAAAAATAGAATGCCAATTATAAGCAATAGGCAGAACAATGTCACTATTCCAGATCCACTAATACATTGATGGAAAGCTCCAATCAGGTCACAATTAGCTGTAGATAACTTTTTCATTATGATGACACTTCCTGAATCACAGGGATATGATTTTATACAGATATAGTTAAACCTATATTTCATACATTACACAGTACTTAAAAATATAGGCTACTACCAATATATATCAATATCTATCAGTCATTGTTGAAGTATGTCTGCTTGAATACAACCTCAGAGATAGTATTTACATCCTTGTATCTCTGGTGTGGTAGCATTTGCAGGTTCTTGTGCCACACTGGGCAAGATCACTTGAAATTGGAGATGCATTAGAATTTCCTCATTGGGATTGAATCATTCTTGATATTATTTTGTCTTTGCAATAATATTTTAGATTGACTAATTCCTGAATAATAGTTACTTATTAAATGCACCCCCAATTACAAGTGATCTCATCAAAGGTGATGTAGGAGTCTACAAAAATTACATCACAGATACAAGGATTTAAATAACACCTCTGAAGTTTCATTCAAGTAGACCTCCTCAATAGTGACTGTTAGATATTGAAATGCATTTAAAATAATATTTTAAAATATTGTTTGATGTGTGAGCATAAATACTACATCTTCATAAAATCATATCCCTATGATTTGTGAAGTGGCATTATAATGGAAAAAGTTACCTACAGCTATATGTGAACTGATCAGAGCCTTGTTATCAATGCATTAATGGATCTGCATAACAATAATGTTCTTCCTACTACTGGGTAGGAATGATCATAGCAGGCTCCTACGATTACAAACTTAGGAACAGTTACTGAATGGTATGATCTTAAACACAGGTAACATGGATGGTGGCAGAAAGGGAAAGCTGGCATAAATGATGGGCGATAGTCGTTCTGTATTTCTTTTTTCTGCTATTTGAAAATATTTGTAAAGACTGTAGGGAAAGACTGAAGAATTCACAGTGTGTATAACAGTTAACTTTTATTACAGTGTAATTGTACTGCAAGTAAATATTTTAGATGTAATGAAACATTAAACAAAGGAACACAGCAAGCATAATAAGTTTCTTTAGTGCAATTTTACTAAAGTTTTCATCTGCTTGATTGTATTTTAATAAGGAAAAACTCAAATACTTTATAAATTAAATATGGAACAATTTTAAAATCATGGCAGAATATGTAGCATTTATTTTTTCAGAATAATAACTTGTTGTTGGTTGCTTACCAATGGTTTTGATTTTTCTGTACATTTTCCAGCTATCTTGATAATCGTGTTTTTGTAGCCTTGGCCAATGGAGAGGTGCATATTTATAAGAAAGAGCCAGGTAAGATATATTAACAAATTATATTAGTAAAATGATTTTATCATAATAATGTATTGCAATTGTTTTTCAAACATTTAAGAAAATTTAAAATGGTGTTAATGACTATAAAAGAGGAAACTTCTCTATACTACTATACTGCAACATAGTTGCAGCCTATGTTATTGTTGCTTATGTTACAGACCAGTGGTATCTTGTCCTAAGAAGCACATGCACCACTTGGAATAATTAGAAAATAAAAAAATATACATTTCAGCAATAACAGTTATTTTTCTCCATTCAAAAACTATTTTATTTTTATTACTTATATTTTTTATGTGACATAAGAGTGGTAAAACATATTTCCTCCATGCTGAGGAGGAATGCACGGAAGAAATACGTTTTTTGAATTTAACAAATTTGAATTTAACAAAGCCCTTTAACCATCTTGGATTTAATTTTTTTCTCAAAATGTCATTACCTCAGTGTGAAGTTGCCCTGAGATAGCCTTGGGGTAAATGTCAAAGTGCTTAAGAGAATGTTGGATGCTTTGAAAGTATCATCGATTGGAAACCACAGTTCATCTGAAATTTTCATTTTGTCAGGACGCAGAAAAGCTACTCTGTATGGAGATGACGTGAAGTGCTGAAACAGTAGAATTAAAAGAGAACTGTTATTTGTTTATTGCTTATAAATCTATAAGCTTCACACATGATAACTGCAAACACAAAAAGGCCTTCTTGCTCATAAAATACTTGAAATAACTGAACTAACTCATTAAGCAACAAAATTTTGAAGTTTATTAAGTTTATCCTTAAGTTTATCCTTTAAACTATTTGCATGCTAAAAAGCTTTCAGGAGCAAATTCAGAAGCTTTTTGATGTAAGGACAGTGCTGTCTTCAGTGAAGTGACACGATATGGTGATGTTGGGGTTGTTAATAAATTCTTTCCACATGCTGCAAAGGGTGATTCCAGTGTCTCAGTTGCAGGTGGGGACAGATGAAGTCATTATTTCAATGGCCTCATGGACAATGGTTCCATAGTAAGTGGATGCAACATGCTAGCAGTGTAGTGTGCTTCCAGTATATGGTACTGTGTGTTGAATTGCCATCTCGGCAGAAGACGTTATTTTGGCTGACATCTGTCTCATGCTCTGTGAACTTCTCCTGTAGGGAACATATGGATTTTCTGAAGGTATAATATTTTAGGTCTGTAAATGGTAGCTAGGTAGTCATTGGAAGGAGAGCTATGCACCAATCCCTTGTGATGATGCGTAGAACTGGCCAGGCCTAGCACCTAATGTCTGACTCCACCTTCTCGTGGTGCAGGCCATTAGTAACTTTCAAGAGAGATATTCTCTTATGGAAGTGAACGGAAGGGCCAGATTAGTGTGGCCTACTGATCTATACAACTATGGCTACATTTCTTTTTTTCTACCCTGCTGAGGAGTGGTCAACCACACAAGGTCCTGGTGCTGACCTTATAAACTTACTGGACTGGATTAAGGCTCTGAACTTGATTATGCATCCTGATTTTTCTGCACTGGTGGACTTCTGTCGAGGGAGAAATTTCTACTGTGTTTTCTGTTTGTTTGTGGGTTGACAGCCCCAAGTGCATAAATTCATAGGATATGTTTTATCAGCTGGTGGATAATCGCAGGTCATCGCAGGTACCTGAACTCTTTGCTTCTACTAGCATCGTCAAATTCTACATTGGAGAAAGGCTTCCATGTAGATGGCTTCAGCCTTTAGTGGTGGGGGAATGGGTCTTTGTCCCATGCCTGCGATTAGGGGGCTGTTTGATATTGTTGGCATTCCCTCTCTCAATAAACATAGTTTCTTTAAACATCTCACTAATCATTTTCTCTCCATAGGTAGTTGGAATGTGAAGACTGCACAGAGCTTATTCTCTTGATGTCCTCACACAAGAATTCCACCATACCACCACGCATGTGATGCAG